>CM023941.1:32429981-32445276 GCA_013407115.1 Glycine latifolia
CGGAAACGTAAATCTGAAGCGAAAGAGAAGAACAAGAGATAAACACACACACAAATGGTTTTACGTGGGAGAAAACCTCAAAGAGGAAAACCCACGGGACCTTGTCCAGAAATCTCCACTATCACAATAATGGTTACAAGCACTCCACGGCCACACGCCGGAGTAAACACTCAACCTCACCAACAATGGAGGGAGCTCTCTCTCTCTACAGCCTAACGCCGGAGAAACATTCACAGAGACACTCACAGGAGACACTCTCAACTGCACTCTTCTTCTCTGTGGTCTGGTCTAGGTCTAGCTCAAGGTCTCTCTACCTCCTCCATCTATAAATGGCTTATTTATAGAGAGGGAAAACTAGGTTTAGGGATTCTGCATTCCCTAAACGGAATGGGCCGAGGTTTGACCTTGGGAATTGGGCCCAAGTCAAACATTCCCATTTTCACCACATGGGGATTTGGGCCAGCATTGATGACGGAATTATCCAACAATTCTCCCCCTTCCGTTTTCAATGCGGCAAGTCGGCAACCCGGCAAAAATCCGGTCTTCCACTCTTGAGGTCCGAGATCTTCACTCTGCAACTCGGCCTCTTTACCTCGGCTTCTTCATACCGAGTTCATAAGCCCGGCTCCTTCACAGCAATCTTCAAACTTCATTGCTGGTACCGGCTTCATCATCATGTCAGACCAATTCTGACTTGTGTGCACTTTCCCAAGTGTGAGCTTCTCGGCCTCCACCGCATCCCGTATCCAGTGATACCTGACATCAATGTGCTTGGTGCGGGAGTGATACGTCGAGTTCCTCGCCAAGTGAATGGCGCTCTGGTTATCACACTTCAGCTCATACTTTTCTTGACTATGACCGAGCTCCTGGAGAAAACTCTTCATCCACAGCAACTCTTTGCACGCCTCGGTAGCGGCTATGTACTCGGCCTCTGTCGTTGATAGTGCCACACACTTCTGCAGTCTTGACTGCCACGAGATCGCCCCTCCAGCTAGGGTCATCAAGTATCCCGTCGTCGACTTCCTTGAGTCGGAATCTCCCCCTAGATCAGCATCCGAGTAGCCTTGCAGCTCGGCCTTGCTTCCTCCAAACTGAAGACACAGCTTGGTCGTTCCTCGGAGGTACCTGAAGATCCACTTCACTGCTTCCCAGTGTTCCCTGCCGGGGTTCGAAAGATACCGGCTTACCATACCAACTGCGTATGCCAGGTCGGGACGGGTGCAAACCATTGCATACATCAAACTTCCGACTGCAGATTGGTAGGGGATCTTCTCCATCTCCTCTCGGTCTTCATCAGACCTCGGACATTGCCTCTCATTCAGCTTCAAATGTCCGGCCAAGGGGGTGCTTACTGTCTTGGCTTTGTCCATGTTGAATCTCTTCAGAATCTTCTCAACATATTTCTCCTGACTTAGCCACAGCAGCTTCTTCTTCCTATCCCGGATGATCTTCATCCCAAGGATCTGCTTTGCTGGACCGAGGTCCTTCATAGCAAAGGATGATCTCAACGCCTCTTTCAGAGCGGAGATTTTCACCTTGTCTTGTCCTACTATCAGCATGTCGTCCACATATAGTAGCAAGATCAAGAAATCACCAGTCTCATACCTCTTCACAAAAACACAATGGTCGGCCTCCGTCTTCATGAACCTGTGGTCGGTCATGAAGGAATCAAACTTCCTGTACCACTGGCGAGGTGCTTGCTTCAAGCCATAGAGACTCTTCTTCAGTCGGCACACCATGCCTTCTGATCCCGGAGCTTCAAACCCTTCTGGTTGCTCCATGAAGATTTCTTCCTCCAGCTCACCGTGAAGAAATGCCGTCTTAACATCCATCTGCTCTACCTCCAGGTCGGCAACTGCTGCCATTGCTAAGACAGTTCGGACCGAGGTCATCTTTACCACAGGAGAGAATATCTCATCAAAGTCTATCCCCTTTTTCTGGTTGCAGCCTTTCACTACAATCCGGGCTTTGAATCTCAGCCTCTTGCCGTTCTCCTCCTGCTTGAGCTTATACACCCACTTGTTCTTCAGAGCTTTTCTCCCCTTGGGTAGCTCGGTCAGCTCATACGTCTGATTCTCATGCAGTGACTTCATCTCGTCCTGCATGGCCTTCTCCCATTCGCCGCTCTCTGCGCTCTCCACCGCTTCCTCGTAACTCTGGGGTTCACCCTCCTCAGCAATTACGGTATACTCGTCAGGTGGATACCTTGTAGAAGGTCTTCTCTCTCTCGTGGGGTATCTCGGCTGTTCTTCCTCATCATCCTCGGAACTCGGCTCTTCACTTTCATTCCGGGTTCCGGTATCATCGGCATCTTGCTGGTCATCATCTTCAACATCGCCTTCAGCGATTTCTTCATTGACTTCTCCCCCTGCTTCTGCATTCTCTTGAGGGACGGGTTCTTCTCCTCGGACAGTAACCCGGACTTGGGGCTTCGAGATGTCACGGATGGTCTCATCCTCGTGGAAGACTACATCTCGGCTTCTCACAATCTGCTTCTTGATTGGATCCCACAGTCTAAAGCCAAACTCGGTTTTCGGCGAACCGAGGTATATGCACTCCTTCGTCTTCGCATCCAGCTTCGCCCTTTCATCTTTAGGGACGTGCACAAAGACTCGGCATCCGAACACCCTCAGATGTTCATAGGTCGGCTTCCGACTTGTCCAGATTTCTTCTGGAATCTCTCCATTCAACGGTCGGGACGGCGAGAGATTTATCAAGTCGACCGCTGTTCTTACTGCCTCTCCCCAATATCCTTTCGACAACCCTGCGTTGGAAAGCATACTTCGGACCTTCTCTTCGATAGTCCGGTTCATCCTCTCAGCTAGCCCGTTCAGCTGAGGTGTCTTGGGGGGCGTCTTCTCCAGTCGGATCCCGGCCTCTCTGTAGTAGGCCTCAAAAGGACCCCTGTACTCTCCGCCGTTATCTGATCTGACCATCTTCAATTTCTTTCCAGTCTCCCTCTCCACCATTGCGTGGAACTCTTTAAAGTATTGGAGAACCTGGCCCTTAGTCTTCATAAGGTACACCCACACTCTGCGGGAGTGGTCATCAATGAAAGAGACAAAATACTGCGCGCCTCCAAGCGATCTTTCCGTCATGGAGCAGACGTCAGTATGGACGAGGTCAAGTATGTGCCTTCGTCTCCGCGGTTGATCCGGTCTCACAAATGAAACCCGGTGCTGCTTCCCAGCTAGGCAGTGCGAGCAGCTCTCCAGCACTTGGCCCTTCAACCCGGTCAATAGCTCTTTCTTCTCCAGAATTTCAAGTCCTTTCTCGCTCATATGGCCGAGACGCTTATGCCAAAGCTCCAGACTTGAACCATCAAAAATCGTGTTGGCTTCACCGCCACACATCCTCCCTTGCATCACATACAAGGAGCCTTCCTTCTTTCCTCTGGCCATCACCAAATTGTTCTTGGCCAACTTCCATCTACAGCCCTCAAAGCTGTTTACAAGCCCGGCATCATCTAACCTTCCAACCGAGATTAGATTTAGCCGCATATCAGGTACATGCCTCACGTCCTTCAGCACGATCCGGCATCCTACTTCAGAGGTCAGCGTCACATCGCCAATACCGACGATCTTGCTGGTTACCTGATTCCCCATCTTCACAGCTCCACAATCTCCACTCTTGCGGGGTCACATGGAAAGAAGCTCCTGAATCTACAATCCAGGTACAGTCGTCGAAGGCTACGTTCACAGAGTCATCCTCTCTCAGGAGGAACACTTCAGCATTGGCACTGGCGACTACGGCCGTGGTGCTCTTCTTCTGTGAACTCTGGTCTGACTTCACAGACCCATTCTGCTCATCTTTCTTCAAAGTCCAGCAGTCAGCTTTCTTGTGCCCGGGCTTCCCACAGTAGAAGCACTTCAGTTCACTCCTCGGTCTTGACCGATCTCGGGACTTATCCCGCCTCTCACGACCTCGGCTCTTCCCTCGAGCTCGGAAGTCGGACTTACTCCTTTCAGCCACGTTGGCATCAAACGTGCTGGATACACCCCGTTCTCTCCTCCTGGCTTCTTCATTCAGGAGGCTGTCGGTCACGACATCCATCTCCAGTTTCCCTTCAGGGGCCGAGTTGCTTAACGTCACTACCAGGGTATCCCAACTCTCTGGCAATGAACTCAGCAACAGCAAAGCCTGCATCTCGTTGTCAATTTTCATCTCGGCCTTGGACAACTGGTTCACGATACCTTTGTACGTGTTGAGGTGCTCGATCATGCTCATCCCTTCCGTGTACTCCAGCTTCACCAGCCGGCGGACGAGATGTGCCTTGTTTCTCGGAGTCTTCTTCTGAATCATGGACTCCAACTTGTTCCACAATTCGAAGGCATTGGTGAACTCGGACACGTGCTCGAACAAAGACTTGTCAATATACTTCCTGATCATGGCCACCGCCTTCCGACTCAGGATTTCCCACTCCTTGTCCGACTTGCCTGTAGGCTTTTCCTTCATAACAATCGGATCATACAAGTCCTTGCAATACAGATGATCTTCCATCATCGGCCTCCAGTATGTAAAGTTGTCGGCAGTCAACTTAAACATATCCCCGTCATGGGCGATACCTCCACTGGTACTGGTCTCCATCTTGTCTTCTTCCTTTCGTCAGAGCCCGTCGAACCCGGCGCTCTGATACCACTCTGTTGGGAGAACTCGGTGGTGCGCGTCACCTTCTCCACCAACTCGACCTTCTCCTAGGGAGTTACAGACTCCACCCAGAATCAATCAAACAGTAACAAATGCGGAAACGTAAATCTGAAGCGAAAGAGAAGAACAAGAGATAAACACACACACAAATGGTTTTACGTGGGAGAAAACCTCAAAGAGGAAAACCCACGGGACCTTGTCCAGAAAAATTCACTATCACAATAATGGTTACAAGCACTCCACGGCCACACGTCGGAGTAAACACTCAACCTCACCAACAATGGAGGGAGCTCTCTCTCTCTACAGCCTAACGCCGGAGAAACACTCACAGAGACACTCACAGGAGACACTCTCAACTGCACTCTTCTTCTCTGTGGTCTGGTCTAGGTCTAGCTCAAGGTCTCTCTACCTCCTCCATCTATAAATGGCTTATTTATAGAGAGGGAAAACTAGGTTTAGGGATTCTGCATTCCCTAAACGGAATGGGCCGAGGTTTGACCTTGGGAATTGGGCCCAAGTCAAACATTCCCATTTTCACCACATGGGGATTTGGGCCAGCATTGATGACGGAATTATCCAACAATAACTATTTAATTAGTTGATGGCCAAGGTGGGGTGATGGATGTATGATTGCCCATAAGTTGAATAATGACACTCTGAAAGTGACTGGAAAATGAAGTTTCCGGGGTTTGGGAGAAAGGGAGTGGATGCATATGACAAGGACGATTTTATTACTATACTGGATATATGTAGTTTAGCCTGAAAGGTCCTAATTCTTGCAAAACACTAAGGTAGCATAAAAGCAGATTCTACGGAGTATACTTAGAAATTAAGAAGTTGAGCGTAATATATAGGTCCTGTTTAAATTAGACTTCTCAATCCACACATAGAATAATAAGATAAAAGTAAAATTATTAAACATCTTATATAAGTTAATTAATTTTTAGAAAAATTAAAGAGTTCCGTTAGTATAATAAAGCAGATACTACGATGATAGCCCTATGGTTTTTATTAATTAATGATTTGTATTCTTAAAAATTTCTTTTTGTTTTTACTTTGATCTCATACAAATTATATATATATCCAAGTTTTTTCACCACATACCGAATCTTAATGATTTGATTTCTCAAGTGTTTTTTGGGACTTCTTACAATGATTTCAATCTATTATTTATATAACCATGTGTGATTGGGAGGATTGGCCATTCAAAGCTGGGGTGAATAGCTATGGCTACAGGTTGCCGGAAGGCCAATCACCATGACTGTAATCAAGTAACGATGCAATTAATATATGGTAATTTGTTTGGCAGAGTGCAGTGTAAGATTATATTTTATTGGAGTTTCGTGATATCAAACAGTAATGCAGTTTATGGTCAGTCAAGTTTATCCTCACGTGAATGTGTTTGTTACTTTCCCTTGGCTTGGAGTTGCTGCGACAGATATCCCGTGTCCGACATATCATTCATCGTACGTCTGAAACATCCTATAAACCTCTTTCGGAATCTGAAACATAATCCAAAATAAACGGTTATCAAATGTGAACTTTTTTGTATACTAGTGCTATTGGAATTTGATATTATTGCGTGATGTGAACCCGTTTATTTGCAAAACCTTTTTCATATTTTATTATTACTTAAACAGGACGGGATGGCCACCCGACCAGCTTATTATGATTTCCTTAATTTGAATGATGAAAAATGGAATTAATCTATTTTTTTATGATTCATTAGCCTTGCGTGAACAAAGCGCGATCATCCATATCAATTCATTTCACTTTGACTTGTTCCCTACTTCTCCTTACTCACCCCTACAATCATGGCTTTGTCGAGCATTTTCGTCACTTGATTTGTTGGCCCGAGATTGGACCCATTAGTACTTTAATTATTTAATTCTTTCTTTTTCTTTTCCCATCTACCCGTTAGGTACTTTGTATTCATGCAGATAGACTTTAAAAAATAAAATTGGAGCGAGGCTTAAAGTTAACAAAACATACAAAAGCAACGGCAGAAATGGTGTCACCTTCACCCATTTGCATGCGCTCTACGCACCACGCGTTCTTCCGTCTACGTCATTTCATAATTATAAACGGCGTATTTATCATCTTTTCCGGTTTAATGTGCGTTTCAATAGGCATTTGTATTCAAAAAATTTAAGATGGGATGATAATCTACTCTAGCAATTTCTGTGTTAAACCTATCCTACAAACATTACGCTAAGATGTTGCTTAAAGGTGTACTACATATTTTACATCGATTAATAATATACTAAAATGAAGTTTATAAGCAAGAATAATTCTCACCTTTTAAATTGTCTTTTAAATTATCTTTCAAATTTGAGTTAAATATATTCAAATCTAAATTTTTTGATAGAAACCTAATATAACTTTATTTTTATGTTATAAAAAAATAATTTCAAAATTAATTCTAACTCTAACCTAGCTCAAAATCAATTCCTCTTTATCAAAATAGAAATATTTACTTAAATTCACTTGGATGATATTCTCCATCATAATCTGAACATCCTATTAATCAACTTAAAATTTTTCTTTTCTTTTCATTCTCTCTCTTGGGATTCAGCTTCCAGAAATTTTCATGGCCCCCCAGCCAGTTGTCCCAACCCCTTTTATTTCCTCGCACTCACCTCATCCATCTCACTGATCCCATGCGAAAATCCACAAAGCCAAAAACAATTCACACAAGCTACGTCCCTTCCAAACATAGCGCAAAACCACGAACATGTTCGGCTAGTTTCTCTTTTCGCCAAAAACCATGAGATGAGCAATATCATATTCATATGCATGCGGACATGAAACTCACTCCCACAAAACCATTCATCCTAAGGTGCTTCCTCATCTCCTTCTTCCTCTCCCTCCCCTTCCTCTTCCTCTACCTCTTCTACCCACAACAACAACAACAACATCATATCACAACCAAAGATCTCAGAATCCGACCGGGTTACTCCTCCTACGAATCCTACATTCAGCGCCAGCTGAACAAGACCCTTAACCCAAAACTCCGAAAAATATGGACAACCCGCGACTGGAACCGCAAGATCCCCGTCTTCGTGCGGTTCTTCGAGGACCTTAAGGTGAAAAAGCTTCTAAAAAACACGTCCAAGGCGCTGTGCATCGGTGCACGAGTGGGGCAAGAGGTGGAAGCGCTGCGGCGAATCGGAATCGTTGATTCGGTGGGAATGGACCTCGTTCCGTACCCTCCCCTCGTGATGAAGGGTGACTTCCACACCCAACCGTTCCTAAACGACACGTACGATTTCGAATTCTCCAACGTGTTCGATCACGCGCTGTACCCGCAGAGGTTTGTGTCGGAGATCGAACGCACGTTGAAGCCCAAGGGGGTGTGCGTTCTGCACGTGGCTCTGTCGAGGCGTGCTGATAAATACTCCGCTAACGACCTCTACAGCGTGCAGCCACTCGTGGAGCTATTTAAGCGCTCTACTTTAGTTCACGTTCGCAGCGTCGATGGTTTTGGATTGGACACCGAGGTTGCGTTTCGGAAGAAGGGGGAACCTCTTCGTCGTCGTCACCAATTGTGATTGCTTTTCTCACTCTCTTCTTCTCTTTTTTTCCTTTTCATCTTTTGTTTTCTCTGTCATAGGGTGGCCATTCTTTCTTTCTTTTTGGGTACATTTGTTTTGTTTTTTTTTCCTCTCTTTTATGTTCTTCAAAGAAGTGGAATGGTTGAGTGGTGGCGGTGGTGATAATCGATGTGTAGTTCTGCCATTTAGCTTATTGCACTGTGCATTTGCTTTGGTGCGGATGTGTAGAACTTCATTATATTTATTATGATGGAGAAGAATTCGTTAACTACTCAACATATATTTGAAAATATTATTTTTACGTAATTTAGCACTAGTCACTAGAACTGGAATAGCTTAAACTATGTGCATGATTCGTAACATAATTATTAAGGAGATTTTGTCACAAAAAGTTATCAACAGAAATTTAATTACATATACAAAAACAAATTAACAATTATCACACTCTCTGTTTTTTTTTTAGAAGAAATAATCACACTCTCTAGGAGAAGGGACCACCCTCCAATCCATTATAGAATAGCTAATAAGGAAACGAGTTATTCCATTCCACCAGATTAGTTCTGTTTATCCCGACGACTACACAATTTATATTTTTTAATTTATTATACCCTTTTAAAACCATTTATACATATTTTAAACTTTTAAGGCATTATAATGCACCGTAAAACAAAAAAGGCATTATAATAATGCAGTACCATAGTAATAGTAGTATCTAACTGGACGTCGGTAAAGCAAGACTTGAGTGGCGCCTTAAGATGGCCCTAATTATAATTTATAGTTACGCGAAAATGTTTCCCATAGCAAATGATAAATACAACTAATCTGCTCTGGTAAACAAAAATCACAAAATTTAATAAACTATAAATAATTGGACGGCACTAAAGCACAAAACAAATTTTATTTGCTTTCAATGAGAATGCTGCTTTCCTTTTTTTGCCATAGCTGCATTTTTTTCATTAACTGACAAAAATAAGTTTGACTGTTTCGGGATGTTTACCCTTGTAATTTTTTTTTACTGCAGAGTGACACTTGGAATGTGACGGCGAATACAATAGATGGACCAAAAAAACAAAGAATAATAATGATCTATAATTTAATCTCAATTTTTAGCTATTAATCATATTATTCATTTCATTTTTGATCGAGTTCATCTATTTCATTTGTCACATTTTGTTTCTTTTTATCAGCATTTGTCACATTGTGTAACTAACTCATTTTTTAACATTAGTAAAAGAAAAATGCTACTCTCAACCATTTTTTTAAGACAAATTTTACAATTTAAAAGAGAAATTAAAAAGAAGAAAAAATTGTACAAAGAAGAAGAGAAAATGCTACTCTCAACGAAAAAGAAAGGCGGCATTCTCACTTTGATACCAAATTTGATTTGTTTGTGTATTCCAGTTATTTCTAGCTTATTGAATTTTTAATAATTCCTTCAATTTTAGTTGGGGATGCTGGATTTCTGCATATAGGCAACTTCCATTCTTAAATCAATTTATGAAAAATGCTAACCCTGTGAATATTTCAATTTTCAACAGAACATACATAAAATCGTTAAAGGAAATTGTCATTCGAGGTTAAACTCTACGGCTAGATGAATGAATACGAAGCAACAGTACTGCGTAATCCCATAAACCATGATAGACGTAAAAAAACTAATGCTTACCTTAATACAATCAGCTAGCAATTGAGCATCCACCAAGCTACTGATGGCTAATTTGATGAAATTCCGTAACGGTTTCGAAGAGAGTCAATTGCCTTCTCAAACGACTGCGAAAGCTCAACGATTGAAGTTTTGCATGCTGAAATTTTTAAAATTAAAATTACTATCTCTTACAAATGAATTAGCACTTAAATTCGTAGTAAGGAGTAAGGACATCTCAAATCAAGGATGTTGAACAAAACTACATCTCAAATAACAGTGATGAATCAGAGTAAAAGCATTTTCGGTATTTATCGAACAATGCATACCACGAGAAGCGCTGGCTTGTGCTTCTGCCATAAACTCTTCATAAGAGGCCTGAGAAGTTAATAACCATTAGAATCTTATAATGTTTCCAAACGATAGTTTAAAGTGATGGTGAAGGAAAGGAAACAACACCTTCATTGCATCTCTGTTTTCCGTTATTCTTTCAGACACCTTTTTGTATTCCTTCTCTGCTTCATCCATAACTTGCTGGTATGCTTGATTCTGCATCTAAATTTTTCAAAATACTAACATTTAAGTGACTATTAATCATTAATCCAAAGATTTACATAGATTAAAACGAATTTGTTACTTCTTACAGATTTCCTAATGCTGATTTGTTAATCAAATTTATCGCAGAGCGATTAATCTTCAGATCTGATTTTCTACTTTACTACTCACTCTAACTCTCTCAGTTTTCTGATTTTCTCCTAAACTAGACAGAACGTGCTAGCAATTGATATTATCAAGCATCACGAAGAGAAGACAGAGTCAATAATGTGAATATTCCATAATAAGCTGTTTGGATAGCGAAAAGTTTGAATAAAATCACAGAATTCGAATTCACGTTTGACATATTCTAGTCATTGAATACTTTTCAGTCGCGCTTCAATTTTTTAATATTTTTGTTTTGTTTGTTTTCCGAGCAACAAGATGAGAATTAATTAATTGATAATCTCTGTGAATTATTCGAAGCACATTCTATAAATCGATCTCGTAAATGCAATGTTATGCAGATTGTAAGAGAGCGAGGAAGTAAGCGAGAGAAGAAACCTTGAAGCGTTTGTGGGGACGAGAGTTAGAAGCCTCGAGATCCTTGAGGATCTCGGAGTGAGAGCGATCGATTCGGCGTTTGAGATCGTCGACGCCGGAAGAGGCGAAGTTCCTGAGGTCGGAGATGTTGCTCGGAGCTCTGTGACCGCGAGGTGGCGAAGTGCTGGTGGCCAGAGCAACTCGCGAACCTCTCTTCGCGCCCTTGGAGGAGGAAGAAACTGCTCTCTTGAAAATCGCCGAAGAATCCGTCGTCGGTGAAGCCACCGGCGACGGTGTTTTCAGAAGATCCGCCACCGTCGGTTTGTTTTTTTTTCCGGTTTTCTTCATCTCTTTGGTCGCGAATTTCAGATTGAAATGTGAGATTGAGCAGTTAACTTGGCGCGAGTATTTAAATCTTGAAGCTAATTTTGAAAATGTTTAATATGGTGGTGAGTGGTGACTAAAAAAGATGTTAAACACTAAAAACTTTAAATCAAAATCGGTACACAATTTTTCATATTACAAATTTAAGCCTTTAATTTATTATTGAAAATTGTATAATCGTTTGTTCTTACTGTTTTGTAATACGTAATTTAGGAATTTTATATTAAAAGAAATTAAACTTTATTTCTTTATTTAGATATTCAACTAAATTTGTTTTAACTATTTTTAATTTTATTTATTTTTACATTTAATATTAAATAAATAAAATTTTCACAAATTATTGTTTAAATGATATTTTATTATCTAAATTATTTTAATATAATTTAAAATTAAAATATTTAAATGCTTATATTTTTATATTTTAATTCCTATCTTTTATTTTCAATAAAAAAATTGTGTAATGAACTAATTATTGCTAGTAATAATTTTTTAAGACTTTTTTATGCCTATTTTTTTAAGACTTAGTAATAAATATTAAAATATATTGATAACATAAAACTTTTCTATATTGTTATTCAACCCCAAATTAAAATATATAATAAATTTGTTGACATCTATGATGTCTATATTAAGAAGAATGCATATGATAATTTATAATTAATTGATAGCGTAAAAAAATTACATTATGACAATGCATGAAAATTAAAGTCAAGCAAAATATTTATCTTTCGAAATCCATTTGTGTATTATCATTATTTGTACAAAATATTTTATTTTATAACATTTTTTTACTAAAAATTATTCAATTTAGTGTTTTTCATTGTCAGTTTTATCCCTGTCTAATTTGGTACTAACAATTAAGAAATTGAGTGAAAATGGTTGCTTTTAATATCTAGTTTGGTTTAGTAACTATGAATTACATTGAAATCAAGCTATTTTTTGAGTTACATTAAACTTCCCTTTAATTAAGCTTTAGTTTACAAAGTTAAGGGTCAATCAAACTTCAATTTTTCAACTATAAACCTTTGGATTGCAGTTCAATGCTTGTCAAACCAAAAAAGCACCTTCAAATTCAATGCACAAAACTGAGAAACAATATTTTGTCTCATTAATACAAATGTAAGCTACATTGAACGTAACTTTTATCCCAAGTTTCCAAGGGACCAAATCCAACCTGTTGTTAGTACCCTCCTTTTAATCCCTGCAGATAGACCAAGGGGTGGGGTTCGTGCTGCATGATTTGAAATGAATGTCCACTGAGTGAGTGTGAGTGACGTTAAAAAAAATCTAAAAAATTCTAAAAATATCCAAGATGAACTTTTAAAAGAAAAGTGTTTTTTTACCCAAAATTTATACAACACTTTTTATAACAAAAAGAAAGAAAGTGTGATATAAAATAAATAATATATTGAAAAAGAGAGAAAATAAATAAATTTGTAAAAAGGTTTTATAATTTTTTAAAATGAAAATATTACTCTTGAATAGATTTCTATAAAGCACGTCTACCAAACATTCTAACAATCTCGTAGCAAAAATAAGATTCTAACAATATTATACAAGCCACCAAATGACCAAAGTTATTTGGACTGATGACGTAGCTTTTCTACCAAACACTTATGGAATGCAAAATTAAAATTAAAGGAAAAAAAAATCTAATTTTTTCTTGTCCATTGGTAGCATAATCCACTTCTTAACAAAATAAGCGTATTTCCCAAGACATTCTAAATACTAGTACTATCTTCCACGTTTCTAATTCCCATCCTATCTATTGATCAAACTAAAAACATAGACAAACAGCTTAATTACCAAAGGTGTAGGATACAAAGCTGCCCTTATATGGTTGTGGTCAGAGAAGTATGAAATTAACAAGCATGCTTGAAGACCTTGAGGAGCAAATCTTCTCCATATTATTGAAACAGGATAGATTAATGCACCAAAGAGCGAGTGTCCTCCTGATTGCCAAAATCAGGGAGCTCAGAACTATGGGAAAACTTCATCCATCTCTTCTTCTCAACAAATTTGAGACAAGGCTGCATCACAAGGCCAATTGCCATAGCAATAAGGCTTATAACCATTACTTTAAAGGAGGAGAAAAACAACACAACACCAATCAATATTGTCGGAGGGATACACATGATAATTGCTCCAGCAGTTCCCCCCGGTATCTTGTAAGGCCGGGATGCGTTGGGGTGTTTGATCCTCAATAGAATGAACGCAATGAACTCCAAAATCATTCCAAAGCAGTACAAGAAATTTTCTGCAGCTACAATTTCTTGAAAGCTCAGCCATGACAGTAAAATCACTCCGGAGGCTGAGAAGAGTATTCCTATGAGAGGTGTCCCATAGCGAGACCTCTTGCCAAAGAACTCAGGCAACATTCCCCTCTCAGCCATCCCTAGAAGCTGGAAAGCATCACTGCTCATTTCAGCAACAAACATTCCCATGTTTGACATCGCAGCAGCAGCCTGAAGCCACCATCTCAACCATGCTCCTCCTATAATCAAAGCAATATCCGAGAAATAGCCATCTGTCCACAACTCACGGTTGACAGGAACAGCACCAGTACCAATTAGAAGAGGAAAGAAGTACCCTAGAACTACTAGGATCACAGCATAAAACAAAGCCTTCGGAAGAGTTTTCTTTGGATTTTCTACTTCTCCAGCAAGAGTACTTATGGAGTCCCAATAGTTGAGATTCCAAAATAGAGTATTCAGATACAAATTCCAGTTAACATCATTCAGATTTGTCACAGTCCATCTTGAAGGCTTTAAGTCTGGAATTGACAAAAACCCCATAACCACAAACGGGAGGAGTGAGAAAACCCCTAAACAAACCGCAACCCATCCCACAATGGTCATACCCCTATAGTTCAAGTAAGTGAGAACTATAGTCAGACCCCATGTTGCAACAACTCTTGGCCATCCACCACCTAAAGCCGGGATTCCTGACTTCAGATAGTCAAGAAATAGAACTGGGTATAATGCATTGTCTATCACCCCACTCAACCATTTCATCCAACCTTGTTGAAACCCCCAATAGGGACCCAAAGCAGACGAAACCCAAACCACATAACCACTGTTTTCAGGGAACATGGTACCCATCTCAGCAGTGATCAAAGCTTCAGGAACACTCCATATCAATGGGAAAAGCAAGAATCCAAGGAGGGCTAACAGAGGACCTGCTGCGTGCACAGTATCCTCCACCCCGAAAGGCCCCCCTGAAACCTCATAGAAGATGAGAAACACAAGAGGAAGAACTGAAACTTTCCTTGAGTGATTTGGCCTGGAGGAAGGTAATTCACCGATAGTCACACACTCACTACTCCCGGTGAACTCCCCCATCTCAATGGAAGCTTGTCTATTAGCAGCAGCAATTCTCAATTTCTGCACCCAGCAAAAAGGGTTTTAATTAATTCTTTCCCAAGAATAACAAAATTAAAAATTGCGGAGTGTTAGCATCACACTCTGATAAACTTCTTCTAACACACTGATTACTATTGGTTAAATTTATTGAAAATTATAAAAACCATTAGTGAGACACATTAAAGTGAGACATATAAATTTGTGTAATTTTGAATAAATTTCATACAATAATAGAGTGTGTGTTCAAAAAAGAGTGTCTTTGAGGGTGGTGTTAGCATTTTTCTCAGAAGTTTATACAAGGACCAAAAACATAGTTTCGAGTACTTTTAAGTCTCAAGCTATCAAATAAAAGTCAGAAAAATACACCGGATTCGTCAATTTTACCAGGAAATAAAAAACAAAACAAAAGCCCTCATCCATTAACAGAATCAAGAACCAATTTACACCACACAGAAAAATGAAAAGAAAAAAAAAATATTGATTACAGAGATGCGTCTATCTAGGCTTACATGAATTTCAAACATTTAAAGTTCAAACAAACACGCACGCATCATAAGAAGCCCAGATCTTGGAACACCGATCTCAGATAACAAAAGAGAATCAGGAAGAACAAGCGATACCCTATTTGT
>CM023941.1:32445376-32490449 GCA_013407115.1 Glycine latifolia
ATGGTTAATGAACGAACCATGAAAGATTTGCTATCCCGTCAGGGTGGTGAAGATAACATCTTCCATCGTGGAATCAAGCGTCGAAGGAAAGCTACCATGCATAATGCGTGTACACTCACGACCCAAAAAGGAGGAAGAGAAGAAGCTACGGAAAATTTCTTTTGAGGATGAACTGCTACGGAAGTTATAAGTAAAGGAATTTTAGTATTTTACGGAATGAAAAACTGAGTCATGCCGTCATCAGATTCAACTGAATGGGTTTTGAAAGAAGAAATTATTCAATGTTTTCAATTTTGTGTTAAATCATTCCATTAGTTTTTTTTAAGATAATAATTCAGGTAAATTGAATTATGAGAACTCACCAGGGGACATAATTTAACACTTAAAGATTGCTTAATTAAAGAGATATTAATTTAATTGGTTTGATAATAAATTCAAATTCAATCTTTTTATCAAAAAAAAAAAGTCAATCTAATTCAGTTTAAGTTATTTTGATTTAGATTGAGCAGATTATCTTTAAACCAGATATATAAATAATAAAATATTTATTTTTATACCAACAATGACACAACTCACAAGTGATCTATGAAGCACGGACACTCATTTTTTGGCCAAATTACGTGTCCGACACGTATCCGACACCGACACGCTCCGACACGCGTCCGACACGCGGTCAACATTTTAGGACACGTTGACTAGGGGGACACGCTACTTTGACCGAGTCGGACACGAATTCAACCTTTCCGACACGTTTCGACACGTTTTTTTTGTTTAAAATTATAATTTTTAAATCTGCTGAACGCTTTCTCCTCATTCCTGCTGAACGCTTTCTCCTCATTCCTCAACTCCTCCATTATCGTGCAAAGCTTAAATCTCCATAACCCATTGTCCTTGCATCGACGCATCACGCAGTCTTCAGCGGCAACACCGCACACTTGCTGGCGGCGTCTTCACCGTGTTTTCTGCAGTGCCGACAGTAGCTGTCATTCTCCTCCTCTGTTTTTTCGAGCTAAGTATGACCCCATCACCACTCTCTCTCTATGTCTCTCTCTTCAATGTTTGAGCTTTGAATGATTTCGAATTTTTGATTGCCTGGTCTTCTGTGTGATTCTGAATTTCTGATTTGGTGTCTATTAAGGAGAGTATATGTTCTACCAGATTTTACTATGCCTGAAGCCTACCAATTGTTTGATGAAATGCTTCAACGAGATGTTGTCTTTCTCCCCTGCTATTGTTCTCTCCTTTATGCTTGCTAATTGTTGCTTGATTGTTGTATATTGGGGTTCCTCCACAGTAGAATTTTAGACACATAGTTTGACGCAGGAATTGGGGTTCCTCCTTTATGCTTCAACAAGCTTTTACATACCTCCTTTCTTTCCATTGATAATCCAATTGGGTGCAGGAATCGGGGGCAGGAATTGGGTGCAGCAATGTCCATTGTCCACTATTGATTTTTTTATCTAATGTTTTTTTCCAATTAGTTTCACGCAGACTTCAATCCAATTGTTAATGGCTGATGTAATACCAATTGATGGGTGATGTGGTTTGAATATATAATTGGCAGAATTACTTTGATGGGAATCTAAGTAACCAACTTTATTGTATTATTGATTGTTGAGATTGCTGAACAGCAACCCTTAAGCTTGTTTCCCTTGAAATTAAGCATAGTTTGTTGATGAGGCAGAGGCCAAGGTTGTACCTGTTGAGTTTTATATTGTTTCCTAGTTCTAATAAGATTTGTTTTTCTTCATTATCAACATTTGGTTATTGTTCCCTACTGCAAAAGAATGAAGGAAAATTATTTGGTTATTTTTGTGACAGCTTAAAATCTGTGATCTGATTTTCATTTATTATCAACATTATTATTTTTGTTTGACACATTTATAGAATTACAGAATGGATCATTCGAGTTCTGCCTCCGCCAGTGCAAGTGATAGTGCCACTGCTGCTAGTGCTTCTGCTAATGCCACTGCTGCTAATGCTTCTGCTAATGCCACTGCTGCCAATGAATTACTAGATAAACCCCTATGGAAATATGTTACCAAGTTAGATGCTGGAGTGGAAGCAGGAGGGAATTTATCATGGATGTGCAACTTTTGTAAAAAAGATTATAAAAGTTCATATACCAGAGTGAGGGCTCATTTGTTAAAAGTATCAGGCAAAGGAATTGGGAAATGCTCAATGGTTCAAAATCATGATTTGACAGACATGTATTTATTGGAACAAGAAGCTGATCAGAGAAGGCAATCTTCTACACCCAGAAATGTACCTTTACCTCCTTCTAGCTCTTCCACCGGCCCAAAAAAAAGAAGAACTACAGGTTCTCTTGAGATGGCATTTAATGTTGCGGAGCGAGAAGAATTAAATTATCTGATTGCTAGAATGTTTTTTTCAGCAGGATTGCCATTCAATTTGGCAAAGAACCCTTACTTCCAAGCTTCATATACTTATGCAGCAACTCATAATATTGGAGGTTATTTGCCACCGGGATATAACTCACTGCGAACCACTCTGTTGCAAAAGGAGAAAGAAAATATTGACAAGTTGTGTGAACCTATTCGAGAGGCGTGGACTCAAAAGGGGGTGAGTATTGTAAGTGATGGGTGGAGTGATTCACAAAGGAGGCCACTCATTAATTTCATTGCAGTATCTGATGGTAGAGCAATGTTTTTGAAATCAGTTGATTGCTCGGGGGAGATTAAGGATAAAAATTTCATTTTCAAGTTGCTAAAGGAAGTTATTCAAGAAGTAGGAGAGGCGAATGTGGTTCAAGTAATCACAGATAATGCTGCTAATTGTAAGGGAGCAGGGCAACTAATTGAGCAGGAATTTCCATCTATTACCTGGACACCATGTGTTGTTCACACATTGAATTTGGCTTTGAAAAATATTTGTGCTGCAAAGAATGTGGAGAGCAATCAAATAACATATGATGAGTGCAGTTGGATTTCTGAGATTATAGGTGATGTTGCTGTAATAAAGCATTTCATTATGAATCATTCTATGAGATTGGTAATGTTTAATGAGTTTGTGAGTTTGAAGTTGCTTTCTATTACTGACACCCGTTTTGCTTCAATGATTGTGATGTTGAAGAGGTTCAAGTTAATAAAGAGTGGTCTCCAAAATATGGTGATAAGTGAAAAGTGGAGTATTTACAGAGATGATAATCTTGGGAGGGCCAGACTTGTGAAGGAAAAATTATTGGATGATTCTTTTTGGGATTCAATTGATTACATACTTGCCTTCACTGCTCCTATTTATGATATGATTAGAGCTTGTGACACTGATAGAGCTTGTCTTCACTTGATATATGATATGTGGGATGGGATGATTGTGAAAGTGAAGAAAGCTATATACCATAAAGAGGGGAAGAGCTTGGATGAGATCTCCTCTTTTTATGATGTGGTGCATCGCATTCTTGTGGATCGTTGGACAAAAAATTCAACTCCACTACACTGTTTGGCGCATGCTTTAAATCCCAAGTAAGTTTTTAAATATGATTTAGTTTAAAATTAATACTTCTCTTGATATAATTTGACAATTTGTTACTTTTTTTGTTTCTCTTTTAGATACTACAGTCAAGAATGGCTTAGGGAAGATTCAAGTCGACTTGCTCCACACATGGATTTAGATCTTACTCAAGAGCGACAAAAATGTTTAAGGAGATTTTTTCCTAACATGGAGGACCGGAACAAGATTAGTTTGGAGTATGCAGCTTTTATTAGCAATAGTGGAAACTTTGGTGATTTTGATGCTATCAATACTCAATATTCTATGGATCCGAAATCTTGGTGGCTACTTTATGGTACTTTTACACCGATGCTTCAAAAGATAGCACTGAGACTTGTGCAACAACCCTCCTCTTCATCATGTGCTGAACGTAATTGGAGTACTTATTCTTTTGTACATTCCATGAAGAGGAATAAGATCACTCCAAAACGTGCTGAAGACTTGGTTTATGTGCATAGCAACCTTCGACTCTTATCAAGAAAGAGTCCAAGTTATGAACAAGGACCAAATCAAATGTGGGACATTGCTGGAGATACATTTGATTCACTGGATGATGTTGGAGATCTTCAAGTTGCCAGTCTTTCACTTGATGAGCCAGAGATAGAAGCTATGATTATGCGAGATGGAGATGAAATTAATTGAACTTGTAGTTGTTAGTAATACTTTATGGATGTTTTATTATTTTTGCTTTATATTTATGTTATGAAATTTGAATACTTGAATGATTATGACTTATTTTAGGCTGTTATATGTATTAAATATAAATTATATAAATTATATATATATATATATATATATATATATATTAAAAATATTATTTAATATCAAAACGTGTCCTAACGTGTCGGTATTTTTTAGAATTTACGTGTCAGAGTATCGTGTCGTGTCGTGTCGCGTGTCGCGTGTCGCGTGTCGGTGTCGGTGCATCATAGCAAGTGATAATAACTCTTTTGCTGGGACAATTTTGTATGAATCTTTTATTAAAATTGAATATTTAGTTTGAATGAGAATGTTTTTAAGACTATTATTTTTAAAAGTTATTATTCAGTGAGAGTAATTTCATAAATTAGTTGCATTTGATTAGTCCTATATAAGCAATTAAGTGTGTGTGTATATATATATATATATAAATTTACAGCTCATCATCACGTGATTCAGCTAAATAATATAATTTGAGTAATTTGGATTATTGGGCGATCTGTGTGCGTTATTGCAAATTTGGAAAGTTGAAGTAAATAATCACACTTATTTTCAGTATGAGTCAATTGATTTCAAAAAGCAAAAGAAAAAGTTTCAAATGACTTTCCGGGCAATGGTGTACACTTTAAATATTAAATATGGCTACGTTGCCTACGCATGAATTTAATATTTAATATGATAATAATAGTCTGGCACACAATCATCACCACCAGCCCCTCGGCCTTTTGATCAATTTGGGGTAATCTTATTTGAAATTTATTAAATGGAGGTATTTTTTAAATGAAATTCCTATATGAGGTAAGTCAGAGATTTTCATGACTATGGGATATAAAGTATTAAAAAAATTCATAATTTTGTTTTAGTTTGTTTTTTTTAAGTGAAGTCGGAAATAAGGTAACAACTTTAAGTTTATTTATTATTTGTTTATTTATGTAATGTTGTAAATTTTTCACAACTTTAAAGTTGTGTTAATTTTTTCTTTTTAAATTTTTAAATTAATTTTAATCGACTTTAAAATCGTTCTAATTTTTATGACTTCTCTATTTTCTAATAATTTTAGTTTTAATATTTTTTATATTTTTGTTACTCATATTAACAAATAATATTAACCACGCTTATCAAATAATATTAAAGTCATTTTTAAATATTTTTTAATTACTTTTACATTTATTAATAAGCAAACTAATAATTTTGTGTGATTTGATAATATTATTAATTAATTTAATTAATAAAATCATTTTAATATTAACAATAGAAAATAATTTAATAATAAAAGTAGTTGTTAAAATCAAAACAACATGATACATTAATATAAATTGAATAATACAAATTTAACAGAAACATAAAATTGAAAAGTAGACACAATCTTAGGCGTCAATTTTCTTGTATGAACAATTATTACAATTATGTTCTTGAATTCTACACAATAATCATTTTGTCATTGCTTCTTCTCCGGGATCTCATTATGTATATGATTAGTGACTAACATTCTTGATGTGTCTCATCGCTTTGAAGGATCACACATAAAATATGAACTCAAACATTGAGGTAATTTTTCTTCGCTTCCAAGGGAATGAATTGATACTGATAAACTTTGTAAATGTTTTTCAACTTGTACACATGGTCAACAAAGTCATCACATTCTAAATTGTAAGAGGCACATGTTGCACTTGCATGCGAGCAAGAATTTTGAAGTGTCTCAAATTTCTCACAATTACACACCATTCATTCAATTTGACAGTGCATGGCATTGTTTGTCGCCCAAGTTAGGTATTTGCAATTTTTTGAATCTCAAACTCTAATGCCTCCCGAATGTACATTCAAACGTAATGCGAACTAGCAATGCGTTGATTTTCTTGCATAATGACATATACCTATTCGGAGTACCTATGTCCTGCCTTTATCATATTCATGATTTTCATCCCATTAGTAACAAACGAGTCATTTAATTTATTAAATGTTTTCTTAACTAAGACAGTAATAGACAATGCTTGGGCTCCTTTCAAAATAGAATCCATACACTCGGCAAGGTTAGTAGTCATATGTCCATACAATTTTCCTTCATCGTATGCCTGAGTCCATTTACTCTTAGGAATTTGTTCTAACCAATATGTTGCTCGTTGAAACTCTTATTGCATTGCGAGCAAATTTACCTCAAATCGCGGTTACCTCATCTCATATCTTATGACAAAAGACAAAATATAATGAGTAATAAATATGTTGAACACATAATAAATAAATTATTTGAGGCATGAAGTGCTTAGAAATTTACCTATATTGATGACTTTTTTTTTAAATCAACATTTTTAAACTCTTTATTAAAATTTAATGCAATGTGGCGAATGTAGTACACAAAAGTTACATCCAGTCCAGTCCACCCAACTTGTTTTGATCACAAAGCTACTAGCAAACTTATTCCCCCATCTTATATAATGCATAAATTTGGTTGAGGTGTGACATATATCCTCAAATAACACAAGAACCACATCCAAGCTTATTTGCTCTCATTCTCAACAATTGCAAAAGCGAGTGAAAAATGTTTCAATTACCATCTTGTACAATGACAATCAATAAAGTACCACGATATTTTTCTGTTAAAAATGTGTCATCTACTTGCATAATCAACTTGCAATATTGAATGTCTTTTATGCATGGCTTAAAAGCTCAAAACACATAATTAAGAATCACCTTAGAAGAGTCATCCTCACCATCCTCCATTGAATTGGATGTTTTGTATCAAAAAATTGCACCTGCTAGAAAGTGTTGGACAACTCTCATCCATATAGGTAGATAATTGTATGGTTCTTCCCAACCTCTAAATGCAATTTCAAATGCTTTTTGTTGTAGCATGTCTACAATCAAGGTTTTGATTGGGATACAAGGATTTTCCTTCACTAAGTCAACAATATTATGAACAATTATAGATGAATATAACCTAACATGATCTTGAGATATGATTAAAGTTATGTAAGTGTGAATACCATTTATTTTCTTTATCTTCCACCTCCTGCATATTTTGTTGAATGATGCTCACACCCTCAAATGGTATCCATTATCATATTGTATACACTTAATAATATACTTGTCACTCTTGTTCTTTTCTACATCATAATTATATGAATGTAGAAAATTAAATTGCTTAATGGCATTGACAATTGTTTGTTTTGATTCAAACGTCATGCCTTCATAAAGATCATAGGAGCAATTCATACTGTCATTCTCTCTATTCTGATAAGGATTTGAGAACTGTAGATCTTCTGAAAGTTGGCTATTAATAGTTTCAAAATATGAAGATGACATGAATTGACTTTGTTTGCTTGGTTCTTCATTTTTGTGAAGCTTATGCTCCTGATCCTTGTCACTAATATTATCCCTTATTATGGGTTCTTCATCAAACATTTATGAACAAATAAAAGTGTAATTTAGCAGTAAAAATATTAATAAATTTATGGACATCTAATGTTAAATAAAAACATACCACCAAGATGGTAAAAATATGAATAATGACTTGTATGAAAAAATGTGCCTAAAGCAAATGGAGGAGATTGTATTTTGAGCTTGAGTGTTGGGCGTTTTATGATGGAGATCAAAGTTGTAGGGTTAGCATGACTTCAATGTCACTAAAGCCCTCCATGATTTTGAAGTGTCATAGAAGTTGAAGTCAAGGCCCAGCTAAAGTTGTGTGTTATGTTACGACTTTAAAGTCGTGCCCTATATGTTACAACTTTAAAGTCATGTGACTTTGAGTTTCACTTTTTGAAACCAAGCTAATGCAGAACATGTAGAACGTCTTGCATCATGCAAAAATATTGTTATGCTTATGTGCGAATATTGCCAAGCTCATGTATAGTATGTTGAAGAATCGTATCTTGAATGATATGAAGTTTTGAAATGACTATAGATGTCATATTTGGATATCCTACACCTTGAAGAATCTTTCCTCGTTTAATGGTGAATCTCATGAGCAACTTGCAATGTTAAACTTACGACCTTGAAGAACCCTAAACCTACATGCTCCAGAAAGATCAAAACTCCACGTTTAACTTACCATATGGCACAAGATTCTTTATGTGAAGTCCAATCAAGTACAACACTAAAGGCATGAAATTCTTTCTCAAGTGAACACAGAGGCATGAGATTCCCTCTCATGAAATGACAAATGAACAATATATTTGCCATCACGTAAATGAATCACTTCACTACCAAAGATTACTTCTTTCACATTGAACCTTTTTTCTCACATCCCACCTCTTTCATCCTTCTTTTGTTGTGGATCTTGTTTTTCTTTCTCACATCCCACCCCTTTAATCCTTCTTGCAATCTCTTGTGTTTAATTTGTGAAGTAATGACACATGCACAACCTGGACTTATTGATGGCTCGTTGTTGCGCTTACAACATAATCATATTTCCAATAAAGTGTGTGAAGGCAAAGAGAGAATGATTTGTCCAAGGTGTAATTTTGTTTGGGTTTTTATGCATTTGGACCAGATAGATAATTGTAGAAATTAAAACGACTTTAGAGTCGTTTAAAATTAATTTAAAAATTAAAAAAAAATATAACACAACTTCGAAGTTGTGAGAAGTTTATGACTTTACATAAATAAATTAAAAAAATAAACCTAAAGTTGTTAACTTATTTACGACTTCACTATAAAAAAATTGAAGTCGTCAATTTTTTTATGATTTCATACCTTGAAGTGGTGAAAATCCCTACGACTTACTCCAATTTGAGAATTAATTTGAAAAATACGTCCATTTGGTAAATTCAAAATGAAATTACCCTTTTTTGGTCAAAAGGCCCTCGCCCCACTACTTTATTGGGAAACTCCATAGCCACTTCATCCTCTGGCTGTAATTGCAACCCCATCACGACCCTGTTCTCCACATGCAATCACACAAAGAGATCACATAAAGGAAATTTCCACAATAAACCTCTCTTTCCCTTTCAAGACTGACTTCTTCTCTCTCTCTCTCATTACACTGAGCATAGGGGGTTGTTGTTGTTGGTTTCCTTCCATCTTTTTCCCTAACTATTTTTGCCTTGCATTTGTTTGTGTTTTTGGCAAAAAGGGTTTAGGAAATTCCGATGTTTCAACCTTGTCGGAAAGACATCGTTATCACATACGAGGGTGGTGGTGACAACCAGATTCTAGATCTTGACACAGTCATGAAAGATGCAATTTTGCACGGTGTGTAGGGTGGGGTTGGTGAGAAAGTGGATCTAGAAAGGGGGGAAGAAGAAAAAGAAGGAAAGGAAAGGAAAAAAAATATAATTGCAATTTTTAGCCACCATTATTTACAAATGAAGCCGTTGGAATTTTTACCTTAATGTCGTCACCATCAATTTGACAAAAATGACCAAATTGATTCCTTTTAAGAACTTGAGGATCGAGTTGAATTTTCAAAAACTTGGAGACCAAATTAAATCATTTAAAAATCAAATTAATAATTAAGCAAAAATCAAAAAGGACATAACAAATGTACCAACCAGACAATACAACAACCATAAAAGGTTCAAGAAGGCTTAAAGAAATGCATATACAAAAGTCAGACTCACGATCAAATCACCACCCACAATGATAGGGATATCCCAACACTAACACACATCCCCATAAATACCTACATACTAACATTTTACGACACCCCCCATTTATACAATCAGCCATCAATATTTCTAAGAAAATCACCATATGGTTATTAATCCACTCAAACAATTGATTATGTTCAGCAAAACTAGTTGAAAAGTTTTATGGAAATTGAACAGCTAGCTAAAAGCTGGAAAATTAGTTGAAAACTGAAAAAACTAGCTGGTAGTCGAAAGTTGAAATTTATTAAATTATAAGTGTTCGATAAAACTAACTGTTGATATAACTACAAAGAGTAAAATGACAGAAAAATAATAAAATCATGATTTATTTAAAAATGATAACTAAGAAATTAGATAAATATATTGAAGATAAAAGTTAAACAAAATATAAAAAGTTAGAAGTTAGAAACCAGCATTTTAAAAAAATGTTATTTCAAATAGTATTTCAAAAAATATTAGAAACTGCTAAAAAAATTGTTTACCAAATAGTCAAACACGTTTTGCAACTAGTAAAAAATACTTAAAGGTAGTTGAAATGTATTATCAAACATAGCCTAAATACTCAATAAAACTAACTGTTAAAATGGTTGTGAAATGTAAAATAATAGATTTAAAAAGGATAATAAGGAAATTAGATAAATATTTTAAACATAAAAATGAAATAAAATATAAAAAATTAGAAATTATCATTTTAAAAAATATTATTTATTAGCATTTCAAAAGTACTAAAAATTATTTAAAAAAACTTATTTATTAAATAATTAAACAAATTTTTCAACTAATACAAAAGAATATAACAATGTGTGTCGTTTTTTAGCTTTTAAAATATGTTAGGTGCTTTCAAACAAGTTATCCAATTATTTTTTTGTACTTTTTAGTCACTAGAAAACATAATTAAATAAAATAATAATAGAAATAACATTAAGTTATGACTTAACCGTCAAAATAAACGAAAAAGACAAAAATACTGGACCCAAAAAAGATTTGGAGACAAAGATACGTGGAAATGCAAGATTTATACTACATACATATATTTGAATTAGTAAAGTTATATCTTTTATCATTAAATAATAAAGTTCAGGAATCAATTTTTATAATTAGGTTGTATGTAAAATATAATTATTCCACTTTTTACATATTTAGTGATTAAATTATTATTAATTTATAATTTAGGAACAAAAATTATCATTTTTTAAGAAATATGGTATTTTTTTTGTACAAAAGAAGCAATACTTATTACTACATATTAGTTGATACAGTTACCTTAATTAAATTTTTAGTTTCTAAATTTTTTTAAATTTTAATTTTTAGTCTCTCACTTTTTTTATCCATAAAAATAAAAAAAAATGTTAAGAAACTTATAATAATTCATGTATCATATAACCAATTGAATTAGATCCTATTAATAGTCCATTGATTTTTTTTATAACTTTTATTCTTTCATTAATTTTTGTCAAGATTTTTAGTTTTTCTAAAATTATTTGCCTATTTATACTTTTAATTTATTTTTATTGTTCAAAATTAATATTTGTATGTATATTTGAAAGTTATTTATATATGTAATTTATTTGTATGTATACTTGAAAGTTATTTATATATATGTAACTTAGTGTAATTCATTTAAAAAAATATAATTTATTGAAAGTTAAAATAAAATATTTTAATAATTTATAATAATTGAAGATAAAAATATTTAAAAGATGATTAAATAAAATTATTATTTTTTAGAGTAAATTACACTCGCACCCACTGTGTTTTACTCAAATTTCACCTTATACTCCTCCCTTTTTGCACCCTACAAAAAATCCTTTAATTGTTTAGTTCACATTACACTTAGACCTCCTCCTTCCTAAACACCGTTTAATAATCTAACAGAAATTAGGCACATGCTAGTCACATGACTTTTAATGAAAATTTATGTCTAAAATACCCTCATATTCTTCCTTTCAACCTAAAAATATTTTAATACTCTTCTTCTATTTTGTTTTCTACGTAAACCCAACTTTGAACCCACTTTATTGGTATGCAATGTTAACACATTTCCTCTCATCCTTTGTTCTACTAACTTATATATGAACTGAATTATGATTCTCAACAAACATTTTCATCCATTATGTTTTTGTGGTCCAAAACATCAACACTATTTTTAATAATAAACAGATGATTTTCAATTCATCCATTGTGTTTCCTGTAGTCCCAAATATCCACACTATTTTAATCAACAATAATAAACAAATGATTTTCAGTTCATCCACTGTGTTTCCTGTTGTCTCAAACATCAACACTATTTTAATCAGCAATAATAAATAAATGATTTCCAGTTCATCCATTGTGTTTCCTGTTGTCCCAAACATCAACACTATTTTAATCAACAATAATAAACAAATGATTTTAAAAATCATAAGTGATCTCAAATTGGTCTCCCATTGAAACCCCATTCAGAAATAAGCAACAATAAGCAATCAAAATTAAATAAATAATCTTAAAAAGTAACCTATATACAAGGTCCAGTGGTCACTTACAAGCATAGCCTAACGTGAACAGAAATTGTGGAACAGGAAGAAAAACAGAGTGATCGTGAACGTCAAAGAGGAAGGCAAATGAAGGCGCTCATGAACGTCGCGAACTAGAAAATGAATAATGAGAAATTCGCAAACTGGAACAAGAACGGTGAAGAGGAATGGAACGTGAACATTGTGAGAGAAAGAGAAACTTGCACCCCTAGACGTTGAAGAAGAACTCGCCAACAAGAGGAAGATGAATAGTACTCACTAATGGTGAAGATGAATGAAACGTGAATCATAAATTCTAAAATTAATTGGGAAGAGATAATTTGGGTTTTACAATTAAAATGTAAGGGTAATTTTGTCTGCTCACATATTTCAATTGACGTTAGTTAATGACGTTAATAGATAGGGTAAAAGTAATGTGTAAAAAGGAAAAGGTATTAAATGAAATTTGAGCAAAACACAGGGGGTACGAGTGTAATTTACTCAATTTTTTATATATAATTATAGATAATAAATGTGAGAAAGTCGACGAAATAAAAATTTAATTTTCCTAAAATTATAATAATAATATTATTGGAAATGTTTGGTTTGAGTAATTGATGATTGTTAATCAATTGGACAGCAGAGCAGTTGGAATGATAGATGTCTTTTAATGAAGAAAAAAGCTGAAACCGTCAGACTGTCCCTTACTTTAGGTTTTAATTTCAAAATCCAACATTACTGTAACTGTCTTCCTCACGTCACCAACCAAACTAACCTCACTTTCTACCCTTTCCTTTCCTCTTCAAAAGCATCCAATCCACACACACCACAGTCCCATCCCATGGCCATAGCCATGGCTGAGTCTTCTTCTTCCACCACCACCACCACAACCAAACGCCAAAAACAAGAACAACATAATCATCAACAAGAACAACCTTTGATCCCAGGTCTCCCTGACCACATATCCCAATTATGTCTCTCATCCATCAACCCTTGTTTGTTATTCTCAATCTCCCACCCTTGGCGCCGTCTCATATACTCCCCTTCTTTCCCTCCCTTTTTTTCTCTCTACGCCATTCTCTCCCACTCCCACTCCCACTCCTCCGCCACCATCGAGTTCCACACCTTCGACCCCATCTCCACCACGTGGCGCCCCCTCCCTCCCCAACCGCCCCTCCACCACCTCCTCCTCCGCCGCCACCCCTCCTTCCTCTCCCGCAGCTTCTCCGTCCAGTCTGTCTCCGCCGCCAACCGCCTCGTCCTCCTCGCCGCCACCACCCACAACCTCTCCCCGGCCCTCCCCCGCCCCTTGATCTTCCACCCCCTCACCAAAACCTGGTCCTTCGGCCCCACCCTCTCCACCCCCCCGCCGCTGGTGCGCCCTCGGCTCCCTCGGCCCCACCATCTACGTCGCCAGCGGCATCGGCTCCCACTTCTCCATCCACGCCGCCCGCTCCCTCCAAAAGTGGAACCTCCAAAACCCTAACGCCGTCTGGGAAAAGAAAACGGAGCTCAAGGACGGGAGGTTCAGCAGAGAAGCCATCGACGCCGTTGGGTGGAAGCAGAAACTCTGCATGGTCAACGTCAAGGGCGACGCCGCGAAAGAAGGGGTTGTGTATGACGTGGCGGAGGACGCTTGGAAGGAGATGCCGGAGGGGATGTTACACGGTTGGAGAGGACCCGTTGCGGCCATGGAAGAGGAAGTGATGTACGTTGTGGACGAAGCGAAAGGTGTTCTCAGAAGATACGTGGAAGAAGAAGACACCTGGGAAGAGATTCTCGAGAATGAGAGACTCAAAGGAGCTGAAAAAATTGTTGCTCGGAGAGGGAAATTGTGTGTCGTTTCGGCTTTTTCCGGGATCTCCGTCGTCGATGTTGCCGCTGCGTCGCCCCGGGTTTTGCCGGTTCAGCTGCCGGAAGGGTTCGAGCCGGTGACTGTTCACATCTTGCCCCGGATTCCGGCTGACGATTGCGTGTATGATTATCGATTATACTAATTTTATCTTACCCAAACATGATTGTTTTCCTTAAAAAAAAATATAGGTTATCTATACTAAAGAAAAGAGTATTCCCGTGATTGCATATATGATTGTAAAGAAGTATCTGATATACATTACATGTTTAAGACACTTGAAATTGAATCCAATACTCAATTAATTACTTGTTGGCTATTTTTTTGAATTCTTTTGTAAGAAAGTAAAATACAAAATTAAATGAGAAGAATCTAGTACTTCTCCTTTACTTTTTTTTTTAAAAAAAAATGTTTTATGTT
Source organism: Glycine latifolia (assembly GCA_013407115.1). Classification (NCBI taxonomy): domain Eukaryota; kingdom Viridiplantae; phylum Streptophyta; class Magnoliopsida; order Fabales; family Fabaceae; genus Glycine; species Glycine latifolia. Next base: position 32,459,938 of record CM023941.1, read on the forward strand.
GTGAGTTTGTTGTTTGGACTTTGAATAAACGACATGATTTAATTTATTTATTTTGCTTGTTTTGTGGGAAGGGTGGGTTGTCGTAGGGACTTTAGAGCTGAAAGTGAAAATTTGTCCCTAACGGTAATGGGAGCTCGTGTGGTTAGAACGAGGGTGAGATATTTTTCCTACATTTTTCAGTTTTGGGGAAAAATAGTGTGGTGAGGAAATGCCTAAAATGGGAGGAATATAATGAGGAGGTTGGCATTGGGAGGTGCTAATAATTTAAATGAAATATTGTTCCTTTGTTGACTGGCCAATGCGATGTGGATGAAGGGCATATAGGTGGGAACGATTCACGTAGCGATTGGAGAGATGAGTGGTGGATACTAGAGAACTATTATCTGCTTAGCCTTATGAGTGATGGAGAAGGGTTTGATTTTGAGACCGAATCATGTTGCCTGTTTCAACGGATAGATGTGAATTGATGGTGCAAATTGCCAACTCATTCCCTACCGTTTTCAACTTTCAACTCATCTTTTTCTTCAAGATCTTGCTTGTACGGTGATATACACTTCATTCACTGTAAAACAGTGAGAAACAAACAATTTAGATGGGTATCTATCTGAGGCAGAATTCAACTAAGGTTTTTAGCCAGTTTTAGTAAGTTTTTTTATTTATTGGCACGTAAAAATTAAAAGTACTTGTTAATTTTTATTTCAATGTTAGATTGTATCTAAAATTCTGAATTTATTTTTTAATAGATCTCATTTTGTCTCTATTTATAATTATTTTTTCACTCATTCAAATTAATGGAAAGAAATTTATTTGCTTTATTTTTTCATTTCTATTCATTTTATCCTATCGATTTATTTCTTTGTTTTATTATTTTCTCTTTATTTCACTTTTAATTCAAATAAGAGAAATGCTAGAAACACATTCTTATAGACACACTCTCTTTTTATTGGTTGAAAACTATTAAGAATTATAAAATTTTGTGAGTATCATATCCTATTTAATGATTCTTTCTCATGATTTTATAATTTTTAATGAATTTTAACCAATAAAAAATAGTGTATTTATAGGAATGTGTTAAAGAGTATAACACTAGCACTCCTTTTCAAATCATGAATTGTTCAAATACAAATTTATTTCTTTTTTTAACTCTATTCATATTTTTTGTTTTACTTGATATAATATCAAAAGATTAAAATGAATAAGGAATACATTTAAATAAGAATATATAATATATGCATAGAATTTTTTTTATTCTCCTTCTTCAATTATAATTTTTGAATTTGAAAAATTTATTGACTTTTGTATAATTTCAATAAAAAATATACCAAAAATAATTTTTTTGGTTGATATTTTTTTTGGGTACAGTTTTGGTTGGTAATATAAAACACTTTACATTGCTATGGTCTATTAAATTATTTAAATAAACTAAAAATTTTGAAAGTAAAAAATATGTTAAAACGGACTCAATTATTGAACAGATCAAATAGGACAAAAGTTGCCTTTAGATTTTTTTATTCATTACAAGTTGAATTGGATCAACTCCGAGAGCCAATTTGGATTGAACCCGAGTAAGAGGGTGTTTGGTTCTGCGTCAAACACCCAAAGACGCACGTATATGATGCGAAAATGTAAAGTATCTATTTCAAGCTCCCGCGTTAAAATGTAAAACTGAATTAATTTTGGATTGAGGTAATGTACAGTCAAACATGCCCTAAGACATTGGTAATTATTATATTACAAATCAATTTTTGATGGAGGAATGGATTGTTTTCGTTGTTTGTCAAAAATTGACTTTAAATTATTGGTATCATGAAATCTATTCGACGATCAAATACGCCAAAGCCCAAAAAACGAGTTTTGAATATTTTATATTTTGAGCATTATTAATAACATTTTGATAAATTCTTTTAATATTGTATAAAACAGAAATAAATGAAAATATATGTGTATTTCTTATCTTAAATTGTAAAACTTATTTAATATTTTCCGTCTAATAAATAATAAAATTAGTCAAGACATATTATTATAGATTTTAAATTATTTTTTATATTTATAATTTTTTTTGCACCTCTACATTGTAAAATTATTAATTTGGGGGCTGCCATCGTAAGGTCGTAGCTGTTTAAGTTGACTGGCACATATAACATTTATCATCAGCTCGTTGACAAATTTAGGTAATTTAATTAAATTTTTAAAAAAAACCTCGATTAAATTATTTGACTTTTTTCGAGTTTAGTGATGTTTGAAAAGTTCTTAGTTGTTACAAAGGTATTTGTGGACATATCAAAGGGTCTCATTTAGTTGATTAAGCAAGATATATGAGTATTTTAAATTTTTTGATATTGTGTTGGATTCTTACTAATAAAAAAAATTATTTGCGGATATTTAAATTTTATAAAGCATGCATTTGACCTAGTTGTTATTCTTTTATTCAAATTAAAGGATACTTTAAATTAAAAGTTAAAATCATTTTTGTTTAAAATAGAACCTGTTTAATAACATTAGTTTAAAATCTCGTAAAACTAAAATTTTATTTCTCTGTTTCCATCAAAGATGGTATCTATTTGATTTAGAAAAAATAAATGAAAGGAAAAAAAAAGTTGAAAGTACAATAATTCGTGGGTTGTTTAGTATCAAAGAATGAAAGGAAAGAATGTTGATATATTTATAAAATAACATTAAAAAAATTTAAAATACACTTTTAGTTCTTTATGTTTTAGATTATATTTGGTTTGGTTTTTATGATTTTAAAAATATAATATAGCTATTTATGTTATTAAAATGAGTTAAAATGATCTTTTTAAAATAATAATATTTTTTATTTATTTTGAGACCAGATTTTTAAACAAATTAGAATAAATGTTATTCACATAGTCAAGTCATTGATGCGATTGGCAAAGTTGAGCAAAATTGCTCCAAAGTTGATCACATTTTGTGATGGTACCCAAAACTTGTTTCAGTTTCTCTCTACTTGTTACAACTGATATGATACACTCTTTTCCTTGACATTTAATATCTTTTTCCTTCAAAACACTTTTATAACTGAGATGAATCTTTACTTATACACAATGAATTTAGTTGTCTTTGTTTCCCTTTTGCCCCAACTCCTTTTGGTCCACTTGCCTCATCTTTTTGCGATTCGGTTTGAACTTCACTTATACACTTATGCGGTTGTGCTCCCTCTTATCAAGTTGTCGAACATTTGTGCAGTTCTTCAAAACCAAATAGCAAAAGTTTGTAAAACTTCTAAAATATATTAGGATTGTTAAAATGAAATGTCAACAAATAAATAACGAGAATTCCATAACTTGATGTGAAATTGACAGGCACTTACTCTCCACCTCCAAAATCTTTTCCATTCACACTCATTATTTTCCTCTTACGGCTTAAATTCCTTAACGTAGGTTTCCCTTTCCTGTGTCTTTCCAATTCCCAACTTCAAATATTGTTTTTCCCCTTTTGCCTTATCTACTATGTACAGAGGAAGAAGGCAAATCTCCCACACGTGCCTGTCAACTGAGCTCTCAATTCCATGCTTTACTTTTTTTCTACTCTATCTAACAAGCCACAAAGGCTTCACATTATGACCCGTCAATTTCTGCTTTGTGACATCATTGGTTTTGGATTATCATGTTACAGTTGTGAAGTGTCTAATTAATCTTTGCTGATAAATTTAACTATTTATTTTTCATAAATTCTTTTATTTTAATTATATTTTTTTCATTCATAAAATTTAAATATGATAATTAAAAGATTTGAATTCAATATCACTTAAATCAACATAATATTCATAAATTATGGTCAATTTGATTCCTAATTTTACAAACTACTTTTTTATTGAAGTCTTTTTAGCAAGGAACAACTTGATTCCTAATATGGAGAACTATTTTTCCTTTAAACAAGTAGTATTAATAAAAGATTAAGAAATATTCAATAAAACTCATTTAATATTTTTTAATTCTTTTAGAAAATAAATATTATATTTTTATATTTTTAATATAATAAATATTTTTTAATATCAAATTTTGTTTTTTATTTCCTGAACTAGTACATTAAGATCACTTATTAACATTTACCTTTTTATTTCTAGAAATAATAACATAAAATAGTTTGATATCTATTTTTATTTAATTATTTTAAAATTTCTACATTATTTATTTTTAAAATATAATTAATAATACATTTTATTTGTTTATCTTTGTTTTTTGTTTTTTACAAAGCAGAGAGGGTAATTTTTATTCAAAATTACGAAAATATTAAATTTTAAAAAATTCATAAATGGGTAAGTCATGTTTGACTTTTTTAAAAGAAATTGAAGCCGTTATAACTAGATAATTTTTTAAATAAAAATTGAAAAAAAAAAAACATAAGGGAGTCATGATTCAACCCACAACTTTAGGAAAGCACAATAAAAAAATAAGTACTTAAAAAAAATAGAAAGTTGTGTTACTAAATTCAATATTCTTTTTCTTTAAAAAATGGTTTCTTTAATTTAAATTAAAAATATGTATACTTAACAAGTCATGTTTTAAGATAGGATTTCTCAATATAAAGTCGTGTTTCAAAATATAACTAATCCATATTTGCAAAATTTTAAAATGGAATTTTGGTATTTTTTTAAAATTATCTCCTAATTGTAAAAAAAGGCCTTTATCTTTTTCTTCAATGATTTTCCCTCAAAACATAATGAAAAGTGAAAACCTTCTCAAAATGTTATGTGCACATCATTAACGACGAAATTGTAAATACAAAAACACTATCAAACATTGCTTCCTCACCTTGCTTCATTAGTCACAAATTTTTGTCGTCACATTACAATAGAGGTGAACACCTCTAGCGATCGATGACCTTATTAGGTGTGACCCACTAATTTCATAGATCCTCCCATATAAGGCTATTTTCTTTTCTCTGTTTTTGAGTGTGACACACACCATGTATTTCAATTCCTTGCACCTACAATTTTCTTTGCCTTTGCTGCTGATATACGTTACCTTTCCTTAAGAGTATTTCTAATGAGGAGTACTTCGTGGGTGGGTTTCTTAGCATAAGGAACAATTTCTTCTAAAAAACTATCCATTGGAGAAAATTTACGTGACAAACAAGGTGCCTCCCCATAAATTTGCGTTTCTCCAAATAGTTTATTATTTTTCCGGAACATCACCAACTGAAATTAGAAGGCAAAATCATAATGGAAACACCAACTGAAGAAAGGAAAAGGAAAAAAATGAATCAGAGTAAAATAAATACTGCAACACAAAGGGGGAAAGGGAAGAAGGAGAAATACCAAAGAGGTGATGAACGTTGCTGGTGTCGTTGGCTCGATGAACATCCCTGATGGATGAAGGAGAAGGGGAAGAGGAAGTGTGAACGAAGGAGGCAGAGAAAGAAAATGGAGAATGGGAATGTTCTGGAGAAAGAAGAGTGGAGAAGGTTCTGGGAAATCCAAACGGGATGTGTCTTGGATTTTTGCCATTTTCGAATTGATAAAAATAAAGGCATTGACGAGAGTGAATGATAAAAAATTAAAAGAGACAAAGAGACATAAAAATTGTGGGAAGTTATGGAGAAAGAAGCCTGAAGAAGGAGTTGGAACGTTAAATTTGGCAGTAAATTTCACCTACGAGTGAAGTTACCGTTTACAGAAAAAAAATTAACACTATAAATTTGGCTTAATGTTATGTAATTTTGCACACAAATTTCTCCAATTATTTATATTTATTATTTGTATTCATAAAAATTGAAAAATGATAAATTTTAATAAAAAATATGTTTAGATGTTTTGGAATTTCTGGTTGTTTTTTACAAACTTTTTTATTGCAACAAAATTTTGTATAAATTTTTTACATAACACGATAATGTGGGAACTATAAAAAAGATAATGTGGGAACTATAAAAAACAATCAAAAAAAATTGATTAAGAAATCCAAGGAAGAACTTGCCATTGGAGATGCATTTAAATCCATATACTTTAAAATGTTCTTACATTGATTGAGTTGAGAAGCTACTTTTTGCCTTAATTCATTTTTCATATGGTCCTCCAATTGTGGAATTGATTTTGAAAATAACTAAAATACGACTGAGGCGGGGTGACCATACCATAATGGCACCACAACTACCGGTGCCTGCCATAGTAAGAAGGGAAAAAAAAAAAGTAGATCTTTTTGCCTTTTCGGTGGCGTTTCACAGTCATGAAGAAGGCACGATAGAAAGGAGTGGGTGTAGGGAATCAAATCTATTTTTAATCCAATTCAATGTAAACTTATTTGGGTTTTAGATTTTTAATGGGAGTTGATTATGGGTTCTTAAATTTAACAATTAGTTAACCCTAAAAAAACAATTAGTTCTTGTGTAGTTTTATTATAAGAGCAATTAATTGATTTTACAGTTCTTGTATAAGAATGGTTGTTTATATAAGTAATATTTTTAAGGGTTTTTAAGAATTGTGAGACAATTATAGAACTCATTACATCGTCTAAGGAAAAAAAATTGTTAAAAATTCTTATGCTATGTTTGGTATCAAAGAAAGAAATAAGGTAAATAAAAATAAGAAATAAATAGGAAAAAACTGAATTTTTTGAGTTTGTTTGATTTGAGAAAGATAGAAGTAAAATTGAAAAGAAATAATGCTGTGAGTTTGTGTGGTTTAGTATGGAAGGAGTGAAGAGAAATAAACGTACTTAGAGATGCAAAAGTCGATTGTTATTGATAGACAATTGATTATGTAAAACTATATAGTTGGCAAGAGTGAATATCTTAAAACATAATAAATATAAGACACTCAATCCTATTGCATAACTACTCAATCCTAAATTGCAATTGGTACGGGGCGTTCATGATGTGATCATTAACAACCCATTTAACCAATCGATTATCAGGCATTCATAATCTATTATCAATTTCAAAGAATCAATTATTAGCATAAAAAAATGATTATGAAAATCAATTATCCGCATCATGTCAACAATATAGTTAATCAGTTATGAAAAGGATAAATCAAAGTCAATAGGATTATAGGAGCATAATCTAGGTAGATCAAATTGGAGCAATTGAGAGTCGAATGGATGAAACTAGTGAAGAAAGAATTGGGTTTTTTGGTAGTAAAAATTGATAGCTATGTTGTGAGCTATTTTCTTACTATTTCTCACCACTATAACGTGATTTTTTTAATTTTTATTTTTATGTGAGACTCACCACTTTTTAATTTTCTGCTTACTAATTCATCTCAATTCTCAACCAAACAACTCCAATATTTAAACTCTTTTTTATTTTCACTCTCTCCTCTCAATTTCACCTATTTCACATCTACTAAACAAATTGCTAAGAGAAATAAAACTTTCACAACAAATTATACAACAAAATTTGCAACCAAGAGAGAAGTTTAAAATGTAATAAATGTCGTGATTAGATAGAAAAAATGTTGTATGAATTGTTAAGAATTATTGTACGTGTATAAGTGTTAAATATAATATCATTTTGTGGTCAGCCAAGAGTAAGTTAAACAATACTCTACCATTGGAGATGCTTTTAAATTTATATTTTTTTATGGCAGTAAATGAATTTAGGGTACAGATTTCTTAGCCCTTGCTGTCGAGATATGCGTTACCTTTACACAAATCCATATACTGCAATGATCTTTAATTGAGTTGAGAAGCTACTTTTTGCCTTAATTCATTTTTCATATAGTCCTCAAATTGTGGCATGGATTTTGAAAACAAGACTTAGGGTGGGGTGGGGATACTATAATGGCAGCACAACCGTAGCCATAGCCCTTACAAAAAGAGTAGATCTTTTTTGGTGGTGTTTCACATACATTAAGAAGGCACATGATGCATAATCGAAGGAGGGGTGCATGGAATCAAATCGATTTTTAAATCAATTTAATAAAAGTCATAGCATTTTCGATAAGAGTTGGTTATAGGTTATTAAACTTAAAGAGCCATTTTATTAGTTGCTAGTTGCTAAAAAAAAGTGTTTTGTGACAGTCAATTGAGTAGGTTCTAAAAACTAAAAACAGTCACAAATGATCTTTTTGACAGTTAAAACAGTATTAAGAACACACTCATTTTAATTAGTTAAAATTTATAAAAGAATGAAAGAATAATTAAATATAATATGTGACGCATAAATTTTTGTTATTTTTAATAAATTTTAATCAATAAAAAAATATATAAAAAAATGTGTTTCTAACATTTTGGTTAAAATAACTGTTAGGATCACTCTAACTAAACATATACGGGAGGTTTAACCAGTAAAAAGTTATTAAATTTACGAGTTTTAAACTAGTGACTACTTCCCAGATGCCACAAAATGCAAGGAGTCCAACCACTGACCAATCAAAGATTAATAAGAAACATAAAAGTTTGTTATAATTAAATGCCTATGAAGACATTTTGTCTAGTACAAAATGTTGAGTAGCTTTCCTTCATGAACTGATCAGGTCAAGGCTAACAGACACAACTCAAATTCCTTCATCACTCATCACTTGACCAGTAAATTTAAGAAAAATATAATTGCTGCAAGGGACAAGTATGTGTTTGGGATCATCCATGAATCTCAAGTTTGGGATCCTTTGTCAACACAAACAAAAATATTAGCCAGGAAGGGAAGAAGAAAGATCCAAGTTTGATAGATTAAGACAATGTTCTTTCTAAGAAAGATAGACAACTTTTCAAAGTAAATCTATTAAATCAGAACTTTTAACAAATCAAATATCTTCAATGATAGTGCATTATTCATACAGTCTGAGAGGGGAAGGGCAAAGAGCGAGCAATACCTTCTTTGGATGAAACTTAAGATAAATGTTTGACACTTTAATCTATCTACTTGGATTTCTCTGTTGAGGACAAAATATATATAAAGATGCTCAGAGATTATCATGAAGCAATATTTCAAAGAAACCTCCAAGTATAGCCAAATAGCCAAATTGAGATGAATACCGGTCCTCCCGGGGATATATAGAACCTAGTCCATTTTCATTTGTTTTATGGGAATTATCTCTTCAGACTCTCTCTGAACTAATAAGAAAGGTGCTACAACCTGAATACAAAAGGAAGTTGAAACATCTTTAAATTTAAAATAAAAATGAACTACTAAGATTTTTTTTATTAAGTCTGGCAGATAGTTCTCTTGCCTTACACTTAGAATCCATCTTGCTTTGATACGGATCTTCTTAATGCTTAACTTCAAATTCATAAGTTCGGAATGGTTCAAGCGACTGGCAAAAAATGCTTCTATCTCATCTGCTTTCTCATCACCATTAACCTGCCAGATCATGAAATTTAAGGAATGAGAGGTGTCAACAATGAAGGCTTATTGATAATGTTACGTCTCATAACATTGGAATTGGCAACGTATATTATAATCTTAATTTACTTGATTCTTATGTACTGTTTACCTAAAGATATCAAAGCCAACAGCCTAAAAAATTCAGAGGCTGCCTGCCATGAACATCTAAATTGTTGTGGTTTCATTGATCAATTCATCAGAACCAAAATTTGATAAATATTGTTTTGGCTTAAATAAAGGAATATGGCAATACAGTGTTTCACTAATTCAAAACTTTTTTTGCCATTTTCTTACCAGTGGGACTATTTGGCTAATGAAATTGGTGAGTAAAAGTCTCTGGGTTTGAAATACTGCTTCCGGAAGAGTGATAGGTGAAGAAAAAAAACATTGAAGCACAAATCACACTTTTAAGAATCCAATCACAAACTTACAGAAACTCCAAATAGGCAATAAAAGACCTACTCCTCGGAGCTTATTCTAACAAACATTCATTACTCTGCTTGTATCACAATATATATTTATTAAACTCATCAACCTTTTCCAACTTGTTGCAATTAGAAACATCAGGATAATGAAATGTTCATAGATTTCCTGATTTGTAAGCATTTAGCAGTTAATCTTCTACGATTGACCCAAAAATACATTGAATTTGGTTGGCATGTAGAGCTAGCCCTGGAATGAATGTAAATTTATGGTTGGTGGATTAAAATATTAAGTAAGAAGCTAGATGCTAAACAATATAAAAGAGCAGCTTAGTATTATATATCATGCTGAATTTAGATTAGATGATTCAAGGTGACTACAGTGATTTTTATGTGTTATTGTGTAATTGGTGCGCAAGGGATTGTCTTATATATTTGTGTGTGAATTTGACTTGCGATTATATAAATAAGACACTACTACTATAATATCATTTTGAGCTAGAACTTATTTTTTCTTGGATTTATTTATTTATTATAGTTAACTAGGCCTGCTATGGAACCTTCCACTCTTTTTAAAGCTCAATATCTTTTAAATTATTTAATTACCATTTGCAGTGTGACAGATGCATGCAGTGGCCATGGATAGGAAATCACATTGTTTACAGGCTATACAAAGGCAGGCTATATTTTGTCTTAAATCATTGGATTTTTCTTATGTAGTGTTCATACAACGGTAAAATTGTGTCTTGGTGACTTTTTGATCATAAGTTTAAATTTAGAAATAGTATCTTTGCATATGTAAGGGTAATGTTGTATACAATATTTCTTTCTCTTATATGCGTATAACCGTGAAACCTCCAAACGATGGGGTACTTTTTTTTTTTTTATAAGTTATCATTTCTTGGATTTATTTTCCTGCCACATATATAAATGATCTGCAATTGCCAATTATCTACGTGAGCTTATTTTTTTGTGCTGTTGAGTTGATCTTTAATGATGGTAATCAAATCAAAATAGAAGGAACAGCGTGTGATTCTTCTCTGATCCTATCCAATTACCAAAACTCTATACAAAGCTCTGTAAGTAATACCCACCGTCTAGAAGCCTCCAATTCCTCATTAGAAAAATGAAGCATTTTACTCTCATGTTAATTGCATTTTCGTCTATATACCTCCACCTGTTTTCTCTCTTTACATTCAACTCACTGTGGTTTACCCCAAACATGATTGTCCTTACATCAGAAAATGAGACTGATCATTTGGTACTGTTCAAATTCAGGAAATCCATATCCACTAACCCATGTGGAATCTTCCTCTCTTGGAAGTTGGAATACTTCTACTTCTACTCACTTTTGTAACTGGCATGGAATAACATGCGATCCCATGCTTCTAAGAATTACAGAGTTAAATTTGGAAGGATATGAATCCAAAGGTACCATATGTACTCACATAGGAAATCTCTCTTATGCGAGAGACTTCATCTTCACAAAACAATTTCTATGGAAAAATCACACAAGAATTGGAAAGTTGTCACAACTGCAGTACCTCTTTATCAGAAATAACTTATTGGCAGGGAAAATTCCTGCAAACTTGACAGGTTGCACAGCTCTCAAACACTTACACTTATATGGGAACAATTTGAGTGGCAAAATACCAATCAAAATTGTTTCACTTCGAAATCTTCAATATTTGAACGTTCCTAACAACCACTTTACTGGAAGAATCCCAACATTCATAAGAAATCTTTCATCCCTAACTCAACTTCTAGTGTCCTATAACAACTTCCAAGGAGATAATTCCACAAGAAATATGCAATCTCAAAAGCTTTTATATGTCATCTCTTATTGGAATCTCAGCTCCAGTAAATCAATTTTGGGACTCTCTTCCACCCAACATGTTCCACACTCTCCCAAATCTCCAAGTACTTGCTATAGGTGACAACAGTGGCGGAGTCAGGAATTTTATTAAGAGGGGACGAATATAAAAAAAAAACTATATAATAAATAAAAGTACTCCAAAGACAATACAAATCTAATATACAAAAAGAGGCAAACTGCAAACCACAAACCACATAGCAAATTGCAAACTGGGTGGGTTGATGAACAAGCTGACAAAGTCTAGTGAGTCTTACTAAAATAATTCACAATTTAAAACCAAACTCAAAGCAATAATATGGAGATAAGAAATAAAGAAGACACAATCAGTTTTAGCGTGGAAAATCCAATTGGATAAAAAATCACAACGTCCAAATTGGATAATCAATCCAATGGACAACTCCACTATGATAATAAATAAGTACCTCTTAATCCTGAAGGAGTGTTAAGAATCAAATTTATCAAACACTTCTATATGATCTCATAACAATTCTCTCAATGATGCAAACATCAACTCTCTAAAGCTCTAATATTATTTGGAATGAAATAAATACTATAAACACAAAAATATGTTTCTATTTATACTAATTTAAGCATATGATTTTAACCAATTTTTTAATGCAATTCTAAAAATATTCTATTATATTATGCAATGCAATCTTAAAGATATTTTATATTATGCAATACAATCTTAAAAATATTCTATCCTATTTTTGAATACAATATTAAAAAATATTTTATCCTATTTTTGTATACAATCTTAAAAAATATTTTATCTTATTATGTAATATAATCTTAAATATTTCTATTATATAATATAATACAATCTCAAAAATATTTTATTTTATTTTTTAATGTAATATTAAAAAATATTATATCATATTATATTATGCCATATAATCTTTTTTATTATCAAATTATTTTTTTAATTTTTAATATATATATAATAAAATTTATATTAATAAAATTTTAGGAGCAGCAGTGGTCCCCTTAGCCCCTGTCTCTGCCTCTAGGTGACAATCAAATTTCAGATCAAATCCACCTTCCATCACAAATGCATCTTTCCTAGTTTTAGCTTATCAGTTGAAATCTTTTCAGTGGTCAAGCTCCAAGTCTAGGAAAGCTACAAGATCTTCAACAACTATATTTTAATTGTTTTTTTAGCTTAATTGCATTCTCCACACTTTTTATTTTACTTCCTAAAAGTTAATTTAGCGCATTTTATTCTCAACTTTTAAAAACTAACAAATTTTACCTTCAATGGTTAAATTGACGTGACACAGTAACATAAACACAAAATTTTAGAGTAAAATTGTCATTAAAAATATAAAAAATTGACCAACAAATAAAAAAAGGTGAAAATTGTCAAAAAAACTAATAGTTCGAGATAAAAAGTACAATTACTTAGCATGATGGAAGAAAAAAATTATAATTTTTTAAAATTTTAAGATAAAATATGTCAAATTAATATAATGATAAAATTCACTACAAGATAAAGAATTTGGAGTAAAAAGTGCAAGTTGACCTTATTTTTTTACTCATTTAAGAAAAGAGCTAGGCCACGACATTTTTATTCGTAAATATCATATTGGTTCACTTTATTTTTTGTTTTCAGTTTTAGTTTTAAAAAATGGTGCATTTTCTCGTCCTTTTTTATACAATTATTTGAAACCAAGAAGCGAAAAAGAATAAATAATAATGTTGATTACCAACAAAGTCTAATATAATTGATAAATGGCTGAATTTCTTAAATATATTATGTTATAAGGGGTTCTTTGGTGAAAACTAAAAAAAGAATATTCCTATTTTACCAATAATTCATCAAAACCAGATCAAAAGACGAATACTGAACTCAGGTTTGTAGCAGCATAACAATAATAATACTTTCTGAATGGCTTCGAATTCTGAACATAGTCTACAACTCGTAAATGAAAACATCAACAATCACAACATATCACATTAATAATCGTACATAATTGTTTCCATAAACAAGAGCATCCAACATGCTAAAATAGTAAAACATCCCCATACACTACATAGTTGTTTTATTTCCATGGTACATTTATTCCTACAATACAGATTCAGTGCATGTCTGGATACGCTTTCTGAATGCACGTATCAGCAAATTTTCATGTCAAATTTGTAAAGGTGACACAAGCTAGTTATATTAACTTTGATCTCCTCTGAATGGCATCCACACACACTATCAAACACCAACCAAACCCTGAAAAGCAAATTAACTTTCAGAGCTGTAAGATGTCTCTACAGCAGACAAGTCTTCCTGACGAAGTCGCTTCATCTCCTCATAGGCCCATTCCAGTCCAGGACAGTAATGAAGCGGTGGGTTAAATCTGCTATCACTGATATCAGGTGGCATGAAGGCTCCATTCTCTATCAAGAATTTCACAGCATCCCTCCTCCTTTCCTTGGCTGCAATGTGGAGTGGCGTCCCTGGTTCAAGAGAAGAGCATACTCGTCAATGTGAAAATTTAAAATGTTGAATGTGAATAGACATTTTAGTATTAAAGTAATATTTGACCTAACTTGACTTTCTCTTGTCTGCCAAACAGGCTTTTTTTTAATAAAAAAAAGCTTTTCATAAAGTATTATTGACTTTCACTAACAACACACTACCCAGGAAATTTTAACTTCAAAAGCAACATTTTAAGCTTAAAAATTACAAAATTATCAAAAAAGCTTTATCTTAAAATCTAAAACTCTTGATTTTAACTTCAAAGTAGTTTTTAAGCTAAAAAAATCGGGCCATAAGTTTAAAGAGGAAGCATAAGTCACTTACAGCCACAAGCACCCTTAGTTCTGGCATCAATGTCAGCACCACACTCAAGTAGTACATCCATCACTCCAATGTGACCACCTTCAGCAGCAAGGTGGAGAGGGGTCACCCCTTTTGATTTGGGGCCCCATGCAGACACATTGACATCCATTCCTTCATTGAGAAGTTTTTTAACCTGTTCAGCAACACCAAAAGATACCCCCATGTGACTAAATTAAACAAAATTGAAAACCCTTTTGCTCCAAATATGTTACAAATTTAACTCTTAAAAGAACAATAAATCATGAAAAATCCAACATTTAGACTAAAAGAAGAGTAAATAAATCCATTTGAATAAGATCATGTAGATTCCTAATTAATGAGAAGCATCTGTTTCTAACCACAGACACCCTTGGAGGGTAAGGGCCAAAGGGGAGTAGGGTTTGGCAACCGCACAGCGATAATTTTATTTCAAAATTACCAAATGATGTAAAACGTAAATAAATCCCAAACTAGGGTTAGTTGTTGACTCATTACCCCTCCCTGGTAAATTCAAATTGGAATTTATTCAAATTCTACACCTTTTCGGTGAGTTCAAAATAAAATCACATTTCTGGTAAAACAAGCCGTTTGGGTGTGCCTACGATTGACGAAGATAGTGCAAGTTTTTATCATAGTGAATTTTCTACTGTCACCGATGGACTTCCGCCTATACCGAAATCGCTTTCTCAAACAAAAAAGGCTTTCATTTAAAGAAACCAGAGCCTCCAATCTCAAAACCGAAGCCTCCCAAACCAAATGCAACTTCTTCACACACACATACACAAGCATGGAGGATCTACATTCAAATTCAATAAGCTGAGTGGAACCCTAATATATTTCCACAAGAATCTAACCAATTCAAAGCTCAAATCGGAATTTCTCTAATAAACAATCACAAAATTCAGCAATCAAACAACAATAACGCATATCATAAAAGAAAATACCAATTTGAGATCGCCTTTTCGAGCGAAAACATGAAGCGAGGTCCAACCCCTATCATCGGTAGCAACGGCAGATCTCAAGCGCCTCCTGGAAGGGCTCTTCCTGAACAAAACAACAGGCTGTTCCTCCAGCATATTTCTTTCTTTCTTTCTTTCTTTCTTTCTCAGCAATCAACGCAACACAAAAACGACGACAAAGAAACGCAAAACGACGACGCGTAACCGAAGTAAAGTAACCCCAAAAAAACAGACCGAATCAAAGACGGTGTCCTCCGAATTTACATATTCGAAGAAACGGAGAAGGAGAAGGAGAAGTCGGACAGGAAAAAGGAAGAGAATTGTAATTTAGCGAGAGGAAAGGGAAAGGAAAAGGGAGTGATTGGCTATGCAATAAGGTGCGAAGGGATTCAAGCCGGGACCGAATACGCGAAGATTATGCGAAGCAAAGATAGAGTTCATGATAATAATAATCATAATTTATAAAAGAATCGGAGGTGAAGGTGAAGGAGGAGAAGTAGCGAAGGAGAATCGGAATCAGATGAAGCCTGGTTTCATTGCGACGGAGAAACCCTATCACAGCAGAAACGCACCGATGGAATCAATCTCTCGCCCGTTAGTGGAATAAGGACAACCCCTTTTTATATATTATATAGGTACTTATTAATGTTATGACATGAGATTATTTACTATCAATGTGGTTAATTGCATGTAAAATTATATGTTTAATTTTGTTTCACAATTTACAACTGATGGTTAACTTTAATTTACAAGTGAATAATAATGTGAAGTTATAGATTATAGAGGTAGATAATTTAGTCACATGTAAAAATATGGTCATAAGTAGTAGATAGTGTTAATATTTAATAATGATTAATCACGTGTAAAATAAAGTTAATTATATTTACATATATAATTAATCTTAATTGCTTACATTTTGGGATGCAGGAATATCAGTACTACTTTTATTTAAGAGGTAATGACTATCTAAAATCTTTCATGCAGGCATTAATTTTGGTCAACACCTGTACTGCAAGGCCTTCTCTTCCTACAGTCTTTATAAATTCTGGATTAAGTAATTCAAAATGTAAAGCCTTTCATTCTAGATTAACCTTTCTGTAATGAAAGGGGACATCTTTTGTAAATTTTGGATTAGATAATTTGAAATGTAAAACTTTTACTCTTAATTAACCATTTCGAAATGATAGAAATTGTATAGTGAGATTGTTCGGGTGCAAAAAGAACAAAAGCGCACGCGCAATGTGCGTTGTAACACTTGCTATTTACCATCAGTTTTGCTAAGTACACCCCAGTCTCCCTTTTCACATCCTAATTATCCATTATACCCTTTTTACTTAAAGAAGTATTCCCTTGGAAATTCATTTTCCTTTCCAAAAGTGTCTTTCAAGAATATCATATATTCCAAAAATATATTTTCAGAACTATATATCATAATTCTATAAATACATTTATGAAATAAGTATATGTTATTCCAAAAAGACATTCTCGATAGTAATTAATTTAAGATCGTTGAAGTTATAAACACTTATCTTACACTCCCATATTTTAAAGTCTTATTTTAATCTATCATTAGTGTTCTTTAAACCAATCTAAAATCGTATTTTTATTCTACCTTTATTGTTTTCTAAACCTTAATTTTGAATCCCATTTCACCTCATGGTATAGAAAAAAAAAATACAATTTTGGCAATGTTATGCCAAACTTTTTGCCAAACATTGTCAAGAGTGCTGAAATCTTTATAGACAAAGTGTCAAAATCCACTAAGAAGCTCGTTCTTATTGATGATAAATTAAGTTTAACTTAAAATTTAATTTATAGTATATTTCTTATATTCTTGTCATAATTCTTTTAAATTAAATAAGATTTTAATTATAATATATATTGAATATATGTATACTTTTTATATTGTCAATTCAATAGTATAATGTTATATAACTGAATGTCATTAACATTTGTAATAATAATTTTAAGAGTTTTATTTAAATTATATATATATATATATATTATTCACTGTATAAATTTTTGCTAATAGATAATATATTAAAATTGAATTTTATAAAGCAATTATATAACACGTGAAAAACTTTTAAAAAACAATATGATTTGTTCTTAGTATATTTTTGATAATTCAATGTATATATCTTCCTTTTTGAATCATTGAATTGGAGTAGGATATGTGAACAATCAATCAAAAGGTAGATACACAATAGATGAAGGCAGTATATTATTAGACACATTGGAGAGAGTGCATTATGAGTACAAATTGGTGACAAGTCTTGATGGATGATATATACTCAAGTCCACAGTCAAATATTATATACCAAAACTGATGCACAACTTACAAGAGAGTTTTTGAAGAATACCTAAAATTTATATAATGAACATAGGTTTTAAAATTACGATTTAAAGAATAATATAAAGTAGAATAAAAATAAAATTTTATAAATGATTTAAAGAACATTAATGATAAAATGAAAATAAAATTAATAAATATGAGAGTGTAAGATAAACATTTAAAATATCAATAATCTTAAATTTATTACTGGTATAAATGTTTTCTTAAAAAACATATACCTATTTTAGAAATGTATTTTTGAAACTATGATATATAATTTCTACGCATGATAGCGAGACCCGAATATGTAGGTACTCATCCGAATCTGTTCCGATTTTAATGGGGAAAAATCGAGTTTATCGGGTTTGGATTTTTCCCGAAAGCTAAAAGCGGGAGCGGGGGCGGGGTCGGGTATGGGATTACAGATACCCGCCTCGCTCCTGCCCCCGCACCCACCCCAGGCCCGAAATAAATAATATTAAAAAAAGAAACAAAAAGAAATATTATTTTGTAATTTTTTAATTGAATTGATTAATTTTGTTTTGTAATTTTTAAATTATGATCTCATATTTTAAATGTGGATTTGTTATTATTATTTTTTTTACATAATTAGTATTTTCGTTTCATTTTTTCAATAAAAAAATTTATATTATTTTTTAATTTTTCTTTAATTTTAATCAAATAGCGAGAACGGGACGGGGTGAGGAAAACCCGACCCCCAACGAGGATGGGGATGGAGATGTATTTTAAAACCCGACGGGGATTAGAGGCAGGATCGGGGAGCGGGTTTTGAGTAGGGGGCAGGGACAGAGAATCCAATACCCACCCTCGTTGCCATGCCTAATAATTTCATAAATAAATATATGATATTTAGAAAAAATATATTTTCTGTAAATAAAAATGGAATGAACCTTCAACCTTGAGTCCGGTCCAAATTTATTAAAATTAATTATTTTTAACTTTTTATATCAAAAAACTTATAATTAAATGATGATAAAAAAAACTTGTAATTAAATTTATAATATAAAGTACTATAAACTATCATATAATGAGAATTAATTAATTAATTGAATTATTTATTTAAATGCATTATAGATATCCTCATCCCCTGATCATGGATAAAAGAAATCAGGTTTTGAATTTTAATAATACCCTAATCACTTCGCCCATTCGAAGATTAGTAGTACATTATAGGAACAAAATGAGAACTAAAAATCAGGAATTGCCGGTGAAAGTGCATATTCTGTCAGCGAGAAGAAAAAGTAAAAAAATATTGTTAAAATATGTTTTTTTCGTTTTTATAAAATAAAAAATATATTTTTTTTGTCTATGCAAGATTTTTAATTTTTTTTGCCTTTAATAAATTAAAATATATAAATTTTTAATTCAAAATAAGGTTTATACGAACTTATGTTATGATTTTTACATTGGTGCATGCTTGATATAAATATAACGTCTTTTTACATCAATTATATATATAAATGTTATATATATAGATTGATATCCAAACTTTATTTGAGATAAAAAAAATTAAATTTTATAAAAATAAAAAATATATTAAAATTTTATAAGAAAGAAAAACATATATTTATAATTTTACAATTTTACGAGTACTAAATATGTTTTGAGTAAAAAATGTTTTAAACATGACATTACTTACAAAGTTTCAACTTCTTTTAACATGAGTGAGGATATAATCTATTAGTCACATAAATTCAAGCAAAAGTAAGAGATGATTAGAAAAACACTTGAATTTAAGTGGACAATGAATGATAAAAGAAAATTAAATTATTTTTATTAGATAAACCAATTTTAATATAAGAAGTAACTTTTTAAGTTATTTTTTATCTTCATTATTTTTTAATCCAATGATTATAATAGATAATCATTCTCATCTTTTAGAGAAATAAGTAAATTTCTCTTATTTTAATATTAAAAATATTCCATCATAATCGCAATAAACGAAACTGCCATTTTAAGAGTAGTTTTATCTTTTAAATAAAAGGTTTTTATTTTATTTAAAAGTACCATTAAACTATTAAATTAGAGTACAACCCATTTAATTTAAAGTAGTAATAAATTAAGGAGATAAAGTTATTTATTTATTGGAAGTTGTTTTTTAATTTGATTTATTCCACGTTCAGTGCATCCGAATCCAAAACGGCGTAACTTTTTACACCGACAATGGCTAACTGCTTTAATTAATGAAGGGGGCACAAGCGTAAATCAGATAAACGACGTTGCCGTTTTGAGGAGGCAGATTTTCACACGTAGGTAGCGATAGTCAACGATTCGTGTCTTGTCGACAAAGCAAACTCACGAAACCGGAAAGCAGAGCAAAAAGAAGAAAGAAAATTTAAAAAAAAAGGGTATTTTTTTCCGAGTTCCACTTGCTTCAGCTTTCGCACTTCCATTTTGCGCTTTCTCGCTTCCAAAACCCTAATCCCAAACTCACTTGGTCTGATTGAAACGACTTTGCGGTGGCTAAGAGGTCAATGTTCGGTGGCGGAGGGGAGGACGAGCTGGCGGCGCGGCTGGGCATGATGCCGCCGTCGCTGCTGAATCCAGCGTCGGTGATGTCCGGCGAGATATCTCCGGCGGCGGCGAGGGAGGAGAGGGGGCCGGCGCAGCCGCAGTGGAGCCAGCAGGAGACGCGGGAGTTCATAGCGATACGCGCGGAGCTGGAGAGAGACTTCACTGCGTCGAAGCGGAACAAGACGCTGTGGGAAGTGGTGAGTGCGAAGATGAGGGAGAGAGGGTTCAGGAGAAGCCCCGAACAGTGCAAATGCAAGTGGAAGAATCTCGTTAATCGCTACAAGGTTTCTTCTCTCCCTTTCTAATAGTGTTTCTTATCGCTTTTGTGTCTGTTGCAGCATTTCGTTTGGTTAATTGTGGGTTTTTCCGTTGTTGATGAATTCTGAGCATGCTTTGGCGTGTCGTTGAATCTTTTTTGTTGATGTTCAGTTTGATTGTTTTGCTGCCAACTGTTGTAATGACATTCATTTGGATTAGTTCAGACATGATGAAATATCGTATGATGTTACGAAATTATCAACTTAACACCCCATTTTGAGGTGTTCTGCATGTAGGTGGGAGGAAGAGAGAAATAGAAAGATAAAAAGAAACGGGAGACAGAGAAAGTGATAAATGTGATATATGATAGGAAAATAAGATGGAAAGAAAATGGAAGAGAAAGTAGATGTATGTTTATATTAACTCTGATGTTTGTGTATAGACAACTGATTATGATCCATTGAATTGTATTAAGTTCATGTATATGAAGCCTTATTCATACGCTCAAAGGGTCGGATCTCAGAAGTATATATGTTGGGTCTGTGGGTCAAAATCAAATTCAACCCAGTGGCCCATATCCTATGTCTTAAATGGGGAAGGACCTGTGTTTGATGTAGGGTATTATGTGCCAAAAATTTAAGCTTTTGATATGGTGGTAAGCACTCTTGATCATATATCATTTATATGTTGTAAAGTTATTTGGTTATAGGGTGTGCATGCTACAGTTTAGGCCAAACTTCAGTAAATCCCCCCATCTAACTATGATCATTTGAGAATAAAAACCCAATGCTTTGGATCTCTCCAACATGGATCCCTGAACTCACCAAAACGTGCATACTGACTCCCCTGTGCATGTTCTGAAAAAACCCTTATAGGGATTTTATATGTAGGGTTGGGTGAGTTTATATTGATGTGCGACTGGGCATGATTTTTTTGTTTCTCGGAAAATGAAGAAAAGGCATATCGTTTAGATGGGAGTGTTCACTTTACTTGGTAAATTATGTGGTAATATTTATGCAGGGAAAAGAGACATCTGACCCAGAGCATGGCAAGCAATGTCCATTTTTTGAAGAATTGCATGCAGTCTTTACCCAAAGGGAACATAATATGCAACGATTACTTCTTGAATCTGAAACTCGTTCAGCTCAAACCAAGAAAGGGGTGAAAAGATCAAGTGGAGATCGGTCATCAGAGGAACTCTCAGAAGATGACGATGAGGTTGAATATGACAGTGAAGAGGAAAAACCTTCTAGAAGTAATACCCGCAAAAGGAAAGTTGACAAAGTTGGAGTGGAGAAGTCTTCAAGGGCAAACAATCCATCAAATGCTGCCAGTAATAGTACTAGTAGTATTCAGGAAATGCTCAAGGAATTTTTCCAGCACCAGTTAAGGATGGAGATGCAGTGGAGGGAGATGATGGAAAGGCGTGCTCATGAAAGACAGTTGTTTGAACAGGAATGGCGGCAGTCGATGGAGAAGCTTGAGAGGGAGAGGTTAATGATTGAACAGGCATGGAGGGAGAGGGAAGAACAGCGGAGAATGAGAGAAGAGAGTAGGGCAGAGAGAAGGGATGCTTTGTTGACGACCCTTTTGAACAAACTCATTAATGAATCTAACTAACCGAGGCAAATGGCTTGGATTACTTGTAGCTGATTACTTTGTTGTTTCCATTTATTATATGATTCTAAGTTTAGCACAGAATGAACTAATCTTCACAGTAGCTTTTGATTACAGAGAATATGGGAAAGGAGAATGTTGTTGATGAAAGGAGTATTTATAGGGGTATATGAACATTTTCTTTTGAAAATTAATACAGAAGGAGTTTTTACTACTTAGGGATACTTTTGAGTGACAATATGTTCTGGGACATGTAACTAAAGACGGGTATGGTATTTAAGCTGTCTGTATGATTTTTCTTATATATGTACATATATATTGTATTACTATATTGTAGGGATGACAAGTTTGTTTAATAGTTGATAATTTTTTTTATGGAATGATCCCAATGTGATTGAGAATGTGTTTGTTTTAGCGTTAAAAACGCACATAATAATATGACTATTTGTGTCAAATTGGTTAAAATGACGCTGAAGCAACTTGGAATTGCTTCAAATGACGCATGTCTCTTTTTGCACAACACCACCAAACATGCATTGAGATGAAATTTTAGCAGGATGATCATGAAAAGGCAAATTGTTTTTAGCTTTCAATGTTTAACAATACAGTAAAGTTTTGGTGTTGGATGAGCCTGCATACAAGAGTTGTCTAGATTTGTGTTGTTCATGATTTATTTTTTCCCAGCAGTGTGTTGTAAAAAGAATTAAAGGAACTCATTTACCAGTTCAGACAATGGTGATAGATGAATGTTGACTCTAATGATGTCAATTTGTTTATGGCTATAGATTAAAGAAGATGATTATCAGAATGTTTTTATTGCAATGAAAAATGCTATTTGCATACTCTATAAATACATTCTTTACTTTTGCCTTAAATTTATCGAGAATTTTAGTATTAAGTTTCACTCTCTATTTAGCTAGTCTCGTTCATGATTTGAATATTTTAATCATTAGTTGAGTGCATGGCTAGCAGTCTTCTATTGTGATTTATAGGTCTACTATCCGTCCATGTTTTTAACAATCTTTTAGAGGGAACGAGAATTAATGCATAATTATTCTGTTGAATTTTATTGAAAGATGGGTTTTACATAAGGTAAGAACATCTTCAACTAACATATTCATCAAAGTTTATCTTTTATTTTTTAATAATATTTCACATTCTCTTATAATATCAAGTTAATTTTTTATTTTAAATAACTTAATCAATTTTTTACTTCAATCAAGAAATTCAGTTAAGTTTTTCAAATGGACCCCACTAAAAACAGTAAATTATTATAAAATATAATAACTACAATTTTATATTCATATTACGGTACCACTCCAAAAATTATGAGTAACCCACAAAGTTTCTCTCTATCGAGAAAAGTAATATCAAACAATTTCTTTTAGCGTGTCAGAAGAAACTCCTCCGTTAGAGTTGCTCAAAAGAATATACTAGTGGTTTTATTATTGCTAATTATCCCTTTATAGAAGGTTCTCACAGAAAGGGGGAAAAAAGCCTTGATCCCCTCTTCTTTGTGGGCACACACCTCACCATCAAAGGAAAAATATTAAATCCAACCAAATTTTTATTTATTCATCAGCTTCGGAAAATTTTTCCCATTGTTGGGTTGAAACTCGCTAGACTCGGATTGAGAGGAAGCATCACTTGACGAAGATTGAGTTTTCTTGTCTCTGAATTTGGGTGAGGTTAGAATAAGAAACTTTGCTCATGGTTATTACTCCACCGTTGGTGTTTCAACTTTCACGTAGTTTCCTCTTTTAGTGGTGTTTTAGGTGCCAAAATTTTAACGAATAACTGGCCAAGGTTACAATATCTTAAAATTCCTTACCCAAAACCAGCACAGGTGTCTATACGAGATATTACAAAAAAATATTGGAATATGAGTAATTAAGGTACTATCATTAATCTCGGCCACTTCATTAGACTGCGATAATAAACATGAGAAATGACCCTTATACCTCAAATTACAACAAAGAAAAAGAAAAGGAAAAAAGTAAGAGAAGAGAGAAAATGTAATAAATGATATGATAATATATATATATATATATAAAAGAATATTATATAAATTATTATAAGAATGGTTATACATATATCATATCTCAAAAAGTATATCACCAATTCGTATAATGAAAGTCCCTCAACACCCAATTGAGATTGATAAAAGAAAAAGACTTAAAATTATATTGGGTTAGTTTTTAAAATTAGATCTAAAATACATTATTTTTTTCTGTTTTCAGTTTATTCAATTTTTAGTGTTTGATTTTTTTTTTTTGCTTAATTTTCGTGGCTTATATTTGGATCAATTAACAAACCCGTAACAAAATGGAACATGAATTTAAAAAGTAAAATCCATTCCGTTTCTGTCTTGGTACCAGACACTACCTTTATGACCACCCCCAAGTTAGCAACATGATATTCTTATAATGATACACGCAGTTTTTATGATCCTTTAGGATCTCACAATAATGCACATTAACATGATTGATTAGCTTCAAGCATGTTGCAACCTGCCTGCAAGCAGGGAATTACATTAAAAGCACGAAGGCACACCTAGAGAGCAATTTTTTTTGGGACTTTTTGTACCATTTTCTCAAATATAACTAGCTTGACTCTGCAGGGGGTTTCTCCTTCGGATGTTTGGAAGCATAATGATCAACCAGTTGGTTTTGATTTGCAAGTTGGGCCTGAAAAACAATGTGTAACAGTATGAAGAAACATTATACAAGATATTTAAGAATACAAAAGATCTTCAGAAACACAACGATTCCACAACACAGACAAATTCCAGGAAGTGTCGAAGTTGAATGTGCCCATTATCCAATTTAACAATAGTATCCTTGCCATCCCAACTAAATGACCAACATACCTTAAAGGCTTAAAACAAGACTTTAAATATGAAGACTTGGACTCTAGTGTGTTTAATGTAAGTTCCTCAAACTTAGAATTTCTAATAATATAGTAAGTTCTTATTTGTAAATATGACAAAGCTCTTCATTTAATAATAATATAAATACATAAACATTCAACAACTAATACAAAGAGATCTTATAATTGCCTTCTTCTAGGGAGATACTTCAGCAGTTCAGTTTAGAAAAATGCATGGGAAAAATATGATCTTCCCTCAAAATTCTTTACTCAATAATGTTTTTGTAGGTTCAGTTCATGCATATCTTCTATTTGCTACTGATAAGTTTTGCTAGCAAACCCATACATCTAAGAAGCACTTAGAAGAAGAAAAGTAAACTGTCAGGTATATAAAGCAACCCCTCAAAACCAGGTCAATTTCAGTATCACTTCACTACTGAAGAATGAAGACAGTTCAGACTTACAAACTGCAATACCAAAGTTTACAAGAACCATGTGACATGCCCCAACATGAGAATCAACATATGAAACTCACTCCACCAAGGAACAGGATAAAAGCAAATAAATTCAAGTTCCAATTTCCAACTCAGTTGGATAATCATCTAAATCACAATTTGAACCAGTATGATGTACTTTCAAAAGCAATTATAGATGTTGGTAATTATCTAACAATAAATCTGGCCAAAAATTACTTCGCCCACAAAGGAATGGCATGTGTCTAAAAAATAGATTGGAATGTCCCTTACTGGGTTGATTTTCTCTTCAGAAAGAGAATATAGTTTGAAAGTAAAGCAATCAGTGCAAAGAAAGGACACTAACAAGTCATCCTACAAAACACAAAAAAAAGGCACAAGAATAACTAGCAAATGCTAAAAATAAAGCTCTCTTCCCTTCAAATATGAAGCAAAGAGCACAATATAGTTTGTTAAGGAATCTAAAAGACTAAAACCCATCTCAATCTCATTTAACAACATATTACAGCAAAAGTAGTACATTTCCCCCAAAAACCTTTCCTTATGTTACAAGTAACAACAGTAATACTATGCTTTGGATCTCTGTCTGTCCCCCGAAGTTAAAAAGGAGGACTGTATCCTAGCAATTACAATTTACAACTTCAATGCTTTAGTTTGTAAAAGAGGTATTTCATCTAAAAGATTCGAACTAATTGAACTTAACTCTTCTATGCTTATATACATTTTAACTTGTCTTTGTTGTAGGATACGATATTTTAGTTCTCCAGGACGTTTCTTCAAGTCCAACTAGATTGGTCCAGTTGGGACTTGTGTATGCAAAATGCAAGTGTAACATGCACCTAATTCTGGGTTGAGGCCACGCCACTGGATAGGAAACCCAACAATACCCATTGCAAAGGTAATCATATTTTAAATCCTAGCATATATAGTATCATTTTTTAATCACACATCAAATAAGATACTGCACAAGTTGCTCTGACATCCTCAACAGCAGCAGTAACGTGCCTTCCATCACACATTATTGAAATTTGAATATTTATTTGCTAAAAAAACAAACCACAAGTTTATAAGCCGACAAAGAGCCAACTAGACACAAAGTGTAACAAAACATCATCTTTAAAATAATTGACCCAACCCAACTAGCCTGTAGTTAACCAAATTGATAATTGAATCACTTGAAGCCAAATACTAATCATACCAACCCCTTTGCATCATCAACAAAGCCATTCACCTTTAAGAACTGCTGAAAGAGCTATTAGTCATCCAATCAAAACTTTCGAATTAGAAAAACACAAAAAAGAAATTTCTTAAAGCAAAAAGAAAAAAAAAGTAATAACCACAAAAGACCAGATCGGCTGATTTGATGCCATAACCCAACAGTCAATTACTACAAAAAGGGTAATCAAATCCAAAGGTACCCAATAATGAAAGTTCAATTTTTTTTCATGGCATGGAGAAAATAATAAGAAAAATGATAGAAAAAAGGGAAAACCTTGCAGATGGGACAGATGACTTTGAGGCCAACGGCTCTGGCCTCGAGCTGAGAGCCCTTTCCCTTCTGATTCCTCTCTGCGTTTCGCTTCTGCGCTTCGATCTTCTGCTTTCCCCGCGTCATCTTCTCTCTCTCTCTCTCTTTTTTTTTTTCCTGTGTGTAGTGTGCGAAAACTTGAAATCCGACGACGAACACAGAAATAAGAAGAAGATGAATGGCGGAGACGTAAGTGGGTCCCACCCTCGTGCCTACCTTCGGTAACTATATGTTTTTTTATCACGTACTCTCTCCGCTAATCCATTATAAAAAAAAAGTTTAAATACAAAATCATGTTTGATGTTTATTAAAAAAGTAGTTTAATTTGTTAAATTATATTATTTTTAATTAAGACATATTTTCTAAAACATTTTTCATTAAAATTAATATCAAATATAAACAAACTTTGATTTTATTAATTGATGAACATTTTAAAATAATTTCATTAAATAAGTATTAGTTAGTTAAGATTTATTTATATTTAAAATAATAGTGTTTTTTGTTTATATTGTAGACGAAAGAAATAATTGCTATCTATTTATTTATTATGTCACATCAATATGCCAATGGTATTCAATGATCTTTTTCTGTGTATTTTTCAATTAGAATAGGAGTATTTTGCCTTTATGATTAGCCTGTTTTATCAGCATGTTGACCATGTTCAATGATTATATATATCTTTGTATTTTAGTCGGTGCTGAATGAATATTTATTTTAATATGATTAAATTTCATTGTAAATATATAAATAAAGATAAGATAATAGTAATTTAAAATAGTAACGTATGTGAAATGTACTTTAATTAAATAAAAAAAGATATAGTTGAGATTGTTTAATTGAAATGATTAGATCCTTTTAAATTATCTTTGGCATGTTACTTTTAGCTAGTTTTTAGATTTATTAAATTACTGAAAAGTTTGTTTCATCTTAAAAATTAATTTTATTTTCAAACATATGGCTAATTTGCAAAGATCTATTATGGCTATCTCTATTAATGTCAAGCTCGTGGGGGATTGTTCTCACGACTCCATGTATTCATCTATTGATGAATTCTCTAAGTTGAAGGCCTTTGGCATAAAATGTAACTCAAGACGGGGCTGTGAAGGGATCTCTAGGCTTTGCAGGCTGTGGGGCTATCTTCCGTAACCATTTGACTGGGGTGGTTGGTTGCTTTTCGTCTAATATTGGTATTAAATGTGCTATTTTTGCTGAAATCATGGCAGCCATTATTGCCATTGAAATTGCTCATCGAAATGGCTGGAACAATCTGTGGTTAGAATGTGACTCTTTGTTGGTTGTGCAAGCTTTAAAAAATGTTTATATTATCCGTTGGCAACTTAGAAACAGATGGTTTAATTTTATTCAATTAATTAGGTCTATGTCTTTTCTAGTTAGTCATATCTACTGGGAGGGAAATACTTGTGCACATAGATTAGTCTCTCATGGTGCTAACAACCTAGGCTTCTGCTGGTGGGACTTCACCCCATCCTTCATTAGTCATTAATTTTTTTTGTAAATGATAGACAAGGTTTGCCCTTACAAATTTTGGTAGGGAGTGTTTTTGATTTCTCCCAGGAGTTTGGTTCATATGTCCCCCCATGGTGCCTTGTCACTTCTTTTTTATTTTTATGATTAATAGATTATGCACTACTAGAAAAACAGTATTCAACATCGGTTATTTTTTACATTCCACATCGATTTTGAATCGATGTTGATTCAGGCGACATTGAAAATGTGAAAGTTAACATCGGTTTTGAAAACTGATGTTAATGAAAAGTAAACAACATCGATTTTTCAGTAAATACTGATGTCGCTATCTAATAAATAAAAACGTAAAAAAATGTAAAAGCTGGAACTTCAACATCGATTTTCTTAAGAAAATCGATATTAACTTACACGACAACATCGATTTTCAACGAAAACCGATGTTGATCTCATGTAAAAACATCAATTTTCTTTGGAAAACTGATGTCCCTCTGTATGTAACAACATCAGTTTTCTCATGAAAACCAATGTTGTTACATAGATAGTCAAGGAAATCAATGTCGTTACATGAGATCAACCATGATGCGACTTACATTCATCCAACTTCGATCCATCTAATTCATAACGTTGTCATACTCACAAAGTTATTCCATTTGAAAATCTCACATTTTTCATTCAAGGTGTGACCCTATCCCATTCAGGAAGAAATATTTTTATAGTATATTCATATGTATAGGTTGAGTGTCTTATCTTAAATCTGACGAAATTTTGGCAGCATTTCCCTTTGATCTCCGAGTACACGACATGAAAGCGGTGACATGAGTTCCACCACAGTCAATTCAAGAATCAATACAACGATTAATCCAAACTGTCTGAACGAATTACTGTAATGAATCTCAAACGGGAAACTAAGGTTCACTCATAATGAGAACATATTTAATTGGTTTACATTTAAGTTTAACACAAGGCTTACCTTTGGTGAAGGAGTAGAGGTTGGTTGTGGCTTGGGTTCAATTGATGGTGGCGGTGTGACTGGGGTTGCAGGCTCACTTGGTTGTTCTTCCTGCAAATAAATCATGGTGATGGAATGTAAGTGATTTAGATAAAATAAGGGTTAAAAAGGATGTTATAAAACAAGTTACAAAAGCACACATTACATATAGAAGCTCAAAAAAATATGAAAGACTTTTGTAAGTACCTGAGAGGATTGTCAATGACAATCTCCAACAATGAATCTAGTGATGACGACGCAAAGAGGAAAATTACAACTGCATACAAATGATGTTGAACAGTGAAGATGTTATATTCAAAGACGACACACAACATTTATATCATACTGATACATGTGGTGTCAGACTACAAAAATTCTTTCATACACATATGAACTCTCTCTAGCTTCATAAGTCACAACCAAATTATATTGATATCGTATTTGAAATGTAATCGTCTAATTCCATGACAAAGAACTATATTAAGATGACAAGATTAAGCAAAATTTTCAAGTGTAAAAAAAGTTATGTGATATTTTAAATATAACTTGTAAAGTGGTTAACATATTATAAAAGTTAACTATTTTATCATACTTAATCTATAATTGATTTAAATCCAGTTCTTATTATTTAAAAAAAAAACCCTCCAATATCTCATACTTACTACAAAATGTAACAAATTAAACCAGGAGGAATCTGACAGCAAGTGGACCAAGGCCTAATCCTTTTATTCAGATTCTCTTTGTGTTGGAGATAGTAAGGAATCTGACAGCAAGTGGAGCAACACAAATTAAACCGAATATATGAACCAAGGAAGGGTTAGTGAGGAATCGGACATGTACGATTTTGGGGTGATCATGTTGGTTTAAATGAGCTTGCTCACTGTAGGACTATGGTGTACCCTCCATGACCATAAGAAAAGGCCAAAGGCAGAACAAGTTATTGATGTTCTTAAGCAACAAGTGCCATTGCCAAATATAGATCATGTTTGACAGTTTTATGTATGTGTGTGCTTTATTTATAGATCATGTTTTCATGTAAATATAGTTACTGGATTGAATATAACATGTTTG
>CM023941.1:32490849-32548385 GCA_013407115.1 Glycine latifolia
CATGTTTGACAATCTCGACACACAACATTTCAAATTGAATATCAATGTAGTGAACTTTTGGGAATTGATGAAGAAACTGAACACTGCATTGAAGCCTAATTTGGATGCACATACTAGAGCATAATGGAAAGAGGAAGATATGAAAGTCCATAGGCATCATTTTAAATTTAACCATGAATTTAAAATTGAACTTCATTCCTACAAAATAAGCTCAGATTTAACCATGAATGCACATACACAAACTCCAGTACAAATAGATTATCTTGATCAACCGCCAATTTCTCTCCACTTTAATATCTTTTGAGCTATTGCTATTTTCTTAAACGCATAAAAGGAGTATATTTGAGCATGATTCCAAATGAGTGTTGTACAACACTACCACCCAGATAAGATATATTTACTTACACATTTTCAGGTAGAAAAAGATAACTTGGTTCCATGGAGGCCATATTTAATCAAAGAGACCTAAATCAACCTTTTAATACCAAACTCCATACACCTTTGTTTCTGTTTTCTTCCATGAAGTCATACCTATACCCTCTGATCAACACCACCACTCAGCTTCCAATGGCTTTATTCATTCTCTATATGCAAATTATACTATGCAACTAAAATCACAAGTAATGCTACATCCTCCTGTTAATTATCCTAATACTTTATAACAATAATTCACACATAACTGATAACAATAAACTGCAACTTCAAGTTAGGAGTCTTCGAACCAGTAGTTCAAACAATAAAGCAGTAGTTCAAACAACAAATACCATTAACCATCCGCACTGAAACCCTATCCTGCCTACCACTAACAATAACTGCAAACTTTAAAGAGCTACAATCTTCTCCGCAATGGAATTGGAAACAGAGAGAGAGAAAGAGAGAGTACCTAAGCTGAGAGAGTGAGAGTGAGAAGCCCCAGTTGTACGAGTGATGGTGAGATTGACTGAAATGTTAGCAACACCAGAGTCAGAAGCAGTACCTGATGTTACAAACAAGTCATCCTCATCTTTGAGTCTTTAAAGAAGAATCATAGGACATAAAGCAGAGGAGGAATGCTAACCTTGTGGGAGCCGATGAGAGTATCGAGCGAGAGAGTGGAAGTGTCGTGAGCGACACCACCTAGAACCAGAACCACCGTGAGCACCGAGACTGGAGGCTGAGAGAACGAACAGTGGAGGCTGAGAGAACGAGCACGAGAACGAACAATGGAGGCTGAGAGAATGAGCAGTGAAGGCTAAGACTGACAATGAGAGATAGGCGCGAAGGGTGTTTAAGTTCTTCATCTTTAATAATAATATCGGTTTTCATTGAAAAATCGATGTTAATTATCTCTTGTTAACATCAGTTTTCTTAAAAACCTGGAAAACTGATGTTAAAGTGTTCATGTTAACATCGGTTTTGCAAGTTTACTTGAAAAACCGATGTTAACCATGTCCTTTTAATTACGAATTTGCCACCGTGTTTTTGTTAACATCAATTTTATCAATAATCGATGTTAACTTAGCGATGTTAAATCCCATTTTTCTAGTAGTGATGGCTTTGCATTTGGCTTAGGGACAATTGTGGTGCCAACCTAGTTGAGATCTAATCCCTTTTCATGTCTTTGCTTAGTCTTTTTTGCTTAAAAGAAAAACATACCTTTAAAACACTTTTCATTAGAAATTCAAGCATACCCTAAATCTTACCTTTATACTATGTGAAAGAATTTTTAGCAGGTAATGCTTCTTCTAACCGTTAAATATAGAGAGGTCCTTCCATTTATAGTGAGATGATTTTAGATTTTATCCTAAAGACTAATCTGCTCAACAATGTGCAAAAGAGATGCTTAAAATTAACTATTAATTTCAATAACATATTAGCATGCCCTATGTTCAATATATTGACTTTTATATATAATAACACATTTAAACATTATATCTATCATAATTTTTAATGATTGACAGTATAAAAATATTTTCATTTACATTGCATGAAAGTTATATTTTTTACAAGACAATTTGGAGAAATTTACTAATCTATATTAAAACAACTAATATCTTTCATAAGTTATACTCTGTAAGATTATTTCACATCTTGTAATTATATTGCTAATATCATACATTAAAACAATGATTAATGGACTAAATGATGGTGTCATGATATGTCATGACATATAGGGAGTTTCCAATAAGTGGTAGGCGTTATTAGAATTAAGAAACCACTAAACATTAAGTGAGATGTATATAACGGTGACAAATATTATAATAGTGAACTTCACTAAACATAACCTAAAAATATATAAATGCTCAAAATGAGCATAACTTTCTCAAAGAGAGGAAATTAGAGTAAAGAAATAGAGATTTTAGATTCCATTATAATAATAAAAAAATAAGAAAAAAAATGGGACTATGGTTCTATCTTCTCGCATGTATTACTACCTATATATTTCTTCAATCCCTTCACAAAGTCATCCGCAACAAGAGGCTATACCACCAAGCCCTCCTACCATACCCATCTTAGGTAACATTTTGGCTCCTTAAGTCATCAATTGTTTTTGCTGATCTTGAACTTGTCCTTTGCTCTTTACGTTCCAAGTATGGTAACATTGGTTCTATACCTTCCATTTTCATAACATGTCACGAAGCTGCTCGTAGAGCACTTGTTAAAAATGTCACTATCTTTGTTGGTCGTCCTTTGGCTCTTCAAACCACCCAAGTTTTCTTCCTTAACCAATACATCATTACTACTCTCCCTTTGGCCATAATTGAAGGTTTATGTGCCAAAACTTAATGCAAGTAATTCAACCTTCTAGATTAAGTTTATATTCTGATTGTCGAAAATGGGCATTAACTATATTAAAGAAGCATATTCTAGATGAGATTTAGTCGGGGAACATGGCCATATCAATTGATGGTTATTTCAATTATACATTGTATGCTTTATTTAAATATATATGTTTTGGAGACAAATTTGATGAGGAAACCGTTAGGAATATTCAAAAGGTACAACATAGTTTTCTTCACAATTTCATTAAATTCAACGTGTTGAATTTTGTATCGGTCTTGTCTAAAGATTGTGTTTAGGAGATTGTGGAGAGAGACCTTGGAATTTCGCCAAAATCAGGTGAGTGTATTCCTCCTTATCATAAAAGCACGCCACGAGAAAATAAAAGGCAAGGTTGGTGGTATTAAAGATGAGAATGAAGAAGAGTTTAAGCCTTATGTGGATACCCTTTTCGATATGAAACTCCCTAGCAATGGATGCAAGCTAAAGGATGAAGAGTTGGTGAGTATGTGTTCTTAGTTTATGATAGGTGGCACAGACACAACAGTTACCACGTGGTTATGGACCATGGCAAATTTAGTGAAGTACCAACACATACAAGAGAAGTTGTTTGATGAAATTAAGGAAGTAGAGGAACCTGATGAGGACATTGAGGTTGAACATTTGAACAAGATGCCTAATTTAAAGGTTGTGGTGTTAGAGACCTTAAGGAGACACCCACCGGGGCATTTTATATTGCCTAGCTAGGGCAGTTACACAGGACACTGTTATGAATGGTCATGATATACCAAAAAATGCAATAGTGAATTTTCTTGTGGCTGAACTTGGGTGGGACCCAAATGTGTGGGAAGATCCTATGGAGTTTAAACCTAAGAGGTTTTTGAGGTATGGTGGAGATGTTATGTAGGAATGAGAGTTTGTCCAGCAATTAGTATGGCAAGGTTTCACCCTGATTACTTTGTGGCCAATTTGGTGAGGGATTTTAAATGGACACTTGAAGATGGGTGTGAAGTTGACATGAGTGAGAAGCAGGCCTTCACTATTGTGATGAAGAATATTAATCCATTGAGGCCATGTGTGTCTCTAAGAAGCACTTAAGGACACATAATAAATACCAGTTTTTCTAATTTTGCATTAGTGGTGCTAGGATCCTAACTCATCTTTTGCAACCCCCCTCAAAAAAGAAAATAAAAAATAGAAGAAAAAGTTTTATTTTTTACTTTGTGTAATGTTGATGGATCAATTGTAATTTGTAAAACCTTTTTATACTGTCCAGCACACGTTTGACAACTATTTTGTTCTCATTATTTACCATGCCCATATATAGTTCTATACTATTATCTGAAGAGTTTAAACATATTCTTTGCACTAGTAAAGTTGCTTTCAGATATCAATGCCCTAGGCATGCTTGCCCATATATATATATATATATATATATTAAGGTATTAAAATGTTGCGAAGATCTATTTTATCATTTCAAATTTTTTTCCTAATTGTTACCTTAAAGGGGTGGATTGCATGCCAACTAAATTCATACATGCAAAAGAAAAAAGAAGAAAGTCTTTCCTACTCAATTCATGATGTGTTAAGCTAAGTCCTATTACGGTTTGAATGAGCTACCATAAATGTAAGTTAACATAAATTATGATTTGTTCTATTACCCGTTTTAGCATAAATGTAGCTGAAACTGAGTCAATTAAGGATTATATTAAATGATCTCATATTATACTTTTAGCATATGAGTTGATGCTATGTACTAATTGAATAACCTACTCAATAGTCCCGAGTCCTCACTGAGAATCAGAAAGGTTTCCTAATGGTGGATCATGAAGCAAATATTGGATTCAAGTTAAGAGTTTTGGCTCAGAACTATATCCTCACATGTCAGGTTTATGATTATGGCCATTGCATAGTTTACCGTAAAATTAATATGGATTTAATGTAACACTCACGCTAAACAACTTTCACCTCCAAAAATTCAAGGGTAGAAAATGTTATTATATTGATGTCTTGAAAGCTGAAACTAATATAGTATGCTAGTTTGGCTATGAAAGATTTCTAGTGAGTAGATGACAGAACATTTGTCTTTGTTGTTGATCCTACGTTTGGTAAAGGATTGATCACATTTCTTTAGCTACCCTCTTGTTTTTTCATTTTGTTTTTCCTTTTCACGCTACCCTCTTTCTTAATACATTTACTAATAGAATTAATAATAATGCATGGTTTTTATTAAATATGTGATTTTGACTTGGGTTGTAATGAAACAATTTAATAAGTACACTCTTATATATATATATATATATATATATATAAGATCAATTTTTTCATAAATAATTTTTTAAAAGTTACTCATCATCTTTATTATTTATGTTCTTAAAAACAATCAAATTTTAAGAAAATCATTCATTAAAATAAAATGAAGAATAACTTTAACTACCTTAATTTCTTCTCATATATTATTAATTTAACATAATATTCGGATATGAAAAATTATATGTACTAAAAGTTATGAAACATTCATTCCCAAAGGAAGTAATAGTCTTTTTCACGACTAAAACTGTTTTTTTACCAAATCATACTAACAATTACATATATAACGCGGTATTATGAGGTCCCATGAAGAATGAGCATCCATAAGCAACTTGGTAGGATTGACAAAGTGGGTTAGCCCACAAAAAATGGACCAGTTTGGCTCTAGTCCACCAAAATAATGGGTCGAATTGGACTGGTTCACTTTTACAAAGTGGATTGGAAATGCTAGTCCGTCCCACTTTAAAGTGGGTTGGTGGACCAGCAGGTCAGCCCACATAAAAAAAAGACAAAAATTTATTTAAAAAATACAAATGTAATTAATTTATGCTAAAAATTAATGATAAATCCTAGCATGCAATCATTTAATACCTTACCCCACATGAGAAGTCAGAAGTAACAAAAACAAGTCCTACTACAAGATTCATTGGGCTTCCAAAAACAACATACACAAATGAGGGCACAATTGAACAAAATTAGAATTTGAAACATATATGCAAAAATCAACCTAGAATCCATGGGAAATGATATGTTAATTATACTAGATTAATATACTAAATTAAAGTTAACAAAACAACATCCATACATTAAATTTAAAATTTGCTAAAAACAAGTTAGAAATATATTACAACTTCCAAAATGTAAAATGATTAAATTCAAGAAGTAGTTGCATCTAACCATCTTCAATAGTTATTGTATTTGATCCCTTGGACACAGATGGATCCATATCTAAAGCACCAAAGTCATCTTCACCATTTTCAGCTACAAATTATAATCCAAAAATAAAAAATAAAAAAAGCTAATGAATAATGATGATTTAAAAGAAAATTAATTGGCAATTTAAATTATAAAATAATGAAATTAAATAAACTACCATTTTCAGCAAAACCATGCAGTCAACTACGAGTACAAAATAAGGCTTAGACATTTTCTAACAAGAGACAATTTCTATACTTGTTTATAACATGTGAACCAATGCTAAAAGCAGATTCAGAAGTCACTGTAGTAATAGGAATGATCAGTGCATCACGAGTCATTATGGATAATTCTGGAAAGCGATTATAACTATCCCTCCACCATTGCAAGACATACAACTCTTCATAGTATACAAAATCCAAGTTTGGCTCATTCAGATAAACATCAAGTTTTGACTTCCCAACTTTAGAAGCAAGTTGACTACTTTGCATTTTCAATTCCTATTACATTTGACAAGTTAAACGCAAAAAAATAAAATAAAATCAATCAAGTACATAACACAAAAAAGTAAATACTTACATAATAACATAATAATAATAATAATAAATAAGCATGTGCTTACACCAAACATTCTTTGATTTATTCTCGTGAGTTCCTTTGACATGCTTGAAGAACTAGTTTGGGGTCTTAGGTCAAGATTGTGAATAGAGGCAACATTATTAATGTTTCTTGGGTTTGAATACCTCTCAAAGAGCATGTACAACTTTCTCCTCACATGTTGAATCTTTCCTCACAAGTAGATTCATTAGTTGTTGAGTAACAATGACTTATTGAAGTAAACTTCATACGTGGGTCAAGAACTGCTCGGAATGCAAGAATGATGCTATATTGATCCTAGTATTTCTTAAACTTCATCATCATCTTTTCCCCCATACTCCTTATAACTTCATCTTCACTTTGTAAACTCTTCGTAAGTACACGCTGAATTTTCCAAACTTACAAGAAATATAGGTTGGATGTA
This sequence comes from Glycine latifolia, assembly GCA_013407115.1. Classification (NCBI taxonomy): domain Eukaryota; kingdom Viridiplantae; phylum Streptophyta; class Magnoliopsida; order Fabales; family Fabaceae; genus Glycine; species Glycine latifolia. The sequence continues at coordinate 32,497,856 of CM023941.1, forward strand.
GGATAGGAAATGTCCAAAATCAAATTTGTAGTATAAAAGAATGCTAATAAGAACTCACAATTTTTTTCCTCCTCTTTTCCACTCATCTATTGAAGGACAATACTATATTTTGAATGAAAATTTCTAAATTCACATTGATATTTGAGAGCACTACAAAACATCATATATGTGAAATTCCATCTAGAGGAAATATATAGACACAATTGCTTCCCACTACCATCAAACTTAAGATCAAGCTGTTGAATACATTCGTTAAACTTTCTCATCCTACCCTCCGATCCCTTCACATACTTCACGCTCTCTCTAATTTTATGTAAGGCATCACTAGCCACTTCTAATCCTTCTTGAACAATAATATTCAGAATATGTGCAGAACAACGAAAATGAAAAAACTCGCCATCACATAATAACCAACCACTTGTTCCAAGATCATTTTTCAAAATGTCTTGTATGTTATCATTGGCGGATGCATTATCTAAAGTGAGAGAAAAAATCTTTTGCTCTATTTTCCAATCCTTCAAAAATTGAAAAACCCTTGAAGCCAAGTCAAATCCAGTGTGAGGAGGAGACATATGACAAAAATTAAGAATTTTACTATTTAACTTCCAATGAACAAAATAAGCAATTAGACATATGTAATCCTTAGTAGTACAAGAGGTCCATAAATCAGAATTTAAACATATTCTATTTGGAATACTAGCCATCATCTTTTTTAGCTTCTTCTTTTCTCTCTTGTAAATGGTTAGGACATCAGATTTTATAGTATTCCTAGAAATAGGGTGTGCATCAAGATTCAAATATTCAATCCAATTTTTAATCTTTTTATACTCAACAAAGTTAAATGAAAAATCATGCTCAATGATTGCAGCAACACACATCTCACGTGACACCATTTGATCTAACTTCGGAGACTTCAATTTTCCTTTTATGTGTACCATCATTTGACCAACATCTTCGAATTTAATTCCCTTACACTTTGAGATATAACAATTTAAGTGAGATGTCCCATATGCGTTACACCCAATCTTATACTTTGTTTCACAAGCCTTACACTCTACTATTTCTATCCCATCATCACCTACTCCTATCTTAGTGAAAAATTTCCAACAATCTGAAGTTGTTGTTGCTTTCCTTTTCTTCTTGGTTGGTTCACCAGCTTGAGATAATTCAATAGGTACATCAAAATTTACAACATCTTCATGCTTATTCACAGTCTCAGAATCCAAATTAAAATTTGAGACAGCTACTTAATCACTCAAACAAAACCACTGTAGAAAATCAAATTAAAACAAGAAAAGGAATAAAATACTAGCACACAATCCAAACTAACATTGTTTGCAAGTCTCAAACTATTAACTAACAATGTAGAAACAAACATTGGTTAAATAAGCAATAATGTTTTACTATGTTGTTGCTCCTTTTTCTCAAAAAAATGGTTCAATTGCCCATACCATCTCAACTTTTAGCCAAAGACTTAAACCATCAATGTGACCAAAAATGCCAATAAGTGATTGATTATCCTTTAAAAATATTATCCACAACTAAAAAGAAAACAAAATTGTTATATGTAAAAGTTGGTATGTTGTTCAATAATAGACTAGTGAATACTTATATTATAAAAGAAAATAAACTAAATTTCAGAGCACACTCTACATAAACATAAAAACATCCATTTCATTAATTAAATGGGCATACCCAAAAATCATGCAGTTGTCTATGAAGAAGAATAGTGAACATTCTGGTGTAAAGCTCAGTTTTTGAGAAATGGGATTGCCCCTAGTGTCATGGCAAGAATCTGCAAAAACACATACCGTACTTCAACTAAAAATCAACTCCATTAATATATCAACATGATACTAGTCTATTTACCACAATACCAGTAGTAAACTAGTTCACAAACATTGCTTCTACTTTAACAAATGAAAAAAGGTGGTACCATATTAAATGCGGAGGAGAGCTGCGCAAAATAGAGTAGAGCGGCGCGGAACAGAATGAAGCAGAGCGACGTAGAACAAAGTTGCGTGGAGAGGAGCGTGATGGCCGATGCGACGGGCGTGCCAGACCTTAACCGTGTTCAGACTAGCGTGTCGCGTGATGACCTCTCACTCTCAGCCTCTTGTTCTCGTTCATACTTTCTTTCATATCTAAATATCTTATATTATTATCTTAATATCTCTTGACTCTTCTCTTATTTAGACTTGCACTTTCTTTATTGGCCCGGTGGGTGGCCCTGTGGCCTGAATTTGGCCCACAATTTTAGTGGACCGGGTTGATCCGACCCGTTTAATTAAGTGGATTGATAGTATCAACTCAGCCCACTTTTTTTAGTGAGCTAAATGGACTGACATGTCAGATCAGACCCATTTTGTCATCCCTACAACTTGGACACAAGTTTGGTCTCATGTATACTTATGAAATTTAATTCAAACAAACTATATATTTCAATTTTCAAATAATTTTATATAATTACCCAACATTGAATTATTATAACATTAAATAAACCCACATATATATATATATATATATAATATTAAATTTATTGAATTAATATATTATTAGCTAACAATATAAACTTTTTATATTGAAATAATTTATATATTATTTTGCATTTAATTTTACGAGTTATTCTTATAGCAAAATTTATAAGTAATCACATACTAAACACACATACATGCTATTTTATCATATATTGTTACCATTTATTTAATTGCTACATTTAATATCTTATTATTTTATTTTTATAATATTATAGTTATAAAATATCCAAAAACTATTTTTCCCAAAATTTATATAATTTTATTAAATATAACAAGCAGCAAGTTGATATCAAATTTATAAACTAACGAATAGTAAATCACGTAGGTAAGAAAAAAAGTTTTTGTTTTATAGAAGAAGTAAGAAAAGGAGTTAGAAAGCTTGTTTTAACTTATATTCTATTTTCTTTAAATTTATAAATAAATAAATTTACATTTTGGTATGTAGTTTATGGACATGGAACAGCTTAAAAATGCTAATTACATGTTATCTTACAATTTTTTTTCTTTTAAAAAATAAAGTTAATCCGTTTCAATAAAAATAAAAACAACAAAAGCAAAAGCTGAGGAAGTGAGGTTACAAATAAAAACAACATTAAATTCTACATTAATACTTCATCTTGGTTGTAGTTTATTTATTTACATATTCAAAGTTATATAGATAAATATATATAGATTTGATTTTTTTTAAAAATGTGTGTAAACTAATTTTTTTAAATCTTAAATAACTAAATTTATCTTATTATATAGGGAAATATATATTTTATATTTAGTAGTATTAATATTAATATTACATTAATAGTATTAATTGTTACATAAATACTACTTCTTATCCACTTTAGATTATCTAGTTGTAAAACACATAATTAAATACATTAATACTACCTTTGAAAAAAAATTGTGATTGAAAAAGTAGGGATAAGTGTTGTTGTAATGTAATGCAATGGTTTTACAGGCGTCATTTTGGTGTTCTGTGTGAGCTGGGACGGGGTTGCGAATGCATTGGTCGCATGTATGGCGTGTCGATGTTCTCACGTGTCCTATTGGTTCCCCCTTTAATTCCCCAACATAGAAACACTGACATTAGCATCCATTTATTCGCACTCACTCACCCACACGCCCACACTTACATGCACACTCCTCACTCGCTCTTTGGAATCACATAAAGAAATCTCAGACACACACACATACACATACACACAACGAACGCAACGCAGTGAGAAAGAAAGATAGGGAGAGAGATAGGGTTTTTATTTTAATATTTTTTGTTGCTATTCCTTTACAGCTCAAGCTACATTTCTCTCACACACACTCGCATCTCAGATCGAAATCGAGGTCACTGAGTGAGTGCGTAGTTTGCAATTTTCTCTCTTTCTCAGCTTCCTCGATTTTCGCCATCGTTGTTCCTGCAATTGAGGCGTCAGATTATTTTACTTTGATTTGATGTTTGCCGCTTTCAATGCTTTTGATTTCAAATATGCTCAATTGAATTCTTCTTTAGTCTACTCTAGCTGTTTACCTAGTTAGCTTCGGTGCTACTTTTTATTCTCGTGCTATCTAGATAGAATCGTGCTTGTGTTGCTGAGCTGAAATTTTTCGAACTCGAGTTGAAGCATTTTCTTCTACTGTTGTATATTAATTATTATTGATTTTGTTTGTATGCATTGTTTTTTTTGAATTAAAATATAGAAAACTAATTTTGTATTTTTATTTACTCGCCTTATGTTACATGTGTACTAGTTTTTTGTAGTGTTATGTGAATAACTGTCGAAATAGAATTTATTTTTTGTTTGCTGTAATTAATTTCCGTTAATGAGTTTGTAATAAATGATATAATGATGATTCTTGTCTGTTGTTGTCAGTGGCAGACTCAGGAAAATGTTTTTATGTCCGCACACTTGGTGGTGGGGGTTCAAAATGAGCACATACATGGGAACAAAATGAACACGAACTATATCCAAAATTTGACTCTCGACCAAATAGCAAATGTTTTAGACAGAAAATAATTACGAAAGGATAGTGGGTTGCTTATATATGATATATATTTTGCATGATACCATAAACATTTAAATAGATGAATCTTGCATTCGGCAACTGGCTGTTGAGTTGATCAACAAGAGATCTCAATCTCTTGTTAAATAATTGGATTGTAGAATTGACTATTTCAACACATGTTCTACCATATGGACTGCTTTGAGCCAATGCATAAGGGCTGTAACCTATTGGACTAATCCCAAATAATACCATTTTTCTTGCCCTGTAGTTGTACATAACCTGAATCACAAGCATATAAAAACAATTAAGCTTTTAATTTGTGAACCTTACCTGTACTTCTAACCTGCACAATTTCGTACAATTTTGCACAATAATCATTTACTTTCTTTGTTGTAATTTATATGTATAAGGCTTAATTGTGTCTATTTTTTATCTCTATTTTCTGTCGAGTTTTGTTTCTACTAATCAAGAAATTTTAGTTCTTCTATTAACTTAAATCGTGCTCAATTAATTTAGATGTTTAACTTAAGGTTGAATCATTCGTATACTACTGAATTAAATCATTGATCGAAATAATTATTGATCAGATTTTACTTATCTCTTAACTGAACTCCAGATTAATTAGTATCTTTTTTCTAATAAATATGAGGATTATGACAAAAAAAACTTAACATTTATTATAATATGACAATGCAATAGAATGTTAAGTCAATACAAATGTATTGGTATGACAATACAATATAGTGTCGTGTCAATATTTCTATTAAATATAAGATATTAAGAAAAAAAATTTGTCAAGAAAATTTAAATCAACGCTTTATGTACAAGGTTATGAACTCGCTCAAAATTATATTATATATATGTATATAAATAACATTATTTGATTAAGAAAAATTCATCGATAATTTTATACTTAAAAATCCAAAATAACAATTGAAATATTAAAGTTGATAACATAAGTAAAGTGTATTAATAATAAAAAAGACTGTAAATAGCAACTATTTAAATAAAAACTCAAAAGCCCATTTCGAAAATATAATATGAAACTGCAGAAAAAAAAGTGGGTACAGAAAGCAAATTAGGCCCAAATAAGAAAAACCTAGTATATATTCTTCTTTTCTCCATCTCTTCGCACTGCTGCTGCCGTTTTTCTTTCTAGTTTCCATTACCGTTCTTATGAGCTGTTTTCATCCAAATCAGTGACCTCCAAAGTTGCAACGGTTTTCGGAAGAGCGTGGCATAGCTATTACTTATAATGTTCTTTATTTCAACTATTTTCTCTTTAGAAATGTTGTAAACTGCTGTTGCTGACGGATCGATCTGCAGAAATTGAAGGCAGATCTCGATGACGGGAATGGTGGCCAAACCTCCATGAACAGGGATCTTCCAATGCAGAGGTGAGCTCTCCAAATCCGATTGCTACAACTGCGTGAGCAGGCTCCCGGTCCTCCGCAAATGAATTTTTATGTCCGCACTTGCGGAAATTTGCCCCAACGTGGATCCGCCTTGTAATCTCAGCATAGTTTTTTTTTTTTTGTTGCAGGCAGTGCTTACGTTATTCTGCGCTGTTGATGTTTCATGTAAACTAGATAGCTACATGGTGGAGAGAGACATTTTTCTCATATGACTTCTATTAGCTATATTATTATTGAGCAGTGCTGCTATGGGCATTTGTCTTTTGAAATGGCAATGGCCGTGGCTTCTTTATGTTCTGCTGATACATGTTGTAATCAATAAAAGCAAAGCAATCACCCCCGATGGTATGATCATATATATATATATATGTATTTCTTACACTTACATTTAACTTATTACTTTAGAGGCTGTGGTTGATGAGGATATAATCTTGCTTCTAATATGATCACATTTCGCATTTATGTTACATATATCAGAATTTGGACATAATCATACGTATACTTGTGATGTTCCTCGGTCTGCCTGAAACTATTGCTATTTTTCATTATGCTTCCATAATTATTTCTTTGAAATAAATTTTACTTAATCTACTGTAGAACTTCACTATCTTCTTATGCATTCATTGTTTCGTGGGACTTGATTGAAATTAGCATTTAACCAGTTTCTTTAGGTAGATTCCTTTTCATTGCACAATCATTTTGATAGCATATTATATTCTCTCACATGTCCGATCAAAAAAATATTCTCTCACATGTGTAGGTGAGGTGCTGCTCAGCTTTAGGACATCAGTTGTTAGTTCTGATGGTATCCTATTACAGTGGCGGCCAGAGGATCCTGACCCATGTAAATGGAAAGGAGTGAAGTGTGATCCGAAAACCAAAAGAGTAACACATCTGTGAGTTTTTATAATGATCATAAGACATTTCTTGTCTAGCACTTACTATAAGACAGTTTTCTAGAGATGAAAGTGTTTGATTGACTGGTGTAATTTGTCACATCTATTATTAAAGGGCAAATAGATTGCATGATGTTGGTTGTGTTTATAAATATGGCAAACCTGACTTATACTTCTTAATTCAAATTTTTTTACCACATCTAGAACATATATAATCTGATTTAGACTATAGATTTTGTGAACAAATCTATTGTCCTAGTCTTACATCTAGTGCTGATTTTAAAATTTCTCATAAACCATTAGGCCATTTTGAGTTTCTTATTGCTTTAGTCTATATGATGTCGTTATAGCTCATTGCCAGACTTAAATTCTTCCACCCTAGTGTGTTCATCTCCCCTTTCTTTTATGGGTTTTGTATTGGAGTAGGGCTTTCATTACAGCAGGAAAGGATCACTGCTTTTAGGTGTAAATTTCCTTGAAAGATTGCATCTGTATAATACTTTGGTTGCGGAACTTAATTTTAATGACAGGAGACTTGCTGACAGTTTTATCTCGAATTCTTTATCTAACATTGCTTTCATTGGTGATGTTGTAGGAGTCTATCTCACCATAAGTTAAGTGGGTCTATATCACCTGACCTTGCGAAGCTAGAGAATCTGAGGGTTCTGTATGTATTTTTAAAATTTTGATTGCATATATCTTTTATTTTAAGTTATTTGATACTTTTATGTAATTGCTTATTTCATGATAATGTATCTGTTGTAGTGCTCTTCATAGCAACAACTTCTATGGGTCAATTCCACCAGAGTTGGGAAATTGCACTGAATTGGAGGGAATGTATGTATTAACTTTGGTTCATTTGCCAATTTCTGTTCCATTTTTTTTTTATTTAACTCAGAAAATTATCATCTTTCATCTTAGTTGTTGATGATATTAAGATAACTCAAATTTCCAACATCATCTCACTGTTGGTAAATGTTAACTTTAATTTAATGTGCATACTTATTCAGATTGCTTGTTACATATATGTGTGTGTGTGTGTGTGTGTGTGCAATCTATATTGCATTTACTACAAGAATTCTTATATTCTTCATATTAACTTATGGTATGATATTTTTGCAGTTAGTGTTTCACATAACTTCCTTTTCAGAAACAAAATTCTCTAATATAAGTTATATAACTACTAGATCTTGTTATTTATTTTGAGGTTTAAGTTCGGTAAATCCAATTGTTCTATGTCACTACTTGGTAATAACTGCTAATTTTGGTTGTACAGATTTTTACAGGGTAATTACCTTAGTGGAGCGATTCCAAGTGAAATAGGAAACCTTTCACAGCTTCAAAATTTGTGAGTTTGTCTTTTAGTTTATGCTTCTCTTTGTTGTTTGTATTTAATTATTTGGGTGTGGATGTGGATTAAACACTATGAATATTGTAGTGCACATTCATTCTGTTGTCATTTGAAGAATAAATAGTCTAAGAGTGGGCACTGAAAGAAAAAAGGGAAAGAAAAAGTAATATTTGAGATGATTATCTGGCATTTATGAGTGAGTGGTGGGTTTATTCATGCATGCAATGTGTAAGCTAATTTGGAGATGGGAGTAGTGTGCAGTAGTTTAGCTATTTGGTGAACTTTCTAATTCTTCCTTTTTTAATGAAATTCGAATTCGATAGTTTTGGCATTACAGTCTTACAAAGATCATATTCATCAACATATCTCCCTATTTTACAGGGATATATCAAGCAATTCCCTCAGTGGGAATATTCCTGCATCACTTGGGAAGTTGTATAATCTCAAAAATTTGTATGTAGGCTTTACTTTTCTGCGACAATACTTCTTTCTTTGGTATTTTGTTATTTTATTTTCAACAAGAATGAATCTTTTACGATTGTGGTCTTGTCTCTGAAGCAATGTATCAACCAATTTTCTGGTCGGACCTATACCTTCTGATGGTGTCCTTGCCAACTTTACTGGAAGCTCGTAAGTACGACCATTTCTGTTTATAGATGTTCTCTAAGTTAAGTGCTGATGCTTTCCTTTTATTAAAGTTGGATTTTAACTAATATATTTATATTAATCTATTTCCGCTCCACAATATTAAATATTTGTGTATTCAAAATCTTATGACTTTTGGTATTTATATTATTTAAATTCAAATTTCCTTTTATCTTTTTTTTTTTCCTGGTTAGCTTGCTAGTTACTCATTTAAATCATGAAAAATTGCTCATTGTATTTTCTTTATTTGGAAGATGAAATAGCAGAATTATTTGATGACCTTGTATTTCTAAACTTTGGCAGTTTAATAATATTAAGGCATATTTCATATTATGAACTGTGGACTTCTTCCTTGTATTTTAATATTTTCTTCTGAAGAATGTAGAGTTTGATGTTCCAGAAAAGATTAGAATAATTAAGATTAACTTGGAGAGTGAATAAATAAATAGTAATATAAATTAATTTGACTAAATTGAGTAGAAATTGTTTATGTGAGCATAGTTTAGGATATTACAAATTTGAATTTTTATTGGGGATTGTGGATAGGTAATTGAGAATGTTAATAGCATCATGCGAGTCTCGATCGACAATATGGCATATGTTTTAAGTAAGAGACAATACATATAAAAAGAATTTCATACCTAGTAATTATTTTGGATCTACTATCTAGATTACTGAATAATTTACTTGAAAGAAAAAGAAAATTAAGGTGAAGGAATCATGTGGTTGAGATTAGATCATGAACAGTTAATAGTCTAACTTCAGGTCAAATCTAGTGTGCACTTTTATTTGTATTCTTATATGTACTAGTGTGCTGTGTATTAAAAGCATGTTCCTGCTCCCTTATTAGATGACTTATTCATTGTATAATTTGTATCTTTTTTCTCTCTTACTAACTTCCCCCAACCCTTCCCATCTCCAGATTTATATTTCTCTAATCTGTATGCCATTGCCTTTAAATATTTGAACAGGAATGCTTTATTTTTTGCTCACTTGCTACTCAAATGCATATTAAATTTCTGTATTTAGGCTTTGCTTGCTTGTAAATAGTTAAAACGAACCGCATGCATACTCTTTGTATACATTGTTCTTTTCTTTTCCTTTGGCCTCTCTCAAACAAAAGCTCAAGGTTTGACTTGATTCTATTAAATAGTGTATTTTTGAGGTATCAAGCTATTTGCATATACTACACTGCCCTATGGTATGACAAGGTGTGCATCATATAATTAAAGAAAAAGTCCTGCAGCCCCTTCACTGCAATCATGGCATTTGATATTTGAAATCAACCCGTATTTCGACATTGTAATCATTAACTTTTACTTATTATCCATGCACAAAGATGTCTGTAGGCATAAATTAAATATTATATATGACTATTCATTAACTTTATCTAGCTTTATGATTATTTTATTACATTATGCTTGTTGTTATTTTTATAGATATATTAAGTCTCGACATTAATATTGTCCATAATTATGTTTTAAATGTTTATATCTTTATCTTTTGTGATTAATGATATTAGACTACCCTAATGTAATAGTCAATCTCTATGGAACTAAATCTATTTTTCAATTATTGAGACAAGTGTGCCTTGTTGCAGCTTTGTTGGGAATCGTGGTTTGTGTGGAGTGAAAATAAATTCAACATGTAGAGATGATGGTTCGCCGGATACCAATGGTCAATCTACTAACTCAGGTTAAAATGCACACTTTTGAATCTCATGTTTAACCCTTCATTTGATCTCATGCCAACTTTCTTTGTTTTAATGATGCATGGTTTTTTTAATATGGTTTTTTTTAAAGTAGAAACACTAGTAATGGAACTATTGCTTTTGTAATATTTACCCAAGTTTCTTTTTCCTTTCTTGAATATTTCTTAATAATGCATGCAGAGAATTTCATGGTATTTCTCACTTTTGATATGTTGGCACAAGCCCTAAATGGACTTAACTACTCAATTTTGTGTTCACAACAATGGTTTTGGCTGTGTTGTGTATAGTACTGTCAATTTAATCACATTGTCATAAATACCATTTTGATTTTTATTGTTTCTCTTTATAGACCAAAATCAAATAGGAAAGAAGAAATATTCTGGCCGGCTGCTCATCAGTGCATCCGCAACTGTGGGAGCTCTACTTTTGGTGGCACTTATGTGCTTCTGGGGTTGTTTTCTTTATAAGAAGTTTGGCAAAAACGACAGAATAAGTCTGGCAATGGATGTTGGTGCAGGTTTACTCTTTATCTCTCTGTAGCTTTCATATAGACCTATTTGAGTTATCTTTTTTCTACTTTACATTAAAAAATCCTTAAAACTTTGAATGTCCAAAATGTCTTGTAGGTGCATCAATTGTGATGTTTCATGGAGACCTACCATATTCTTCAAAAGACATCATTAAGAAACTAGAGACTTTGAATGAGGAACACATAATTGGGATAGGGGGATTTGGAACTGTTTACAAGCTAGCAATGGATGATGGGAATGTATTTGCTTTGAAAAGGATTGTAAAGTTGAATGAGGGGTTTGATCGTTTTTTTGAGAGGGAGCTTGAAATTCTTGGTAGCATCAAACACCGTTATCTAGTGAACTTACGAGGATATTGCAATTCACCTACGTCGAAGTTGTTAATATATGATTACCTACCAGGTGGTAGTCTTGACGAAGCACTTCATGGTAAGATCCCTATTTGAATACTTACTATATTTTGATCATCAAATCAATGCATGAAACAGCTGTAATTTTGGGTATAAGTGTGGGCATTTTAGGGGGGGCATGTGGTAATTAAAGAGTAGATGCTTCATGTGGTAATTATCATTTGGTGTGCTCCTTATAAACCAGCCAAACTCTTTAAGAACCCTTAGTAACACTATCAAAATAGGTCACAACAACATAAATATCTGCAGAAATTTGTTATGAGCATTCATTATTAAACAAGTATAGCAATCTTTTCTTCATCGTAGCAGCTCATGTGAATTTTCGATATGAAATGCCTACTCAACTGAGAATTATTTTCGGTAGAACGTTTTACTGCATAATGATTAGGTTATTATAACTTATATTTGCTTGGGATATCATGGTATTATGCTTCAGATGTTTGGTTGTTAAATAATGCCTTTTTATCTATGCTGCACTAGTTGATACAAATTCAATTAACATGGAAGGTAGTATAGCAACTAGCAAGCATTGTGGCTCTGCCTAGATGACAATCCTTCCAGTCTTAAGAACTCAATATCATATTGTATGATAGATGAAGCATACATCATTAATCTGAAAATATTATTTCTGAATGGTATGCTCTGTACAATAGTATTTACACATTATAGGTAAATTCCCTTTAAAACTAGTTTCCTGGAAAGGGGCTAAAATGACAAGGAGCAAGATCTGTCCTAAAAAAGAAGTTTCATTATTTTATTTTATTTTTAATTGTTACTTCTTAAATCCTGTTCTATCTGGCTTTCTTTGGTTGCCAATATGATGCATTATTCTTTTTAGTTTGTTCAATTGGGTATATTCCTAAAGCTTTGTTCATTGGCAGAAATTTCATACAGATTCTAATATGTTTGAAGTGGATGTTACATAGCAATCTCATTTATAATCTTATCAGAAGATGTATTTTCCTTTTAAAATTTACATCTTCAATGTGTCGTGTCTTTGCTTAAATCAATTTGGGGGGGATAATGATGTTTGTGATGCATTGAACAGAAAGAGCTGAGCAACTAGACTGGGAGTCACGCTTGAATATAATCATGGGAGCTGCAAAAGGGCTTGCCTACTTGCACCATGATTGTTCCCCCAGGATCATACACCGTGACATAAAATCTAGCAACATTTTACTTGATGGAAACTTGGATGCTCGGGTCTCTGATTTTGGACTTGCCAAACTTCTGGAGGATGAAGAATCTCACATCACCACTATTGTTGCTGGAACATTTGGTTATCTAGCTCCAGGTAGGCAATGTAGAATGAATATGATATTTGCCAGATAGATAGTTGACTGGGGCATGTTTTGTGGTATTTAGCATTTGAACTATTAATGAAGTTCTTTGTTGTTGAAGGACTTGACCTTGATTAACCTTGAACTAGAAAAAGCGTTCAGTTCCTCATGAGAGCCATGAGAGCACAAGAACAACTTAGAAGAGAGAGAAGAACCCAGCCATTGCAAGAGAGGCAAAAGTCTCCCTTAAGGGTGGTCTTTAAACCCTTTTCTTAAGTAGGGTTTCTAAACCAGTCCTAAGATATAATAAAAACAAAAATATCATAAAGGAGGCCCAAAATACAATAAAAATGTAAGAGATCCTAAGTGAGGTCTAAAAAATAATATAAACATAAAAACTAAAATATCTTAATTAATCCTTACATTCCACAAGTGTCGTGCACTCCTCCGGGAGATGTGATCTATAGCTTCTTGTTTCCATACTCCATTCAATCCCTATTACTTTCATCTTATCCAAAGGTTGAAATTCCTTCCTACATAGAAATAAACAAAAGAGCAGTAACATGAACTAAGAAGATAAAACTATGCTAAATTACTAAGGATATATGCCCAAATGCACTAAGAATTTGTAGAAAAGAAATCAGTAATTATAATTAAATTGAGATGTATTAGAGAGGGCGAGTGAACCAATGTTGCCAATCTAACCAATGAAACATGAGGAAAATGACTGAATATGATTACAACCTTTACTTTATTGTTTTTTGTTAACGCAAAGTAAAGTAGCTGCTAATGATCAATAGATGTGTTGGGCTTTTCATAATTTTGCAACATTAAAAATGTGGGTTATGTTTGGGGTGGGCTAAAATTTGGGTATCTTGAGACTTAGTTTTGCATTTTAACTCCATGGTTGCCTGAGCAAGCTTCTGTTACTTCATGACAGAGTATATGCAAAGTGGCAGAGCAACTGAGAAGTCTGATGTATATAGCTTTGGTGTGTTGACACTTGAAGTGCTGAGTGGAAAGCGGCCAACAGACGCAGCATTCATTGAAAAGGGTCTCAATATTGTTGGTTGGGTATGTTATTCACACAAATATTAGATTTTAGACAAGTTATGATCTCTTTCTAGTTTTTTATTTTTTAAATAACTAAATATTTTATATTTTAATATAAACACACATTGAGTATCTTTTGTTAACTGAGACTATACGACCTTATGTTTTACAACGTGCTTCCTTATGGCTGCCACTAATCAACAGAGTTGGTTGAGTGAGTGTTACATGGTAAAATAATTGTAATTTATTATCATCTTGTTGGGTTTGGTTATTTTAAAATGCATCCCACACTTCAAGGGTAAAGTTTGGGGTAAAATCAATAATTGTGATTTTAACAATTTCATAATTTGCTTAACACATGCATATATTTTACCTCTATAAATGGATGGATGATTTTTCTAATCAATGGTGATCACTCTGCACTATACCTTCTAAAATGCACCATGCACTTAAAGGAGCCAAATTCCATCTTGTTTTAGTAACATACATAAGCTGGTAGTTGTTATGTGTTACTAAGCAAGCCAATCATGTCTTAATTGCTATTCTAATGGGTAATGGATCACCATTCTAATGCCACATATTTGTCATTATTGCAGTTGAATTTTCTAATTACAGAAAATAGGCCGAGGGAAATTGTTGACCCTCTATGTGAAGGGGTGGAAATGGAGAGCCTTGATGCCTTGCTCTCTGTGGCTATTCAGTGCGTTTCCTCAAGTCCAGAGGATCGACCCACTATGCACCGAGTGGTGCAATTGCTTGAATCCGAGGTCGTATCTCCATGCCCTAGTGACTTCTATGTCTCCAACTCTGATTAGAAAGCTTGCAAAGGCAAACTAAAAGTATGTTGTTGTGTTTGCACCCATGTCACTGCAAATTCCTTGCAAGTCAGAAGCGATTACAGAGGCTCAGAATCTGCAGTGCTACTTTTCATCTCAGTTGCATTCATTCTTAACTGGAATTATAATGAAAGAGGTCCTTCACTACACCACTACATGATAGTAGTTGTGGTTCTACGTCACATGTCATCATTGGTCATGTTCATACATTTCTTCGTCTTTGTGAATAGAGTTGCATGTGTTACTCGATCAATCCCTGGTTCTAGTCTTCCTCGTGTTTTTTTCCCCCTGTATTTTCTCTCTCTCTTTGCTAGCATTGTAATCTTTGTTACAGTTGTTCACTCCAATTTAAGTGTATATGAATGTGTACAAGTTCAGATGGCCAACTCTTGCAAGTGATTCTTGTTATTTATTTTTGTAATATATGTCTCATAAAAGAATTCATCTAATGAGTGTGGTTCTCATTTCTCAGGTTGTCTTTCAGTTTTACTTTTTAGATCCATTTGTGTTTGTGTTTTGCAATGTCTTCTAGTCGTTTACACTTACCGCATTGAGTCAACATAAATAATCTTATCAAAATTTCTGATAAGATAAAGATCAAGTGAAACTTGTATCAAACATAGCATCCTTTATATTTTCATTTATAACACAAGTCCCTCTTCTTCTTTTTTTTTTTGAAATTATTATATAATATACTTCTTATTTTATAAATATATTTAATATGAATATGTTTTGTTACAATAAATAATTGAACAAAAAAAATGTTAAAATAACTTAATAACGTTAAAAATAATATATAATTGTATCTTTGAAATGTCGAGAATTGGTATAAATTATCGTAATGAAAACTTAATAAAAAAAGTCAATCACATAAATAACTATTAACTAATAAGATGATTCAAAGTTGATTTAATAAAGTTTATATACTTTTGTTTTTGAGAATCAATTGATAAAACGAATAAGTATAAATTTCTTGAAATATGAATCTTAACATAAAGTTTAAACTGTTATGAGATGACAATAATAATTTATTTCCTTTATATACATCGTTTAATTTTTTAGATTTTCAATTGGATCTTTTATCCTAATCCAGGTATCAATAATTTATTTATGTATTTTAAGTTAATCTTAATAAATTAGTTTTATTTCAAAGAAACAAAACTATAATTTATTTTAGTATTCATTCTCATACATTACTTTGTTTTTTATCATTTAACTATTAAATAATGTCAAATTTTTATTCTAGGGAAGGAGATTCAGTTCTAATATATTTAATGAAAATATAACAAAATAAAATAGTGAATGTAATGTGTCATTATATGTGATATTTTTTTTGTATATAAAAGTAATAGTTTTTTTGCTGTATATAAAAATAGTTAAGATTTTTTAATTCAGTATAATATATTTATAATATAAGATAATTTTTATGTAAATTTTTAAAATAAAAAAATTTTAAAATAAAAAGTATAAAATAGAAGGAAAATTAGGATAATCTAATATGTAATTTATAATAATATTCTTGATTACACCACTGTAGACAGAAATTGTGGTTCTAGGTCAGGTGCCATCGCTGTACAAGTTCACACTTCCCTAGTCTTTGTGAATGGACAAGTTCATACGCAACATTTTTTTTCTCTTCTATCCTATCATTTGTAATGTTTGTCACATTTAGTCGGTCCAATTTTTAAGTGTATAAGCTTAGGGGGACCACTTTTGCAAGTGATTCTTGTTATTTAGAGTATTTTTGTAACATGTTTTCATGAAAAATAATTAATTAAGCTAATTGCGGTCTTTCCTTCTTATCAAGTTTACAAAAATGATGACTAGTTTGATGGATTAGTAAACATATCCCACATCTTTAATTCTTTACTGTGTTTTCCTTTTTCCGATCGAAATATGGTTCAAGCATTTGTACGATTCTAACTTTCTAACTAAACAAAATCGTTCTAGCATTTGTACGATTCTAACTTTCTAACTAAACAAAATCTGTAATCTGACTCATGTCCAGTCGGTCAGATTGGGACTGATCATTCACCAAGTATTGTGGTTTTTCTGTTCTTCAATTATGTACCATTATTTTATGCTGATTTTAAAGCTTTGTGAGGAGTAAAAGGGTACAAAAATTAGTGCCAGCTGCAAACAAATATTACCCAACAGTTAAATTGAAAAACTGCTATTATCGTCAAATATTAAATTGGTTGCTTGGTATTAGCTAGCATGAAATACTATTTGCATATTTCAATGAAAGACAAGAAAAAAGGTGTAATTGTATAAGAACTTGTAGGTAGCTTATAAAAAATAAGTTATTAAAATAAATTTATTTTAATTAAATTAATTTATGAGTTAATTAAAGGAGTTTATAAACTTCTTAAAAGCCTTTTAAAAACACACTCTATGATGACAACAATAACTAATAGTAACAACAATTATGAAGGTGAATACAATGTAAATGACAATCCTCCTGATGACATGTTTAGCAATTTGGATCTTTTTCTTGGTCTTTCTTTTTTGACACAAATAAATAAATAAATTATTATTATTATCATAAGTCTAATATGTTCAAAAAGATATAAGTTTGACTTAATAATTATAAATAAAATATTTATAGAAGAAGAGAGAAAATGATATCACACATTTAAATCTTTAAATATCTGACACTAATATTTATAATAAAATTAATAACATAAAATTTGTCTATAAAAAAAGTCCAATACTGCCATCATGATTGATTTTTACCCTCTCCCCAAGATTGGTTCCTCAGTTGTCACCAAAATGAGCTTGAATTAAGGAATAAAAAGTCACTTCAATAACTGAAATTTAAGATTTGATATAAAAAACTAAAAATTAAAAATCCTAAAATTTAAACTAAAATCATGAAATTGAAAATTCATTTTAATTTTTAAAATTTTCAAAAACTTAAAGACCCATAATCATATCAAAAATAAAAAATGATCAACATTTATAAATAAAAAAATGTTCCTTATAAATATTATTTGTGTATGACATTAGAAAGATAAATATCGTTACATTTAAAATCAGTACTCTTTATTATTCTATAAAATGTCTCAAAATATGTTCTACACAAAACAGAAATTCTATACCTCAAGATGTTTGTATAAAATAAAGAGTTAGTTTCCCAATCTATTTTGGTTAAAATAAAAAAATTCATATTCTTCAAATTGATCTTGAGATTCTTTTATACTCACCCTAACACACACAAGATAAAAATAACTTTAAAAAGAAAAATAATTATATACTAATTATGTAAATTTTACATCATTACCTAATTAGAAATAAATATTTATGATAAATTTATTGACTTTAATCAAATTTTTTTAAAAGTCATATTAACAATAATTTATAATTAAATAATAATGTGTCCCTATTAAACTTTAACTTTAACGTTTAATTATATTTTAAAAAATAGTTAATATTGTTTTTATTACTAATGTTAATATTTTATCAAATATTTTTTTGACATATGCTAATGGTTGAGAAATAAAAAACATTATGTAATAGATATTTTTTATTATTTTTAATGTATTTTAAAAAAAATAATTTTACTCCATTTAACCCATGCCATGAAAAATTCAATTATATAATTCGTAGAATGCTTAATATTTAGAGTTCGTTCAATTAGAGAATTTTTTTTTTTTACAAAAATCACATCTTATTTTTATTTTATGCTTCATTTCTACAATTAAAAATAAAAAAAGAAATATTTTCAGTTCTTATTATAATTGCACTTTATGTCCCTAAGTCAAGCGCGTGTCTCTGTGCGGTGCTGTTAAAGTCCAAAAAAGACGCTTTTTCCCCCAAGATTATCTCTCCTCTGTTTCTCTTACAACATGATTCAGTTTTCACTTTCATTCTCATAACTCATTCAATTATTATCATAATTTATGTGTTCTGTTTCTGTTCTCTTCTAAGTAACTATTTGGAAACCTCACTCTCTCTAGAAAGACCCAGCAAGCGAGGTTGGTAAAGGTAATAATCAATCAATCAATCCTCTTCTTTCCATCCCTGCCTTGCTTTTCTGCCTCCACAAATTGAAAACCAAACTCAAAGACTATGTTTTTCTTATCATTTTCTATTTGAACTACAAAAAAAGTAACTTTTTTATTGTAAACAATAAAAGGGGCGAAGAAGAATGGATGCTATAAGGAAGCAAGCAAGCAAATTGAGGGAGCAAGTTGCCAGGCAACAGCAGGTCTTCATCCATATTCTTCTTCTTAGATGAAAAATGGGAAACTTTTTTTGTGGGGTGTTTCTCAATTCAGTGCTGCTGCTATTTACTTACCATTTAGGTTATAACTGCTTCTGTAGCATGTGATCATATATCTTTAGCTTGAATTTTTTTAAAAGTGGGGTTTTATAGAAAAGGGTCATTATTTTACTTTTGGTTTGATTTGAACTGATGGGGTGGGATCCTTATGTAAAAAGTGTTGATTCTGTGTGTTTCTAGTGGTTTTGTTTGTTTGACTTTGGTCTTCTATTATAATGGTGCCTTTTTTTTTTTTGCAGGCTATACTTAGACAGTTGGGCCAAATTAGCAATGAACCGCTCATGACTGATGAATCTGAAATTGAATGTCTCCAGCAACTTCAAAAGTTATACACTTCTACAAAGACAGCCAAGGTTCTTATATATATTTTCAAACTATGTATCTTATTTAATTGGTTCAGGAAGCTTTGCTTGGTTATGTTTTTAACCAATGTGTTGCCCAATTCTCACAGCATTTTCAGCGGCATATTGTTCGTGCTATTGAAGGATTCATTTCTGTTAGCTCCAAGCAGATGGAGATAGGTGAATTTGGCTTTTGGCTTTTTGCACCTTTGTTGCTTTGGTTTATGCCTTGAGGTTGATAATTGATATTTTGTTTTCTATAATTCAGTGAGGAGGATGGCTAGGGACTGCTGTAAGTATGGGACTGAGAATCTAGGTAGTAGTTACCCCCTTGCAAGGGCTTCTCTTCAATTTGGTAACACTTACGATACAATGGAAAATGAGAGGGAAACTTTGCTCGGGATCTTGGGTGATCAGGTAATCTTTTGATGAATTTCTTTTGTACTCTCAGGCATAGTCCGGAAGAGTTCATTTTGTGAAATAAAGCCTTATAGTGTAGCATATGATATATTTAATGTGAAAATTAATGTTATTTTAGTGTAACATTATACCTACCTTATTTATTGGTGGTAGCCTTGCTGCAATGATTTTTGACCAAGACCAACGCATGCACATGGTTTCTGGAATTCAAATTGACCAAAAGCAATCAATAGAAACATTCACGTGCTTCTCCATATATATATTAGGACATTACTTCTTTTTTGATTGATAGGGAATAAGAAGCCCTGGTTCTTCCAAACTATTCACTGAGACAACTTAAGGAAACTGTTTACTTGCTAGTGCTACTTAAGGGAAACCTAGTTATTTGGAATTATGACTAAATTACCATTTATTATGTTAGACAACTTTTTTATCTTTCCCTTCAGTTGTATGTTAGTTATATACCAATATTTAATCTTCCATTCTATCCAAGTAAAATAAAACACATGGTATTGGTGACTTCAAAGTTCCAATCATGTCCCCCTACTTCCCCAAATCCCCAATTTTTATGCTAATTCTGCTTCAGGTTTTGTATAGATCTCTGAGCCACTGCGGGCACAGATAACAGGAGCTCCTTTGGAGGATGCACGCCATCTCACTCACCGCTATGACAAACTTCATCAAGAGGTAGAAGCCCAGGTAATAATTTTCTCCCACAATGGCATGCATATGGTGGTATGCTTTGCATGGTATTTATCATAGATATCTTCTCATCAGGCTGCTGAAGTTTTGAGGCGCCGATCAAAGTTGAGGAATTCTTCTGTTTCTGCAGAGAGTTCTGTGAGGCTTCAAAATGCAGAAACAAGGTTGAAAGAACTTAAATCTGCCTTGGCGGCACTTGGTAGAGAAGCAACTGCTGCTATGTCGTCTGTTGAAGAACAACAGCAACAGATGACTCTCCAGAGTCTTCGTACAATGGTATTGCTAGATTCCTTGTGGAAGTAATCTCTTGCCAATATGATTACTGATTTGACTTTTATGTTAGTAACTAATGTTTGCTTGACTGAGTACGTTGGTTGCATTTTTTTTTCTAATTATATTTTGTATTCCTGAGCCTAGAGAAAATCCTGCTCCCCTAAACCATTTTTTTTTTTTTTTCCATTTGTTCCCCCTTTTTGGCAGGTGGATGCTGAGAGATCCTATCATCAGCATGTCCTTGTTATTCTTGAGAAACTATATACTGAGGTTAGTCACCCTCACCATATAGCCTGATTCTTTTTTTTCAAATTGGAAGAATAATTACTAGCTTCTGGCATAATATTCTGATCATTTTTTTGGTGCTGATTAAATTAATAACCTGTACCTTAAATTTGATGTTATTGGAGTTAGATAATTGAGGAGAGACAACCAAAAGAGGCTACATCATTTCCACTGCCAAAAGATGGATGTAATCAACCTGCAGATGAGAATACTAATTCAAATGGCATTGATTATAAACACAACAGTCAAACAGGCACATACTTTTTTGCAAAGGTAAGTCATGTGTGAACAAATGAATAAATCTTTCTCTTCAGCTCCTTCATTATGTACAGCTATATTCTTGCAGTTTACTGTTGCTCAAGATGAAGTCTATACAGATATTTAACTTTTATTTTGTTGCAACCGATATCTCATCTTGATCTTCTTATTACTATTTCTTGTATCAGCATATTTGAATTTATGGACTATATTATATTTATGCAACTATTTTAAGCCATAAAATATATGACTTCTCATTCTACATACCTCTTTACATTATCAAATTTTCATATACTTTATGATGAAGGAACTACAGAAAACAAGATGTGTAAAATAATGAATGTTATGAGATCATTACATTCACGTTCATACACATAAAACATTGACAAATCTCTGCAAAAAAAGAAAATCAAGTGTTTCCATATGATATAATCCAAAATTTGTTAGAACTCGGTGTAATGCAATTTCCATTTACATTATTCTCCTAAATTGATTCATGTTTATCATCATTTGTCTTGTAGGTTGTACATCCATTTGATGCTCAGGCTGAGGGGGAGTTAAGCCTATCAATTGATGATTTTGTTGTAGTTCGTCAGGTATTTCCTTGACGACTGTTCTGCTATTTATGATCCATCATCACCTGTACTTCAGATAAACCAGATTCTTTAAAAGCTTAATTTTTTCTTGTGTAAATAACTAAAAGATGGGCTTTTTGGTGTCCTTAATTATGGGTTATTGGTTGGGATCGTAGTTTATAAAGCACTCGTCTTCTTGTGATGCAGAAGCAGAGGGGAAAAATAGAGATGTAATTCAAATTTAATCAAAATTCACTTGTATAAATTTTTTATCCCAAGACATAATGACCAAAAATGAATAGTCTTATGGAGTTAATTCTTTTTATTTGATTTTCATACTTTCATGTGCTCTAATACCCATTGTCTGTTACTTAAATATATGAAACAGATAATTTAAATATTGAAATCTTTCACCGCGAGGTGTATGGTTAGTGTGCATTTTTCTATTGACTATAGATATGATTAATATGGTCCTTATAAAGCTTGGATAGTCGTCACCTTACAAATCCGTTTGGTGAGGTTGAGTTAGTCTTCAAGCTCAAATTCCAAGACCTACTAGTGCCACTATTAAATAATTATTTACAAAAATGTTGTGATCTTTTTTCCGGACAAGTTATAATCTTTATTGCCAATATCAGACTGATTTGAGCTGTATTTGTATTATCCTTTTGGTTGGTACATTTCCAGGTTGGCCCCAATGGATGGTCTGAAGGAGAATGCAAAGGCAATGCTGGATGGTTTCCCTCTGCTTATGTTCAGAGACAGGACATGATACCAGCCAGCAAGATAACAGAATAACTTCACACGATACCGACATTGGTCTTTTGATTAGGTGAGGCAAAAATTGTATATTATAATCACGGAATAGGTGCAGCATTTGAAAAGCCATAGCATGTGCTTGCCATTATTTTTGGGTGGTTCTATCATCTGTGCAGTATGTTGTGTATGTGAGAGCATTATTGCAATAGGAAATAGCAGTTTGAATATGTAGATGATATATTATTGGCATCTGGTTAAGCACTTGGGTAATTTTCTAAGGAACTTAGTTTTCGAGATGAAAAGCTTAGTAAGGTGGGTTAGTGTTAATTTTATGCTGTCCATATTCTATAGCATTGTTTGTAATTCTAAATGAAAGATATGGCGAGAAACATTGTATTTAAGAAATCTTCCTATGCATCAATATGGAAAAAGTAATGTGTATCTTTACTTTTTCTCGTCTAGCAGAATTAAATTATGGCCTATGTTACTGGATCTTAGGGATTTAAATGGTGTTAATAGATTATCTGAAAACTATAACAAGACTCGGATCATAGATTAAAATAAATTGGACTAATTGATTCAGAAAAGTTCATCACATTATCGGATTCTTTTTACTTAATACTTTACACTTGCGAAGTCAGTTTCTGAAGCTGTGGCTGCAATACCTGCTAATTTATGTACCAATTGAAACAGGGAAAGTTATAAACTTTCTTGTTTGTTTAAGATCAGACTCAGCTAATAAACAGCTTCTTTTATTCCTGCTGAAACTTTATACCAAGTTCTCCCCGCTCTGTTTTTCACATGCATGTAATGTATTTATCTGCAAGGGTGTGTCAAATAAAGAGAGAGAAAAAAGTAAGTATGAACTTTCCAGCTTGTTTAAGATCATATATGACAGTTTTATTTTATATTTGCTTATTCCCAGCCAAACAGGTCCATTTGAACATAAAGAAAAGCCTGATACATTCATTAATGGTTTCCCTTTTCAATGTTAACTTTTAAGATAAATTCCCAAGTTAAATGATCACGCTTGTTTAGATGATTTCCTCATTAACAAGCACCTCCTAAATATAACAAGAAAAACATTTACTTGAAATCGCATGTACAAAGATGAGATTGAATAAAGAAAATAAGTGAAGTGTGTTTATGAAAGGCCCGTTAAAGACGACATTATATGTAAGGATAGTATTAGAATCGATTTACATAATTGAAAACTTCTCTTTTCCTCATAAATAAATTGAAAATACTAACAGGAATGTATTTTAACAACCCAAAAAACATAATTATGCTTGCCATTAATTATCATCTTGACTACCCGGCTGAAATAGGATTGTTTCCTATGAAAAATATTTGTGGTTTAGATGAAAAAAATAAAGTCCAAAACAAACACCAAATTCGTTCGAACTAGGATGGTTATTGTGTAACAAATTACAAGCGTACAATATATTGTAAAGCTACAGATACAATAAAGCAATTCACATTTAAGGAGATCATGAAACCAAAACAAAATTGCCACATCTCCATTCTTCATTGTGTAAACGCAGTATAGTCAATCCCCAAGCTATGTAAACATATTTGTATCGATCTAAACACAAACAAATGAAATTGATAGTCTCCCATTGTCCCCAAATGAAACAAAAAAACAATAGACTACTTTGCAACGGCTTATAACTCCTAATTTTCTTCTTCTATGATTATACGAAGCCTAAAATGATATAGAAAACCCAAAATTCAGTGCTCTGTACTCTACTCATCAATCACTGAGCTCATCCTCAAGGTTGAACCTTGCAGATGCTTGCTTGGCCCACTGGACGATCTTCTCCGCCTCGCGGCTAACCTTCTCTTCTTCCTTCATCGCCTTCTTCAGCATTTTTTGTTGTTCCTTCCTCGAGAAGCTTCCCAATTCCGACAACAAGTCATCACCCCAATTCTCCTTGCTCTTCTTCTTCTTCTCCTTCTCTTCCTTCTTATTCTTCTTCGGAAAGAACCACAAACAACCCCTCCTCCGAGGAGGCGAAGGAGAATTCGAAGACCTCACAGAAGAGTTCTGTTTGGAACCTTCTTCCTTTTGCGTCGGTTTGAACATGGAAGACATGGAACTTTCATCAGAGGAAGGGGAAGAAGCAGAAGCAGAAGCAGACGGGGGTGAAGAAGCAGAAACAGAAAGAGACCCGTCTTTAGTTTTTTCTCTGAAACTCTTTTTCTCGTGCGAAGAGGTGTACCCAGAATCTGGGTTCTGTTTGGGTGGTGAAAAATTGGGACTTTGGTGGTTTGCTGAAGAGAGATTGGAAGAAAAGGTGTGAGCTTTGGTAATGGTGTTGGGCTTGGGTTTGGAGGGAGGGAAGGATTTGAGGTTGCGGAAACGGGTTTCAAGGTGGGAGGGAAGAAGGGAGTCGTCGGTGAAGGCGGAGCAGTTGATGGCGGAGACTTGGTCCAGAACGACTGCGTCTTGGGCCTGCGATATTATTTCTTCGACGGCGGAGTCGTTGTCGGTGTCGGAGAGGTCGTAGAATCCCACCATTGTTGTTGTTTTGTTGGGAGTGGAGTGTGTGTGGTTTTGTTTGATTAAGGTGAGTGAGTGTTGTTGTGAATTGTGATCATTGGAAGTGTGTGTGAAAAGGAAATGGAAGAGGGGCAGTAGCAAGAGCGTGAGCGGGTTCAGTTCGATAACGGCTAACTGGGCCGTTTCCGAGTGTGGGGTCCACCCCCGCATTCTTAGGGAACCGCTACTCCACTTTTCTACCTGTGGATACCGACAACGATGGAGATTTTTTGTAAAGTTGCATGAATCTTTCTTATTTTTATATATTTTATTAATAATTTTTTATTTTTTTATCTTTCTTTTTATTATATCATAAATTTCATTATATTTATATTTTTTCTCTATATGGAGATGTTAGATAGCATATTGATTGTTCATCAAACATTTTCCATCAGAAAAATATGAGATTTGGAAAAGGTTTATTATCTCAACTTTTTATTCTTTTAAAACATAAGATATTTTAACGTGTGAAAATTACGAGATTAATTCTTAAAAAAATAGAATATCATAACGAATAACTTCTCTTTTCATAAATATTATTTTATTCACATAAATCAAATTCTTATCATATATTTAAAGGCCCCTAAAGAATTTTCAATGGCCAATATAATCCTTTTTTTTTTCTTTTGAGTAAATCATTCTAATATATCTTGAGACTTTTTACTTTGCAAACAATACTCGTTTATTTATTTATTTATTTCGATACTAATTATCTTATTTTTTTTGAAAAATATTACACTTGATATTCTTTATACCTTATACAAATCTTTTTAATTATTTGAAAAGTATCAGATTTCATACTTTTATAAGAAAATATGTTGTAAACGTTTTAAAAAAAGAATATCATGTGTAATTTTAAAAAAATCAAAAAATCATAAAGTATTAATGTTATTTACTCATTTTTTAAGGTGAATTATCAATTGTAAATCTCCATTTTGTCAGAAAAAGATCGAATTGTGTTTTTTTTCTTCAAAAAAATTAAAATTAAATATTTTCTTATATATTACATTTTAATTTATTTTGGACAAAAAATATGACACTGATTAATACGAAAAATGGACCCATGGCAACTTTTTGATATTTTTTATAAGAAAAATGTATAAATATCCTTTTCTTATAATAATATTAATACGAAATTATCTCATCAAAAGTTATAATTAATTTTTATTAAAAATCATAAATATAAGAAAAATAAGTATTTTTCTCTTAACACAATTTACATATATTAAAAGTCAATATGAATTCACATCTTAAATCAACTTATTAGAAAATATAAATCAATATTTATGTGAATAGTTGTTAAGAAAAGTGTGCATAAGTTTGATCAAATAAATATGTATGTATGTCATAATTAGGCCCTTTCCTATTCAGAAAAAGATAGTTCCTTTCCATCTCCAATGCCTAGCTTTAGCTAGGAAAAAAAATCAAGAAGCCGGCCGCCCCACATTTGACTTAAAACCCTTCACCAGCTCAAATAATGGTCACAATTTCAATAGAATTGCGTAAACTGGGTCCCAACACGTTATATATATAGCATGCTGACGAGGAACAAGACCCCACTTACTAGAATAATCTCCTCCCTTTCATTCCTTCCCATTCTAATTCAAATAACGTACACCTCATCTCAACAACTCCACATTATCACATTCTTCATTTTCCCATTAATTAGCTCACAGGGTGTCAAATTCCCTTAGCAAAGTTTATCCAATTTTTTCATGCCCCAAAATTGTATGATGGAGCCAGAGTACACAGGAGAATCAGCATGTTGCTTTTGCTTCTCCTCCACCAAGAAGAGTGTTGCAAGTAATGATAAAAGAAGCAGAGGAGTGTTGTTGAGTTCAGAACACGTTGAGTGGGGAAAGAATGATGAACTACTCTCAGACACGAGCACCTTTTCGGTGAAAGAACAAGAAAGGAGGCTGAAGAAAGCGTTGGAAGAGGAAGAGAGGGCAAGCAAGGAAGCCGAGAGGGTTGTCAAATGGGTGAAGCAGGAATCAGCTAGAATTGATGTTTCTGCAATCAAATCAATTCTCAGTGATGACGAGAAAGAAGCAAATGTTAAGTGATACTTGACTACTTGTGAGTTTGTAATTGATCTCTGTTGTCTTTCTCTTAAAACTTTATTTTGGTAAGTTGTAATTACAAGAAATTCGAAAGTCTCTTTGGAAATAACCAAGTATTTTAATTGACCGTGAAATGTTGTTGATACTAGTACGTAGGCTGAATTAACAAATCTTTGATAAGTAGTTGTCTACATTTTTTATTTTGGGTGGTGTATTCCTTTGGCTTCAAGTTAGGCATCAGATTGCATCGTAAAAGGAAATAACGAAGAAGAAACATCTGTTGACCTTGTCCACGAAGGAGGTGTGTTGGACTTGTCTATCAGCTCCATTGTTTGAGAAATGTCCCATTCACATATATGAAGATATGTCTACATGCTTTCATGATTGGAAATTACATTTGATGATAGGTTATGGTGATTATGAAGTAAAAATTGAAGTACTAAGTAAAATTGGCTTCTAGCCCCTTAAATTAATGAGTGGTAGAAAGTAAACAAAGGTTGATAGAGATGCATAGGATTCGGATGAGCTGTCCTTCTCTCTATTAAATCTGCAATCTGTGTATACTTTTTTTTTTGTTTTTGAAAAGTGAATACCAATTACTTTGAAAAGTGTATGGTCAAGTAATAGTTACAATGTTTTGTTTTTGACTTTGATTAACAAATACACACGTTAAATAATGTCATATGCTCATAGCAACAAAAAAAGAAGTTGAATTGGATATACTAATACAGTATCAAGTGATGACTAACAATATAGCTACCGCAGTTTCTTAGTTTGGTAGGGATATAAGTGACTAAGTTTAGATTGAGTTTGTTAAAATTCATGATTAAATTCAGCTAAATTTGAATGAGCTATTTTAATTCAATTTTCTAAAAAAAAAAAAAAATTCAATCAGGATCAATCTGTTTATAAATAGTTTTGGTTGGGTTGATCTCAGGGTCAAAATATTTAATTTGCTTGTTTTATTTTTAATGCAATATTTTTTATTAGTTAAAATTTTTATTAAATGAATCAGGTCCAACTATTTTTTGTTAGATTTTTTATTAAAACAAATTGTGATGATGCTAACCCTACTCCACTCCATACTCCTATCTATCTATTTATCCATAAGAGATGATAAATTAAGCATATCATATTAGAGATAAGGATTTTCAATAAACATAATGATATGAATTTCAAATACTTTTTTTTCTACCAAAACCAATGATGAATTGAGTTCATATATTAAAACTCGTGATCCAACCAAAACTTCAACATATTTGATTGGTTCAGTTCGAGTCTAACACAAACATAAAAATTATCAAACTCAAATTATTTGTGTTGATTTGGATTATTTCGGATTCGCAAGTGATCCGTAGAGCTGCTTACACCCAATAGTTTGGACAATATATATAAGATTTAAATATACTTTTGGTATCGGAAGTATTTTATTTTTATTTTTTATACCTGTAAATCTATGTTTTTAATTGTAGTTCATGTAATTTTATATTTTTTTTAATTTTAGTCTATGTAAGCTTCAACTCATGGGGACTATAAATAAAAATATTAGAATATTAAAAAGACCAAAATTAAAAAATTATAAATTTACAAGAATTAAAAATAAACAAAATATCTTACAGAATTAAAATTAAAAAAACTTAAATTTATCATAACTAAAATTAAAAAATAAACTTACACTTACAAAAAAAAAAAACTAACTTAAAAAAAAACATAATTAAACATATATATAAACGACACATTAAGAACCTACCTCTTTTTCATCTTCATCGCTGTCGCTTTCGAAAGGTGAAGGAGGTGAACACCAAAGCATCGAACTTCCAGACCTGTTAAGATTGCGTGACTATACAATTCCTTTTTTCGGGTAAAAAAATCCTTTGCCACGTGAATTGAAACACAAGTTTCAAGGCCTCAAAATGTTTAATGACTCCGTAGTATTGATTCATGCAGAGGGACGCGTGCTACTACAAATGTATCACGTAAGAATAAGAATCACATCATAGCCATTGTCGATAGGAACCACAAATGACAATTAACATGGTTAAACGAAGTAACTTAAATGGCTATTTGGTTTCAACAACTAACCTTTTCCAAATTTGTATTGGATGGATAAAGAGCACCAGTATTCACATCAAATTTCCCTCCGTCCGCCCTTGATTTCATTAACTTGCAATAATTTTTGAATGCTTCATATGCGATAGTTAAGTAATGCGCAATCTGAAAAGCATTACAAATATCATTAGAAATGATACTAGAATTTCATAATTTTACAATATTGCAGTAAAAAGATATGTGTGTGAATTGGTGCATGAACCAGTGTGATAGGAACCAGATTCAATAGAAGCTCAAAACAGTATTATTGATTGGAAATTAAAAACTAGAACTATTACAGAAGATAACCCCTGTAATCCCAGAGCAAAGTTACTCAGAGAAGAGATCATTCTCTCTCTGCCCAATCCATAAGGTTTCTAACAGAAAAGGTAATGAATGAATGATCATACTCAAGATTTTAAATATCGGCCGTGGTGGCATTACAATTTCATAACACTTGTTGATATCGTGGACAAATGCGGCTATAGCCCCAATTGTGGCCACGTTACTGTTGCGGATAGTTAAAAAAACTTGATATTGTGGCCTATATCACACTCCTTCCCCCTCTCCCTATAACCACTCACGTATCCTGACCAACTTCTACATCAGCAGCATGTCTCTAACTCCCCTATTCAGCTTTGTTGTTGGGCTTAGGCCCAAACGCAGTGTCTTATCACAGTGTGCTAAACTGTATGTTTGCTTGTATGCTGCAGTTCACACTCAGAGTCAAGTTGTGGATTATTTCAGGACTCAGGAGTATTTCGGTCTGTGGGGTTTAGTGTGACTGTTGTGTGTTGGTAGTTTGAGTGTATACTGCAAAATTTAGGTGTGTGTGTACAGTGACTGCACTTCCTATCTTGCATACTACAGATATGCATTTATTAAATGCAATGTGTGTAGTATTAAGGGTGTGCATATAGACTGGTTTGAACTGAATCATTTTCGAACTGTATCGAACTGAACTGGTTCTTGAACCAAATTGGTCCGGTTAAATAAAATTGAACTAGTTCTTCAAATAAGTTTGATTTGAACTGAACTGATTTTAAAATTGGTTTGATTCACTTAATAATTGAATTGTTTTCTTTCCCCAAAATTAGAATTTTTTTTTAAAGGAAAAAAAACAGTTTGTAAACTAATTTGAAACCATATCAATTCTTAAAATTGATTTAAAACTGATTCAAAATCAGTTTAGTCCTCGAATCAGTTTGGTTCCAAACTGATTTTAAAAACTGGTTCTAAAATTTGGTTTAAAAACCAAACAGTTTAAACAAGTTCGGTTAAGTTTCTTTCCCAAACCTATTTTTGCACACTCCTACCATTTATCTGCTGACTGCATAATGTGTGTTTGCTTATTAACAAGTGTTGTTGTTGTTGTTTGACTGTGTCTGCTAATGAAAATTGAGGGCGTCTAAAGGAATAATCAACTGCATTACAAATATCAAGTATTATAATTTATAATTTTATAGTATTACAGTAAAAGATATTTTTATTAACCTCATGAATTTTTTTTTTTTTTTGTTCTCCTCCTGTCCCCTATCAGTCTTTTTAATAACATTTAAAATCCTAACACAATCTGCATCATTATACCTTTCGTGTTTATATTTTTTGGATAAGCAGCTGCATATGTCTTTGTAAATCTCAGAATAAGATCAAAACGACTACTAACATCAACATAAGCCAGTGTGTCTAGATTAAAGGGCTGACAAAAAAAATACAAAAAAATTATAATCCTGTTGTTTCACAGCTAGTTAGAATTATAATACCCTATAAATTATACTTACAATATCATCACCGATGTAAGAAACTGAAGACTGAAAAAAAATATACAAAAAAAGTTTATAATCCTCTTGTTTCACAGCTAGTTAGAATTATAATCAATGCTTTGAAGGCTGAAAAAAATACAAAAAAAAATTCTAATCCTCTAGTTTCATAGCTATTTAGAATTATAATGCTCTATAAATTATACTTACAATGCCACTAGGGCTGAAAGTAAGTCGAGGTACAATTCTTTCTCCATTTTTTCTATTTTCCTCTGTTCATTAAGTGGTTCAATTCTGCATGAGGAAGATACTGCGTTGTCATTGGACAAGGTCCTCTTGCTAGGAATTGAAACATTAGAGTTGTTTGACCCAACTGACTGATCTTCTGAGTACAACAACTCCATTTGCATTGTGTGCACCTGGTTTATAAATAGTTTAAAAGTGGTGTGTTTAGAAATGTTTTGATGGAAAAAACAAAGAAACAAGTCATTGATATCGTTGACATGACAGACAGTAATTGAGAAAACACGAATATAACTTAGCTTCCCAGGTAATAAAAAACCGAATTGAACTGGAACTATTAAAAACTGAACCGAATTGCACTTAAAAGAACTGAACTGTTTAGCAAATAAATTGAACTAAAACTGAACTATTTTTAGAAATAAACTAGGACTGCACTAATTAACAAGTACGTGCATTAACAAGTTCAGTATAACTGGGGATCTATGAAGCTCAGATTCTCTAAAGATGTGAAAGTATCAATATTTGATACGTATCTGACACCAATACATGCCTGATACATATTTGATTCATTAATAATAGCTTTTAGTTTTCTGAGAAATACAAGGGCTGCAAAGCACAACCTATGTCAACCAATTTAGTTCACTGCACCAAAGCAATCGTTGACTGAGAAGGTAGCTGAATACAAAAACTCTCAAACACAATACTTTTAAACAATATATATATCTCTACCAGCTGTAAAGATAGTTGAACATAAAAGCAACGGTTAAATATGAAAAATTAAATTCAATATATATAATACAGTAGTGCATTAGAGCAAGTAGATGACTAACAATATATATATATATATATATATATATATATATATATATATATATACCAATTATGAAAATGCGGTAGCTATATATATAAACAACACTAACAAACCCACTTCATTAATTATATTGAAGCATACATTGGTTGCAAATAAAATTATTAAGTTTTATGTCCTACAACTCTAGTGAAAGCAATTTTGGGATTAATTTAATATACACATTAGACGATAGAAGGGTACGAAGCATTTTCAGATTTAATCTTTTGGTGTTGAGAAGGGAAAAATAATAGAGCTCAGACTTACAAAAAGGAAGCATCAAAATTGACACATCAGGTGCAGAGTTCTCAATAGTCACCAGAGCAAAAAATTTGGTGAATATCAAGAGGAAAAATGATATGCATACAGTTTCACTTGGGTGTATAATATAGCATTTATATAGTAAGAATTAAAGTTAAAAAAACAAGAGAGAAGTAAATGAAATATATGATGAATAATGTGATGAGATACGAAGAAAGTCAGAGAAAAAAGTTAGAAAAAAAATGTGAAAATAATGTATGAGTGTACGGATATCATTAATGGTTGGTATCAAGATAACAGCATAGACATGGTTGATGTGGATCAGTCAAAATCGTATGAACGGCAATTCTAGCAAGGTTGAAAGTGATTCAAATGATACTGCCGTTACCAACGTTTTCAAAGATCAAATTAAGTTTGTCAAAATTTACATTAGATTGATCGATGCTTTTTTATCTGGTAGTTGAAATTAATTGGAGTCAGAAGACTAGTGTGTATACCTCATTCACTACCTTGTTATTTTCTTCCCCTTTTGTAATGACTTTTGGGACTAGCTTGTTCAATACTTTATCCAGCACTTCAACATGCAACTGCTCCTCTTCGCTTGGCACCATTTACTACTTGTCAGTAGTTGTATTTATCAATAAAGACATAATTGATGCTATCATTCCCTTCGTCACTGTTGCGGTTTATACGTTACTTAGGTTACCAAATCATTAGCAGGCATATGTATTCATTATAAGGGGTGCGATTAATTAAGTTTTCTTAATTACATCTGTTAACATAAATTATGAGCTAAAGTTAGAATAGCTTCATCTATCGATATTATTAGCACAATCCTTATGGATCAGATAAGGTTCTATCTAATCAGAAATATTTTACGGTCTAAATTAAATATATCCTCATGCCACCTGGTCATGATTAGAGTAAGTAGAGTAATTAATATAATGTCTTAGTAACTTCACACTAAATTTATTTCTTAATTATAACCAATAATTGTTTGGTAATACACACTTCTGAGATACTAAAACATAAAAATTAAAAAATCATATATATTGGCAAATAGCATAAATATCAGTATCCATGTCAATCATGATTTGGACTGATCTATATATAATTTCCAACCTTCAGGTTTAAGATAGACATGTTACACAAGTTATTTTGTTTAAGAGTGCTGATATTTGAACACCCCTTGATGGAAATCCAAATATCTTTTTCCTTTGTTTAATTACCGGAAACAAAATACGTACCTTAATTTACTGCTTCATATAAGCAGACCAATAGTATATTAATTCAGACACTAATACAAAGCTAGATATAACGCAAAATTTATCGAGCCAAAATGCAAAATACACTAAATAGTTTTAATTTTCTAGCTAGCCCTCGTTACGTTACTGTCCACTTGGGTAAGGCAAGGCGCAAAAGGTACAGGTACTTGTCTCGCGTGGACCTAATACTACGTACCAAAAGGCAAAAAGACATTGGTGTATTGTGCATGAAGACACCACATAGATGCCAAATTAAAGAACAAAACATTAACGTGTATAAGTTAATAAACATGACAACATATAATGCACCAAAAATTACTAGAGTGGTTAGAGCAGTTGAAGAAAGAATATCTTTTCCTCAATCTCTATCACATAGTAAAAAACTTTATAGTACATATTACTATATTATATGATCTTGGTCGTACTTATATTTCACACAACCCGTTCCCACAACACCCTAACTCCAACTTTTGCTAGAAAAATGAAGCAGCCATCAAAGCCATGGAGACCCTTCACGGCAAATTGCTGCTCCACAGAGGACCAAACCATCTTTAAGAACTTCAGCAGGTGCAAGCCGTCACGTTCAGATTTGTCAAAGAACATTGCACCTTTGCCATCATTCAGGAGGCTCTCTTTCTCCGATCTCAGCCGTTCGTCGTCGATGCGAATCAACGAGGATCTTGCACATTCTTTTGGCTCGGATTTGTTTGATTTTCAGCTGAGTGAGCTGCGTGCCATAACTCAGAATTTTTCTAGCAATTTCTTGCTGGGTGAAGGTGGCTTTGGAACAGTGCATAAGGGTTACATAGATGACAATTTGAGGCTGGGTTTGAAGGCACAGCCTGTTGCAGTGAAGCTTCTTGACATTGAAGGATTACAAGGACACCGTGAATGGCTTGTAAGTGACACATATCATTCTTTATTGTGTTTAATTTTGATAAATCAACCATTAGAAATTATCTCATATATGATTTTTAAATTAAGATAATTTTCACACTGCATGTATACAAATTAGTTAATTAGAAATTATTTTAGATATTATTTTTAAAATAGTTATTATAAAAATCAATAATATTATCATATATACATATATATAAACATATAAATTGATGCATTATAGATAAATTATTTTTAAAGTAATTAATTATTATAAAAATTAATAGTTTTTAATGATATGAGTTGATTGATATTGACTTTTACATCTTGTTTTTTTTATGTTTATTTGTTTGGTTTCCTTTCATATATTAATGAGGAATGAAGAGTACGCACTATAACAATTTAAGAATTAGCTGTAAAGGTTGTGACCTTTACCCACTCTAATAATCTCAATTTATAGCTGACGTAATAAGACAAAAAAATATTTAGAAATTAAGTTGATCATAATATATTAAGAGGAGATGAGTTATATCAGAATTAAAATTTTAATTATTATTGTATCATGCATGATTGCATACGTGGTCACAGTAAAAAAAAAAATAGAAAGCTCATCCATATATGTGGTTAAGTATTGGTTGCTGCTTAAGTTCTGATGGTTTATAACAATAGAGATTTGAGGAAAGGCCTTTTATTGATGCAATTAAATTTACTAGTCATTATCAGGGTCGTTTACTATTGTCGTAGTTGTTAGAATTAGAATCTTCGCAATTCATTTTTAATTACGATGAGCGTGATCCAACTAGTGGGAGTGGACTAAACGCCCCATCAACCCATTTGATTGGGGGCATCCAAAGAGAAAAGTCAGGCAATTTTGTAACTTAGAAGATTTTAATATTGACACGCACTACTTTTGGGCAAAAGTAACTTAATATATTATTTTGATTCTTGGATGATGGGTGCGAGTCAATTACTTAACAAGAAAGGTGAAATAAAATATGCTGTAAGATTTAAAATTGTTTAAATAAATTGTTTATTTTAAATTTGTGAACCTTCAATATCATATATTTAAAAATTTCACATAAAAAATTATTTCAATGCTAAAGTTATTAAGTAAGTACTTAATTTGACTTATATTAAATTTTGGATTAAAAAATTCTTCTTTTTTATAATAGTCAATTAAGCAACGATTATTTATGTAAATAATTCTCTTAAATAACGCACTCATTAATTCCCATAATTTTTTTTGTTATGTAACATTTAACTTTAAACAATTCATTTACGCACCCACTCTAGAGATGTTCTAATAGAGTTTGCAAAAATCATTATTT
The DNA here is from genome assembly GCA_013407115.1 of Glycine latifolia. NCBI lineage: Eukaryota > Viridiplantae > Streptophyta > Magnoliopsida > Fabales > Fabaceae > Glycine > Glycine latifolia. The sequence continues at coordinate 32,533,683 of CM023941.1, forward strand.
ATTATAGGGTTAATTAAATTTTTAGTACCTAAACTCTTTTGAAATTCGATTTTTAGTCTTTAAACAAAATTTTAATTGGTCAAGTTCCCTAAAATTTTTCAAAATTTGATTTGTAGTTACTAAACAAAAATTTGATTGTTAAAAGTTTCTCAACTTTTTTTCATTAAGGTTTTTAGTATCTAAACTTTTGAAAAAAAAAATCAAATGTTAGTCCCTGAAATCTCATTCAACAAATAAAAAAAATGAGTTTAAACTTTTGTTTTAGGAACTAAAAATTAAAATTTCTAAAAATTTAGAGACTTTAACTGATCAAACAAAAAGTTTAGGACTAAAAACTTTAATGAGAAAAAGTTGAGAGACCTTCATCAATCAAAATTTTGTTTAAGCAATAAAAATCAAATTTCAAAAAAATTAAAAAACTAAAAACTTAGTTAATCCTTTATTGTATTTAAGAGAAGCTAAAGTTGAGAGACAAGAATGATCATATTAGATGTCAAAACTAAGGGATCTAATTCAATTGGTTTAATAGAGTATGTGAATTATAGTAAATTTTGTTATACTTATCTCCAATTCCTACTAATAAAAAAAATTAAATGTCAGAAATCCATGGGAAAATACTTGGAAGTATAACTACGGGAGGTATATTTAACCATTGCCGTTTAAAATTTTTATATTCTCTTTAAAGACCCAAACCTATTTTCTACCGACGGGCCTGAAATTTTAAAACCCAATGCAGGCCAGCGCAAAAGCTTTTTTTTGCCTTTGTAAACTCTTTTTTGGGAACAAATACACTTGCAATTTTTAATCATTATTATTAAGAGCAGTTTTATTCCAGCATCATCTTTTTTAGTTGTTCAATTTTCTCTGATATTAAAAGTTAAACTATTATTATTAAAAGCACTTTTATTCCAGCATCCTCTTTTTGAGTTGTTTAATTTTCTCTCTTGCAATCTGGATATAGAAAAGTTAAATAATTGATTTGACACTTATAATTTGTAAGTTTTAGTCTTTATAAAAAATGTAAATTTTTATCTTCACACATGCATAATTATTAGAGATAATTTTTTCGCAAATAAGATTGTTATTCATAATTTTTTTCTAGTGGTCATATAAACATCGTTTATTAATAACAAAGAGAGTATCTAAAAAGAATTTTATACAGACAATATAATAACAAATTAGAAGTAAACTTCTGTTTTTTTGACTGAGCCAATTGAATAATTTGATTGGGATATATAGGCAGAAGTGATTTTTCTTGGGCAGCTAAGACATCCCAATTTGGTTAAGTTGATTGGATATTGTTGTGAAGATGAAGAACGACTACTTGTCTATGAATTCATGCCACGAGGAAGTTTGGAAAATCACCTCTTCAGAAGTATGCATCAAAATCATTGTTTATTTTTATCTTTGAAACATATGCTCCAAAGCCTCATTTAGCAACTATTTGTTGTCTACTTGTCTCCTTTTAACTTAGTTAACCACTGCATGTAATTGCAGGGCTAACATCAATGCCATGGGGAACAAGATTAAAAATCGCAACAGGTGCTGCCAAAGGCCTTTCCTTCTTGCATGGAGCTGAGAAACCAGTCATTTATAGAGACTTCAAGACTTCCAATGTTTTACTTGATTCAGTACGTAATTATCTACCAACCATTCTCTTATTATTGGTTAAAACGGTAGAATAACACAAGAAACTAAATCCAAAGAGCTTTTTCGCATCATGTGCTTTTGTCTAAAATAGGAGTTCACAGCAAAATTGTCAGATTTTGGACTTGCAAAAATGGGGCCAGAGGGATCAAACACACATGTTTCGACTAGAGTCATGGGCACTTATGGATATGCAGCCCCAGAATACATCTCAACAGGTAAGATTAATAAATCAGTGATTTGCACCTATTTCCTGGCATATGTTTTATTACTTCTATAATGAGAACCAAATCAATAGCCGGTGTTAATCAGGGAAAAAATTATTATAAGATTGGGAATAATGTGGTTTTGACCCATCTTTCATATGACACATTATTAACTCTTTTATAAATAAAAAAAATATATTATATGTCATGTGAAGATTGATCAGATGAATTTTCATATGACATATTAATTATTTGTAAATTGAAAGATATATAACATGTAATGTGAAGATTGGTCTAATCAATTTTCACATGACAAATTATTAACTCTTTTTGTAAATTAAAAAATATAATATGATTGGTAATCTTCATGTTACACATTATTAACTTCTTTTTGTAAATTAAAAAATATGAGTACATGTCACACGAAGATTGGTCGAATCATATGGTCTGAATCATGTAATAATTTTTCGTTGAATTTGGTATTGTTTGCTGATTTTAATGCAACATATGAGTGTTAATTTACAGGGCACTTGACCACCAAAAGTGATGTTTATAGCTTCGGGGTAGTCCTGCTAGAACTGCTTACAGGAAGGAGAGCAACAGACAAAACAAGACCAAAAACTGAGCAAAACCTTGTGGATTGGTCAAAACCTTACTTGAGTCGCTGTAGGAGGTTGAGGTACATTATGGATCCAAGGCTTTCCGGCCAATATTCTGTGAAGGGTGCAAAGGAGATGGCACATTTGGCATTGCAATGCATAAGTTTGAATCCTAAAGACAGACCAAGAATGCCAACGATTGTTGAAACTCTTGAAGGCTTGCAACAGTACAAGGACATGGCTGTTTCCAGTGGACACTGGCCAGTGTCACCAAAATCTACTAAAAATAGAGTCTCCAACAATAATAAGGTGAATGTGAAAGCTAGAGCCGGTGCAAACCACAAGCAACCTTCTCCAGTTCCGAGCAGAAAAACTTGATTGCTACCTTTACAAGAGTGGTTTTTAATTAACTATAACACGTGGTATAAGAGTAATTGTCAAACCACCCTATATATGTGCATAATTAAATGTATAAAATATATATGCAATATAGATAAACTATTGAGTGTACATTAATTAAAATCTTCCTTTGACAATTGAAATCTTCTTCTCAATCCATGATCAAAGTGAAAATTAGTTAGATTTTTAGAACAATCAGCTAGATGGGTCGAGCCATCTTTTTCTAAAATATTTGCTGCCTCATCCATCCTTAAATCTTATTATCGTTAAGATATCTTCAGAGAAAAAAAATGCCACTAAATTACGTGGTTGGTTTAGCATGAGAACATAACTCTTTTCTTCAAGTTAAAGCCTTACCACGTGATTTACAGATCAAGGGAGATTCCAATAGCATGTAAATGCTGCTATGTACTTAAAGTTATATGCATGCTCGAGAAGGAAAACCACTAAACCAGGAAGAGGAGTAAATTTTCAACTGCTTTAGGGACTGAACAAATCCTACAATTACGTCACATGATTTGACTACTATTAATATATTCCATAAATGGTGAGAAGGAACCACATTGTAAACCTTTCAAATTATGTACGTCAATTGCAATAGCTTCAATGTGCTCAGCGGTCCTTCAGGAAGCACATGCGTCAAACCAAGCCATCCCAATGGACTTCTATTATCAAAATAGGCTCTTAAGAGGGTTCTTTGAGTGATAATAATAGAAAGTTGAAATGACCAAACTAAATGTTAAACAGGACCTACCCATTTTTTTGGGTGAATTCTAAGGTGAGGTTAAAAAACACAGGTTCATCAGTGTGTAAGTGATTTTTACCTTCAATAGTCAGTCATCAACCGGTGAAATACTTTATATACCGTTAGATATATTAATAAAAATAATGAACGAATGTGATCAATTATGTGTTACTGGTTTCTTTTAAGATATTGTCTACCTGTTACTTGCTAGTATAATTTTATTGAATTTGCATTTTAGTCCCCATACAAAATTCATTTTAGTCTCCCGGGTTTGGCCACACAAAATTCTTTGTTCTCAAAACTCACTTTACTCGATGCGAAATTCGGGATCGGACCCATGAAATTAATTAAATAATATATTTGAAATAATTATTTATTTAATTTAATATAATTTTAAAAGATATAATTTAAAAAACGTTGTTATTAATTTAATATTTTTTTTATAATTTGAGTAATTTGAAAAGGAAAATAAATTTATATATATTTTTTAATAACATGTAAGTTTAATTTGAAAAATAAAATTTAAATTTTAGGTTGTTTGAAAATTAATAAATTGGACAGTTAAATATTTTAATAATATATAATTTTAATTATTAATTTATATATTTTTTATTTTTTCTCTAATATTTAAAAGTTGTAAAATATATGCAACTTTAAAGTCGTATATATATTTACGACTTTAAAGTTGGACAGGGTTTTGTTTTATTTTTTTGCTATCCGCACCTCCCACAAGTTGTTTTGTTTTGTTTTTTTGCTATCCGCACCCCCACGGCTTTAAAGTATTGCTCATGACTTTAAATAAACAATTGCTAAATGCATCCCAGTTTTTGATAAGTTTATCTGTAAAAATTGAAAATGGCTAATTACACCCCATTTTTTATTAAGTATAGTTAAATCTTTTGTTTTAAATTTTAAATTTTAAATGGTAATATTTTTAAAATATACCCCAAATAATTATCACATTGTGTTAACAAAAGTAAAAATAATTATATTTGTAAAAATTCATCAACAAAATCAATATATTTAATTATCAAAATCAAAATAAATATATGTTATGTCGTGTTTTACAAGTTAAAATTATTACCAAAATATTTTCATCCAACAATCAATATATCAAAATTTAAAATTTAACATTACTACAAAAATGTACAAAATTAATTAAAATATTAAATGTAATTCAAAGTAATTATAATATAAATTACTAAAATACTTAATCAAATAATTTAAAATATTTACAAAAAATATTAATGCCCCTTCCTGCAAAATATTTACACTGAGTTGAATCCAGGAGATAACCAGTGAGGGCTACATCCACAATTCTAGGAACAACCCCAACAGTATTAGGTTGGAAATCAAAGAAGGTTACCACCTTTCGTTCATTCCAAATACCAATTCAGAATTTCAAAACCTCAAATTTCTAATTTAAAATTAACAAATCTCACAAAAATAAATAACCAATTCATCCCAGATCTTAGATTTGGAAAAAGATACGTTGTTGCAGGGAAAGGGAAAATGAAAGAAGTAGAAGAGTAGCAGCGGTGCAGGGAGGTTGTTGGCGTGGTGGTGGTGGTGGTGGTGGGAGTTGACGCCAGTGAGGAGGCGGAGAAACAGCAACTGCCATCGTCGCCGGAGTGGATCTGCAAAAAAATCCAGAAACCCCAAAAATGGCGACTTGGAGAGTAATGGCCTCGGAGTAGAGACCGGTGTCGAGGGCTGCGAGTGCAGCGGCGCGAAGGATTAAAAATTGGAATAAATTGAGAAGTTAAAATGAAGAAAGCAAGAGTTGGCAGTTGCATGGAGGATAGATGCAATTCTTTATCCAGAAAGGGACTAATTTGCAATTCTTTAAAAATAATTAAGATACTATTGAAAACCGGATAGATGCGCGTTTACTTATAATAGCCTGTAATTATCATGGCTTCATGGGTGTACCCCAATATTAGAAACTTCGTATTAGAATCCGCCCATTTTTTTTTACCATGATCTACTATTCAAGTAATGTAGAAAAATTAGTGTGCAAATATCTTAGGCCAGCTACTTTGCTTCAGTTTGTGGCAACAGAACATGTAGTTCTAAATTACAAGAAAAAAGTACTAAGTAGTTGTAAACTTCTAATTAACCAAAGGTGTGGTTCCTTTTTTTCTACATAAAAAAGACAAAACTTAACCAGGAATCCAGCATATTAATAATGATTCTCAATTTCTCTCAGCTCCATTTTGGAACGGGTAGTGTGCATGCTAAATACAGTTTCTGATTCATAAACCTACGAAACCTTTACCACATGAATCCACTTTTTTCCCTCAAAAGGGGCGTGAGAAATGCAATTAAAGCAAAATCCATCCCAACAAACGCTCTTGGTTCATTGCATTCATGCCTTAGTGCCTTTCTACCCCCATAGATAATATCCAACTTCCACCTCAGAGACCACAGAATTCAAACACACAAATAAAATTTATGTCCAAAATTTCAGAATTCCATTAAGAAATGGCCTTCAACAACAAATTCAAGAAGCCCAGTTCCCCTTCTAATTTAACTTTCTTCATCACCCTTTTCTTCCTTGTCCTCTGCACCATACCAGTATTTTTACTCCTCCAAACATCCACCACAAGCACCACCCTCTCCAAAACCTGGTCAGGTGATCTTCGTTTAGCCGAATTCGCATGGAACAAACTCCCATTTCTTGAACACAACCCTTCACCGGTACCTCTCCAAATCGCCGTCTTCTCTAGAAAATGGCCTATTGGAACCATTCCTGGTGGCATGGAGCGCCATGCATACACCCTTCACACTGCTCTAGCTCAACGTGGCCACAAGGTTCATATCTTCACCTCTCCCCCACAAGAAGAAACCACTTCAACCTTCTCTCCAGACACAACCAAAGAAGCAGATGCTAATGCAACCTCTTCTCCTTATATCCATTGTCACGAAGGGGAGCCGGGTAAGTGGCGCTACAACAAAGCATGGGAACAGTTTCTGGAACAAAACCAGAAAGAACCATTCGATGTTGTTCACTCAGAAAGTGTAGCACTCCCTCACTGGCTCGCTCGTGAACTTCCGAACCTTGCAGTTTCATGGCATGGCATAGCTCTTGAAAGCTTGCAATCTAGTATCTTCCAAGACTTGGCTCGTACGCAAGACGAGCCTAGATCCCCAGATTTCGAGAAAGGCTTACAAGGGGTTCTCCCTAAGATTCTAAATGAGATATGGTTCTTCAGGAAATATGCTCACCATGTTGCCATCAGTGATAGTTGTGGTGAGATGCTAAGAGATGTGTACCAAATTCCCAACAAAAGAGTGCATGTAATTCTCAATGGGGTAGATAAGGATGAATTCAGAGAAGATGAGCAATTGGGAAAGGAATTTAGAACCAAAATTGGCATTCCAAGCAATGCTAGTTTAGTGCTTGGTGTAGCTGGAAGATTGGTGAAGGACAAAGGTCACCCTCTCCTTCACGAAGCATACTCTATGCTAATAACCAAGTACCCCAATGTGTATTTGATCGTAGCTGGCTCGGGACCATGGGAGAATCGGTATAGGGACTTAGGGAGTCATGTTCTTGTTCTTGGATCAATGAGTCCTTCCATGCTAAGAGCATTCTATAATGCTATTGACATTTTTGTCAATCCTACACTTAGGCCACAAGGGCTTGATCTTACTCTGATGGAAGCCATGATTAGTGGGAAGCCACTTTTGGCGTCGAGGTTTCCGAGCATCAAAGGTAGTGTTGTGGTTGATGATGCATTTGGTTTCATGTTCTCTCCCAATGTGGAGTCCCTCTTGGAGGCACTCGAAGCAGTGGTGAAGGAAGGAAAGGAAAGGCTTGCAAGGAGGGGAAAGGCATGCCGTGAATATGCAATTTCTATGTTTACTGCAACAAAGATGGCGTTGGCATATGAGAGACTATTCTTATGCATAAAAGAAGATAGATTTTGTAACTATCCTTGAGGTTTAATCTTTTTCTTTCTATCATTGCCTTTTCTGCTTCTTTTATCTGGACACGACTGTATCAAAATTATAAGAAAATTGTTAATTTAAGATATTGTTTTGGTAATTATAATTTCGTATCCCAATAAATCCTGAATTTTCAAGTGATAGCTTTTGTTTTTGCCCAAAAAAAGGAGAAAAAAGTTGTTGCTGAAATTTGTAAATAAATCTCTTCCAAGCATATATACATCTTGCCTCTGCTTCTTCAGCAGCTATTAGAAAACATAAAACTAAGTAGTATGTACAAAGCAGAGTTGTTTATCTGCTCACATTGACCCAACTCATGGTGGCAAAACCTCATTCAAGTTCCAGAGGGTCATTGTTGTATATTTCTTCAACCCTCATGCTTCCAAAGCTTCCATGTTTCATCCTTATTTACATGCTTGCTTTGTTTTTAATTGTTTTCCTGTTTGGTGCATTGCTAGAGAGGGAAACAAAATCCTCACTCTCCCTTGCTTCAGCTCTGCCTCCAAAATCATAACCCCTATACATCCACCTTCAAGGATCAACAATTCCATGGCCTGTGCTAAAAATCTAAGACACAATCGATTGAGCTGAAATCCGGTGTCTCTCAAAACGATCATATGCGTGTTTGGTTCTCAAGAACAACAACACACTTGAACATAGTCCTAGCACAGACATTCCTCCCCACCAGACAAATGTCCAGAAGTAGCACTTTCTTCCCATGCACACCAGTGTGTCAGCCATTAACTCTCCCGGGATTTTGTAGGCATTCTCATCATAAATCACCGCAGCCAGAAAACCATACAGAAGCGACCCAATGGGGATATTTGTTATGAGAATGTTGTGATTGACGCTCACACTGTTGGGTCCAAATAGCTCTGATGTAACTGCCACAGCAGCCGCGAATATGAAGCCAGAACTCAAACCAATCAGTGCAGTGCCTGTTTTAAGTGCCGCAACGCTGTCTGATACAGCAAGCAGTATGAATGCAACTGGGGTTGGAACAAGCGCAATGGCTAGCCATCCGGTCCTTGCAAAGTAGAACTTGCTGCATTTTGGAAAATACTATCATCTTAGCTGCTTTTCTACTTAAGATAGGAGTACTAGCAACCCACTTTTTCTAATATAGAATCCCAAGTGGAACTCATTAAATAAAATGTAAAACCAACAAAATATTGTGATTTCTGATAAATTTCAACCAATAACAAATAATGTGTTAGAGAATGTGTTATTGGCATTTTGTTTTTAGAAGTGCTGAAACATAGTCTCTAGCACAAGAAACTATTGGATAGTTTGAGACTTTGAGGTTCTGGCCAATCTCCAAGTGACATGTTATTAACTATGATAAATTGAAAAAATGTGGTTACATGTCATGTGGAGATTTGTCGGACACTATAGTCTTGACCAATATCCACATGACACATCATTAATTTTTTCTTGTAAATTGAAAAAATGTGGTTATAGGTGGAGATTGGCGTGATACGATTATTTCTCCTCTAACATACCCCTTATGACACATCCTTTATTAATAAGCTCCATAAACATGATACAATATATAAATGGCGAGGATAATACTTACTTTCTAATATAGTCTGGTACAGCTGAAAGCAAGCGGCCAAAGAAGGAAAATGTCGAGTACAGTGTGACAAGGGTAGATATATTTGAACTGAGGCCTAAAGATTGAGCTATCTGTCCCAGATTATTGCTGTAAACAAGTCCTATTGTGCCTCCACAGAAGTATGTAACATAATAGAGCCAGAAATCCAACCTCTGGACAACCACCGCAGCAGTGTGCTCTTCACCTAGCATTGCCAACTGATCCTGGCCAAACATCTTGTCACAACACACATCACTAGATTTTGCACTCTGACTTCTATACATGGATCCATTCTCACTCAGCAGGCCGTGACCGTCCCCATTACTGAGACTGAGAGTGCTATTTTGACGCGTGAGGAGCTCCTTATGCAGCTCAAGATCATCGACATGGACAAGAATGAAGCCAGAGCCTTCCATCCGAAAGCTGGAATGGATGGCATGGTGAAACCAATCTCGAGCAAATATAGTGCCAGGGATGCATAGTGGGGATATGAGGAGCAAAATGGCACCACCAAAGTAGAGCCTCGACGTGGATTCATCAGAAGTTGATGAGCCAAAGAGAAGGAGGTAAATGCCAGTGAAAATGGCTAGGAAGTTGAGTACTAGAAATATCACTGAGTTCCTGCGAGAAGCTTCTGGAGATCTATTGAGAGAGTCTAAAGGGGGTTGGAGAAGAATTGGGACTAGTGCTGCAAGGGAAGTGAGAAGGGGAATAAGGGCATTCAAGAGCAGGTACAATGCATCAGATGAAGGGTCTATTGAATTGGCAGCAAGTGTGTAGAGTGCTGCACTCACACCATTGAAACTCACAGTGAGTGATAATGCAAGGGGTCTGTTAACTGGGAAATTCCTAATGCAGAGAACAAAACATACTGTGTTGAACCAACAGATGCTACAGCCACTCAACAGACACAGAAGAAAGAACTGCCACATACAAAGTAAAAGCTAATTACTAATTAACTTGAATAAAAACATAAGTAATTTTCTGTAATTAATTAGTATATGTGAAATACTAGTAACACATGTCTATCACACTTGATATATTACATCTCGCGAGGTTTATTCCTCTAGAGTTATCAACCATATATATTGTAATTACCACTAGTAACCACTACTTTAATCTCATTATGCATGTTTCTTTACTACATCATACCATCACTTGCCAACCGTCCCTTAAATTTTAAACTGTAAAGCTTGGGGGTAAAGCAAAAGGTTTGAAGTGGAAATTAAATTGAAAGAGAATTTGCTAAGTTGTTTTCATTTATCATTTATCATTTATGTGAATATTTTATTGTGTAAGTTCATTGTTCTATCTATTGTATGGATAACTTTTTTTTTCATTTTTTTTGTGTTATATGATCTAGTAGCGAATAGAAAAGAACCACGTCAGTTGGGTTTTGGAAACCATAATTAATTGATTAATTCGGATTTTGGTGACTCTGGAATCAGCAGAATGAACGAAAATACAGTTGAAAAGTTGCTAATGAAAAGGATGTGTCTGTAAAACATGACCACAAGTACAAAACACAACTACACATAGCATAAAAGATTTATGAGGCAACTAATAAAGATAGTTATAGCCTCATAACTTCTATCCTTTTCAGAAAATATGTCATCCATTCATTCAAATACTAGTTAACATAGTATAACGACCTTTTTAAACTTGCGAAAACTACAATTCTTTATTAGACACATCTTGGAATTTGGGAATGGGTTTGTCTGTAGTGATAAAAATCATCGTAGCAGATTCCGACTCTTCAATAAGTTTCATTGACACAATATATATTTATTTATGTTAAAATTAAAATTTAAAAGAATAAATAGTAAAAAAAATGCCGACACTTGATATGGTCAAATTTTTTTCTTCCATTCAAACTAAAAAAAATAACTTAAAAGTATAAAAATTAATCAGTGGCACTTGGAAAATGCATAATGCAGGGAAACTAATCTGATTTCTCAAAAAGAGAAAAAATGGATAGAAGCTCCAAAAGCGAATGCACCCATATCTAAGGGGACCCAGAATAATTAATGAAGAGAAAAGTTGGTAATATGGATTTATTAAAATTTAATAAAAAATATATGATGATAACTATCCTCATCCGATTTTCGAAAAAAAAAAAAACTTTTCTCATCCTCAAAAACACTTTCCTCTCCCTCCCGAGGAAATCTTTTAGTTTTAGTGCCTTTGGCCGGAATACGTACTCTTTCTCCTTTAAAATAAAATATAAAATACCAAATAAGAAAAATATAAGCGTAACGGAACAGGTACTACTAAAAAATAATTAATCTCTAGGTCCATAAAATTTAAAACAAAAACACATTAGATATTAGAAAATTGTAATTAATGATCAAAATGTCTATTCAAAATAACTTCTTTTATTTAAAAGATTCATAGTTTCAAGTGAATCTGATAAAAAAAAACATTTGTCTATTTTTTTCTTTTGAAAATTTTTTTTAGGGTAACGAATGTTAGACCACAACAAGGCCACCCCGAGAAAAGAGACTGGAACAGTTACCGCAACTGCCAGTCAAGTCAAGGACACACAACTCCCTCCTTATGCGACCTATGAAAAAAGAATTCAAAATTGGCAAGTTGCTTCCTAACTACTCAAAATACATTGATCGACAAATTCATGTCTTTTTCAGAATCAAAAGTATCTTTCACCTGGTGAAAATTTTGCTCAAACCGAATAAGTATTTTGGACGACAAAATTTTTCTCAGAATATTTAACCAAGTGCATGTTAATTTGAAATAATTATATATATACTGATGTACACGCTCCATGCTATTGCAAATTATTGTTGATAATTATTGATTACTTGACTTAATAAACCTTGTAAAGTTTATACACTATGCAATCACATGAGTAAGTTTATTGTTTTTTTTATAATAATTGTATTTAAAATCGTGTAGCAAAGATGATTTTTAATTGGTTTAAAGTGATTAAATCCAACCCTCTTGACAAAGTTCTGTGTTTGAACTTAAGAGAAAACGGATAATTCAGTAATAGCAAACAAAAGGAAGAAAAAAAAAAGAAAGAGTTAAAAATGTTAGTTGTTAGAAAGAGTTAGAAAGTATATATATATAGAGAGAGAGAGAGAGAGGGGGGGGGGGGGGGGGGGGGGGGTGGGGGGGGGGGGGGCTAGGGCTAGGGCTAACCAGAGAATAAGGCAAGGTGATGAGATTTTTGATGGCGAGCCATTGGAGGCCGTAGCCGATGAATCCTATGGAAGAGGCGATGAACAAGACGAGGGAGAGAGGTAAGTACATGAGAGCTAGGCCGGAGGAGCAGCCGAAGACCTTGCCCATGTCGCTGGCGGTGGCGAGGTAGTTGAGTTGCACCTGAGAGATGTTGAGGTGGGACTTCAAGGAAGATGAGTAATCGGAGAAGTCGAAGTTGGTGCCGGTGAATGCCTGAATCCATATGGTGGCCACCAGAATCATCCACTTCCGCGATTGCCCCGCCATGGATATCAGTTTTGCGTACACCACTAGCTGTGAGTATATCTCTACGTGGCTTCCTACATCGCATGGAATTGGTCCCTTATAATGGAACCGCACAACCACACAAATTCCTGTTTTTTACATGAAAATAAAATTAAATAAAAACGGTTTTGTTTTTAAATAAACTAACTCACTCAATCAATGGGTATTACATCTACACTGATGGTAATCCCGATTATCCTAATTTTCTTCTTATTTTACTCTTTTTTTGTGTGTAATCTTCTTACTTTATTCTAGTCTTAATAATTACACATGTATTTATCTGTATGCATGTAATTAAAAGAAAATAATTATTATTCATTCAGTCACTGTATACGAAACTGATTTAATTTCTCAAATCTCTCACATTTATTCTTTAACGGTTATAAACCACCTATAACCTTCCTTTCTTTTTGTTTCTTCCTAATTTAATTTCTCAAATCTCTCACATATTTATTCTTTAACGGTTATAAACCTCCTAGAACCTTCCTTTCTTTTTATTTCTTCCTACGTACCACCTATAACCTTCCACATATATTTTATTTGTCAATGGCAGAAATGAAGTGACTATTTTCCTTTAGTAAATAATAAGTATTTTGACTATTATTTAACATACTTTTTTCTAGCACATACTCTATTATTAAAAATTATAAAATGATTATAATCCACTAAATTTTGAGATTTTCAATTAATTCTAAAAAATAATAATGAGTGTGTTTAAGAGTGTCTTAGCATTTTTCAGTATGCAATAATGTTTTCACAAGAATTTAATTTAAACATAGTTAATAATGTATGTCATGTAAAGTTTTTTCCACTGTTATGTAATTACAAATTATCATATATAAGATTAAATTTGTTGACTTTTTAAATAATATTTTAAAAGTTACATTAATGATTATTTTTTATTGGTTCATATTAATTGTTAAATTTTTGGGGAAAAATATTTTTAGCTCCTATACTTTCAATCAACATAGTTAAAGTCTCTATATTTTCATATTGATAAATTTGATTCCATTTAAAAAAGATGTGGAATTAGTCCTTCTTTTCTAAGAAATCATTATCTTTTCAAAGTTATGAGAACATAAATGTACACATTTTTTTAAATTTGAGAACTAAATACATCAATATAAGTATAAAAATCTTGACCATATTTAATTCGTAAGTATAAAGATTGAAAACATATTTTTTCTAGAACTTTTATTTTAGTAGAGCATAGAACTTAAACTCATTTAAATATACTAATTCCAACAAATAATAATAATATTTTATTAAAAATTATTATACTTATAATAATAATTTTCTAAAAAAATGTCTATAATAATTATTTTAAAAATTGTATTTAAAATGACTTGTAATTATTTACTATTTACACTATAATAAAAAATTTCCATATTTCTTATTTTACACTAAAGTTGCACCAAGTTTTTTTGATAAAAAAGAAGAAATTCAACATAAGTTTTTCAATTACTATAGCCTACTTACTATTGGCACCAAATTTTGAAATTGAGGGTGAAAGGTCAAAACAACTGCTAAGGCAGTTTCCCACATACCCTCACCCTTTCCACATCTGCTCAACTCCCTTTCTTCTCACCCCCAAACCTCATTCTCATTCTCCTTCATTGCTTTTCCCCACCTTGTCCCTTGTCCCTTTTCCTCCTCATTGTGTGTCCAACTCCCCTCTTCTTTCACCGTTTTAGCAACAACATGCATCATAGCTTGAGGCATAAACATAGATATCGCCCGATGACTGTATCATCAGATTGTTGTTTAGAGGAGGCCCTAGTGATTTGACGTTGTTTCAATCCTATAAGGCCCACGTAGTTGGCCATGTTTGGATTGATGAGCCATAAGTAGAGCTTAAGCTAGTTAGCCATGGTGGTTTAGTGATTCCCTATTTAATATTTTATGTAGAGTCGATTTCTGTAACGTCCTAAATTTTATTTAGTTAATTACTTAATTATTTGATTATTTATGTTATGTTATATTTTTATTTTATTCTTTTGTCTTAAAAAAAATAAAATGGCATTTCGACATAAACAAAAGAAATTAACAACAAAAGAAACTTAGATATATATATAT
>CM023941.1:32548395-32836059 GCA_013407115.1 Glycine latifolia
ATATATATATATATATATATATATATATATATATATATATATATATATATATACCATACTACATGTCTTGTCTATTTTTCATTGCCATATTCATACTGACTATATTTTACATGTCATAATTCATAGTACTTCAAAACATGTTTATTTATGTACAACGTTCATAATACTAATACTCAAACATAGTCTTCGGTACTGTCTCCGTCGCTGAGTACGACTATAGGATCGGTGACCGGGTTTGGATACATAGGAACAAACTGAGAAAACGGATTGATTGGGTCAAACTCTGCACTAAACACCGAGATCGGAAAATGTGCGCCGAAATAAATATGAGCTCGCAGAACAGGTTGCATAGTTACTACATAACAGTTCCTGACTTCATCCACATACCATGCAATATCCAGTGCGTCAAGAAAAATTATGATTGCAGCCATCTAAAACATTAAATAAAACCTAGTGAGAAATAAATTATTTATCAGTAGACAAATCTAAACCACTAAAAACGTTAGAAGGTTAGTAAATAAGGCAAAATTTAATCCATCATCCATAACTAATCAATAATTGTGAATGAATACATGAAAATATGAATGCATGGCATGAAATGCAATGGTCACAGGTGCACATGGCCTCTACATATGTATATTATGTAGAAATGCTGCGGTCGTCTTACGCTAATCATGCATGAATCTTCCATGTATTAGCACCTGATCTCTTGTGTTATCATAGGTCCAGTCTCCAATATTTGGAACTTGGGTCATTCTCATAAAATTATAGGTTCAGCCTCAAAACTTAAACAACTGATCCTTCTTATTTATTCCTCAATTCTCTAACTATAAAATATTGCTATCTATATAACAACAATATGGAGAACCCTTCATACATTATTCCCGCTAAATACATCTATTCATTATTTGGGAGTTGCCAAGTGTAGTGGTCTAAGATATGTAGCAAGGACCGGTCAGGGGAAATAATTAGAATTAATGCCATCATGTATAATTATCATAGAAGTATACCAACATTGTTCTTGTAATAATTATAATCTGGGTAATCCGCTTAGTAGATTAAATGTGATGTATTTAGAGTTTATATATATATATATATATATATATTTACGTAGAGATATAAATATAGGAAAATGGGAATGAATATATAGAGGGAGGTGAATGCAACCAGGATGGAGTGTCGGCTTCCGATGAAATACCTCTGGTGCCGAGATGAGTGTTGTGCATATGATTGGGCTAAGTAATTTGGCCGAACTTGCTTGCGGAGTGTCCTAGATGCCGGGGTACATGTATTTTATGCAGAAATGGGCTGGTTCTTGTTGAGTGTGCTTGGTGGATAGCAGTTCCCTTGTATGCATGAGTGAAAGTATATTAAAGGGGACTCGGCAAGTACGAGAGCAGGGCTAAAGTTCAGGAGATTAGCACGTGATTTCTTGCTAGTAAGCCGAGATATATATATATCAGCATGGTAATTCAAGAGCTGAGGTAATTAAGTCTAATACTGGCTATACTATGTTTACGTGGACAAGTGAGGCAGAGCTTGCAGGGGTGCTGGAATCTATATAATACTTGTGTCCAGGTATATATTTATATTCTAAAATGTAACTCCTGCATTGTCTAAGAACCGAGATGCATGAAGAGTGCTGTCTACACCACTATAGTAAATATGTCGTTGCTTCTTACATAATTAACATTCATATCTATATACTTATCATTATTTAAATCGGGTTTTACTTATTTTAAAAGTATTTCTTGACAGACTATTACTAAAATAAATACTAACTAAATCCTAATAATCACATGAATTTAACCTAGTTATTTTCTAATTTAGAAATTGAAGCCTAGCCTACCTCGGGTGAGTATTGATTTTTCTTGTTTGTACTAATCCGAGTAGATGATTATTCGTCTGGAATAGCTTCCAAGAGTGAGTCTTTACATAAAAGAAGTAGAGAAAGTAAATATAAAAGGTGGCAGAGTAAGGCTACAGTTTGGATGAAGAAGCACTAAGTGAACAGAAATTTGCAGAGCGTGTGAGATAAAGAGTCGTAAAATTTTAGGAAGGTTGGCAGCTATTTATAATAGTTTATTTGGTTAAAATTTTATCTTAGTTAGATTTTGGTTCGGTTACATTTTAACTAAATAATCATTACTTTTTAAGATATTTTAATTTTTATATAGTATCCACAGATGACTCAGCAATAAGATTCTATAATTAAATAACCGGCTACGTGGAAGGCTAAATCAAGATGTACAATCTGATTGAAATTTTTATTTCTCATGTCATATTAGCTCTCATTATTTATTTACTTATTTTTAGTATTATTATTATTTGTTAGGTGGCCACTGCACGTGAAAGAAATTTTAGAGATTGGTATTTTATTTTTATCATACTTTCATAAATTAAACATAAACTAAAAGTATAGTAATTATTTATTTATGTATTTTATTTAGTGTATATATATATATATATATATATATATATATATATATATTTAGGATGTTACAATTTCAAATGATGTCGACATCTATGTAGAGATTGTTGGACATGAGAGTTGCACCTGAAGATATAAATAGTCATCAACTCGTACAATAGGCTTTGCTAATGGCACAAAAAGGTCTTACAGTTGGGTGCAACTCAGGCGGACAAAGACTGAGGAAGAAAGGCAGGAGAGGTGGCCTCAGAGTCTGTTTGATCATTATTTTAGACATTTCTCATTATTATTATTATTATTATTATTATTATTATTATTATTATTATTATGTTTAAACAATAGACGTCTTGTAATTTAACAAAGAATAATATTTTGATTAATTTCATAAAACAAACAACAACAACTAACATAATAACACTTGTATGAGCATTAGAAAAACAACAACAACCAACATAGATTTCATCAATTAAAAATATGATGACATAGATTTAACTTCATTAGAGTTTGTTGTTGTCATTGATTCATGCATCAAAGCAATAATCTCTTTGGTTGATCTTGGTTAACGTAACAAAGTAAGGATTTCTTTTAGAGATCAGTCAACCGTTTGCATACAACTTGATTGATCCTTTAGAACTAAATTTTGAAAAGTTGAAAAACATCTTTTTGACATCATTGTCATCTTCAAGCTCCATACACTCGTACTAAACACAACCATCACCTATATATATAGGTTTATGAAAAAATGTCAAGTAAGCTTCTTCCACCTCCAATGGCATCCGTAACTACTTTTCTTAAAGCAACAAGTGACATTTTCTCACTAATTTTATTGAATTTAGGATCATTAGGACATTCAAATAATACCCCCTAAGAAGTTAATACCATATCACCATCATAATACAAAACAACAACAACAACTTCCTCCATCTTTCAAGCAATGTGGTGAATATCAACACAATGCATTGAACTGCCTCATACCACCACATGTATTTATTAGTATCGTGTATTGTTTTTTTTGTAAGTCAATTATCAACAACAACTTAAACTATATTAACTAAATAGACAGTTTAGATTAGATCGAACTCTATATGGATATTGTTGGCTTGTCAGACCATCATTAATATGATTGTTTTGTGTAGCAGAAAAAAGCAATGCACTAGATTTTCCCTTATAATCACACAAAACATTAATTTTTTTTTACTTTTTTAAAATTAAAATACTTTATATATAAAAAGAGGAAAAATAAATAAAAAAACAACACAACACAACTGAATCATGATTATGTTTTTCATAACACAATGAAATCTTGATTTTATTGTGTTGTTTAGAGGTGAAAAAGAAGTACACATCGAAATCATGGTTATGCTTTTTATAACACAACGAAATCATAATTTTGTTATGTTGTTTCAAGGTGTAAAAAGTATATAGCGGAATCATGATTCCACTAAATGTATACTCTTAAAAAAAAATACATTTTCATGGAAAATATATTTTTGGAATAATTATATATATATATATATATATATATAATTCAATCACTGAATCATTCAACATTGAATTTTGTATAAATTAACTTAAATGTTCATATATTATTTTGGGATCACCATTTATTTATATTTTAAAAAGTATAATATATTAAAATAAATGAAAATAATAAATTTTAATAAAATTGAATAATTCATGAGTAATTTTTTTTTCACCGATTAAAAATTTAAATATATTCTAAGGAGTAATAAATGTTTATAAAACATCTTTTATAAGAATTATATTTTCAGTATAAAATTTTTTAAATATTATTTTTTATATATATAATCAAATCCGTAGAAAAAAAATTTCATGTAACCTTTAGTTTGTTTATAACAATACAAAGAATATGAAATTTAATGGCAATTTGACCGGAAGGGGGTAAAAAAAATTTATTACCATCTGGGGGTAGGTTTTAAATTATTTATCAAAAAGAAGTAAGTCGTAATAGGTATTACGACTTCTAAATCAATAGTCATAACTTCTATCACGACTTTTATTTTTTTTATATTTTAAATTGAAGTCGTAAAATTTTTTACAACTTCAATGTAATTTTTTTAAAAAATTTTAACTTTAAAGTCGTAATTTTTTTTTACTTTTTACACAGACTTCCACAATTTTATTTTTTTTTAACTGTTAAGTTTTTTTTTGCTTAAGGCTTTTTTTTAAGACGGTTTTGTCTTTAGTTTTTTTTAATGTTTTTTTCAATTTTTTTTAAAAAATTGTAAATAAATTTTTAATTTATTAATTTTTGTTATATTTAATTTTTACTATATTTATTTATTTAATATATCTTTTATATTTTATTAGTAATGTTTAGATTTGTAATTGTAAGGATTTAAATTTAGATAAAAATATTTATTATTAATATTAACTTATAATATATCAAATAAGATTTAATTATTTTGATTTTTTAATTAATTTTTATAATTATAATTATAATTAAGTTAATTAATAGTTTGGTACAGTAATATTAATTAATTTATTTTAACAATTTTTTTAACATTAACAACATATTATAATTTAGTGATAAAAGTAGTTATTGTGCCTTCATAAAAGTGTAATGAATATATAATGAACAATATAAATTAAATAAAAATAAAAAAAGTAGAAATAATATTAGTCATTAACTTTCTTGTATTGATAGTTAAGACACATGCAATTGAAATAATAATTCTTGAATAATAAAAAATATAGAAATATATTAAAAATAAATGTACCAAAATAATGAAAATATTAAATAAAACAGAAAAATTTATTTACAATTTTATAAAAAAATTTGAAAAGAATCTTTAAAAAAATAAGACTTAACCGTTAAAAAAAAACTAAGACTTAATAGAAAAGAAAAAAAATCTTAACAGTAGGGGTGTTCGCGGGTCGTTCGATCGATTTTGATCAATTTTGGGACCCAACCTAATCAAATTTGATCGGTTCGGTTTGGTTTGGTTCGGTTTTCAGTTTTTTTTTAAAACCCAACCTAACCCAACCCATTCATGAATGGTTCGGCCAACGGGTTACCTATTTAATTTTTTTCTCTTCGAACTACTATTTTATATCATGATTCTTTCAAATATCCAATACAATTAACACAAATTATCAGATGTATGAAAGTAATAAAATTAATTCATTTAATACCATCAACATAATATTCTAAAATAGACTTATAATATAAATTAAAACAAAAGATTCTTGAACAAGATTTAATATAATAGTCTGAATCATAACTATTTCTTACAAATTAAGCTTTGTTATAACTAAATTTGTTGCAACCAAATTTGCTGAAACATACAAATGAACAAAATATGATTCATTAATATTATAAAAATGGTAAACAAAATATGAAAAAAAAGGTGAAACAAATAACAATATACCTGAAAGTAATACATTAAGAAGTTTCAACACTTGCAGTTTCAACACTTGGATACCCAATATTAGCCGTATTTAAAGTCAAACTAAACACAATTTGAAAGTTGTTGAATGTTGTATGTTAATTGATTATTCCCTCGTACATTATGGTTATTGAAAGTTGTTATAATAGTTTGATATAATACAACTTGTGTTAAGCACTAATATATATATATATATATATATATATATATATGTATATATATATATATATACATATATATACGTATATCGAGAGCAACTACAGTATATTCAAAATACTTAAGTACCCTTTCATGTTTACACATATATTACATGCTATTATTCTCAACACAAATGTGTCAGTCTTAACTTACAGAATGTAAAAAATGCTTTGTTGAAAAAGAAAAAGAAAGCGCAGAGGAAAACCTGATGCTTGATCGATTTGAGATGAGAGAGAACAAAGGAGTTGGTGCAGAAGTGCAGTGAAGGAGATGAGATAAGAGAGAACAGAAGCGCGAAGATCAGATGATATGAGAGAAGCATATAAGAAAATGAAACCTAAATATTTAAACCCACATTTACAGTACTACAAGGTCCACACCTTCATAGCAAAGATGAGATGATTATGGGTTGGCCTTCATTCGGCCCACACATTTACCGTACCACACCTTTTTTTATTGTCAAATTATTTTTTTAGTTTTTAACTTTTAATATATATATATATATATATATATATATATAACAAAATATATATTTTTATTACGGGTTCACGAATTAGGTCAACGGATCTAAAAATCTAAATCCGTGATCCAACCCGTACATGAACAGTTTTGATGAGTTCTATTCGATTTTGACCCAAATATATAAATGACCCAACCCAAATTGTTCGGATCAGTTCGGATTCACCGATGACTCGTACCCGTGAACATCCCTACTTAACAGTACCAAAAAAAATTGAATTGGGAAAGTCATAAATATATTTACGACTTTTATGTAAAAAGTAAGAAAAAAATTTCGACTTTAAATTTGTAAATTAAAAAATATATATATTAAAATTGTAAAAGATTTTACGACTTCAGTTTAAAAAAATAAAAAATCGTGAAAGGAGTTACGTGAAGTCATAATATCTGTTACAATTACAACTTACTCCTTTATTGTAAATAATTTAAAACATATCCCCAAATGGTAATAAATTTTTTTTTACCCCGTTCCGATCAAATTGCCGAAATTTAATTATATTGTAGAGTTTTTGAACGTCAGAATTGCAAACTACTTACGTTGGGGAAAGTCCATCGAAACTTATTTGATTTTGTTGTGGGCCTAGCGTCCTACGTATTGCATGTAAGCACAACACTGATTAAAAACAACCATGAATGTAAAATGTAAGATTAACACTTATAATACAAAACAAATAAAATTTGTTACAATTTAATTAAACCTCACATTTGTATTAGGTTTTGCATGTTTTTAGTGGGCTTCTTGTGCAATGAATACAATATCAAAGAACAACATTGCTGGGAAAATAATCAGGATTTATCATTTTGGACTATACAATATTTAGGGAGTTGCTATTGATTCCAACGAATTTTGTTATTGGTCTCTATAATTCCTCAAAATTCCAAAATTATCCATCCCTAAAATGTATTAAGGAATCATAATTCTGCACCATAATAGGTGGTGTGAAAATTTTGCACAACGGAATCACGATTCCGTTGTACATTTGCATAACGGAATTGTGATTCCATTGTGCACAATTTTCACACCCGCTGTTATGCAGCAGAATCATGGCTTCGTAGTGCATCTTGGTGTTGGGAAAAATGGATAGTAAAATCATAATTCCATTGTGCAAAAGGTTAAAAGATGACAATACAACGGAAGTGTGATTTAGTTGTATGATGTGTAATGGAATTAAACTTTCATTTTACATTTTTTTCTTTTGGAATCACAATTCCATTGTGCAGATATTTTTGTTAAACAACAAAATCAAGATTTTGTTGTGCAACACAACAGAATCGTGATTCCATTGTGTTGCATAATGCACTACATAACGGAATTTATGATTCCGTTGAACAACAACAAAATCGAAAAAAAAATTGAATTGTGATCCATTGTGCAAAACTGCACAACAAAAACGAAAAAAATACCTGATAGCGTGTGAGTGTAGAGAGGGAAAAGGGAAAAAAAGGAAAAAGGGAGAGGAGAATGAAGATAAGGGAGATGGGGAAGGGTAGTTCAGTAATTGCCATTGGCTAGTAAGGGCCAAGAGCAATTTTGTTGGGGCTAGTAATCACCTATAGATTAATCCAACACTATTAAAGGTGCTGAAGTGTGGACCACCTATGATGATGATCAACCTTAAAATTTGTCAATTTGAAATAGTTTAAAGAAATATATATATTTTTAGGATAAATATTCATTTTAGTCCCTGAAAGTGTAAGATAGTAACAAATTTGGTCTTGAAAGATGACAAATTTAATTTAGTTCCCAAATATGCATAAAGTGCAATAAATTATTTCCGTCTGTTAAATTTGTGAGACCATTTTGTCATTAACTTGTAATGTTCAAGAGTCAATTTGATAATAAGTTGTATTTTTCAATAAACAATTTGACATTAAATTACAAAGTTTAAGGAGTAATTTATCATTTAATTATCTGCACGACTAATTTGTTGTACTTTTTGCATATTATGGACTAAATTTAAAATTTTCATTTTTAGGGACCAATTTGTTACAACCTTATACTTTCAAGGACCAAAATGAGTATTTATTATTTTCCTTTTTTTATTTATAAGAATCGAAGACAAATACCAAAAGTTACAGCAATTTATATACTTGCTCAAACAACTAAATTAGACCTATCAGTATTTTTATTATAGGTGTAGAGGTAAGGTTTGATTCACATGAAAAGATTTTTTTTATCATCCTCTTGACTTTGTTCCCCTTGCCTTATTTGGTGACATCTATTGTTTCTTTTCCTTGTGGGTTTAATTTTAATGTTTAATAAATCCTTATTTTATTTATTTATTTTAAGACTTAATGTTGGTTTTGATCCATTATCTTTTACTATTATTTCATTTTGGTATATTAAATGTTAAACGTTTGATTTGGTATTTTAAGCTTTCAAAAATTCTATTTTGGTGTTTTTTTTTTCGTTTAAAATGTTAGTGTCTTGTGAATGTTTTAAATTTTGGTACATGTTTGACAGTGTTGGGTTATGATGGAGGGGCACCGTTTGGATGTTTTTCCCGAAGAAGAAGATGAATAAGACTAAAATAAAGATAATAATAATTTTTAGTCATTATTATATTAAATTAATTATTTTAAAATTTAGAATATTGACTGTGTTAAATGTTGTTAACAGAAAATAAAAAGATCAAAACAAACCATTTAAAAACATAAAATATTAAAATGAAATGTTTAAAATTTAATGTGTCAAAATAAGATAACACTAAAATATAATGGACTAAAAATGATATTAAATCTTTTTATTTAAAAAATGCACCTCAGAAAGGAGTGTTGAGGCACTTTCTAAGTTGGGAATTCTTGTTTATAATCTAGGTAGATATTAATTTGAGTTTAACCACTATAATCCCGCTCTATCAATGATTATATTTTCACTATTTTGTAATAATAATTTTTTTTATTTATTATTTGGTCTGAGATGTAACAAAGCAAAAGGCCAGTCTCCCAAAAGTGAGGGCAATTATTTATCAGGCTGGCTACGTTTGTTTATAACCAGAGCTCAAATACAATACTCCAAAAACAATTAAAAGTGCTCCTGAAGCTCTTGTTCGCCTTCTTAACAATTGTGTTGTGTGCAAAACTCGAAAATCAAAATCAAACATAGATGTGCATTTGGTTGTGCATGCTATGAGTGTTAAGAAGCCGAAATTCCCTACAATTAATTTTGTTACTAAAGGAAGGGATGTTATCGTTGACAGCGCCATCCAAATTAACTTTGCAGAAAATATGTTGACTTATCTTTTCCATATTAAAATATATAAATGGCATATTACCGCTTTCCATATTAAAATATATAAATGACATATTACTGCTGGTGCCAAAGTGTAAAGGCATTTACGACTTCTAAATTATTTTCAAGTTTTTAAAAAATTAAAAATAAATTAAAAAATTCATTATACGACTTTAAAGTCGTAAAATATATTACAACTTTAAAATTGAAATATATTTTACGACTTCTGAGTTAAATTTTGAATTTTGTAAAAACAGTTACTGGCTTGAAAAAAAAAAGGTGAAGTCGTATATAAATTTACAATTCTTTTCAAAAATTAAAAAAAAAAATAAAGTCATTAAACAGAATACGATTTCTAGTTTATAAGTCATACCAGCTTGTAGGACTTGCCTCTGAATGGTAAATAAAATGAAGGCAACCCTGTATGGGAATTAAATTTTTTTTTTACCCCCTTTGTGTCAAAAAACCCAAAAGGCCAGTCTCCCAAAAGTGAGGGCAATTATTTATCAGGCTGGCTACGTTTGTTTATAACCAGAGCTCAAATATAATACTCCAAAAACAATTAAAAGAGCTCCTGAAGCTCTTGTTCGCCTTCTTAACAATTGTGTTGTGTGCAAAACTCGAAAATCAAAATCAAACATAGATGTGCATTTGGTTGTGCATGCTATGAGTGTTAGGAAGCCGAAATTCCCTACAATTAATTAAGATGTATTTTTCTTCCCACAAGTGTGCTTTAATTTGATTGTGGACATTGTTGATGCTAAATCAACGTACGTCAGGTTTCAATCTCGATTTTAAGCCCCTCCAATCAATTAACAAATAACAACGTTAACCACAACGCCACCGCTTTTGAAGAAACCAGAAATAATGTCCAATCTCTTTTGAAAATAAAAATTGCTTTAAATGGAAAGTAATGAAAAACTTTCAACTGTGTGGTCACGTGTCTGGTAACGGAGTATCCATGGACGGAAATAACTTGCAACATTCCCTCACGATTTGCACTCACCTAAAACACTTAACAATCAAGGATTCAAGAGCAATGAGGAAAATTCAGAATGCTTAGTTGATATCATAATTAACTCTTGTATCTGATACCGTACTGTTGTTTGAATTTTAGGTCATCATATGAATGTTTCAAATGCTAAATCTCTGGACATGTTGATTATTGCAACGACTAAAGCAGTTCTCTCAGTTTGAAACGTGTTTCTTGCTTGTTTTCCATTGTATTTGTTTTCTTCTTTTTTTGGACTAAGGTATTTTAGGATGTTCTATGCATTTCTTTCTATATCCATCTTTCCAAACATAGAATTTTGAAAATAAAAGAATTTTAATTGATGTATTTTAATTTTTTTAAATTTTAAATTTCTTAAAATTTTAAAATACTCCATCCAAACATATTCTTAGTGTATTTGGTGGTAATTACAACAGCAGCTTGATTATTTTGAATATCAGTATTTTTCCTAGCTATTATTTAACCTGGGATTTTTTTTGGTCCACAAATAAACATTATATATTTCTTAAAATTTTGTCCTCCATTTTCTTTTCTTCTAATATCTTACTCTCAAACATACCTTAATTAAAAGAAAAGGACAAATAATATTGAGTTTCTATAAATTTAATTGTAATATTGGTCCATCTAGTTTGAATTATGTATAGTTTTAGTCATCTAAATTAGTTAAATAATACGTGATCCCATCCATCTATAGATTGATCATCATTTGGCATTGCTCAAATTCAAGGAATTCATATCCACTGACTCATATGGAATCTTCTTCTCTTGGAATACTTCTACTCACTTCTGTAAATGGCATGGAATCACATGTGATCCCATGCATCTAAGAGTTACAGATTTGAATTTCGAAGGATACAAGTTGAAGGGATTCATTTCTCCCCTAATAGGCAATCTTATTTTTGAGATACTTCAACCTCGGAGACAACAACTTCTATAGCAAAATTCCACAAGAATTGGGACTGTTATCAAACTTCCAGCGATCCTCTGTCTCAAATAACTCATTGGTAGGAGAAATTCCTACAAACTTGATAGATTGCACTCATCTCAAAGTATTATACTTGAATTGGAACAATCTGATTGGCAAAATGCCAATTGAAATTGGCGCTCTTCAGAAGCTTCAACGTTTGTACATTGCTAAAAACCAATTAACCGGACGAATCCCATCCCATCATCCATAGGAAATCTTTCATCCTTAACTTTTCTTTCAGTGGGTACTAACAACTTAGGGAGATATTCCACAAGAAATATGTTGTCTTAAACGCTTGACATTTCTATCATTGGGTGTTAGCAAATTGAGTGGAACATTTCCTTCTTGCCTTTATAATATGTCATCTCTTACTACTATCTCAGCTACACAAAATCAATTTAATGGCTATCTTCCACCCAACATGTTCCACACCCTCCCCAATCTCCAAATTTTTTATATTGCTCAGTCAAATCTCAGGTCCAATCCTACCTTCCATCACAAACGCGTCTCTTCTTTCAATATTTGATATCTCAACAAACCATTTTGTGGGACAAGTTCCAAGTCTATAGAAGCTACAAGATCTTCAATATCTAGTTTTGGAGGAAAATAATCTAGATGACAATTCAATTAATGATTTGGATATTCTAACATTGACAAACTATAGTAAGTTGCAAGTGTTATCTATAGCTTACAATAATTTTGGAGGTCAATTTCCAAATTCCATAGGCAATTTATCCACCCAGCTCATTGAACTATATCTCGGAGGTAATTGTTGCGCTCTCGGCAAGTATACCGGTCGCTCAAGTAATACAATGATAAGGGATTGTCGTTCCCAACGAGGATTGTTTGACCAATTAAATTATAAACCTAATCGATAAGTTGGACGATAAATGAAATGAATAAGATTGTTGTTGTGTGTGTATGGAGTAAACGAAGAATAAGCATGAACATAAACTAATATCAACAATTGATTAAAGAAATGACAATAGGTAGGAAAATGTAGCTAGGGCAACCCACACTCAATGTGCCTCCCTATGGAATGATATTGACTACTATATTCTATTATCCAAGCTATTCAACTAATGTGTTCTTCTTATATTGACTAAGCTTGGATGTCTCGCCACTTAGTTCTTTAACTCACCATCCAACCCTAATCTCTTAGTGATCTTAAGTAAGTTAAGCATTAGGCAAACACATAAACAAGTAAAGTTGCAAGCACCCACCCCTATGTCTAGGTGATGTTAGCAAGTTACCACACTTGGTTCCAAGAATAGAGCCCCAATATGTCTATTGTGAACCCTAACTCTAAACTCTCACCTAGGTTAGCTAAGTCTAGAAAAGAGATGGAAAGATTGAGGCAAAGTGCAGTAAAATAGCTTGTAATAAATGAACATTAGTATTCAATACATTCCAAAGAGATTTACATTAAATGCTTTGGCCCTAACTACATTAAATGCTCAGCCAAACCTCATAGTGGTTGGTGGCTGAGTTACAACCAAATTAGCCATGCCCAACTAAAGAAATAAGGAGAAGAAGGTGGAGCAAGACCTCCACTTCAAGCCTTCAACTCCCAATGCCCTAGCAAAGCTTCCTTAGCTCCAAAAACCCTAGTATGTCTCAGTCTTCAAGCCCAGGAACGTGCCTTCAATGCTGGAGTTGAACTATATATAGAGAACATGTGAAATCCCAGCTTTGCCCTCAGCAGCATTTAAAATTACACAGTCAGCAGAGTCCCGCGCTGACAGCGTGGGATCTCACGCTGACAGCGTGGCTTCCTTCCAAGTCCCACGCTGATGGCGTGGGAGTCCACGCTGGTAGCGTGGCATTCCAGTGGAGAATCCATTTCTAGGCCAGTATCCACGCTGGTGGCGTGGCTCACCACGCTGATGGCGTGGCTTCCTTTGAGCATCCACGCTGATGGCGTGGCTTCCCACGCTGGCAGCGTGAGTTTCCAGTGAAGAATTGAGTTCCAGGGCCCTTTCCGCGCTGATGGCGCGGGTCTCGCGCTGGTGGCGTGGGAGCTTGACATTACCACGCTGACGGCGTGGATCTCCACGCTGGTAGCGTGGACTTCCAGTGGAGATTACACTTCTGGGCTCCTATCCGCGCTGATGGCGCGGGTCTCGCGCTGACAGCGTGGGATTCTTCTTGGACTTGACTTGCTCTATTTGAAGGCTTTTCCTGTTATAAATTCATTCAATTTAATTATAATTCATGCAAGGTTCATAATCATCAACATCTATCAAGATAATGAGCAATTTGATCAATTATGGATGATTTCATGCTTCTAATGGCTTGGAAAATAACATATGCTAGGCGCATATCAGTAATCAGATATCAGGAAAAATCCCTACAACAATAGGATATCTAAATGGCTTAATTCTCTTTGCGATGGAAAATAACTACATTGGTGGGATTATCCCAACAATTTTTGGGAAGTTTCAGAAGATGCAACTGTTAGACTTAAGTGCAAAAAAGTTGTCAGGACAGATAGGAGTTTACATAGGAAACCTCAGTCAACTATTTCATTTAGAAATGACAGAAAATTTGTTAGAAGGAAATATTCCTACAAGTATAAGAAATTGTCAAAAGTTACAGTACTTCATCCTTACCCACAACAACCTTAAAAGGAACAATACCTCTAGAGGTTTCCAATCTTTCCTTGTTACTGAACGACAATTTATCACAAATCTCAATTTGCTAGATATGTTTGAGAATCATTTGTTTGGTCACATTCCTAGAACCATTGGAGAATGCATAATGCTGGAGTACATCTATTTGCAAGGGAATTCTTTTCAAGGAATCATACCATCCTCTTTGGCTTCACTCAATGGGCTTCAACGTTTAGACCTCTCACGAAACCATTTTGTCTGGATCAATTCCTAAGGTTTTGTAGAACATTTCTTTCTTACAATATTTCAATGCATCTTTTAACATGTTGGATGATGAGGTACCTACTGAAGGTGTCTTTCGAAATGCAACTGGGTTAGTAGTCACGAGAAACAATAAGCTTTGTGGGCATCTACCACCATGCCTGGTCAAAGGTAAGAAACTTGCAAAAAAACATAACCATAAGTTCAGGTTGATAGTGATAGTTAGTGTGGTTGTTTTTCTTCTCATACTATCAACTATTCTGACTATTTACTGGATGAGGAAAAGGAGTAACAAACCATCTTAGCATTCACCGACGATTGATCAGCTGACTAGAGCTTCATACCAAAGCCTACACAACAGAACTGATGGGTTCTCAACTACAAATTTGATAGGGTCTGGAAATTTTAGCTCTGACTACAAAGGAATTATTGAGTTAGAAGACAAAGTCGTTGCCATAAAGGTCCTAAACCTTTAAAATAAAGGAGCTCACAAGAGTTTTATTGTTGAATGCAATGCATTTAAAAATATTAAACATCGAAATTTGGTTCAAATTTTGACATGTTGCTCCAGCACAGATTACAAAGGTCAAGAATTTAAAGCTCTGATTTTTTAGTACATGACAAATTGAAGCTTAGAGCAATGGCTTCATCCTAGCACATTAAGTGTAGATCATCCAAGAAAACTGAGCCTCAATCAAAGATTAAATATCATGATTGATGTTGCTTCTGCATTGCATTATCTTCATCATGAATGTGAGCAAATGATCATTCATTGTGATTTAAAGCCAACCAATGTCCTCCTTGATGATTATGCTTGCTCATGTGAGTGATTTTGGCATAGCAAGACTTCTCTCAGCTATTAATGGTACCACTTTTGAGCAAACAAGTACAATTGGAATAAAGGGAACTATTGATAGTGCTCCTCTAGTTATGATCAAAATTGATATTGAATCAGCATTTTTTTTAATTGCATTATGGAAACTTGGTATTTTCTAATTGCAAAGTATTGACAATTTTTGCTATATACTTTAGAGTATGGAATGGCCTCTGAGGTGTCTATGAATGGTGACATGTACAACTTTGGGATTCTTATGGTGGAAATGCTTACCAATAATTGTTATACATACGTAAAGTTACATGAAAATTACAGAGCAATTATCTCATCTTTTTCCTTTTTAATGCTTCTTTTTATGATTAAAACATAGGAATTAGTCTCTTTTGAGCTTTTATCCAATTGATGCTAAAATTTGTTGATTTATAATGTGTTAGTTGTATTTTTGTAGAAATTCAATTCAAGGGCATGAAAGGAGAATTGAAGGTTTGAAGTTGTTCGCTCAGTGCGACCAACTCGCTTAGCGCATGGTTACTTATCCAGTTAGATACCAAAGGTGTGCTTAGCGTGACATCTCTCGCTTAGCGCGCAACCACAACACTGGACTGCGTTTGAAGGAAAAAAAGGAGGGAAAAAGGGGATAGTTTTACAGAGACAGAAACCAAGCAACTAGGTCACGAAGTAGACGTTTTTCCACACCGTTGGAGCCTGCATTCACCATTTTATACCTCACTTTCTTCCATTCATTCCATCTCCTTTGCCTTAACCTTCCATTTGTATAAGCTTCTCATGATAATGAAAGGCTAAATTCTCCCATTGTTGGGAGCTCAACAATCAAATGTATTCAATGTCATTTTCGCATTATTGTTATTTTTCTGAGTTATTATCATGTTAGTGGTTTGATCATTCATTTTCATGCTTTATTATGGGTTTTAATACATTGGAAGATGTTTATTTCCTTAGAACTAAAAAACACTTCTAAGTGAACTGTTTATAGGGATAGAACGGTTTCGTTTAGCCTAAGTTATTCGTCTTTAATCTTAATGCAAATTGGTT
Source organism: Glycine latifolia (assembly GCA_013407115.1). Lineage (NCBI taxonomy): Eukaryota > Viridiplantae > Streptophyta > Magnoliopsida > Fabales > Fabaceae > Glycine > Glycine latifolia. Next base: position 32,564,926 of record CM023941.1, read on the forward strand.
AATGCAACTCTTAAGGAATTAGGAGTAAAAATTAAGTGATTTAGGATCTTTCACTTGAGGAATCGAGGTTAGAATACATTTGTAAATGAAGGTAATTGGCAAATATCGTTGAATAGTGAAAAATCTCTAATATTGCGTCAAAGTTAGTTTTGGTTAGTTGAGCCTCCAACAATCGTCGCATCCTATTTCAATCGTTACTGCAATACTCCGAGTGTTTGTGTCTCTTTCCATTGAATTTATTCCGCTTTATAGTTGATGTTAGGTTAAGTTTATTATATGCTATTTACTCTACAAAACCAAATTGATTCATTAATTGTTTAGAAACAAACGTGTATTAACTCGGAGTACAAAAAAAGTTCCTGTGGAATCGGCATTTAGACTTATCGTTTAATTATTACTTGGACAAATTGGTACATTTGCCAAAGTATTAACACTTACCAGAAGGAGACCCATAGATGAAATCTTTGAAAATGTCAAAATTTGCATTACTTTGTGAAAAATTCATTTCCTGATTATGCTTTACAGATTTTGGACCCATCACTTATACCAAAACAAGGATATGCAACAATGGAAGAAGAAAACAGTCAAAATCATACTCCAACTGTTGAAAAGTACTTAATTTCACTCATTAGGATTGAACTTGCTTGTTGAGTGGAGTCACCAAACGAAAGAATGAATGCGGTGGATGTCACTAGAGAGCTAAACAGAAGAGCCTTTTTTGCTGGTAAGATAAATGGAAAATGATTTAATTCTCCACGTATTACTTGATAACAAATGTAGATGTGCCACACTGCTTCTTCTGCCAAATTTTAATAACAGTTCCATTTACAATAATATTCTAAAAGTCCTTTGCCTTTTATTTTTTGAACTATTTCCCACGTATTATGTTTTCTTTTAAACTTGAAAATATAAAAAAAATTGAGATTTCCAATTTCTTAATTGTATATAGTTAGAATTCCATTTTCTTCTCAAATTTCAGGTATTGGCGCTTGAATAATCAAAGCTGAGGTCAAAAGCCACGTTCAAAAACTGATGTGTTTGCACTTTGGTGTGCTGTTTAATTATATTTTATCCAGTTATCTGATCATAAGAATACCCAATGCAATAAGGCTTTTGTTGTTGTCCCATCTGCTCATATGAGTGCATCAATCCATCCTTCAAGTAACATGCATCTATCATATACTTAATGTATGTAATAATCCATCAGAGAATAATGGACTTATTGTACTTCCTGTATTTTTATTTCCCATGGTTTCACAAATTTTAATGCAAAGCATCAAAATGCTTTCAAACTAAATCCATATTCACCATACATATATACTTTTAGTTCATTTTATTTTTATTTGGGGATCCATAAACTTGTCTTTAATATTAAGGGACTAAATAGCAGATAATTATTTCTAACTACGGTTTATCAAACCTGAAATTCGTAAAGGCAAAAAAACAAAATCTTCCATATGAAATATATACAAATTAATGAGTATAAACCAAAAGTATTTGGGCCAAAATAATAAAAAAAGAGGTCTGCATCGGTATATATGCTTTACAGAAACTTTCAATCAATCTCTCTATTTCAATGCTGTAAAATCATGTTGTAGATTCAATGTTTGAATATTAAGATAACAAATGAAAAATATGTCAACCGTCTATGCCGAGACTTTTCAATCTATCCAGAGAATAGTACTTGTAATTTTCAGTTGACTGTTTGGAAGCTGATCAAGTGACTTTGGTGACTCAGGTGTCTTGTCATAGTTGACATGGGTTCAGCTCTACACAAGCAATCATTTAGTTGTCCTCACTGTTTTCATGCTTATGGTTATCTAATATCTGAATTTGAACTAAATATATCAAATTCTATATTGTTTAGTTTTGTCAATCAGTCACTGGTAGTAGATTGTATGTTAAACATTCTGATGCAGTTGTGCTATAATTTTCTGATGGGCCAGAGCTGCACACGACTGTACAAAGTTTATTTCAATCGCTTTTCACTCAAGAGGTGGATTTAGATTTGTAACACAATTGTGTAATTGTAATTTAAGCCATTTGATTGATCTTCTTGTTATACTTGATAAGCACTGTGTTGTATCCTATGCTTGTTTGCAGAAGTGTTTTTCCTCTTGTCACCAACCAATCTATTGGAATGTAAATCACACTTGGTATTCAGAAAATGTCCCGGTTGTTTTTAAAGTATTATTGGTTGACATATTGGTGTGCTTAAATACACAACCATTAATGACAAACTGAGGATCAAGAGCAACAATATTTATTGGATCACTTCCTAATAGAAAAACTGACAATGACAAAGCTAATATAGAACCATACTGAAGCTGAAAAGCAATGTACTGCGTTTAAGTTGAAAATAAGAAGAGACATGGGCTAGAAAATTGGGTCATCATGCAATGCAGCAAACCATCATCACCCTTGCCACTTAGCCTTTGGTTCATGTAACCAACTCCTGCCATTTTAATGTAAGTGTAAACTGTCCCTAGTATTGGAGTCCTAAGTCCAAAGTTAACTTCAGTGACAGGAAGCCTGTCCTGAGGAAACCACAATGGCTGGTCCTTCTTGACCCAACACTGCCTTTGCCAATTGCCAGAATTACACCTGGCCTATGGCACTCAATCCAATCGATTAACTCCAAGAAATGAGCCTCATTGTTGACCATGGAAATTGCCTCATGCACTGCGTTAGCAATGTCCGATATAGAGGCTTCCTTCAATTCTTGAACAATATTCCAAAAGTCCTTTGCCTTTTATTTTTATTTTTTGAATTATTTTCCACATATTAGTATTTACGTTTCCTTTTCATACTTGACTATATAACATAAATGAGATTTCTATATTCTTAATTGCACATGCCGCTGGCTTCAACTCTTACCCAATTAATTGTGTATATAGTTACATTGTCATTTTCTGTTGTTCTGTGTATTTTAAAATTCCAGAACTACAAAGGTAACCAGCTTCTTCTCAAAATTCAGGTGTTGAAGCTTGAATAATCAAGGCTGAAGTAAAAAGCCACGGCTATTTCAAAAACTGATGTGTTTGCACTATGGTGTACTGTTTAATTATATTACCCAGTTATCTGCTCATAAGAATACCCAGTGGGTTAAGGCTTTTTATTGTTGTATCTTCTCATATGAATTATCAATCCATCTTTCAAGTAACATCTATCATATGCTTAATTTATGCATTAATCCATCATATTAATGGACTTATTGTACTTCTTGTATTTTTATTTCCCATGATTTTCCAAATTTTAATGCAGAGCATCAACATGCTTTCAAATATTCATCATACCAGATTTTATTTATTTTATTTTTTGAAATCCATTAACTTCTCTTTGATATTAAGGGGCTATATAGCAAAAAAATTCTCTAACTTAGGTTTATTAGACTTGAAATTCATGAAAATAATAAAAATAAAAAGTTTCATATGAAATATAAAAATTAATGAGTATAAACAAAAAGTACATGGGCCAAAGTGAAAACTGAAAAGTGGAATGCAACTGTATTGTGTAAGTTGCCGCACTGACTGTATATGCTTTACACAGACTTTCTATCAACCTAAATATTTAAGGTATTTCACATTTCTTAGTCCAAGTCTTTTGTAAAATCATGTTGCTGATTCAGTGTTTAGATATATGCCGAGACTTTACAATCTATCCAAAGAGTACCAACCTGTAATGTGTAGAAGCAGTAAATGAATTCGGTAACAACCTTTCTCGGAGTCATACAAAGAACAAATAATTTAATCAAGTAATTCTTTGTCACTATGAGACAGCAAGTCAGCATGGTCGGCATGTAGAATTATATGAACATTACTAGAGATCAAGTGTACTCATCCCTCACTTTTTACATGTATCTGTATTTGCTTTCCTTTCTCTTTAATTGCACCATTTTCACCACAGAGCATGGCCATACCCAAGTCCATATAAATCAAACATTATGTTCTCATATTAACAAGTGTTTCAATGTTTGTCAAATTTAGTTGTATGTTGCTCAAACTAAACGTAACCGAAATGTTGTTGTACGAATGATACCCAAACTAATTTGATGTCATCTTTAGACAAGCAACCATTTTAGTTTTCCTCGGTGTTTTCATGCTTATGGTCATCTAATATCTGAATATTGAACTAAGTATATCTAATTCTACATTGTTGAGTTTTTTTTATCACTCCTATTAAATTAAATCATCCCTGCATACTATCAAGATTCAAGGATGTCTCGTTAAACATTCATATTTACGGTTCAAGAAACTAACTACAACCTAACCTGGTAGGCTGGTACACTTGCATGCATTCCTTAATTAACCATGTGAGAATCTTCATTTTTCTTTTTCTTGACGGACATCAGACTTGAAGCACCTATGAATCTGATTTAATATGTGAACAACTTGCTTATCTAAAATGTTGACTTGATGTTAATAGATAAGGCTGATCTCTTCTTTAACTATAATTAAAAATCCCACACTTATATTATACGTTTGACTATGTGTATATATACATAGATAGAGACATGCAGTCCATTTAACTATTTAAGGAAGAAAAAAATACACTGATAATGGGAAGGATAATGCTTTATTGTCACATGTCAAAGTTCTTGTGGAAGGCTCAAAAGTTGCCGTCTAATAAGAAAAGTGGTGCTTCTGTGCCACTTTATTCGGCTATGTTTGGATATCCGTATGGGTAGTTTAGCACACTTTTGTCTCACTAAGTAAAAGTAATTTTGATTAGTATTATCCAAACAAATTTCATTATTTCAACGTATTCCTAAACAAAAAATATTAATACATAATCACATTATAGTAAACTCTTTTTTTTTTTTTTATCAAACTTGAGTTTACAATATACATTTGATTCAAACTTATGTTTGCAGATGTTAATCTAAGCATGCAATTCATCTTAGACACTGCCAGTTTCCAATGTATTTGGAGAACCCTGGTTACAGCATATTGCACCACCAACTAGTGCTTGTAACTGCAAAACTTCAAAGCATGACCACAAACATTCACATATGCATCTCATGCTAAAGAGCACTTTTTGTCAGTGATTCCAATTTTTTAAGACATGACTTTTGCCATTATAGCACTGTCAAAGGTAGTTTTATTTCACTAAGCTTGAGATGGCAAAGCAAGTGAAATGAGAAGGAACTATGAGAAATTTGCTGAGTGCTAAAGCTCGAGTCCTCTGCTTTTGTTTGACATCTCTAACTTGATAGCCAACTACACCCCACAAAACTCAAGAATACATCATGAATCTATCTTTAAAATATATAATTCTACGAATTTTAAAACATGGCGAAGATTCTAAACAAAGAAAACAAAAAAAAAAATGTTTCCTGAATAGAATTTATAAATGTTTTTTTTCACCAAATGCTTGGTGATTTTTTAAGAATATTTGAATTTTAGATATATCAAGAGTTTAACATAATGAAATTTATGCAGTGGGTAAAATATTTTTGCACACTCAACCACTCACAAATTATTTTAGAAATACTTTTATGTTAGTTATACGTAAAGATTATCAAAATTATCATCTATTACTATTTGTGATGGTTGATAATGTAAAAATCCTTTGCACTATCATATATCAATTACTTTAAAAGATGAAAGAAAAAATATGTAAAATAAAAAAAGAAATATGTATTTTAATTTAAATTGATAATTTTAATATAAAAAAATCACGCACTTTGTCCCTACACTTTAGGATGAAAATGTCACGTGTATTGCCACATTAGCAGTCAACAGTGTCCCATTGTTGGTCAACTAACTGAACGAACGTTTATTTAACAGAAGAGCAAAATCTGCGAAATTTTAAAATCAGGGAACGAAAGTTGTAGCAAAAATGAAACCATGAAAGTAAGGGTGAAAATTTTGTAAATAAGCCTTGATTTTTTCATTCTTCTTTTAAATTCAAGAAAGAGTACGAGCTCTGTCACAATGATAAAGTTGTGTGTTTTAGTGACTTGTTGGTCATGAATTTAAATATGGAAACATCATCTTTGTATATGCAAGAATAAGACTGGATATAATATATCTCCCACTTACCTTCGCATGACGAGAAACTTCTGAACAATATTGTAGTAAGTAGTGTTTTTAAAATTCAAGAAACATACAAAATATGTACACAGATTTTTCTTTCCTTCTTCTCTTGTTTAGTACATCATAAAATGAGAAGCTGTGGTGAACTGAGACTGCAGAAACACATGACCCTGGCTAGCTAATGAGAATGGCCTCAGAAAATGAAAAGAGTTTAGAGCGGCGGTGAAGAAAAGGATGAATTTGGCCAGCTCAATCTCACGTGAACTGATTGTCCAAAAAATAAACGTCCATACCATGAAGCACGGCATGCACATTAATATTATGCATCCATGTAGACACAGACAAAACGCAAAAGATAATCAAAGCTCTTTCAAATTATGGAATGAAGTAAAGACAAATAAACCGCCAAGAAGCACAACACCGCCATAATTTGTTCTCTTTCATTTCAAGTCCATTTTTATTTCCAAATTTAGATTCTGGGTGCCATTTAACTTGTCTTTAGATTAATTGACTCTCTCCATCTTAATTTCACATGTATATGCATGTGGTGTTGTTTTCAGTTCGTTAAAACACATTATCAATCAACAAAATAGAAAGGTATTTTATTTCATATCCTAGCCTCGAACTTTGTCGAATAACTAATAACTTGTGTCCCATACTAGCTCGTTTTTTAACTTTCATGGACAATAGATGTGAACTAATCACAATAAATGATTGAGATAGTGTATATAAAAAAAATGCTTAGCATATATCCGGTATAGTTCAATCAGTAAGGAATCAGTTGATTCAGTACTAATTGTATTGTATTTTGAAAACCAACGGAATTAGTTCTAGCAAAAAGGATTAATCATCATAACATAGTGAATTAAGATTCAATTTTTTGCTGGAATCAGAACTCACATTTAGTGTTTGACAATATCTTGAACATATCTGTATAAAACAAAAAAAAAAAAGGATTATAATTAGAAATGTTAAATGAATATGCACAAGTCAGATATATATCTGCCACAAATGGATCTTTAATTACTCGATGAAATAATAAAATTTGTGATTCAAATGAAGAGAGAAGTACTGAAATTAAAATCCAACCACTCCTCTCTCTGAATTGATACTCTGATTCCACAAGCAAGTTGAGTGAGGTATTAGGCTCCTTTACCATGAAATTACGTGATCCATTCCACAAGCAACTTGTATAGTTGTATGTCACTGAAATTGAATGAATATGACAATGCTATCCCGCTTGTCCTAATAGGTCCTACACTTCACGTGCCATGTACTTATTCGTAATTCTCAGGGACCTCATTTTTATTTCCGCGATATTTTGCGGCCCTTGCTATTAACTATTTTATATTATTAAATTTTTAATATAATATTTTGATATTGTATAGTTTTTTTTTAAGCTGATATTATATTTTTTATTTTTGAAAGTTGATATTGTAGTTATTACTTATTTAAAGGCTTGCACACTATTGACCAACATATTTTAGGTCTATTAATCTATTTATTCCAAACTTATAAAAAAAACTATAAAAAAAATCCTTAAAAAAGAAACAAATATTAGATAAATAAATGAGGGTTGAAATCTTAGATTTGAAATACATTTTGTTAAGGTTTAGATATAATATTTTAAAGTTTAAAACTTAATTCATTTACATCACTAACCTTAGGAGAGTCCCAATTTTTTCACACCTTTTTTTATGCCCTCTTCAGGTCTCTTTCTGTCACAATTTCTTATATATAGTTGTCGGTTAGTGCGTGTGTGTATCAAAGGGTGTGAAAAAAGATAACTATTGGCCTCAAAATCACAGCCTGTATATCTTCATGACTTCATGTTGGCTTTCTCTATATAAGGTCCTCATATCATTGCAAATCTCAATTAGAATTTAGGAGTGAGAGAGAGAAAACACTCCTTGAGCTCCACACACAAAAACACTCTTGTGAAAACCATCCTAGCCTTGCTAATAAACACTGACCACATGGCCTCCCAATTTGCTAGTGAGGTAAGATGCATGAAACTAATGCACTGTGCAGCCTCTTATGGAGAAAGAGGAAGCTGTTGCTCACTGTCTCATCGCCAAAACTACGGCTACCATCGAATCCAACCCGAAGAATGGAACTGCAAAGAACATCATAATAATAACAAGAACATGGGATGTGAAAAGGGTGCAAAACGTGGCACAAATAGAGGTACACAACAAGCACAAAAGCTTCACAGGTTGGGCTTCTCGTACCTTGCATCATCTTTTCTTTACTTAGTTATAAAGTTTAAGGCCTTCTACAATGGATTTCTAGGAGATGTTGCTGGCGAAGCAAAAATGGGCATTGAAGCACCTACTGAGGCATATTTCTCAGTGCCAGTTCTTCCAAATTAACAAAGCTCCTCCTTTGAAGTAATGGCAACATGTTCTCATGCATGTGTCTAGTTCACTAGTATATTATCTGAATGTTTATATTATTATTATTAAAATTGAGTAGCACTTTGTAATTATGTTGCTGGCTAGAGTTGTACTTCTATGCGCAGGTTTCTTAAAGAAGTTCCCTGCTAGCTTATGAAGGAAAAATACATTTTTTGGGAACTGATAAACATGTAATCATGTAATAAATAAACCTTGAACATAATGTTACTAGTATTTCGTTCTGCATATATTGGTCACTTTTTTGCCAAAAGCTGGTGTTACTAATTTAATAGTATGTGCTAATTAAGATTAAAATCAACCAATTGCACTACTAAAACATAAAGTAGGTACTATTAATATTGTGTCAACATTACTTACAAGGGTATATGTTCCGTTTTGCAAGTTCTGACTACGTAGATATTTAAACTAATACAATAAATTTAGGAATTGTTTCAGCACAAAGACTATCTATTCGATCAGATCAGCAAACGTATTCCAGAACATTCAGACACACGCATTCATCACATAGTTCCAAACTAAACTTAAATGTGAGATTAGCTAGCCCACATATATTCCATTCCTTTGTCAAAATAGGTTCACTTGGATGTGTAGAAAACTCCAGAACATCAAATCAACATGGGTGCCAAAGCTCCCATTGGAATGAGCCATGAATTTGTCACCACTCACCTTGATGGATTTGTTTTGATTTTACAGCAGCGGAGTTTCTAAAGACAGTGAAGCACGGAACCTAATTACAAACTATATAAAAATAACAAAGAACTTTAATCATGAATAACGGCAGATTTGGAACAGAGCATAGCAAAAGATTAAATTGAAATGTTTGAATCATGAATGGGTTAATGGGAAGCTTGAAAATTGGGTGCCCAGTTTACCACATACCTGGACTTCGGTCTGATTGATTAGAAATTAGGATAATCTTGCCTAATTTATTATGGTAGAAATCACAAGTCTTTTCACTATAAGTAATTCTAGTCAAATAGGTTAATATTGTGCTACAAAATTCTCCATCCTAATAAACTTGCATAATATAAATGTTTCTTCTGTTGATGATGACAATGAATTTGAGAGATTTGTCAAAAGACTTTCATATGCATTAACACAATATTTAATAAAGATTCACTGAAAAAATTAATTTGGTCAAACTGTATTGAGCATTTATGTTTGTTACCTCTAGAATTTAGTTCAGGCTTGATTCCACTTCATGGAAAGGTTAGTTGAAATGTCAAATATTTGATGTACCTCACACGGCATCCCAATTAAAGTTTCTGATGCTGACCCAGGGGATAAAGCCATAAAGGTACGTACCTGTGCATAAGAGTTTCCCAAGTCATGAGGGAAAAACTACATTTACCTTCCATCCAAAGACGAACATGCAAGGATCTATGAGCCCCACTTCCCCACTTTCCTTTGGATCTGGTTCAGATTTCAGAGACAAGTATATGTTATCTAATGGCTTATATGACCATGTGACAATCTAAAAGTCTTAATAACCTCATTTTGGCATTATATCTAAGCTTTTCTTTCTTTTTTAAGATATGAACTTTGCCTAAAGAAACTTTTAATGATTTCATTAGGCATTATATCTAAGCATTAGATATGGTTTGTAAGTGTGACCATGTTCTTGAACTTCTTTTACAACAAAGCAAGCGTTGATGCATCTAAGGTATAACACATCTACACACTCGACAGATTATGTAGCTACCTTAATTGACACGGACCAACATGCCTGGTTAACTTAACCAACCAACCTTAAAAGCATGAAAACTGAGAACACAACACAAATCTAAACCTAACCCGTCCCCACCCAACTTAAATCTTGCAGTATTCATGAGGGCCCTGCTGCAATCTAATGCATTGATGATAACAGTAAAATGTCCTGAGTATCACTTGAATAGACAGATGAGTATTAACCCTTTGGCAAGTGCACCAAATTGTGAAGTAGTATTAAAATGGTAAATTTGACTGTCAAGTCCATAGAGACTTTAACTGTACTCAGCATTTATATACATCTAATATTAAGCAATTAATTAATTAACTTTGGTATTTGCAAAGTAATAAGGCATGCAAATGAATTCAACATAAATTAAACTACAAAACAGAGCAAGTGCAAGGGAGGAAATACAAACACTCGGAGAGATGAGGTGATAGTTGATGCAGAATATGGAACATGTTGAAGGCTTTACTAACCGAAATTACCCTTGATGCAATATTAGAGATTTTCCGCTACTTAACATTATTCTCATATTACATTCATCTTCTAATCTACTCTAACCATAATTCCTCATGTGAAAGAGTCTAAATCACCTAATTTTACTCTTAATCCCTTAAGAACTACGTCAAATGATTTGCATTAAAAGTAAAGAAGAATACTTGAGGCTAAATAAAATCATTTTATCCCTAGATATGAATCACCTAAATGTTCTTTTCAGTTCTTAGGAAATAAACATTTTTCAATACATAAAACCTATAACAAAACATTAGCATGGATGATCAAACCACAAACATGACAATAAACTCAAAAAATAGGCAATAATATGAAAATAACATTAAATAGATAGTGAGAATCATTACATCAAGAGTGTTTGGTTGTTGAGCTCCCAACAATGGGTGGTTTAGTCTCTCATTGTCATGAGGCTTACAAAACAAAGGAAAATAAGAGACGAAAGGAATGGAATGGAAGAAAATGGGGAAACAATGGTGTGGAGCAAGCTTCAATGGAGTGGGAATGCTCTCCTTCGTGACCTAGTTGCTCCTTTGCTCCTGGAACTGAAGAAGTCCTCTAATTTCCTCCTTTTCTTTCATTTAAAACGCAGCCCACTCATGGTTTTTGACGTTGACCGCACGCTAAACGAGTCCAGTTGGATAAGTGGCCACACGCTAAGCGAGCTGGTGCGCTGAGTGGGATTGGTGCACTAAGCAAGCCTATCACGTTGAGCGCGATACTCCAGACCCTCAATCCATCTTTCATATGTCTGTTGTATAATTTCCATAAAAAATACAATCAACACACTATAAATCAACTAATTTTAGCATCTACTGGATAAAAGTTCAGAAGAAACTAAATTCCTATGTTTTAATCAAAAATAGAAGCGTTAAAAGAGGAAAAAGAAGATAATTGCTATGTGATTTACATGTAAATTTTACGTATGCATAGCAATTATCAATGAGCGTCATCCAATAGTTAGTAGCAAAATTAGCAATTGAAAACATGTAATTTCAAGATTCCCTAGACTAGCAAAACAAGTAATTTGATTTCATTTTTGCGCAAACAATCTAAAAAATAGATAGTTAGCTACTGAATTTAGCAACTCCATACTGGATTATGTTGTTACCATTCTTACTCTGATAACAAGCAACAAGTGTATAATGAGTGTTATGGACGAAAACAATGATCTATATAATCTGACAAGATAATAGGCAAAGAACATTGACTTCTTAAATCAACTAGTAAGAGTTTAACTTCCGGTCATTGTCGTAGGGCCATCACATAAGATAACAATTATGATGATCATCAAATTTCTGTCTAGTACGGACAGTTTCAGAACTTGCACCACAATCATGAAAAAATAATAGCAACCAACAAAAAGATCATGGTTGTAATACTGAAAGGCCCAGTAAGTGATAATGGCCTGAAAGGACACATCGGATAGGCAAAATTGATCATTTAGTTTCAACAGCAACAGAAAACTGGCATATATGCTTTTTTCCTCGGTTTTCCTTTGAGATAAATAATGACATTTACTTGATCCCAAAAAAATTTATCTCAAAAAATAATACATAACAATATATTGTGAGGGGGGATGAAAGATCGTAAATCGATGATCGTAAAATCGGATCGAGATCCTACTATGAAACTGCAGAAAGAAAAAAGTGGGTATGGAAAGACTGTAAATAGCAACTACCTAAATTAAAACTCAAAAGTCCATTTCAAAAATATAATATGAAACTGCAGAAAGAAAAAAAGTCGGTACAAAAAGCAAATTAGGCCCAAATAATTACAACCTAGCATATATTATTCTTTTCTCTTCTCTTCGTATACTGCTGCGCCGTTTTTCTTTCTCCAGCAATGGTGACTTGAGTTCTTCTTCCTCTTCATGGCCGTCACGTTCTTCGTCGGCAGGGTAGCTGGGTCGCGCAGAGGAGGTCGACGGCGCAGGGCAGCTGGTAGCGCAGAGGAGTCGTCGGCGCACTGACACCAGCTGGGTGGCGCAGGGGCCGTCGTCGGCGAATTCGCTGGGTCGCGGCGCAGCAGCGACAAGGCAAGGTCGTTGAGCTTGGATCGTTGGGGATCGCAGATCCCACGATCTCACGTTCCTACTCGCGATTCCACTACGATCCTGCTCCCCGACGATCCCACCCCCGATCCAGATCGCTTGCCGCCGGAAGGATCGTAAAATCGTGCGATTTCACGATCCAGATCGCGATTTTAATAACACTGGATATATATGTTCACCAAAATCAGAAAATTACATAAAATTTGAAACTGTCAAGTCTGAGAATACAACAACCTTCTTTCTTCGGAAAGACTCAGCTGCAAATTTTTGGGGGGCTAAATCAATCAAAATGAAATTTTCGTCATAAAACAAAAACTTCTAATGTTTGCTTTTTGGTAACTGTTGGCCTTCTTGCCAAGTGCCTGTGTTGAATTTATGACAATTTATTGTACACTTGCTTCCAGAACCTTGTTTTAATCTTCACAAATGGGAGATTAGATGGAACATTTATTCCTTGATGATTTCAAATTCAGCACCAATTGGTAGATGATCACTTGGATAACTGAAGTTTGGCAGTCCACCAACAATACCAGCTGCATCAGAGTCTGGAAGTTCAAGAAAACTAATTGGTTTAATGTGATCAGAAGGGGAAAATAATATATAATCAAGTGTTCCAGTGAAGCCAGGTGTGTAGTTTGTAAACGGTGGCTCTCCTCTTGTAGAAGCATAGACACTACATAAGGGAATAGGGCTAGGAGACTCCTCTAAACAGTCAGGAGTCAGGTTAGATGAAGGATTTCCGGATACAAGGTACTGATAAACCTGTAAAAAATGGGAGATTCGACAAATTAGTAAAACATTGCAGGAAATACAACTCATATTTTGAAAGCACATCCAAAGCTATGAACAAGTGCTCAAGTATGACCAAAAGCAACATGGACAAACATATTGATATCGAAAATACAAATTACTCAAGGTATTGCACTGTTCATTCTAATGCTGATTAAAAAAATCTTAAAAGCAGTTATATTTAAATATCTTTTGTTGTGTTAAATTGATTTAGCTAATTGTAGTTATACTAAGAGTTCTATATTTTATTTTTTAACAGAATAAACAGTTTTCAATCAATAGCTATCAACCTTGAATTGTATTCAAGATCTTTTGTCAAATTCTTAGTTTTTCTTAAAGATTACCATCACAGTTTGGTCATCAATTTATTAAAAAAATTCTATCTGTCTTTTCTTTCTGGGAAAGGAGGTAAAGTGTGCAGCACTCAACTATGACATCTCTGGACACATTTTGCGATTTCCCTTTCCCAGCAACTATTTCTATGCCATTCTTCTATTTTCCTCTGAGATTGAAGGTTAATCAATAACCATGAGTTGCTAGCAGATTAATGCATCACGCAGGATTTATGTGCAACAACAATCTTAATCTAGCACCTAGCTTCAAATAACAAGACAAGAGTCGGGCAAGATAGGAATATAACAAACAGGAACATTATAATCTAGACAAAAATAAGAAATAGGGGAGTTGAGATTTTAGGAATGCTAGTACCATATCTCCTGGAGTAGAATTGAAGTCACCGGCCAAAATGACTTCAGGTATTCTATCTGATATCAGTGTTTTAAATTTTGCTAACCGGGATAGAAGATATTTAACTTGTGCAAGCTTGACATCAGCCCAATCAGAATCCCTGGGGCAGAAATATATACAATTAATAAATTCCAACACTAACGTGAAGCAAACCCATGTTCCCATGTTCCCATAATCCACATTGAGTCAAAATTTCAATAAAGTCAACAACAGAAAAAATGAAGTAAAACACACACAAGTCACTTCATTACCAATAAAGATGTGTGTTGGCCACAATAACAATATGATGAGAGCGATAATTGAGTTTGAATGCAGCCATAATTCCAACACAATCACGCTTTAGTCTGACACGAGGGTCATTGAGATCTCCAAGATCTTCTGAATTCCATTCAGATTCTGGTTCAGGAATTCAGTTAATGAAGAAATAGCACAGTCTAATCTGTACAGGCATCCATGTAACCGCAATTTCTACGTGTGTTAAAACAATGAATGCAGAAAGAAAAAAAAAAAAACTATTAAAAAAATACCAAAAGAAAATATATAGAAAAAAGGAAAACAGGGGAACACTGCAGCAATAGAAATGAAGTCGCAGACATAGAATTGAGCTTCTGCCAGTTTATCAGCTAGTCTATAACAATGTCAAAACAGTATATGCTCAAGAGTCAAGATTGACTGTCCTTAATATTAAGAAGAAAATCTATATTTCAAACAGAATTATTTACTTTGACTTTGCATTTACCATTTTTGGGTGCCACATCCTTTTGTTTATCTGGCTTGGACTGTCTGGATATTGGTGTGTTCATCATCATTTGAAGAGTTCCCATCAGGAACTGACTTTACACGATCATTCTATTCAATTTTTCCTCTAAGACCAACTCTGCACTAAACAGTAAAGAGTAAGGATAAATTTAAGTAGACAAAGGTACCAAGGACGGAAAGATTATCAATGAATATGTAATCACATCTATTAAATTCTTTTGGAGACAAAAATAACTAACAGTTAACCCCAAAAGATGAGACAGGAAAGAGAGAAGAGATAAAAAGAACCATACTTATGTAAATATTAATTAAACAATATCTAGCAGATTATCATTGTTGCTGGTTTTAATTACCAGAAAATTAAATTGGGGATTTTGCATTATAACTATATCATTAACTATATTAACATTTGCATCAGAATAATATTAACAGTGTCCAAGGGATCACAGGTTTTAAGTTGGAATCTTTCCAATTTTCCATTATAAACCAAACAAAACACAGACTTTGGACCTTGAGTTAGCAAAGTTGTTCTAGTTCTCCCCAACTCTATTAAAAAAAACTTGTATCCAGGTGCAAAATCCGAGCCACTCACTAGTCACAGGTCCTGTAACTCTAGGTGAAATCTACATTATAAACCACCCCCTTCCTTTCAAAGCTACTAGTTGAGTGAGTTTTACACAGACGTTGAACATACCGGTCATGCTTGTAAAATAGACCACAACCATCACGCTTTTGTCCACTTCTCTTCATATAAATAGAAGAATATCCAAGGTCCTGCATATTCCCTTTGTAAAAGCTTTCAAATTCACCAACTTCCTGAAATGATTCATGATAAGAAGAATAAAAAGAAGAACATCATTTGAAAGAAAGTAATCAAAAAGCTGAAATCTACTCCTTCATTATAAATTAGAATACACAAATTGGAGACAGAGACTCGCTCTTCTACTAACTCTATCAATCAAACATTCCCTATATTCTCTCCTTAGGATGCACTTAATCATAATATAATTTGCATATTCAAAATTACTTATTTATATAAATTATAAATTTTAATTATATAAAAATAAACATGTATCTTGTACAATGCACAATCAAAATGCTAAAATATTAGTATGAGACAGAGCATGTTTGCCTTTCCTGTTTCATTATATGGGCACGTGTTACAAAGCACAATTTTGTGAGAAGCAACAAATTCTTGCTTCTCCTTGTTTGTTTAGTAGGCTTCTAAAGCAAAACCAAACACACTGACAATCGTTTGACAAGAAGAAATGAATAAAACCTGTTGACAGAAAAAATAAGCTCCCAAGTTCTTGAGAACAGCCAAAATAGTGTTTGAACGAAGTTTCCATCTGCAGCAAGCAAAAATAGTCATGGTAAAAATCAAAAATAGTGAAATTACTGATACAACTTTTACGATCATTAAGTTTAAACATAAGATACAAAGCAAATTACTTACTTGAGACTTGGGGCTTTTTAACTATTTAGGGGTGTTTTTTTTTTTAATTTAGTATTTGGGGATAGATTTCAAATTAATTATCAAATACACATAAGTCGTAACAAGCGTTGGAATATACACGGCAGTCTTACATAATTGTCATTCGGGATGAATTAAATTTTTTAGAATACATAAATTTTTTTATTTTTAATTTTTTTTTTATTGATATCAAACACCGAAAGATAAAATTATTTTTTATTGTTATAAAATACACATTTTGAAAGTTATTGTTGACTGTTATATTACACATATGCTTAAAGCTAATTTTTTTTAAAATATATAATATTTTTTTCATTATAATATATTGATGTCAAATATTCACTAATTTTATTAATTATTCACTAATTTTATTAATGATTAATTTTTAGATTACATTTAATGAATTTTTTTCTAAAAAAAACTGATCTTAAGATCACCTAAATCAAACACTTTGGAAATGTATAATATATGAAAGTAGTTGTTTGGGATTTTTGAGGATTCAAAGGATTCAAATCCCTGAGAACAATGAGGTTGTGACGCCTTTTTGTAAATTAAAGTTTTTGTCGTTTTGATTCTAAGTGTTGGCCCAAACTTGTTCAAGAAAGGTCCAACCCTAGTGTTAGATGGACTGCCCCCAAGTTGATGCAACCAAAGGTCCAAAACAAGGACTATTTTATTTTTCTTTACTTTGTTTTGTTGGATTGAAAGATAACTATTATAATACTACCTTTTTCTTCATATTTTAGAATTATAATTATGTTATGAACTTTATTTATATATAAAAATAAATAAATAAATAATATTTCTCTATTTACACCATACTGGCCTTCCACCCACCAAAAACACAAATATGAAAAAAGAAGACATATTTTCCATCTTATATGTTCGAGACTTGTGTTTGAGAAATCTCTTTAGTATGATTTTTCTTTGCAACCACTTTTTTTTATAACAAAACTCAAATTTAAGAATTTATTTTTAAAATATTCAAAAATTATATAAAAATAAAGACATAATAAAAAAGATAATAATGAATATGTTCTATTAGTTTTTTTAAAAAAATATATATCCTTATACTCAAAAGTTACGAAGCTAATCTCCTAAGATGTAAAATTGAATGTCAGGATGCTTAAAGAAACCAATTATCTATCAAATAAAGTATTTTTAATAAGTAAAAAGATTAACAAAATAAAGAAATATGTAGAATTCCATAACAAAAAATGTCAGAAATGGATTCTCAATTAAAATTTTCATTTGGATTCTCTTTCGAAAAAACTACCAACAAACCACATGCCCTCCTTTTTTTATTATTTAAATTTTCTCTCTCTTTTTTTTTAATTAAGAGTTGAGATTTCATTTAATAAAAATGTCACACGAGGAGATCAAACTCGTGGAAAATAACAAATAAAAACAAGATAAGACATTTAATATTGATGTCAAAGTAGAGGTACATTTTTAAAATTTTAAGCAATATGTTATTCATACAACAATTCATATAATAATTTATGAACATTAATTTTTTTGTTTTTCTTTATTCATCACATCATTTATTTATTCCATAATTCTCTTTGTTAGTTGTAAAATTTGTTGTATAATTTGTTATATATAGATAACATTTCTCAAATTTTAATAACCATGTTATTTTTGTAATAAAATAAAAATTAAACTATTTAGCACGAGATTGATGTGGTGGTGAAGGGAGAAAGATAGGAGAAGAGATCATAAGTTTGAATCATTTATTAACAAAAACTAATAATATTAATAATTATTATTTATTAATAAAAATAATAATAATAAGGTGAAATCACCTATTTATGAAGGACGTATATAGTTTTGTATACACTATCAAAACCAGAAGTTCCAATGATGAATTGATGATGATAAACGGAAATAACGAACCATGCTATTTTGATTAATTGGATGTGAGAAGCTGAGACCATATGACACTACATCCTCGTAAGCAATAGCTATTGTGGGGCCAATGCCGCCATGCACAGTCTTTTGTTCATTGCGCCAAATGACATCACTTGACTTATGGATAAGCTGATAAAGCTGAATCAACTCGTGAATTCTTATAGATAAGTTTCCACTTGCGTTTCAAACAAGTCTCCAAATTTCGTTCAAAAGAGTGGGAAATGAGAACAAGCTCAGTGGACCTAAACCTAATCGTTATGATGATCACGTTCAACCATTTTGGTGCAAAATATTGCAATGGAAGAGTCAAATTTCTTGAATATATGACATGTTGATTATATTGTTGACTTGACGTTGATCTATCTACCATTATTTTTTAGGGTTTAGATCTAGAGTACTGTATTTCTATTCAAATTGCATGAAATTGTCATCAAACTAGCTACATTCCATTCAGTGTCCAATTACTAATTGCATTATATTATCCATTACGATAAGATTACATTAATGACGGCTGCTCACCTGTTTACATTTTAAGCTCTTTTATAAAATGTATTATTTGGAATAATTTTAAATCTTCTGCTTATGACATTAATTAAATATATTTATATTTAGTCCTTTCTTTACAATTAAAAAAATAAGTATATTAATTAAAGAATCTTACAAGATATATATAAAATTACTCACGATTTGGCAATAACGAACCATTACTAATTAACCACGAATATTTCACCTGATATATATTAATTTTTTATCATTTGATATATATTAATTTGAGTCTTGAAAATGACATAATTACTTTATGCAGAGTTTGTGTTTGATAAGTAAAGAGATTCTATTAATATACTACATAATGGTTTAATGGTTGCAGCAGTTCAGTCCTGATACCAAACACCCCCACCCAATAACAGAATAAGAATATGTATTTTTTTTCTTTTTTAGCAAAGCTAAATTTAAAATGGGAGTACAGGGAATATTCCAATTCTTTTTGCAAAGTTAAGTTGCCTTGGCTATTACAATTGAGCAATGCAAGATAAAGGATCAATGTACCAGTATGTAATATTAAGCGACTAAATTCAATGTTTAGATGAATTTTTAAGAATTCAATTCATCACGAAACTAATATTTATATTTGGAAAAAAAATGTTTGAACAGTTTCGATTCGCGTTTGATAGATTGGATGTCATTTCAATAAAATGATACAATTAGTGTGTAATTTGTAATTCTTCAAAGAACTAGTATTATTAAACTTACTGTTTGTTTTTTCTCTCTCTTTTTTTTTTTTCATTATTCTTATGTTATGTTAAGATAATTAAATTAGTTAAAAATTGAAGGTTTGAAATTTCTAAGTTCGGTAACTTGATCTTCTGCATTGTCTTTTCAAAACAAGTGTCATAAGATAAGACAGATCGCGACGGCAGTGAATGCTATTAATATTATTGATTTATATTCAGAATTATTTAATGCATGATGGGCACCACACAAATTCTCAGAACCACGTTTCCTTTCTTTAATGTTAACACACAATTGCTAATTACGGTTAAGATGATTCCATGCAAGCTAAGTATTAGGCAATAAATTGACCGGTGCAGTTTCTGGCTTCCTTACTAGCACTGTTAGTTAGTTAGTTAAACCAACTGAAAATAAACAAATTAAGTGACGAAATGCAGTTAGGTTCACCATCCACATTATTTTTCCAATGGCTTTTTGTAATTGGTTTTTTCTTGCCAACTTTCTATGAAATGCTTCAGATGCTATCCAAACAAAGTCCTTTTCAAGTATTGCTTTTCGCGTTCTCTGAACTTCCGGTTGTTCCATATTAATTGATAAGATTTCGCCATCACATGCCCCATGCGATGCACTTAAATTTTTCAGCTGCCACTAGGTTCACGCATATGGGTTGCCTCATATAATTTGCCTATCCTTATCTGTTTTGTTTAGACAAATCATTATAATTAATTATTGTATGGAAGATTCTCAAAAGAGGAATCAATTCTGTATTAGGCTTATAATTACTATGTTGATTAATTGTGAGAGGGGAAGAGGGATTAAGTTACTTAGAACATTGTCACTCATGAGATTGTTTATATGAGTTGTTTAATCTTAAATAATGTTATTTAACTCTCTTTTTTTCATTGGAGTATATGATATGAAGTTGCTTATATAAATAACTGTTTCTTAAAATATTTGTACAAAAAATAACATATTTTCAAGTAGTATAGGACTTGTAAAATTAAGTTAAGCATCCACTTTAGTAACCTTAGCATTGGAGCAAATTTTTGTATAAGATATTTAAATTTATGTGAAATAAAACCTACAAAATTAAGATAAATAATTCAGCTATGCAATTATGTATTATCAATACTCTTATTAGAGATAATTTTGTTTAAGCTAATTGGACTTTATAAGTGATATAATACCTCTCTAAAGTATTTAAGACAATTATATATGTAAAATTTAAATTTTAGACCATTAGTTAAATTGAAAAAACTTTAAATGATATCGAAATTCAATTATAATATATCATGCAATGAAGTTATTTATGGGTGGGTTCTTTACTTATGTTT
The DNA here is from genome assembly GCA_013407115.1 of Glycine latifolia. NCBI lineage: Eukaryota > Viridiplantae > Streptophyta > Magnoliopsida > Fabales > Fabaceae > Glycine > Glycine latifolia. The sequence goes on from CM023941.1 coordinate 32,585,899, forward strand.
AGTGAACCATATGCTGTAATACAGAATTTAAGAACTCTTAAATAATTTCACTTCAATAATAAAACTCTTAAAAACTTGAAATGGGTCTCACATTCACCATACATCTTTATATATTTTTTTATTGGTTCTAATCAGCAAAATAATATTTTACTATTAAAAACCGAATTTTGTATAAGAACAAGTTGTACGCTTGACAAGCACTTGAGTATGTTTCAATGGTTGAAATTCATAAGAACAAATTCTTATTTCTAAGAACTCCAAGATGCTCTTACCCCCCCTCAATTGTTGACTTCACCGGTTGTTCACCGGCCAAAAGGAAACAAGGCAAGGTGGTGGTGATTTCATCATAAGTCAAGTAGTGAACAAACTAGGAGCTCAATATTGACTGTTGAGGTATATATAATGAAGAACAGGACATAATTAATTTCATCAATTAAATAAAGCACTACATATTATACTAATTCATTAAGTTCAATTAGTAACTAGTAAAGTATTTATTGAATTAGTATATGTTTGAATTCCTGTTCATAAAATTCATTTTGAATAAAATTGATTTAAAAGTTACATTATTTATTTATGTTTGAATGTTTTGGTTACATAATCAAATTATGAATAAAATTCAGTATAAATTTTTTTATCCGACATAAAAATTATATAAAGTTGATTTAATTTAGAATTAATTTTAAACTCAGAATTAATTTTAAAATCTTCTTTAATATGAAATTAAATATATATGAAATTAATTTTAAATCCAAAATGAATTCTCTCGTGTCAAATAAAAACACACTTAACTGGGAGAGTTATGATTTGGGCAAGATGGTTGCGTTTTCGTTATCACGCGGTTTTGGTTTGGGTTTGAAGGGAGGAAAGGTATAAGATAGTGGTTTTGGGTTTGGCGCACAAAGGTAAGACAAGAAAAGGAGGTTGGCGCCTTTAGGTGGGCATTGGATGACAGCTTTTTTTATTAATGGGAATGGGAATATAACAACCTATATAGGTAAGGGTAAGGTTTAGTGAAACGGTGATGTGGCATTTAAGAAATCACCGTCAATCGCGTGCCAGTTGTATTGTAGCTGAACTTTAACAAATTGTAAACCCTAGTCCAATCCAATCATGGGCTTCACATTCCTTATGAGTACATGGAGTTGGATCAAACTATGGTGTACCCGCCTCCACCTTACTCTCCATGAACTCTGTTTCATGCTGCCATTGACAAAACCCTTTTTTTGGTATATAGCACAATTGTTGGAGCTTTGTAGGATTATTGTGTCAGTGTATTCTTCCATTTGAATTCAAGATTATATTATCAATTAGATTAATAGTTATTTATTAGATAAGTTTAAACATTTTAATTCAAGATTATTAGATAACTCTAGCTTTTCATTATATTAAGATGATTGGTTTTAATTAGGGTCTTTCAAAAATTATTTGTTATTGTTTTTAGTCCCTTTGATTTATCTTATGTGTAAATATGTTTTTTATAAATATTTTTCTTGTTTGCATGTTATTTGTGATGTTTTTATTAATGTTTTAATAAATTAATAATGTAATTATATATAAGTATGAAATTTGATCGCTAAATATTTATTAGATATGGAATTTAGTTTTGATTGTTGACCCTCTCCAGTTCTAACGTGCAAGTCTAGCTTTTCATTATATCATGAGTAAATGGATAATGTAGTCCATGTAATTTATATTCTTAACAATTTCGTGCATGTAATATAAAAATTATCAATTTAGTTCACAAATGTCAAATATCACGATAATTTGGTTCAATCATTAAAATCTTTCTGTTTCCATTAAATATAGTCTATCTCGCTCAAATTGGTCTATGTGGCAAAATAAGTGTGAACTAAATTGTCATTAAAATTAAAAAGTATAAAATACCACAAAAAGTCATTTATTGAACGTTTCCTTTTTAGAAGTCAACCCCACCCACCAAACCATAGTCCACTCATCTCTCCTTATTGTCGTGACGCACACCATTCCCTACGCCGATTGCGTTTCCTCCGATGGCCACTTGCGAGAACATGAAAGTTTGCCACGCGACCAAAACTTGACGCCATCCCCACCACCCAAGACCCAGAGGGCGACACACATCCTTCCCGACGTCGATTGCGCTTCTGTTTGGTTGCTACTTGTGAGTATGTGACCAGAAGCAATACGACAAGAGCACAGTGAGAATATAAGTTTTTGTGAACTAGTTTGTCAGTTACTAATATTTGTTAGAAATCAAATTTTTAGTAAGTATATATATTTTTGTGGGAAATTTTTAGAATGAAAGTTTACTTGTATAGTCGTTATGTTTGTTGTTTAACAAATCAATTCATTTTAAAAAAGTAACAATTTAGTCCAAAATGATGTCAAAAGCAACTATGCACATATGTATTTGGCATGTGAATGAATGTGAGTCACATAGGCTATATCCGTTAACAGATATGAAAAGATTTCAACAATTGAATCAAATTATCATGATATTTGATATTTGTGGATTGAATAGATAATTTTCATAGTACATAGATGAAATTGCTAACAAATATAAATTTCAAAAATTAAATTGATCATATATAAATTCCAAAAATTAAATTAATCATGTACCCTTATACTATTAAGACGATGCATACCGAAATGTCTCACCGAAAAAGTAATAGTTTACTTTTTTTGAGTCAATGAAACATCAATAGATGTTTTGCCTTTATTCCGCAAAGACAATCTTAGAACATTATCACGGTGATGGGTATTTCAGAGAGAGGTAGGCACACTTCCATCAAATCGACGTGTAAAAACTTCAATGATGTTTTTCAGTTTTCACACACAGTAACTGTAATTGAGGAAGGCGTGGCATAGATCACGTAGAAAAGAGAATCATGAGATAAATGTGAAGTAAATTACGCCTTGGGACCAATGTTCAATCGTGCAGGTACATCTAATTAAGGTACGTTATATTTTTTGGGGGGTTTGGCTTTTCATTGATATTTTTTAATGGAATAATTTTTTTCATAGAAATCGAAGACACATCAAAAATAACTTATACATCTCTTACTTAACCAATTGAGATTCTTTTAAATGTTGAAAATAATTTTTCAGAAGACATAACTGAACATTATATATAATTATTTTTTTAAGTGATAATTCAAACTTTAGTTTATCACATTAAGAGAGATTGATACCTGCTATTAGACTTGTTCTTTATTAATTAATGTGGCATAATGAACTCGTTTATTTAAAATTTAAAAAGTGCTTATAAAAATGTTTTTTTAAAAAATAATTTTTAAGAAATAAATATGATTTATTTTTAAAAAAATAGACAGTATTTTTAAGTAAAAATATTTTAAACAAATATGCCAAAAAAATTACTTGTTTTATTTAAAAAATATTTTTTTAACAAATAAGTTCAAACAAATGAACCCAAAATATATCATGCCACAATCCATAACCAAGAGGAGTGTATGCTCGAGACATTTTTGTGAAATTAAAAAACCTAAAGTTCAAAAAATAAAATATTTTGTTAATGTAAATTGAGGTTTAGTTAAGCTTTTTTCAAAAATTATATTTTTATTTACTCTTTTATTTTCAATTTATCAAATGAAAATATTTTTTGTTGTTAAATGCTTCTGTTTATTTTATCCATTTGATACATCTAATCTAAATATTACGATTTTTTATTTAATTAGTTTTTAATATTCTACAAATCAAATGAGAAAATTATGGTATTTATGAAAGTAAAAGGAAAGTTTGTCATATTTAGAAGAACTGAGAAGAAATTATCATTTTAAGAGACCAAATAAAAATGGAAATCACAGAAAGATCATTCCATAAAGACAAAAAACATTTTAGAAAACAAGTTTTTTATATAAAAAAAATAAATGAAAAATTACGATTAAAAAAAACAAAAAAAAAAATCCGAGATAGCACACAAACGAAATATGAAACTATTGGGCAAAATGATTGCAGAAGAAATCATCTAAAATCATAAGAACTCATTTCAAAATTTTCATTGCTCATTGAGTAAATAATTTGATGAAGAATGCATTCAGACGCAAACCGCAAAGAGTTAACCTTTTTCACATTTTCTTTATTATGGAAAAAAGAAACTAGTGGAAGGAGAGGCGAGCTCAGGATGATAAGAATAAGAGCGTTCACAGGTGAGCATGGCTCCAAAGTGTCATGTTATAACTTTTATTTAGTCGGCGCCAAGGTTGAGGTTTGCACATTTGAACCACTCATTAATTGAATGTGGGAACGCTAAAAAACGATAAGATTCGGTGCAGGCGACACGCTCCCTTTTGTCACTGCCATTCGGGTCGGACCCTGGAAGAGCCCCAGAGACTCATATAATAATATTTTATTTTATATTTTTTCTTAATTTTCACAACACCACCTTTTTATTTATTCATAGATCAAATAAAATGTATTCACGCTACAATTCTCTCATTCTAAATTTTTATTGTTATATATAATAATGATAAACTTATTCATTTTCACAGCAATTATTTTTAAAATAATTTCTCCATTTTATATTATACAACGTTTAAGGTTTTGCCACAAAATATAATTAATTTGTTGAATTTTTTTAAAATATTAGATAATTTCTTAATATATTATTATTTATATCTTTAATTAATTACTCATTCACTTTTATTATATGTTATTTCCATCAAATATTAATTAAGGGTAGTCCTAAAAAAATATTTAATACAATATTAATTTTGTAAAATAACATTTACACTAAAACAATTTTTTTCTCTAAAACGTGAAGGGAGGGAGTATCATTATACTAGTACATATCTTTGTTGGTTTTTATAATAAGAATTTTAAAACTTAAACTATAAATGATTTTTATATTGGTTATTCATATTTATTTTAAAAAATTTCACATGTGGCCTTTATTTTTTACAGGTATTAATATGTTTTTAACGTAGTTGCATAGGCTAAGAACTTGAAATCACTTTGTAATCTAAAACAATCTTATATTGTATCATTTCATCTACAGATTTGGTGTTACAGGTATTAATATATATTTAATATAAGCGTTAATTTTCATTACATATTTAAATATATATTAGAAATTACTCATTTGATAATTTAATTATGATTCGTTTTTTATATGGAAATTTCTACACTATGAATGAAATGTTGATTTCAAGATTTTTAACCTTTTATTGATTTGATGGTAAATAATTTATATAAGGTAAATTTTGTAGTAATTCACAATCTATTAAAGTCAGACCGATTAATTAATTATTCACAACCCAAAAGGAGAAAGCATGAGCATGGGGAGCGTTCTCATTTTTTTCATAAGTTAAATTTTCATCTTCAGCTGACTGAGATCCTAATTTTAGGGACATTCTGCAACATAGTTTGCTCTGTCGGACTGTCACTTATATTTGTGCTTTATTGGCAATAATTTCATTTCATTTATTCATTTTTTTTAAAATGTAGTACTATCAAATAAAGAACAAGACTATAAATAATACCACATTTTTTTGGTGTGGTTTTTGAGCCAATGAGTGTCGGCTCTTGGTTTTCTCAGACCAAACTGAAAAAAGCCTTTGTACTTAATCTCAGTTTCACAAAACTGACACCATAATTCGTTTACTTTAGTAACTGAAAAATTAAGAGCCTATTCAGTATTCTCCCTCCACACATACAACCATTTTTTTTCCTCCAAACAGTGTCTCAGAAACAGACTTGTTAACCATTGGTAGTTACATTCTGTTTCTACACCCTTTTTATAAGCCATCATCACCCTTCCACTGGCTTTCATTAGCAAATTTTCTTCAATCAAAGTACCACCACTACTTGGTTTCCCCAACCCATTCTCCATCTCAGGTACACCTTATGATTCATAATCATCCATTCTGCACAAAATGTTTTTTTTTTTATCTTCTTTTTACCAGCTTTGATCATCTGAATGTTTGTGGGGTTGGAATGAAGATTCTGTTTTGCCTTTGGCCTTAGAATTTAGGAAGAGTTATTGGATTGTAATGGAATCAGTGATATTTTTGGTGATTCATTTTGTGCCACTTGTGGGAGATATGTAAAGTGCAGGTTGACATTTTTGGTTTTCCTTGTGTTGTATTCTGATTCTGATGAAGGTTTTAATGAAATGTCTGTGTCCGGGATTTTGGCCGCAACATCAAAGTTTTTGAGTCACTGCAACTGCAATTGTGGCCGCATTTGTTCATAATTTCTCGCAATATCAAGGATCATGACCGCAGCTGCAATTTTAAAACCACCTCCATGGAAATGCAAGTTTATGGATTTTTTACTGTGGAAACCAATGGGAATGGGGGCATTGGGATTTTTCACTGTGGAAACCAATGTTCACATATAATTCATAAATTCAAGTTATTTCTTCTATATGAAATCAAACTGTTTTTGGTCATATGATTTTTGGAATAACATGAATAGATATAGATCTTATATTGGTGAGTGTTAGGTCGAAGTGAAACAAGAGTTGGAAAGTTGATAGGAATAGTTCATTCATTCACCAATGGAAGGGTTTCCTTTATCATGTATGTTTTTTGACTTATCGATGAAAGATCTTAATCTGTTTTCCTCGTTATTCTCTATGTGTATATTTATCGTTCTCTCTTTGTTGGACTTGCGCAGAATGGAGAATGCGAGAATAAGCCAGTGGTTGAACCTTCTGGTGTGTGCGCTGCTGTTACTGATATCAGAAGCTTCTTATGTGCCAATCACTATTGTTCAGAACGCGGTAGCTAAAGGAGCTGGTTAGGAATTTTTGCTGTGTCTTTTCATATATTAATCATGTTCTTAATCCTCATGCTTATTATTTTCAATGATGTTTAAACTATTTGGGAAATTCAAATTTAAAATATGTTGCAGTTTGTTTGGATGGGAGTCCCCCAGCTTACCATTTTGATAAGGGATTTGGATCAGGGATTAACAATTGGTTGGTTGCATTTGAGGTGTGTCCCTGTCTACAAATTTCCATCAATAATTAGTCTTAAAAATCAAATTTGGTTCATTGTTTTACCTCATCTTTTTTGAAAAATCATATAAGGTTTATTTTCAATGGTTTTTAACTTTCTATTTCTTAATCTATTTCGTTTCTACTAGGGAGGAGGATGGTGCAACAATGTCACTACTTGCCTTGCTCGCAAGACCAATCGTCTAGGTTCGTCTAAGCAAATGGCGAAGCAAATTGCCTTTTCAGGAATTTTGAATAACAGGGCAATGTTTAATCCAGGTCTTTCCCACTAGTCAACAATATTGTTTCTCCTAATGAATCCAACATTTTGTTTAATTCTCTAATGAGGGTTGTGAATTCCAGATTTCTACAACTGGAACAGAATCAAGGTTAGGTATTGTGATGGTTCGTCATTTACTGGTGATGTGGAAGCAGTGAATCCGGTAAGTTTAGCAAAGCTCAAAGGCATTTCAAAATCTAAATTTAAGGAAACATTTATTCGTTAGTCTTTCTGATTAAATTTTAATATTGTGGTGTGTTAATCAGGTAACTAAGTTGCACTTCAGAGGAGCAAGGATTTTCAATGCTGTCATGGAAGATTTACTAGCAAAAGGAATGAAAAATGCTCGAAATGTAAGCGACGTTGATGATTTGCCACTCTTTTTCCTCCTCTTTATTGATTTTTTTCATTCCCTCACCAGAACTTGTAACTACAGGCTATTATCTCAGGATGTTCAGCTGGAGGATTAACATCAGTACTGCATTGTGATCGATTTCGAGCTCTATTACCTAGAGGAACTAGAGTGAAATGCCTCTCAGATGCTGGTTACTTTATCAATGCGTAAGTTCCTTTAATATGATTTTTACTTGGCCTTTTCATAACATTTTGAGTTCCTTAGATCATTTTATGACCCAATATGTTACTGTTAACAGAAAGGATGTCTTGGGAGAACAACACATTGAGCAGTATTTCAGTCAAGTTGTAGTCACACATGTACCTTTCCTTTCCACTTTAGCTTATGTTGTGTTCTAAACAAAAAAAAAAACAACCGCTAATGTTTTCACTCTTTTCATGTGGAAGATACTTTGTGAAACTTTCATTCAAGGAAGATCTAAAACATTCAAGTCTGATTTTTCTTTTCTTTTCCTTTTATCAGGGCTCTGCCAGGAGTTTGCCTCAATCATGCACTTCAAGACTTAGCCCAAGACTGGTAAGTTTGTGAATTAGTTTTGTCTTTCTTCCTCTGCAATTCCTTATATGGTGTTACTAATACTTATGATTTTTGAACAATATTGTAGTGCTTTTTCCCACAATATTTGGTGTCACGTATTTCTACACCAATCTTCTTTGTAAATGCGGCATACGACTCATGGCAGGTCAAGCTAATTTTGTTGCTCAAGATACATCAGTTTATTTGCATAGTGGTGTTCCTTGGTTATTGTATTGGTCACACTAGACCTATGATACTGACCCGGAATAAAAAGTGTAAAAACTTATTGTTTCTTGTGCAAAATCAACTGGGATGCTATCAGAAATTGACTCAAACTTATTATACATACTCTTCTGTTCTTAAGATTTCCTGATTCAATATGAACTTTATATTCCCCCCAAAAATAACTCCATATGGTTCTCGATAACTTAACTCCATAATAACTTGAGATATTTTTCTAGTCCTTTCCCTGATCCTCAGGATGTTGTTTGACTCAGATTAAGAACATTTTGGCACCGGGTGTTGCTGATCCTGAAGGCCATTGGCATAGCTGCAAGCTTGATATAAACAACTGCTCACCTGATCAACTCGATCTAATGCAAGGTGAATATTCTTATATTCATTATTTGTGTCTCATAGAATAATGCCGAAATACAAACTCAGAATTTTACCAAGTTTGTAATCACCACCCTTATAATGCTGTCAATAGTTTGTCATACCTCTGTCAATAATTTTTTATAGCCCTTAAATATATTGGCATGAGAAAAACAGCTTACTGTGGTCACAGTATCATGTTATCATATCTTTAAGTTTTGTAAAAGCTTATAGGGGCCTATACAGCAGTTCTATGACCTCACTTTTATGCATGGGTTGATTTACAGGCTTCAGGACAGAATTTTTAAGGGCTATAACTGTGCTAGGCAACTCTTCATCTAAAGGAATGTTCATAGACTCTTGCTATGCCCACTGCCAAACTGAAATGCAGGAGACATGGTTGAGAAGTGACTCTCCAGAGCTGAAAAAGACAGTAAGAAGCTTCACTAATATATCATACTTATAAATATCTTTTTCTTCTCTATAAATAAAACCACTTTTTGCTTTTAGTTCCTTTAACTTTTACTTCTTCATGATCCTTGTGATGTCCAAACCTTCTGTTTTTTGTCTTTCCTATCAGTCTTCGTTACAAAAATGTTTGCTGACTCCATTAGGCATTGTCACTTGACAACGGCATGTTACAAAAAATACTTACATCATGTGTCAATGCCTGATGAAGTCACTAAAACATTTTTGTAATGGAGATTAATGAGAAGAAAAAAAACCCAGAAGGTTTGGAAATTATCATAAAAAAACACTAAAAGCAAAAACTAGTATATATGTATAGACTGAAAAGGATATTTAAACCTATCACATATGAATATATAGCTGACTTGTCTGCATAACATTTTTCAGACAATTGCAAAGGCTGTAGCAGATTGGTTTTATGAAAGAAGACCTTTCCATCAGATAGATTGCCCTTACCCTTGCAACCCCACTTGTCACAACCGCATTTTCGATCCACAAGAAGACCACCCAGGAGTATAGATATTCATTTCATCAAAATTTAGCACACATTTAATACTTCCATCATTCTTATAAAACCACAATTTATTGGTTAACATGTGATAGAATAAGAAAAAATATGATTTCTATTTTTATTAGGCCATCAAAATTAAGGAAATGCCGCCACTGCACTGAACTTGTGTGCTGGGTGCATCACCACCATTGTTTAATGTCACTTATTCTTAATAATAATTAGTACTAGTATATTCTTTCTATGCTGTTATTACTTGATGATGCGTAAGAGTTTTATATTTGTGTGAATGTTAGAAAAATGTGACCGCGAAAGGAACATCAGATGCATCAGCCACAAAGTCCAATTTCCTCAAACTAACATACAAGGTGAGCTATGCTAAGTTGCAATATTCGCAGTTATACATTGAAACTTGCAAATGTATATTAATTTCTAACTTCAATCCGAACATAACCTAACTCACACGCCAAGAAATGCTTTTAACTTCAACTGAAATTTCATGCTTTTATTATCTATTGTAGATATATAGCAACCTTAATAAGAAAGCAACTAATTTTATTCCAAGGTCACAATTGGGAACTAGACACGGGAAAAAACAAAATAGGCAATGCCGATTAGTACATTAATACAGCATCATTAGGATCCCATGTATCCAAGGTATTGTTTACTTAGATGCTCGGCGACCATCACAATTTTATTCTTATAGAAGATGCTTCAGTGAGTTAAGGGGAAAGGAAAGGATGTTTATAAACATCCATGGTCTCAACTCAATGTGGAACTTTGTGGTTACTGGAACACAAAATATAACAATTTAGCATACATTCTTTTGGAAACAACAAGCATTATGTTACTAAAATATCTTATTAATTAATATTTAATTTAATAGTAATGAAGTATTTCACAAGTCAATTCGTCGTAAACATTAAACACGCGCTTCGAGCTATTGGCGATTGCAATTGTCTTTTCTCGATTCTCATATCTCCAAATTCGAGTCTTGATAGCTTATTAGTAATTCTCCTATCGCCATCTTACTCGCCGCCGCAAACTGAACTCACCTTCGCTGGAGTCGTGTCGTTTTGGACGGCTTTGTCGTTTGCGTTCTTCACTCATGTCGTTTGTATCTTCGTTTCACTGGGGACCAAAGTACGAACACATGTATATCTGAATTTTGATGATTTGTATTGAAACCACGCATGTTCTTATTTAATTCCCCGGGTTCCATGTTCTACACACACACATATATGCATATGTATTATTTATTTATTTGTAAATTGCGATTTATTTACGAGAACAATTTTGTCCAGTACCTCGCCTAACAATATCTAAGAGACAGGATTTTTTTATTTTTATTTTTATTTTTCACTATATTGTGTTCTATAACATCATGAATTGTGATATTGAACTTTAGACTTAGCGTTTCGTTTTGTTTTTAATTCACTTATCAGGCACGATGGATTGAACTTGTGTGCATTAATTGTGGAATCAGTGGGCTTCTACTAACGTTGGTTCTTCTGGTAAGCATAACTATAATTTAAAGTTGTCATTTTTTTTAATTATTAGTTCATAAATTCTGCAGATGGGTAACATTTATATTGTCCTTGCATCTTATAGGTCATCCTGTAAAAGCTTATTTGCTTTGTTGATTAAATATGACACAGCTGGACCGTCTCTCCTACTGTTTTAATTTCCATGTAAGAAGGTTAATTATGAATTTATGATTTATGAGATGTGAGTTGTGACTGATGTGGATTTTGTTTTTATTGCTTGTCTAACATGTTCTTGGTGTAGTTTTCCAAGCTGATAGTGATAGTATAGTATCCTCTTACTTCTCATTGCTGTTCAGTAGCTAATATGACAACTCATTTCATGGGACCACAATCCTTGTTAGTAGTTAGTTTAGTACCACAGGGTCTGTGACTCTATTCACAGTAAAGCTGCTATGCAGAAGCTGTTTGTTTGGGTCTTGTAGTTATTGTATGAGCCGCCAGTTTGTTTTTAACATTTTAACAATGGTTTTACTTTTACCTGAAATGAAATTGCTGGAACAATGTGTTAATATGTTTTGTGAGATTATGAAAGTGTTGGGTTTTGTTTGAAAACTTCCTTCTGGTATTATCAGTGGTTGAAGTTTAGTATTTTTTTTTTTTTTAATTTTCAATTGTTGTCCGGCAAACTTCAGGTTGACTTTGTTGAGGAACTGCTATTGGATTTTCAGATGTTTGTGTTGTTCTCCAATAAGAATTTATAGCAGAGTTTGTATTGTTATCCTATAAGAATTGGAGTTTTTTCTCACTAATCTGTAAATAAAGGTTTGCATTAAAGGATTATGCAAATTACTAAAGTAAAACTCCAATTCTAATATTGATTAGTATAAACAGCACTAAAAGAAATGAATCTAGGTTTTGTCCTTCTCTTTTTGTTGTTTAGAAATAATGGATTAATCACTGGCTGTGCAGAACAAGATGGAATAAAAGCTAATTCCATTGAATTGAATCACCTTTTGACTTCATACAGACTGCCACAAACTCCAGACAGAGCTTCATAATTGGATTCAGTCAGTGTAAGCTTGAACATTGCTGCTTTCTTTTTTTGATGGGAGGGGATGTTCTGGTATTTCTATTTGGCTTCTTTTTGTATGCCATCTATTATGAGAAACACTTTTGTGAAGCATTGAAGTTTTTCCTCTTTTAATTGCTGAACTTTGAAATTTATACTCTTTAAGTTGCTGGATGCTCCCACATTTCAAGATAAGTAAATAGGACTCTAGGAGAGTTGCGTGAGGGTTCTGTTACTAATGGAGCATATAGGATGATAGTGATCTTGATGAATGTTTCTGGTTGTGCATGGTTGAGCAGTAATAAACTTTACTCTATATGCAAATATGAACTGTATAAGTGGTTTAAGATGTTAGCAAGAAAGAATTGGGTTTACTCTTATTGCTTAAGTATATATGGCAATCCATGAATTCAAAGTTTCCTATTAGAAATTTAAAACTTTTCAACTAATTTAGGATACATCTGATAAGTGTGTTTTGTGTGTGCTGGAGCGAGGTTATGCATCTGCTAATCCCAATTCCCGGGATTATGGGACACACTTGATACCGGTTGGTATCAAGATTTATATTGGAGTTACATTGAATATGAATTTTGACTTGCTTCGTCAGTGAACACTAGATCATATCCTTTCCTTCTGGAGTCACTTGTTGCGCTCTCGGCAAGTATACCGGTCGCTCAAGTAATACAGTGATAAGGGATTGTCGTTCCCAACGAGGATTGTTTGACCAATTAAATTATAAACCGAATCGATAAGTTGGACGATAAATGAAATGAATAAGATTGTTGTTGTGTGTGTATTAAGTAAATGAAGAATAAGCGTGAACATAAACTAATATTAACAATTGATTAAAGAAGTGACAATATGTAGGAAAATGTAGCTAGGGCAACCCACATTCAACGTGCCTCTCTATGGAATGATATTGACTACTATGTTCTATTATCCAAGCTATTCAACTAATGTGTTCTTCTTATATTGACTAAGCTTGGATGTCTCGCCACTTAGTTCTTTAACTCACCATCCAACCCTAATCTCTTAGTGATCTTAAGCAAGTTAAGCATTAGGCAAACACATAAACAAGTAAAGTTGCAAGCACCCACCCCTATTCCTAGGTAATGTTAGCAAGTTACTACACTTAGGTCTGAAACTAAAGCCCCCAATATGTCTATTGTGAACTTAAGCTCTAAGCTTTTACCTAGGTTAGCTAAGTCTAGGCAAGAGAAAGAAAGATAAGTATAAAGTGCAGTAAAATAACTTGCAATAAATGAACAATAGCATTCAATACATTCCAAGGAGATTTACATTAAATGCTTTGGCCCTAACTACAATAAATGCTCAGCCAAACCTCATAATGGGTGGTTGAGCTACAAAAATGAACATGCTCAGCTGAGATAGAGAAGAAGAAGAGGAAGGAAGAATCCCCACTTTGGTCTTCAACTTTCAACCCTAAGCTAAGGATGCCCAAGCTTCTAAACCCTAGTGTAATGTTTTCTCCCTCCAAAAATCGTGCTTTGAAGGCTGAGGATGAAGGTATTTATAAGATGGGAGATGAAATTCCCAAATTGCCCCTGAAAACTTCAGAAATCACAAGCTGCAGAGTTCCACGCCTGGGGCGTGGCTTTCCACGCCTGGGGCGTGGCTTGGCAGAGGATCCAGCAATTGTAGGCACTTTCCCACGCCTGAGGCGTGGATTCCCACGCCTGGGGCGTGGCTTTCCAGTGAAGTTTGCAGTTAGAGAAGGCACCCCACGCCTGGGGCGTGAGTCTCCACGCCTGGGGCGTGGCATTCCAGTGGGATTTGCACTTCTAGACACCTTTCCACGCTGGAGGCGTGGGTTTCCACGCCTGAGGCGTGGCTTCCCCTTCTTCCAATTCTTGAATTATGCTTCTTCCTGCTAATAAATGTGTTCAAATTAGCACAACACTGGAAAGGAATGGAATCATCAACATTTAACATGATTATATGCAATTCTACGCTGTTTATCGATGATTTTGGCTTTGAGGAGCTTGGAAAGGACCATATGCTGGATGCATATCATCACTCCATGGAATTTATGAAGATACAATTCATTAATCATAATTTCTTTCTTCAATGGGCTGCTTGATTGATCATTTTTGCGGCGAACTTAGCATCACGAACATAATTCACAATTTCTCATTCAGCATGTTAAATTCTTGCTTCTAATATAATTTTGAACAGCACATTAGTACAAAAAGAATGTTACTGGTGCTCATTCAATTCACTCGTTTTATTCTCTCTGCAATTTGCATACTGATCTTGTAATTCAACAGGTGTGAAGTTCCATTCATCTTGTTATTGAAGCTGCTGATCAGTTAACTTGACAATTACCAAGTAAGGCAGAAAATATTTTAGAATGCCACACATGGAAGATCTTTCCATGGCATGTACTAACATAGCACCTAGCGGACACTTTTTTTTTGGTCATCAACTAAGGGCTATATTCATTTGCTCTTTCTGTAATAAGCTAATATTTGATCGTTATAGTTTTGAAGGTTCAACGTGGAAAAAAAATAAAATAAAATAAAATAAGATCATGACCATTTTCATGTCTCTTTGAGTTGCTTAAGTGATATTGTCATTGTTAGATGTTCTATAAGGCTTTAAGATCAGAACTCCACTAACCATTAATGGGTTATCTACATTCTACACAGTGTGCATCCAGATTCACTAGTATCATATTTATAGGCGCAAACACATATTTAATCTTTAAATATGATGTATAAATTCAATTTACAATTGATATAAAATAAAAATCTTCAATAACAAGAAAAAAAATCAATCAACAATATAGTTTCAACCTTTCTCCATTTTTTTTCTTGTTCATCATTATAAGGCTACTCATACATTACACAAACACTCCATGTTCTCTCACGTTCTCATACACCGTTCGTTTTCTCTCGAACACAAATATACCTAAAACCAAACTGCCACAATTAACATTCTTATGGTCAAAATTCACTACAATTTGCAAATTGAATTAAATTGAAACCAAATAAAAAAAACTAAAGATCAAAATAAACAAAAATATTAGAAGGCCAACCCAAAAATAGAAAATAAATTAGAGAATAAAAATATTAATTTTAGCATTAATTTACTATATAATTAGTCATATTAAATATATTAGTTTAAACATATTAAGATTTAATATTATTTTTTCTTAGCAAATCCATCATTTTTCTATCGATATATCATTTACTTTAAATGAAATTGGTTCAGATTTTAAAACAAGATTTTTGGATTTAAATTTTGTAGATAAATAAAATAATTAGAATGAGAAATGTTGATCAAGTTCTACGATAAAAAATTAATTATTAACAAAATTAATGATACTTCTCACAAAACATTAAGGTGATACTAAAAATCTTGGACGCTTGCAGAAATAAGTTATCCTATTTCAAACTAACTGTACTGTACAGTTTTATTTGGAGACAAACAAATTAAGGCTATGTTTGGTTTTTGAGTGGGGAGCTTCAACTCAATTTGGAGAGGAAAGTTTTATCCAAAGACAAGTAAATTAAGACTATGTTTGGATTGCATGTGGGGAAACTCCAAAGTTAGTTTAAAGAGAAAAATGAATTTGAATCATATTTAGTTTCTTTCTAAAAGTATGTCTGAGACTAAAATTTAGTATAAAAACTTAATTTGAGAGAAATAATTACTGTGATACATTTGCAAACTGAAATTCTAATGTCCACTTAATAAAATTGTTCATTTCTTATCTAAGGCATTTAGATTGTATATTAGTCCACATATTTTTAATTATGCCCCTCAATATATTGATATTTGATTCTTTATGAAATAATATAACTATCATCTCTGTTAAAAAATTTCTGACATTGTTCTTCTTATTGTTTATTCTTGACATTCATGAATAGTTTTTGGTGCCTCAAGTGATACACAAATATAATATGTCAAAATCGTTTAGACCATCTTAATATATATTATCAAATCCATCATACTGGGTAGATTTGGACTTTGCGTATCTGTTCATTTGATTTTTGGACATTACGTATCTGTGCCTTTGATATTACTATTTGAATGTGGTGTGACACTAAAAAATCATCCTCGTAGGGAAACCACAAAAAAAAGGTTAAATTAATAGTAAATTATTGAATTATTTCAGAATTATTAAATGATTCGTGTAGACCACCTTAGTATATTATCTAATCCATCATTTGGATTGATTTGGACTTTACATATCTGTACCTTTGATGTTACTATTTGAATTTGGTGCGACACTAAAAAATCACTCTCGTAGGAAAACCACAAAAAAGATAGGTTAAATTAATTAATAAGTTATTGAATTATTTCAGATTTTTTAAAATGTTATATTTCAAACCTTTTCTTAACACGTTTTTTTAGGTGGAATAGGAATAAAAACATTTGAAGGATACGGCCTAGTCCATCTCTTGTTCAATAACACCTTAATAATAGAAAGCAAGTCAAATTAATCATTTTGGTTTTTATAGGTGACAATTATTTAAAAATGGCTTATCTCTATTAAAAAAAATTCTTAATTCTCTCTTCCTTAATTTTCTTTTTACATCTCTTTAATTTCCTTTTTATTGTAAATGTTTTTTTTTTCACAGACGTACATCGAATCTGAGTCCAGTTACTGTTATACCATAAATGAGAATAGGTTCTTGCCATGAAAACAAAAGCTTAAAAACAAAAGACATGGGAGATTCACTATTCAAATAAGGTAAAGATTGTAGTTCTTCTCTGATTTTCCAAAGAACAAAGAAAAGGGAAGAGAGAGAGAGGAGAGGAGTTGGGGCAGCTCCACCTGACTGTCAAATTGAAGCGATTGAAAGACACGCGGCAATGGGTGTACCACCATCACACTATACCTATATTTGAATCCCAAAAATCGTGGGGCACACAAAATAAAATAAATGCCATTTTCTTTAATATACCATTTACCAGTTTATTCATGTTCTTATATTAACTAACACCATATGCATTCATTTTTTTTTACTTTAAATCTGATGTATTGTTAATTGTGGAGAAAGTATTTTTTTTATTATTAACAACTAAATAAAGAAAACATTCTCAAATGATTTTTAAGGTATTTATAAAAATTAACAAAAAGTACAATTAGTTCACATTATAAGAATCAATACGTATCAATTCAATTATTTTAAACAATTATAACAATTAATATATAATATGTATTGATTTTAAAAAAAAGGTTGTGAACAATAATAATATAAAAACACTTTATATGATAGTTTCCTCCTATCATCAGAGTCCGGTACTAATTATTATGCTTGTGTTGTGTGATTGTTAATGGTTCAAAAAAGTTTTACACACAAAGAAAATTATACGCATATTATTTTATTAGGTTGATTATTTTCTTTCATGTGAAAGTAAGATGATCTTATATCAATACATCAATTCTATAGGTTTAACTATTTGTCTCTAATTATAAGATTTTTAAAAATTTTTTTTATAAGATTATTTTTTAATTTCTAGATACATTAATTTTTTTTCCTTATATACTTTTATTTAATTATTTTTTTCAAATATTAATGTGAAATAATTAAATGAATAAAGATAAAAAAAAAGTAATTTTAGAATGATAGCTAGGCTATTCTTAAACTATTTACTCTTAAAATTCATATAAACACTTGTTTTTTTCTTTCTTTTATATACAAACACCACTATAAAGTTTAAACAACTCAGATTTGTGAATTGTTTTACATTATTTTATTTATTAAATTAAAGTGCACAGTTACATACGACTTTATTTATTTATTTTAATTAATTTATGTTCTCGTTGTCACTTTTCTGACTAAAAAGCCTCCTTTTCCGTTTCCCTGCGAGTTGCTTTGTGTCATTCCCCCAGCTACTCTCACCACCACACCATTCTTTCCGCCTTTACACTCTTCTCTCTTCTCTCTTCTCTCATATCACAATCTCATCCTCTTATTACTTATTCAAACGCTGCATCACTCAACCACCTCAACAATGCACCATTCAAAAATCCCTCTTTAGTTTCTCTGCAGATCTGAACCACCCGGGATCTGAAAAAAACCGCATTTTGATTTCTGGGTCTTGCCCTTCACCTCATTGGGTATCCCGAAACGCATTCGTTTTGGGGAGTTTCTCGTTGAAGATGGGGTCCAGTGCCAGCAAGGCCACGTCATCATCGTCCTCTTCGGGGAGTTTCAGGAAGGGTCGATCTAAGGGACACCGAGGTTTCCCATCTTATTGTCTGGGAGCCTCGTCTGGATCTCGTGACATTGATAGTGACGACCAGGTAACTCTAACTTCGCATCCCTTTCAATGTTAAGTCAATTAGATTTTTATTTAAAGGATAAATTGTTTTCAATATTTTCATAAATTTTACTCTTTTTTTAAATCAGTTATGGAAGGCATTTTTTCTTGTGTTAATAAAACTGTGTTATCTATATTCCGTGCTTGAATTTCCTGTTACTTTTAAAACTACATGCATTTATAACGGGGTTGCTTACTAGTAAGATTGTTGCACTGATGCTTGGCGTCTATACGTTTGTAATTTAAAAATATAATCTAAAATATGGAAACTGAAAGTTATTGATTTTCTTTCAGTTCATGCCTTGACATTTACCACTCTTGTGGATGTTTCTTGCCTTGTAATTTACTGCTGAGGCCCATAATAATTCAATTCTTAGTGGAGGAAATGACGTGATTTAACAAACTTAAAATCAAGCAACAGTTAAGAAATGATACATTGAGGGATTTGGCTTCTCAAAAGTAGGGGTAAAGTTAGTAATCTATCTCAGTCATTGATAAGAAAATCAACTGTTGATATTTGAATACATCTATGATTTGTTATGCATGTGCATGTAATACTAACCATTGATTTTCTCATTGATGGCTGAGATTACTTTACTCTCTAAAATGATTTACCCACTTTAGAGGATCTACATTGATTTCCTGTTACAAATTTATAAATTTTAAAAGATTCTGGTGTGGTGGTGTATCATGATTTTCTTAACTCTACGCTTTTGTCCTATTGTTAGCCCCATTGTCCTATCAGGTCTTATTTTGTTTTTAAGCTATGACATGCCCTTCAGGTTGTTTTGAAAATAATATAATGGAATAGTTTCTCTTCCCCATTTGTTCTTATATATTTGTTTCCGCGTGTAACAGTCATGCATTGAAACAGTTTTGGAATTGGTCAAAGTTTTGTGGTACTAACTGCCTAACTGTAGTTTCAAACATATGATTTAGGTTTGTGATCAGAATAAAGTAAATGGAGATGATGTGATATACAGTAGTGGCAATGAAATAGATTCAGATGAGGTGAAGACAGAGACTTTTAGAAAGGTTAAATCTAATAAATCTGATGAAGTGCCTTGTGTGCCTTCCAACATTGAACTTGAGGAGTGGGGCCACACTGCATCCAGAATTGGTAGCAGCTCTGCACATTCTTCTTCAAATCAGTCCTTGAACCCTTCAAGCCGATTCCTTTCTCGCTTTAGCCTTGTTCCTGGTAATATAAGCTTCAGACTTAGCAGAACCACAAGTTTGGGGTCATCTAGGCCTTGCCCGGTTTCTTCAGAGAGTCTCTCAATATTTAACAATGAAGATGAGCTTAATCTGCCTCCAGGGCTTCCTGGCAGCTTGATCAATAGAAATGAAACTCAACACCGTAGTGGCTTGCTTAATCCATCTCTTGCTAGTCAAGTGCCTATACAGTGTCATCAAGAAGCTTCCAATAATTTAAGATCCAATACCCTGACTTTGGTTTCCCCTGGCAACTTGGTTAGCAGTCACACACTTTCTTCTGTTCAGGATGTGGTCAGAGATGGAAATGGTACTAGAGAAGTGCCAGATATGAACTTGTTTTCTCCAAGAATTCATACTGATACAGAAAATATTGAGACTAGACACACTGATAGACGAAATGGAGCTCGAGAGCCTGTTGAACGTAATGTTCGTTTTAGCCGGACATTAAGTGTTGGAAGGCTCCGTGACAGAGTTCTCCGCCGATCAACAGTATCAGACTTCACATTTTTCCCTCTACAACGAGAGAGAGAGGCTAGTCAAGATAATGGAAGACGGGCAGGGGAGAGAGACACAAGAGTGTCGCCATCTGGTCGTAATGCTGCAAATTCTTCTACACCTAGATATCCTCTACCCAGTACACCTAGCTCCTTGTTTGGCATCCAAGACTATGAAGTTGAGACTTCACGATCTAGAGAAACTAGGTATCAGGATCTACTGGAGCATAGGTCCAATTTCCTCGAACGGAGGAGAAGAATACGGTCCCAGGTTTGTACACTATGAACTTTTGAATAACAACTGATGGTCTGATAAAATATGTTACCAAACAAAAAGCATACCCTTATAATATGAGAAGAAAAGGGGGAAAAAAGCCAAGATGTTTTGCTTGTCGGTAATCAGTAACTGGGCTGTGGCACATCCACATAGAGCTAAGAAAGGTTTGATATTGGTATAAATAATTGAATTGAGGCTTCTCAAACAAAAAATTCTCCAAGACTTGTAATTTCTTTTCTTGAAACATCTCTACTCTTTCTCTTTCTCCATCCCTGGATTTTGTTCATTTTTAATGATGCACATTTAAAATGGTTTAGGTCCGTGCTCTTCAGCGGTTGGGTAGCCGGTTTGAAAATCTTTCTGGACATGACAGATCATGTATCTTATCTGGTCAACATAGAAATGGTCGTTGTGCATGCCGAATCAATAGTCGTGATACCAATTCAAATGATGATACTAATGCAAGAGCTAGCATATCAAGAATTGTTATGCTAGCTGAAGCCTTATTTGAGGTAAGTTCAATGTATTGTGTTAGCTGTTCTGGTGGCCATTCATTTTATAATTATAGAAGTTGAATATTTGTACATATTTTAATTAGGTTCTGGATGAAATTCACCAGCAATCTGTGGTTTTATCTTCTCGCCCGTCTGTGTCATCTATCGGTTCTGTTCCTGCACCTAATGAAGTTGTGGAATCCTTGCCTGTCAAATTATACACAAAGTTGCACAAACATCAAGAAGAACCTGTACAGTAAGTATTCAGGCTCACCCTTCTCAAAGTGTTCATTTTCTCAAATGCCTTTGGATTTTTCTTTATCTTTTTTTCTTGAACACTTTCATTTCCATTTCTTCAATATAAATCATTCTCTCTGGCATCTATTTTAGTGACATGTCAAACAAAACTTAGACCATATGCAACTTTTCCCAAAGAAAAGCTAAAAGGAAAATGCAAACGGTGAACACCACTATTTACTCATGTCTTGCGAGGCCACACGGCCCACACTGGCTTTGTTGCAATATGCATTTTTGGTTATTGTAATGTTTTAGTTTTACATGATAGCATGAAAATCTTAACTGATACCATATCTGTGAAGCTTTCCCACCTCGGTACCTTGTTGTCATCACCACTTGCTGCATATTTAGCTTTAACTAATCATAATTTGAGGTGTATGAATTTATGTGTACCTATTTGTGTAGTGCGGCCTTACTCTCTTTCACTTTTTTTTAATGAGCAGGTTGATGTGCATTTTATTTTTAAATTTATTTTGCACTACCGAACTAAAAACTAGTTTAGGCATTTCTCTAGCATGGAATGTCCTAACTGTTTTTATTTTATTTTTCTTTGCTAATCCCTTAACATCGCAGATGTTATATATGCCTTGTGGAGTATGAGGATGGAGACAGCATGCGAGTTCTGCCTTGTCATCATGAATTTCATACAACATGTGTAGACAAGTGGCTGAAGGAGATTCACAGGTATGTGGGTATAGGGAGTTGGTGGTCCTTTTGGATAACTATATGGCTAAAAACAAATTTATATGAAATTTACTGCTGTGGTGTATCGACTCATATCGGGTACTGTGGAACCTATCTAGTAAATAGCACAAAAGAATAAAGAAGATAGATGAGTGAATTTTGTGTCTATTTTTAAATTAGAAGCACTTTAAATCTTTAATAAGTAAACTGTAAAGCAATGCTGGTAAACACTAGATATTTGCAAAACTATATGATGGTAAAATTTGGAGATTAGCAAAACTGAGTGAATGTTGTGCCATCTTATGAGCTTTTGCCATATTTTCTTCAATTTATTCAACTTGTGGTCCGACCACCATGATATTCTGTGATGGATAATGAAAGATTTGAATGCCCTTCTGACATCATGATGTTATAGATTTCTACTGTTTTTAAAATCTTTGCAATTCATTAGACCCTACTGTAATAATTGATGAAATTCCTTTGCATCTTCAAATTGAGCTATATATGTCCCGATGTACCATCTTGTCCTCTATTCATATGATCATTATGTTAATATCTTTACATGCAACTCATGTGTTAAAGATGCTCGGAAATGTGTATCTCTTTAACTTTTATTATATTATTATACACAGGGTGTGCCCACTATGTCGAGGGGATATCTGTGTATCTGATTCACTGCCAAGGGAGAACTAAGGTGGCCAATTGTTAATCAATATCTCCTTCTGAGATACTCATGGCTGCTTTGGTCATTCATTGCATATAAGCTGATGTGGGACACCATCAGAAGAAGCACTCTCATTGTTGTCAATGATTATTTACTCCAATTTCTTAATAAACATCATACCATTGTAGAAATAGAATGATCTACTAGCTCATTCTCTATCACCAATTGAAGCAGATAGCCAAAAAAGGTGGGGTGGGGGTATTGTTTAATGAAGAATTTTTCCAACATGTTTCAGAAAAAAAAAGGTTCTCTTGTGATGTATCCGACATCCTTTTGTTTTTCCCCACTTGTTTAGTTTAACACACATTTTGGAAAAAAGCATCAGTCAAATGAGCACTTTTGGTCATGGAGGAAGCTGCAGATTGGCACAGCATCTTTGACCGAATCATTCTCTTTAACTGTAGACCAGTCAACCGAGTGGCTTCAAAACTATAAGCAGTGGTGCATGCGTGTGAGGATATCCTTTTCACTTTTCAGAGGCAAAAGGGAAAAGAAACATTTCAATTGCAGTATAAATTGTGGTAGACAAGTGGTAGTTGTCTCCTAACAAACCTAAAAAAACCACTAACTATACTGATTTTTGTTGTACAATTTGATTTGCCTTGTGTTCTTCCCATGCATGATCATGATGCAGGATTGCAGGGTGGTTATAGGATGATCTGGTTAAGTTTTGGATCACCCACTTATCTTGATTGAACTGTCATTTTTTTTATTATTTGCTTGATGTTTTTATAATTTTATATCATATTAATGCAGCAACCTTGTACATTTTCCATGTTGCAGTGCAGCCACTCACTGTACTCAGCCTTGCTAAATCACTTATTATTATTATTATTATTATTTATATTTTAATAATATTAATATTACTAGGGGTGTCTCTCTACATATTTTAAATAAAAATAAAAGAAAATGAAAAAAAATAGAAGTTAAAAAATAAAAAATAAGACTAATAAAAAATAACTAACAACATGAGTAGTGAGTAGTTATTAAAAAAGATTAATAGAAGTTTAAAAATTAAAAAAAAGGATTAAATTGTCTAAAATTTGTGGACACAAAAAAGGGTAGGGTATTTTAGTACAGATTATTATTATTATTATTATTATTATTATTATTTACAAAATAAGAAATAATATTACTCATATATTAAGTGCTTGGTTTTCAATAAAAGAAACTTATTTACTGATTTTTTAATTAGTAAATAAGTTTTTTTTATTGAAACTATTATCATCATTGAGTAAATAATGTATGCCTTATAATGTAAAATTTAGATAAATGATCATGCAAAGTGCACCAGTTCAAGTAGCTCACATGGCCCAAAGCACATGCATGGTTGGTTTTCGGATCTGTAAATGAGCATGAGTCTGCCTCATGAGCTGATAGTTGCTGCCATCGGTAGGCACAATGCATACAGAGGTGACAGGTCAGTATTGACCGTCATTGGCACTTCATACATGTCAGTCCCATTATGCACTATAACCTTCTTTTTTGTAATCCAATTTCGATCAGATACTGAACTTACATTTAATACTACACAAGACGAGCCTAGTAAAAAATGTAGGAAAATATTATTACGTGCAAAATAAAATTTAGGTTACCCTAATATTGGTGTAAACTATTACGTAATATTGATGTTAACTATCAAGTATTAACCAGCTAATGATTAATTTATGTCAAGAAACCTTCTGATCATCTTGAGTGTATAGTAAATTTTTTTTTCTAACTACATTTTTTCTATTACGTGGAAAAATATTTCTCTTTGATCCTCTAAAATGTTTACTATAAAAAGGACCGAATGTATTATATTATTGGAGTGGCAAATGTTTGACTAAATTATAGTATTTTTTACGACAAACTTTTCAAATGTATAACGCAATATTATTTAGAGTACATTTATGCCATGATTGGTGGAGAATTTATGAAGTAATAAATTTAAACAGATAAAATAGAAAAGGAGTATCATCTTATTTGGAACAAGAGAAAGGAGAGAAAGAAAATAAATGTTGAGAGATTTGTGCATGAAAAAAAAAAGTTACGACTTAAATAAAAGAGGAAAAAAGAGGCATATATCGTCAGATACTTTATTTTATCCTGAAAAGATAATGAATTAAAAAAAAATTATATTTTCAATACAAGAATTAAATGTAATTGGAAGAGAAGACTATGCTAAAAGTGAACAATCAATTATTATGTTTTTGATAAAAATTAGTTAACAGTGAATACTTTGACATTATTAAGAAAAATGTTTTCATCATGAAATAGTTGTCTTTTATTTTTCTATTGAACCAAGTAAATGAAATATTTTTTTCTTTATTCACTTAATACAAAAAACTTTAAAAAATATATATTTTTTTATTAATTTTTCTTCTTCATGGTTTTATCTTACTTATTTCTCTATATATTTGCACCCGTCAAAGGGATGAAATATTGAAATATTTGAGTAGAATCTTCTATAGTCCAAACTAGCTGAACTCTAGTGATGTACTTGTAGAAATGTTGACTCTTAAGTCAATGTTACACCAGAAAATTAAGAGTGTAAAACTTAAAGAGTATACCTAAGGCTTTTATGACATGTTTATACATTCTCTTAGGTTGTGATAGTGTTTCTTTCATGATGAGATGTGAAAAGTGCCTCTAAAGGTGTTCAGTGGAAATATTGCAAGTAGATATGAATTCGAGATATGAATTCGATGATGCACGACAGCAATAACAATGCAATGATTCTAACAATCAAGTCAGTGAGTGTATGAAGCGGAGAAGTTGAAGATGTTTAGGGAGTTGTTCATACCTGGCCCTTGAATTTGTTTAAATACCTTGATCTTGGTAGGAAAGTTTGTTAATTGGTGAGGATCACATGGCTAATGTGGTGAGGATGAGGTCAAGCACATTGTGCCTCTAGGGTTGAGATGCCATGTCGGCTAGTGGATGTGATGGAGTATAATATCAATTAGGAAAGGCAAGATGTTTACTAGTGGTGTCCTATTTTTTTAAGTCATTTGTTGACGCAAGCATGTCAAATGGGACCATTTCGAGATATGGTCTAGAATAGGAGTAAGTCTTGTGATTTTCACTTCTAGTTGATAATGATCCACATATAAATTATTATGCTTCAAATTTCCATGAACATTGATAGAGTTAGACCCCGAAGAGTTATTAGAGCTACAGTATTGTGATTGAGCATAGTATAGAACCAAGTTATTTATTTATGTTGGTCTAAATCCTTTAATTAGAGTTGAGAATACCACTATTTCTCACATTGTTTTTTTTTTTTACTTTATGTGACTTTTTTCTATTTCAACAAATCGTAATTTACTCATCCATGCACCAAATGATGCTTATCTTTAGTTTAATATGAGATTTTTTTTAATCCATAAAAATTAAAGATAAAAATCAAAAAATTTATAACAAGTTACATATTTTGCTCACTAAAGTAAGTTAATCTCCCTTTGTTTAATACGATAAAATTGAAATGAAATTACAATCATTCAAAATATAACAAGAATGTTGATTCACTATAAACAAATAAGATACACACATCATACATGTTAGTATAACATTTTATATATGTTTCCAACGTGAATACATGCGGTTTGTTATAACATATATCCAACCCTCAAAACTCGAAAATACAAGTAGACCAATTATTTAATTTTTTTTTTAGTTACACAGAGGTTTGACAAATCAAGGCCCAAGAAGCACTAACTAGGAGTTGTCGTTTACGTTAGGCCAGTTTCATTTCAGAAAACAAACAATCAGAAAACGGCGTTGAGTTTAGTCGTCAGAAATAGGGTGTCTGTCAAGTGTATGAAGCGAGAAGAAGGTGAGTGAGAACCGTGAAAATTGAATTGTGAAGATGAAGAGCATAAACGACGACGCTTCAACACAAGATCTCGACCCTCAGAGCGACCACAGCTCCGATTACTTAGCTCACCCTAACTCCCACCCTCAGCCCCGCCTTCCGCGGGGCTTTGCGGCGGCGCCGGTAACCACCAATATCGGCGGCAAGGGGAAGAAGGAGAGGGAGAAGGAGAAGGAGCGCACCAAGCTCCGCGAGCGACACCGCCGAGCCATCACCAGCCGTATGCTCGCCGGACTCCGCCAGTACGGGAATTTCCCCCTGCCAGCGCGTGCCGACATGAACGACGTACTCGCCGCGCTTGCGCGTGAGGCTGGCTGGGTCGTCGATGCCGACGGCACCACCTACCGCCAGTGCCCCCCTCCTTCCCACATAGTTATTCTCAATTCTCCGAAAATTCATGTTTGAGCTTTAATTCACTGATGATTGTAGTTGCTTATTATAGAATAATTCAATTTGTTGATGGTTTAGAAGGTTTGGAAGTTGAGATATGATCTATTATGGCAATCTGCTTGAATTTAGTTAGTTGCTTGCTATTCAAATTGATTAAAAGAAAAATTGAATGAATAAACAATGCACGCATTGACAGTGTAAAGGTTTGTTTACACTGTCATTCAATCACAAACAACCATATCCGGAAGTTTGTTGATTTTTATAATAAATACTTTGAAAATCACACAAAGGATGATTTTTTATTGGTTGATAGGGTAAAAATTTTACATTGAGAGTGCATGCCTATTAAACCTGAGATGTAATGAGAAAATGAAATGTTGGGCTGGGAAATGATTTGTTATGTTGATTTTAAGTTTTTTTTTTTTTTATCTTTGTTTAATGTAATAAGTTATGATGCAGGGTTCATTTGCGGCTAGGTCTGTTGAAAGTCAACTCTGTGGTGGTTCTTTGAGGGATTGTTCTGCCAAAGAAACTATTGAGAACCATACATCTGTGCTTAGAATTGATGAATGCTTGTCACCTGCATCCATTGATTCCGTTGTAATTGCAGAAAGGGACTCAAAGAATGAGAAATATACAAATGCTAGCCCCATCAATACAGTTGATTGCTTGGAGGCTGATCAGGTGATTTAGTGATTAATTCTAGTGGACTTGTATCATATTTGATATTGATTCTGATATACATGAGATATGGTTTTAACAAATGAAAGAAGTCATGGAGTGTGTTAACAGATCACTTAATATTTAGAATATGTTCCCCTTGATTTGGAACTTGGAAGTATTATTTCTTGATATTCAGGGACAACTTGGATATCAAGATAAGTAAAATTCACTGTAATTCTTCGTAAGAAAAAAATTCCCAATGACAATGCGGATATAGAACAATATAGAAAAAAAAATATTGCACCTGAATTTGCTTAACTGATGCTAATTTTGCAAATCTCACGTCCTCAATGTCTTTGTGTTGGTTTCTGCTAAGCTAGATAGTTTTGGGATTGAAACTAAATCATTCTCTGTATTAAGTGCTTTTAACTTATGCATCAATATCCATTATATGGACTAGCTGATAGTGTCATTTATTGATGCAGCTTATGCAAGATATTCATTCTGGGGTGCATGAAAATGACTTTACTGGTATGCCATACGTTCCTGTTTATGTAAAGCTTCCAGTAAGTGTCTTCTATTTGCTTCTTGCTGAATAACTAGCATCAATCCTGTTTAATTTGTAGTTCTAGACAACAAATTATACATTTACAACTTTCACTTGTGTGCCCTTTTAGTACTTTGTTTTCCTAGTATTTGATCATAAGGTTTCAAAAATTAGTCTTTTAATGCAGGCTGGTATTATTAACAAATTTTGCCAGTTGATTGATCCGGAGGGCATAAAGCAGGAGCTCATCCATATCAAGTCTTTAAATGTAGATGGTGTTGTTGTGGAGTGTTGGTGGGGCATTGTTGAAGGCTGGAGCTCACAGAAATATGTCTGGTCTGGTTATAGGGAGCTTTTTAACATTATTAGAGAATTCAAACTGAAGTTACAGGTATAATTTTAATTACTCATATAATCTTATACATGCATTGATGTCCTTTAAAAAAATAATTATCAAACACAAGTATGTTTTTTCTATGTGGTGCATGTCTGGGGTTTCAGTAATAGGTCCAAGTCATTTAGAGGTGCTTTTTTGGTTTGAATTATTGATAGAAGTCCTGCCTATTACATGCTTGAAACTAGTAAAAAAAGAAGGGCATATTATGGAACAGAGCATTTCATAATGAGTAGATTTTGCCAACTCTATGACTTCTATTTCTGATATGGAAACTTTGACATAATAACTAGCGGATGATTTGAGTAGTATTATTTCTTAATTCAGTTTAATATATAAAACTGTTCCCTCGCTTGCATGCGATTTGAAATACCATATTGTTTTAAAATAGGTCAGAGGTTTCTCTAATTGGATGTGTATTTTTGTCACGGGAATTGGGAAGAATCTTTGAAGTTGTTGGAGAACCTTTCTTGATTCTTATTTCAAATTCTGAAGGTTGTTATGGCATTTCATGAATGTGGAGGGAACAATTCTAGTGATGCATTGATTTCCCTCCCACAATGGGTTTTGGATATTGGAAAAGACAACCAAGATATATTCTTCACAGATCGTGAAGGACGGAGGAATACTGAATGCATTTCTTGGGGGATTGACAAAGAACGAGTTCTCAAAGGCAGAACTGGAATTGAGGTATGAAAATATTAGACACAACACTCCTAGATTCAAAGATTTGATATTCACTTTATTGTCCAACTTCTGTTAGTTACATTTACATGCTAATTTCCAGTATAGTTGTGCATTTCACCTTAGATTTTATTCTGTTAGTTACACTTTGTTGTAAAAAAAAAACAACATTTCTTTCTAGTATGTGTGCAATTCTATGTGAAAATAGATTATATTCTTTGAATTATTCCTCAATTAAAATCTAGATGTGTTTTCATTTGTTGTGTGTTTATAACTTATTAGCCGTCTCTAAAAAAATGCAGGTCTATTTTGATATGATGAGAAGCTTTCGGACAGAGTTTGATGACCTGTTTGCAGAAGGTCTGATTTCTTCTGTGGAGGTTGGACTTGGAGCATCTGGAGAGCTAAAATATCCTTCTTTCTCAGAAAGAATGGGATGGAGGTATCCTGGTATCGGTGAGTTTCAGGTACCTCATATTGTGGCCCTGTTGCAAAATTGTTGCATTATTCTGTACCATAAATAATGTATGTGCTGCCATATTATAAAGTAGTCCTGTTTTTTGTCTCATTTTCTATGGGCAGTGCTATGATAAATACCTGCAAAATAGTCTGCGCAGAGCTGCCAAATTGCGTGGTCACTCTTTCTGGGCTAGAGGACCTGATAATGCTGGACATTACAATTCTATGCCACATGAAACTGGATTCTTTTGTGAGCGAGGTGATTATGACAACTATTATGGACGCTTCTTCTTACACTGGTACTCCCAGACATTAATAGACCATGCAGATAATGTTTTGTCTCTTGCAACCCTTGCTTTTGAGGAAACAAAAATAATTGTCAAGGTAGTCTTCCTGGTATATCAGTTTTATTTTTTTCTATAGTAGTTTTGTCTAGGTTGTATGACTAAATTTGGATGATGTTAGTTACTGCCAGCATTGAGTGTATTCAGGGTTGGCATTATTTAGAGTCACTTTGGTATGCCCTTAAAAACTGGGATTGCATTTACTACACATATTAATTTTGAGAGAAACTTTTCATGGAATAAATGTTAATGGTGTATATTTCCTTATCTGTAAAAATTATAATGTGGGTGTATGAATAAAAAATTTTGGTTAAAAAAGTGAAATAGTAGAAGCAAAAGAGGAAAAGAGTGAAGCCTTGTGAGGAAATCAACTGGGAAATAAGATAATATCAATATCTCAGAGGAAACTTAATCTCATATTTAACATTTGACAACAGATTTAAAAAAACTAACATCTGACAGGTATTTAACCTTTTATGAAGCATTGTCATTGCATCTCCTGAAAAAATCATATGTTGCCCTCGAAAGTACAAGTACACCAACTGAAATTATATCTTTTTCTTTAAATTAATGAATAAATGTCTTAGACAATGACATCATGTAGGTTCCTGCTGTATACTGGTGGTATAAGACTCCTAGTCATGCAGCAGAGTTGACAGCAGGATATCACAATCCAACATATCAGGATGGATACTCTCCTGTGTTTGAGGTTCTTAAAAAACATGCTGTCACCATGAAATTTGTCTGCTTAGGATTTCATCTTTCCAGCCAGGAAGCTTATGAACCCTTGATTGATCCAGAGGGTTTGAGTTGGCAGGTAATTTTGTTTTCCTACATTAACCTTCAGGAGAATAATTCTTCTGACAAGTTCTGTAGTTACTTTCATGAAGGCAGTAGTGATGCTTATTTAGAGAGTTTGCATAACTTATTTCGGTCAACTTGGACCAAGGATGTTTTCGTCTATTTGTTATGAATGATGATAATGATTGTATATAATATGTTTTCACAGGTGCTAAACTCAGCTTGGGATCGTGGGTTGATGGCTGCTGGAGAGAATGCACTCCTTTGCTATGATAGAGAAGGATACAAGAGATTGGTTGAGATGGCAAAGCCCAGAAATGATCCTGATCGCCGGCACTTCTCATTCTTTGTTTATCAGCAACCATCTTTGCTGCAGGCAAATGTTTGCTTGTCTGAACTGGATTTCTTCGTCAAATGTATGCATGGTAAGGATCCTTAGAATTTACTCTAATGTGTGTGGGAATTATTCTTTTTACGTGGACACGTGGTTGCTTGCACAAGGCATGGTATTCCCTAAGGTCATTGCTGCAATTATTTATTTTCCTCTTGTTTACACGGCAATGCCCAATTATCACTCTCAGGGTATTGTGTATAGTCTGATAGAATTTCTAAGTTTGATACAAATTATGCCCGGAGCATTGATTAAGTTTCTTTTACTATATTGATGAAACTGAATGTGTTTTCAAGCGGGCTTCATAATTTCAAAATCATTGTTATCAAGTTTTATTATATATCCTTTCAGCAAAAAAAATTTCCGTCTAATGTTTAGTATAGCTAGCTATTCTTGCAGGTGAGATGACAGATCTATAATGGCGGCAAAATATACGTTTTAACTGTAGGGCATTTCATGGGGCTTAATGACCTTGTGGCAGTGCAATGCCATTTGTAACAATATCATCTATATACAATGTTAACAGCCTTCAAGAGATGGCCTAGACCCAAGTAGCGCCGTACGGTATTGGATCGGTGCTTTTTGCAAGCTTGGTAATGCCAAAGTCTACGGCACTCCATCTTCTAATCTATCTAACCGATAAAATTGGCAATTATGAAATGAGTATGGATGGCAATATTTCATGAAGAAATTTGTTGGCGATAATAAAAAGCAAATATATTTGTTTAGTTTGTCTATACTTTGTTATTCTAAAAGTATTGGGGGGGAGCATGGGGTGAGTGCAAAGCTTGAATTATAAGCAGTTGTTCTCAGCTAATAATACCACAGGAACGCCCCAGGTAAAGAATCAGCATAAAACCGCCACCACTTTGTTTCTAATCATATGCGAACCTTGCATGGGAAAAGCAAGGTTAAGATGTTTTCAAACAAGGGAAGCAGCTGTGCTAATGTTCGATACTGAATTAACACATCTTTAATAAACTATTGATACTATTTGAATTCCATTGAGATTCTTGCAAATTAGGTCAGTATATTGCGTCATCTGAACGTTAAATATCAATTGCTTGCCGAATAAATGTAAGAAAATTCGAGGACAAAATTGATATAAGTTGAATATACTAGTAATGATAGGACTACTTGTGTGAGAAATATCTGCTTGATTAAGAAACAATGATATGATACCTTCAACCAAAACAGTAACGAAATTAGAAAAGACAATTGATCTTTATCTGCGCAAAATTAGCTCATGCCTTGATGGCCATCTTGTTATTTATTATTACCTTCACTGTCATTCTTTCATGTTTGTTTTAGTAAAACCAATTCATCATCAGGATGGTGGTCACCTGCATAATGAATACAAAAGAAATCCTACATAAACAATTGGGTGTACTGGTACAAATGAGACGATGCCTATCGGATTGAGTACAGACTTTAGAGGTTTTTATCCTCTGCAGTCAACCACATATCCCACTTGATACATACTGCAAAGTTAACAGTTAAAGCATATATTTCATGTAGAACTCCACACTTATCTGAGGGACGTTGAAATAGAAACGTTGGGCATTGGAAGTTGAAAATGGAAGCAAGAGGGAAGATAACAGGATTAGAAGCTTGAAGCCACAAGCCTAGGTGGTTGTCAGAGTTCTGTCATGTGAAGTGTATGCGCATCAACTGATGATAAAGGTATAATTGAATGAAGCTGTAGTTGTTGAGAGCTGGTGGCCTATAAAGGATCAAAACCACCCTAAAGCCCACAACTGTCCACTTAGTAATATCAAGGAACAACAAACAAATGTCTACACACCTCAGGTTTTAAAAGTTGCAACTCTATATAAGAGATATTTGATGCATTACATTGTAAACCTTCTTGCCACCTCGGTGAAACCTTATCTTTGAGAATCGCAATACGACGAAATTCACATTTGCACAAACCTTCTCTAACCTGGTATACACAAAAAGTTAATTTTAACATGTAGACAGCAAAGAAAACTCTTGGAACAAACAATTAGTTAATAGTTATTGTAACTGAGAAGTTGCAGGCACAGACATATTTCTAAGGATTTTAACAATGTCAAATGTATATTAGTAAGGAAAAGTCTAGATTTATTGAACCATGTAAACATAGTAATAGGAAAATGTATCTTTGTATTTGATTTTACATTCTTTATAAAAATATAATGTCTGTGCTGCAATTGAAACACAATTTTCAGCATATGCTTTTCTTTTCTCTCTCCCTAAGTAGCATTCTTGTCACAATTATATCTGTGGTTTAGATTTTGAATCTTATCACCCCTGTTCTTCTAATATGTGGAAATTCATCATAAAGTAAGTCGGTCTTGTTTAAGCTTCTAGCACAAACGGCTCGTATGTGAATAGGGCATGTTAAACTTATAAAACCATTCATGTGCTTTCATCTAACAACTAAAGCTTTAATTTAGGATAGTCGGTTCTAGACATACACTAAACCGTGCGCATATAAATTGTGCTAAGTGTTTCTAAAGC
Organism: Glycine latifolia; assembly: GCA_013407115.1. NCBI lineage: Eukaryota > Viridiplantae > Streptophyta > Magnoliopsida > Fabales > Fabaceae > Glycine > Glycine latifolia. The sequence goes on from CM023941.1 coordinate 32,619,689, forward strand.
TTTTTCATTTTCAAATCCGCTAATTATTGTATTTAAAGGAATATTGTACAGGCAAATTATGGTCTATATCAACCGATCATATAAACTATGAAAAGCGCTAATAACAAGAGCAGGTGTGGAAGCTACTGAAATAATTCTATTACCAATAGCAAATTTTATTTTCCTCTTGTGCTGAACAACTAGATACTGAATCACTAACAATAAAATGTACTAAGGGGCTTAATATGGTGTTTATTGGAAGAGCAGAAAAAAAGACCATAACATCCACACACCTTACGAAATGTAAAAGTACCCTTCTCGAAGCTCTTCTGATGACTTTGCCATTCACTTTGTCTATCTGTGGAGGGAGAAAATATATTTAGTTGCAAAAATATATTATCCAAACACAACTAATTGCACTTAAAGCAGGGGGGATCAATCTTAGGTTTTCTGGCAACAGAATACACTATACTTGGAAAAAATGTTAGAAATTAGGACAGAAAAGTTGCCCTATTACAGAACACGTGAGAAAGCTACCAAACATCTTAATCTGAAGTGCCCAATGTGCAAAGCAGCAAGGCAGCATAATGAAATGCAGATTGTCTTGTAACAAAACAAATAGATAATGAACTTAATATCTTAAATATAAAAATTCTCAAACGAGGATCTTTTGGAAAATGGTATGTTTTGCAAATTTTATATAAAGAACATGAGGAAACTTTTGGCATGCTCATGAGCCAAAAATGACTGCTTTGCCTTTCCACTCTCATGCCTTTTAAGATATTCTATTCATGATTTTTCCATTTAAATGACCACAAATCACTTTCAGACCATGATAGCAAAACAGGATTCTGAAATGTAACAATATCTTTCAACATCTAAAAGGGGGCAAAGCATAATCATTTTCAAAACGTGATCACCTTGTGGTGTGGAATGTAATGATGCCATGCATAACGTGCTTCTCCAGACAAGAGTAGCAAAGATCGAGGGGGAAGATAGATAGCCCTTCTTATAAAATTTGATTGATCTTCTGGATTTTCTATTTTTGCAACAGCACTTGAGGCAATTCTGGGAAGCCAATCACCATTCTCATATCGTCTGAACTCCATTATACAAGGCCCTGATAATGAAAGGCTGAAAATTAAATCTTCAAATGCAGAGTGACTGAGTGAGTGTCTATATGGGGGGACAAGCCCACTCCAGGTGGGTACTCATTTACCTGTAACATAGTAACATTTAAACTTTGAACGTCATAAACAATGCTTACATCTAAAAGCATCAAACGGTGTTCATTTATTACTAATATACAATAACTAATCTTTTCCTTCATTAATTAACTTATAACAGTAATAGCATTTTACCATTGGATTAACAAATTGTGGAGTACAGTAGTAAGTTTGCATACCGTAAGTTGGTCCAAAACTGTATTTTTAACCTTCTTGAAAGTTGGACATGATAAGATTCTATCAAGTATTGGAGAAACAATTGATGGAAGTTCACCTAAGCAATGTATGGTATTAACATTCCTAATCTGCAAAGCCAAATAAAGTAGACAGGAGAGTCTAGATTACTCAATCTTCTCACTGATAATCAGCAATCTATTTGTTATATTATAATTATAATTATAATTATAACACAAATCCTACTAGTTTGGAAGAGGACAATCAATTTCATAAAATATAATTATTTACTTGGCTGGAAATTGGAAAATGGTTGGATCTCCACTAATTTAGGCACAACAGATAATGAAAAAAAACCCAAATAATCCTTGAAACACACATCATAACGAAACTCATAACCATAGGGTTGAACCCTTCTTTTTGAAAGACTGTTCCAAGGCCTACAGTCAACAGCTTGAAGCAACTCCTGAGAAGACAGAAAAGGCCAAAATTTGTGCGTGAAGCACCAATATAAGTAAAAAAATGATTTGAAACACAAGAACGCAAGGAAAATGAAAACATGCTAAGTTAAACAATTAGCACTGATAAGGAAGGAAAAGACAACCTCTTCTTCTTTAGCACTAATGAAGTCAGAAACTAGGTATAGGCCTGGAATGCTCACATCTGATGCTGTGATAGATACAGGAGCCAAATCACTAGCTTGATCCTGAATAGACATGTAAACTCAAGTACTAGCATAAGGTATAATTCGATCAACCACCATTGCTTGTTTAGAAAATTATACCACCTTCCTTTGTTATTTTAACGAATTTTAAGAAACTTATTTGTATGGTCTGTACATGGAATTAGGGAAAGTTTGCATAATTTTCTAAATACTCATGTGTCAATGCATAAGAATAAGAATTTAATTGGAATACACATACTGTTTAAAGAATTTTACATTAGCATCCAAACAACATGGATTACAATATAATTAAAAATATTAACTTTTATAATAATCATTTTAAAAGTCATATTTAAGATGATTTTTAATTAGGCGAGAGTCTAAAAATCATTACACTAATAATATATCAAAATTAAACTCTAAGAATATAATACATTAAATAAGGGGTGACATGCATTGTTAGTATAAAGTAAAGTTTTGACATGATCAATTAATAAAAAATTATTATTAATATTATTTGTTTAAACAATTATTATAAAAATTAATAAATTTATTACACACGATAGTTTGTAATTATGATTGTATGAGAATGCATGTATTATTTATTCTAAAACAAGTAAAAAGTAGATATACTAATATTCTAAGCTAATATAATAATGTAAATGTAATGTAACTAGAGCTATGCACATATAATTAGCCAGCCCTAAACATAAACATGAACCAATTCAGTGAAAAGAGTGGCCGTACCTGTGGAGTTGGCTGAAGCACAGAAAAACGGATATGTAAAGATCGACCTCCAAGTTTAGGACATGGTTGTCCATGTAATGCCTTCAAGGCAGCTTGTGCAGAACCCTCTTCAACATAGGACACAATGACACGTGTCCCACTCTCATCTGCTGCATAAACTCCCTTAAGCTCTCCGAATTTGCAGAACACAGATGCAATATCATCTTCAGAGAGCCCCACTGCGGGCCCACAATTGGCCACGTAAAGGTTTGAACTCAATTCACAATCTTTCTTAGGACGCCCAAACCGTGGCAAACCCATCTCAATGCCCCCAACGAAGCTGCATAAATAAATGAGGCAAATTTCATTAGGGTCATCGAAGTTTCATGTTTTTGGTTCGACCCAGTTGAGGATCAGGCGAAACTATAATGGAAAAATGTGAATACGCACTTCCACTGTTGAGGGTAGGAATCAAGTTTCAATTTTAACGATATCCAAGCGTTGTTGGTGTTTGTGCTGCACAATCAAATTCCTTCATACACAACCTAGACCAAATCAAAGGATCTGTGTTGTTTCTTTTTTTTACAAAAAAAAAAAAAAAATCATTAAAACTAAATCAAAAAAATTAATTATTTGATTTGATTTAAATTTGATGTTATATTTAAATTAAATAAAATTAAATCGTGTCATTATTTTATATTTAGTTAGGATGTCTTTTTCTTTAAAAACCGATCAAATCACACCATGAATACTCTTATCAACCACCAGACTACAACTTCATAATATCTCTTATTGTACAATTTTCATCACGTCCAAAAGCTACCTAAACTACTCATCCAAATTGGCTTCCCCCTGCTGCTGCTCGATCCATTTAAATTGTAGGAATATAATTCTATAATTATGCATCAGCAAATATAGTAAAAACTCTGGTTTTTAATTACAATTTGATTGTTACATTTTTTTTTAAAAATCCTTTTAATTCTTATATATATCATTTTAAATTTATTTTATTTTCCACATATATTTTTTTAATCTCTTTTACTCCCTATCACAAGGATTAAAATCGTATGGGTGGATCCACCTAAAAAAAATTCAGATGTGTGGATGTGGAAGCAAAATTTTGAAGACAAAAATTGTGGTGACGATGAAATCATGAGTAATATCAGATTTTTTATTTAAAAAAATTTAAGGTTTTCACCATCACTAATACCATGTAAGAAGATAAACTATATAAATATTTTTATTTTAAATAATTAATATATTTAAAATATCATGACGTTAGAGAGAGGGGAAATTATTTGGTATATCTAAATTAAAGAAACGTAAAAGCAACATTTAGAAGGCAAAATTGGGTAGTGTATGAAAAAAAAAAAAGCCAATGTGTGGATCCAAAAAAAAGAAAAATGTGTGGATGTGTTTGTGTGTGAGAGTGAGAGAGAAAGATACAAGCAATTATTAGGTGCATGTATATAAGACACGTGAAAAGCAAGATTTAGAAGGGAAAACTTGTAGTGATGAAAACAGGACTAATATAAGATTTATTATTTTTAACAAAGTTAAGGTTTTCGGAAAAACGAAGGCCATGGAAGAAGACAAAGGTATATATATAAATATTTTCACTTTAAATTTATATATTTAAAATATCATAAAGATATATATCCTTTATAAACAAAAAAATATTCGAAGAAAAAACAAAATTCTTAACCCTGTGCAGCCGCAACAACTATAGTTACTAGCAGTGCATGAAAAGACCTTCGTGGCAGAGAGCATTTCTCTTTTTCTACAATTACAACTCGTGGCCTCTAGGTCATTGCTTATAACATCAATCTGCTTTCCCTATTCACAATTCACGATTTAATACGACTGTAGTGAGAAAGAGTACCATTCTAGTGAGACTTAATTTCTTCTTTGTCGGTGCAAATTGCAGAACACAAATGGCTTCCAATTCCAACACTTGTAATAATGAATTAATCTCCGTAAGGCACAGTGAACCGCAACTGGTGGTGCCAGCAAAGCCAACACCAAGTGAAGCAAAGCATGTTTCAGACCTAGACGACCAAGAAGGGCTTCACATGCAGCTCTCATTCATAATGTTCTACAAATGCAACCCTGCCATGAAGGAATTTGACCCTGCCAAGGTCATCAAAAGAGGCATCTCTGAGGCACTTGTTCACTACTATCCCTTGGCTGGGAGGATCACAGAAGGGCCTAATAGAAAGCTCATAGTGCAGTGCAGTGGTGAAGGGGTTCTGTTTGTTGAAGCTGAGGCTGATGTTTCATTGGACCAGCTTGGTGACTCGATTGGACCACCTTGTCCACATAGGAAACAGTTCTTATACGAAGTGCCTGCATCTGAAGGAATTCTTGGTTGCCCTTTGTTGTTGATTCAGGTAATCAAAGATGACTTGTGAACAAATGTTAATCATTAAACTTATTAATATGGTTTCTATTTAATGAAAAATTAAATTATTTGTGTAAATACACTAGTAATGTTATACAACATTATTTTTATATTATTAAGAAATGTTATATATTATACAAATAAAATATATAATAATCAATTAACACTGGTTGACATTTGTCTCTTAATCAAATTATTCATATTGAAATCTTAATATTGGATATGAAATAAATTATATTAAAAATAAAATATTTATCTGGTATGCGCTTAGTCTGTATCTAAAATTAGTCATTATTTTCTATATTAACTATTTTCTACCAATATCATTCTCATAAAAAAATTATATATACAAAAATCACACAACTAATCTTTTTCAACTAATCAGATTAATGGATGGATCCATTAAAAATTTACCACAGTTCAAGTATAACGAATCAATTAGGCAAAAAAATTAAAATATAGCAATTTTAATAAAAAATTACGAAAATATTGTAGTTTTAAAAGTATTTACGCATCCATAGCAACTATTTGCACTCCTCCTAGGCGTGACTCATTCCGTCGCTAATTTCATTTTTAATTCTGTCGCTAACACTTTTTGCGATGGAATATTGGGCATGACCACAATATTCAGTCACAAAAAGTATTAACGACTGAAATAGAGACCGAAATTAGTGTATGCCTTTAAAATCAATTTTTTTTACTTACAGTATAATTTTTTTTCAATTTTTGAAATTAGTGTTGCGACCACAATATTGTGATTTTTTAATTTTTTTAAACAGAAATCGTTAAAAAATTTCCAGTATAATTCTTTTTAAACGAACGACTTTAAAATTAATTTTTTTTTACAACTTTAAGTTTTTATTATTATTAATATACGACTTCAAAGTCGATCTAAAAATCAATGATGAAGATCAGTCTAAAAATACTTTAAAATTAGCTAAAAATAATAATTGATAATATTATTACAAACTACAATAAATTTGTAATTAATTAGACTGAACATTGGCAATATCTAATTTTTTTTCTAATTTTGGACTCTATTTCAGTTTCTAATTCTTTTTAGACTGAATATTATGGTACGTCCAATATTTCATCACAAAAAGTATTAGCGACAGAATTAGAGACGAAATGAGTCACGTCCAGGAAGAACACGGCTGATTACTATAAATGCGTAAATACCGTTAAAACTACAATATTTTCGTAATTTTTTATTAAAATTACTATATTTTAATTTTTTTTTCCCATGCAATTATTAAAGGCGTGCTTTACCACTGAATTAATAATCCATCATGTGGGCCTCCTGTCGAGACCCGCTATTCCAAAATCAAAAGAAAAGTAACGAAAACTAATTTCTCTAAATTGTCTTGTCCCAGGTAACTCGTTTCTCATGCGGAGGATTCGTATTTGCCGTGCGCATGAATCACGTTGTGTGCGACTCTTTCGGATTGGTTCAGTTCCTCCACATGGTCGGAACATTGGCATGGGACCCACACGCAGCAATTCAACCACCGGTGTGGAAAAGAGAGATATTTAGCGCACGTGATCCTCCACGCGTCACATGCACGCACCACGAGTACGATGATGTTGCCGACCATAGTACTCCACCTTCAATGAACAACAATCTCGCCCACGAATCATTTTTCTTTGGACCCAAAGAGATTCTCACGCTCCGTAAGAGTCTTCCCCTCAACCTTCAGAAATGCTCCACCTTCGAGTTAATATCCGCATGCTTGTGGAAATGTCGTACAATGGCACTTGACCTAAACCCTAACGAGGTTGTTGGTGTGTCTTGTTTCATCACTGCTCATGGTAAGGTCAAAGTGCCAAAAGGGTATTACGGGAACGCGTTTGTGTTTCCAATTGCGCTTTCAAAAGCTGGTTTGTTGTGCCAAAACCCGTTGGGGTATGCTTTGGGTTTGATCAGAGAAGCAAAGGCTCGAATGAGTGAAGAGTATGTGAGGTCAGTGGTTGATCTTATGGTTCTCAAGGGGCGTCCAATTTATAGAAAAAATGGGAACTTCTTTGTGGGTGATATAACTCGTGTGGGTTTTGGTGAAGTTGATTTTGGTTGGGGAAAGCCCGTTTATGGAGGCCCTGTTGGAGCCATACCGTTTATTAGCTACCTTGCTCGGTTCAAAAATGGAAGAGACAAGGATGGGATTATGGTGCCAATATTGTTGCCACATCTTGCGATGAGAAGGTTTCTTTGGGAGGTGACGAAAATGACCAGTGAAGAGGAGTTTCATCCTATTGCCAACAAGGAAACAAGAGCTAGATCCATGATGTAATTAAACATGATTCATTGCTTCCGTTTGGTTTGATATTGTGCTTTATGCTTGGTTGATACCCACCTTGTATAAATATATAAATAGTCTGTTTTCTAGTGGGAGATAATGACCTAGTTTGAATCAGTTCCTAGCTTATGTATTAGGGGAACTTCTTAATTAATTAAGATAATTAAGTATTACTTTTAGTCAAAGACTTGAATTTTGTTTTCAATAATATTTTAATAAATAATTTATAAAATTACATTTATCTATATTTGAAAACCTTATTTTACCTACGATTCATGCTCCAAGTTTTTCTTGTACATTATTATCTTTCTAGTTTCAATGCTGTTGACGCATGCGGGTTTTCACGTGCCTGAAATAGATTGTGCTTGAATAACCTTGTTACATTTAAGCGAAACTATATCATTTAGGGGTTACTTTTTCCGTTAATTATATTTTGAGGGTTGATTTTGAATTACTATAAAAAAAAGGGGGTAAGTCATAATATGTTATGACTTATAAACTCTAAGTAGATGTTATGATTTCTAAGTTTTTTTAATTGAAATCATAAAATATTTTATTTCTTAAGATTTTTTTTTAAATTATAACTTTAAAGTCGTAATTTTTTTTTAACAATTCAAAGTTGTAAAATTTTTTATCAAATATTTTTTCAAAATAATTGTAAATAATTTTTTAATTTAATTATTTAGTACATAAATATATTTTACTTATTTTTAGTTTTATTAAATATTTTGTATATATTTTTCATATGGTTTTATTTAATATTTTTTAATTTTGATATATTTTTAATTTAATATATTTTCTATAGAAATTTTTTCTATATTTTTACTAATGTTAAGGATTATTATTTATTTTGTAAACTAAAAAAATAATGCAAAAGGCTTAAATTTAAATGAAAATATTAAAAGTGGCTGACATTTTTTACGTCTCTCATCGTTTCGAAGGATAAGACATAAAATATGCAAAAAAAATTAATATTTTTTGATAAATTATAAGTTAATATTAGTAACAAAATATTTTAATATTTTCATTTAAATTTAAATCTTTTATATTTAAATCTTTTGAATTATTTTTAATTAACAAAAATAATGATAATCCTTTGGTAAAAAATATAGAAATTATATTAAATAAAACAATATGCAAAAAATATAAATGATATTGAAATAAAATTACATATAGAATATATATTAAATAAAATAATATGACAAAAATTAAGAAAATATTAAATAAAATCATATAAAAAACAGAAAATATAATAATAATAAAACAATGTTAAAAAATATTAAATAAAATTATATCAAAAATACATACAAAATATTAAATAAAAGTAAAACATATTTATCTATTAAATAATTAATTTAAAAATTATTTAATATTTTTAAAAAAATATTTGAAAAAATCTTTACGACTTTGAAGTAGTAAATAAAAAAAAAAACTTTAACAACTTTGAAGTCGTTAAAAAAATTCTACGACTTTAGTTAAAAAAGTTTAAAAATTAAAAAAATTAGAAATCGTAATATCAATTATATCTTTCAATACAAAAGTCACAACAGATGTTATAAGTTATTCATTTTTGTTATAATAATTCAAAATTAACCCTCAAATTATAATTATCGAAAAAATAACCCCTAAATGATAGTTTTGCCATTACATTGATGCCGTGAAAAAAAAAAACTTTGTCACATAGATGTCAGCAATAATGATGTCCGGGGCCGAATGACCAAAAGGGGTAATTCATTTTTGAATTTATCAAATGAGAGTAAATTTTGAATTAATTAATATCTAAATAGGAGAAAGACATGAATTTTTTACTTCTGATAATAGAAATCATAAAAAATTCATGATTTTACTTTTTTTTTTTACTCAAGTATAAAAACTAATGACTTCAATTATTTTTTTAAAATTTTTTTATATAAAGTTGTAAAATCTTTTACAAATTCAAAGTTATTATATATTTTTTAATTAATTTTTAACGACTTTAAACTCCTTTTAATTTCTAACATTTTTATTTCAATATTTTTAATAATACTAAAAAATAGTTTTAACTTAAAATTTATCAAATAATATTAAAGTCTTTTAAAATATTTTTTAATTAGTTTTTACATTTATCATTAAATAAACTAATAATTTCGTACAATATTATTAATTAGTTTTATTTGATAAAATTATTTTAATATTAAAAAACTGAAATTAATTTATCAATAAAATTAGTTGTTAAAATAAAAATAACATAATATATAATATAAAATTAACGATACAAATTAAACACAAACATAAAATTAGAAAGTAAAAATAGTATTAGCCGACAACTTGTTTGTATGGTAATTATTATGATTATGTCTTTACCTTCTGCCAATAAACATTTCTTAAGTCTATTATTTGGAATTGTTTTGTCCATTTCATTTTGTATATAGCCCGTGGCTCGCCTTTTCGATGTGTCTCTTCATTTTGAAGGATCAAACATAAAATATGAACCTAAATATTGAAGTTATTAATCTTCGTTTCCAAGGAAATAAAACTGATACGGGTAAACTTTGTAAATATTTTTCAACTTATATACAAATTCTACAAATATGTGTAGTACTTTTTTATTTTGATTTAAATTTAAGTCTTTTGTTTACATTATTTTTTCTAATTTACAAAACAAATAATAATTTCTAACATTAATAACAAAAATATAGAAAATATTAAATAAAATATATTAAATATATTAAATAAAAATATAAAAATATATTAAATAAAAAATATAGAAAATATTAAATAAAAAATAAATTAAAACTAATTTAGAGTTGTTCAAAATTGATTTAAAATTTTAAAAAGATTAGCATGACTTTCTTTGAAGTTGTTAAACGTTTTACGACTTCAAATAAATAATTAAAAATAAAATAACTTTGAAGTCATAAAATATCTTATAACTTCATATAAAAAATTAAAAAGAAACGAAAATTATTTTGTTTTTACAAATTTAGTAAAACAAAAATAAAGTCATGAATTTTTTACGACTTCATCATCAGAAATAGTAAAACATCTTACAAAATAACTTTATTTGAATATTAATTCAAAATTTATCTTTATTTGATAAATTCCAAAGAAATTACTCCTTTTAGTCATTTGACCAATATCCAAAGATTTTCTTCTTGTTGTGGGTTAAATAAATCAACCAAACCACATGTAGCAAATTAAATTACCTGTGATTAAGGGTGGGCAAAAAAATTTAGTATCTAAATGTGATCCAAATAACTAATTTAGTCTAGTCCATTTTATTTATTTTTAATGGATCAGATTTTTTACTATATGTCTATATCCATATTTTATACCCATTTATAAATCTGAAATCCATTTTCTTTTTATACAGATTTTAGATAAAAAGCCAAAATCTATTTTTTATCGTAGAAGCGTCTTTTCTCCCAAATCCAAAGTTCATAAACTCAAATCCGAAAAATACAAATTACTCTCTCGCTCTCATGATTCCTCTCACATACGTGTCCTTGCTTTTGGTTTCCTCTCTCACTCTCGTGAATGTGATTCCTCTCAGGCTCTCACATACAGTTGTGCTCCTGCCCTTGGGTTTTTTCTTTTAGGTAGAAGCAAACAAAATTTGCAGGTACGAATTCTCAAAAAACATTTGTATCTCTCCTTTTTTTTATATTACAAAAATAATCAATGTTTCCAAGCTGTAGAAAATGGCATATTCATTTTCTCTTTCATGCACTTTCTTTCTATGGTGTGTGTGTGTGTTGTATTTGTGATTGTATCTGGTTTGTTTTTCCTTTTAATGAGCTTACACTGATTCTAAAGAAGGAACTGGGTGGGAAAAGATGGAATGGTTGTTGGGAAGTGGGTTTTGGGTTGGACTCTTGCTCGGATTTGTTGTTGTAATGGATGTTGAGGTATTGGTTACAGACAGTACTAGCTTTTTGGGTGAACGAAGATATTAATTTCTTACTCAAATGTCAAGGACTAATTCTTTAATTAGATAATAAAATTCATTTCAAATATTAACTTTTTAATAGATTTTTTTCAATATTAATAAATCATAGGAATCGAACTCTTAAGCCAATTTGGATATAAGTATTTTTCAGAACTTTCAAATAAGAATTTTTTCAGCACTTTTCACAAGTTTGCAGCTTGAAAATGAATATGCCATTTTCTACAACTTGTTTAGTTTTTAAGGACTTCTTATACTCTAGCATTTGTATCTCTCCTTTTTTTATATTACAAAAATAATATGTCCACCATTTTACTTTAAATTCCTAGAATTGTTTAATGCTAACTATTATTTGGGTTCATTCTATGTGTCTAGCAATCTCTTCATTTTTTATTATTACTTTTGTGTGATGTATGGACCTCTAAATGCACTAACCTTATTTATAGTTAAAGTAGTCGTAGATTCTTCATAGTAGCATTGAAATATAATAGTACAACTAAATAAAAAAAGATTATAGGCCATATGTTTCCACTCTTGTCTATATTGATAACTCTCAAAATCTCTAATATATACCAAGTGGTCTGATCATGCAACTTGAATTGTTGTACATATTTTTTACAGGCTAATTGAATCCACTACGGCCCATTAACAATTACAATTTTTACTGACATAAAAAATTGAATATTGTGGCAGGAACATTGCAGAAGAAAGGGAGATAGGCACTTTGAATTAAAACACAGATACACGTTGTAGCTGAATCAGAGGTGTTTGATTCTTGCTCTGTACTTCAAAAACACTCTAGAATCTAGAGCCCTTCTTCTAGTGGAAAAATTACTTGAGAAGGTGGAAAAATTACTTGAGAAATTTTTAGTATAACTTGCTCCTTCTATATTTCAACTTGACTTTAATATTGTGTTTGACCATATTTGAATGTATCTGCACAAATATTGATACAAATATAGAATTTTACATTTTATCTATAAAAATATATCATAGTACAATTAGTGGCTGCAGGACCTCCTTCTATTTATCTTGGAAATTAACTATGATGTGATTGACATTCATGCACACGATTAGAAATCTTATCTTTAGATTCGTATATATGAAAGACATATGTTTTGTTGGATAAGTTCCATTTTAATGCTGGCCCAAATCCCCATGCTCTAGAAAAGGGGAATGTTTGACTTGGGCCCAATTCCTGAGGGGCTGACCTCGGCCCATTCCATGTTTAGGGAAGCAGAATCCCTAAACCTAATTCCTCTCTATAAATGGGTCATTTATAGATGGAGGAGGCAGATTTGAAGGTGTGTGACGGAAGAGTGCAGACACCAGAGCACAGTAAAGAGTGAGTCTCCTGTGAGTGTTCTCCGGCGCAGTGCTGTTGAGAGAGAGAGAGTCTCCGAGAGGTTGAGTGCAACCCTTGTAGAGAGAGAGTGGCTCCCTCCAGTGTTGGTGAGGTTGAGTGTTACTCCGGCGTGTGGCCGTGGAGTGCTTTGTAACCATTATTTGGATAGTGGAGTTTTTCTGGACAAGATCCCGTGGGTTTTCCTCATTGAGGTTTTCTCCCACGTAAAACCATTGCTGTGTGGTTTTACTCTCCTGTTCTTGCTTCTGTTACTGTGTTTTACGTTTCCGCATTATTGATTTCTGTTTTGGTTGATTCTGGGTGGAGACGATAACTCCCCAGTTTTGCCATTTGCTTGCTTGGGAGAAGGTGACGCGCACCACCGAGTTCTCCCAACAGAGTGGTATCAGAGCTCCAGGTTCGACGGGCTCTGACGAAGGAAGAAGACAGGATGGAGATGAGTACCAGTGGTAGTATCGCCCATGACGGGGATATGTTTAAGTTAACGGCCGACAACTTTACCTACTGGAGACCGATGATGGAAGATCATCTGTATTGCAAGGACTTGTATGATCCTATTGTTCTGGATGAGAAGCCGACAGGCAAGTCGGACAGGGATTGGGAGATCTTGAGTCGGAAGGCAGTGGCCACGATCAGGAAATATATAGACAAGTCTTTGTTTGAGCATGTGTCCGAGTTCACTAATGCCTTCGAATTGTGGAACAAGTTACAGTCCATGATTCAGAAGAAGACTCCGAGAAACAAGGCACATCTCGTCCGCCGGCTGGTGAAGCTGGAGTACACGGAAGGGATGAGCATGATTGAGCACCTCAACACGTACAAAGGTATCGTGAACCAGTTGTCCAAAGCCGAGATGAAAATTGACAACGAGATGCAGGCTTTATTGTCGCTGAGTTCATTGCCAGAGAGTTGGGACACCCTGGTAGTGACGTTGAGCAACTCGGCTCCTGAAGGGAAACTGGAGATGGACGTCGTAACCGACAGCCTCCTGAATGAAGAAGCCAGGAGAAGAGAACGAGGTGTATCCAACACGTTTGATGCTAACGTGGCTGAGAGGAGTAAGTCTGACTTTCGAGCTCGAGGAAAGAGCCGAGGTCGTGAGAAGCGGGACAAGTCCCGAGATCGGTCAAGACCGAGGAGTGAACTGAAGTGCTTCTATTGTGGGAAGCCCGGGCACAAAAAGGCTGACTGCTGGGTTCTGAAGAAAGACGAGCAGAATGGGTCTGTGAAGTCAAACCAGAGTTCACAGAAGAAGAGCACCACAGCCGTAATTGCCAATGCCAATGCCGAGGTATTTCTCCTGAGAGAGGATGACTCTGTGAACGTAGCCTTCGATGACTGCACCTGGATAGTGGATTCAGGCGCTTCTTTCCACGTGACCCCGCACAGAAGGTTTTTCTCCTCCTATCGGAGTGGAGATTGTGGAGCTGTGAAGATGGGGAATCAGGTAACCAGCAAGATTGTTGGTATCGGCGATGTGACGCTGACCTCAAAAGTAGGATGCCGGATCGTGCTGAAGGACGTGAGGCATGTACCTGATATGCAGCTAAATCTAATCTCGATAGGGAAGTTAGATGATGCCGGGCTTGTAAACAGCTTTGAGGGCTGTAGGTGGAAGCTGGCCAAAAACAATTTGGTGATGGCTAGAGGAAAGAAGGAAGGCTCCTTGTATGTGATGCAAGGAAGGATGTGTGGCGGTGAAGCCAACACGATCTTTGATGGTTCAAGTCTGGAGCTGTGGCACAAGCGTCTTGGCCACATGAGCGAAAAGGGACTTGAAATTCTGGAGAAGAAAGAGCTATTGACCGGGTTGAAAGGTCAAGTAATGGAGAGTTGCTCGCACTGCCTAGCTGGGAAGCAGCACCGGGTTTCATTTGCGAGACCGGATCAACCGCGGAGACGGAGGCACATACTTGACCTCGTCCATACTGACGTTTGTTCCATGACGGAGAGATCGCTTAGAGGCGCGCAGTATTTTGTCTCTTTCATTGATGACCACTCCTGCAAAGTGCGGGTTTACCTTATGAAGACTAAGGGCCAGGTTCTCCAATGCTTTAAGGAGTTCCACGCAATGGTGGAGAGGGAGACCGGGAAGAAATTGAAGGTGGTCAGATCAGATAATGGCGGTGAGTACAGGGGTCCCTTTGAAGCTTACTGTAGAGAAGCCGGGATCAGACTGGAGAAGACGCCCCCCCAAGACACCTCAGCTGAATGGACTAGCTGAGAGGATGAACCGGACTATTGAAGAGAAGGTCCGAAGTATGCTTTCCAACGCAGGGTTGTCGAAAGGATATTGGGGAAAGGCAGTGAGGACTGCGGTCGATTTGATAAATCTTTCTCCGTCTTGACCGCTGAATGGAGAGATTCCAGAAGAAATCTGGACAGGTCGAAAACCGACCTATGAACATCTAAGGGTGTTCGGATGCCGAGTCTTCGTGCATGTCCCAAAAGATGAAAGGGCGAAGCTGGATGCGAAGACGAAGGAGTGCATATACCTCGGTTCGCCGAAAATCGAGTTTGGCTATAGACTGTGGGATCCAATCAAGAAGCAGATTGTGAGAAGCCGAGATGTAGTCTTCCACGAGGATGAGACCATCCGTGACATCTCGAAGCCCCAAGTCTGGGTTACTGTCCGAGGAGAAGAACCCGTCCCTCAAATGCATGTTGAAGCAGGGGGAGAAGTCAATGAAGAAATCGCTGAAGGCGATGTTGAAGATGATGACCAGCAAGATGCCGATGATACCGGAACCCGGAATGAAAGTGAAGAGCCGAGTTCTGAGGACGATGATGGTGAAGAAGAACAGCCGAGATACCCCACAAGAGAAAGAAGACCTTCTACAAGGTATCCACCAGACGAGTATACCGTAATTGCTGAGGAGGGTGAACCCCAGAGTTACGAGGAGGCGGTGGAGAGCCCAGAGAGCGGCAAATGGGAGAAGGCCATGCAGGACGAGATGAAGTCATTGCATGAGAATCAGACGTATGAGCTGACCGAGCTATCCAAGGGAAGGCGAGCTCTGAAGAACAAGTGGGTGTATAAGATTAAGCAGGAGGAGAACGACAAGAGGCCGAGATTCAAAGCCCGGATTGTAGTGAAAGGCTGCAACCAGAAAAATGGGATAGACTTTGATGAGATATTCTCTCCTGTTGTGAAGATGACCTCAGTCCGAACAGTCTTGGCAATGGCAGTTGTTGCAGACCTGGAGGTGGAACAGATGGATGTGAAAACGGCATTTCTTCACGGTGAGCTGGAGGAAGAAATCTTCATGGAGCAACCAGAAGGGTTTGAAGCTCCGGGAACAGAAGGCATGGTGTGCCGACTGAAGAAGAGTCTCTATGGCTTGAAGTAAGCACCTCGCCAGTGGTACAGGAAGTTTGATTCCTTCATGACCAATCACAAGTTCATGAAGACGGAGGCCGACCACTGTGTTTTCGTGAAGAGGTATGAGACTGGTGATTTCCTGATCTTGCTACTATACGTGGATGACATGCTGATAGTAGGACAAGACAAGGTGAATATTTTCGCCCTGAAGGAGGCGTTGAGATCGTCCTTTGCTATGAAGGACCTCGGTCCAGCAAAGCAGATCCTTGGGATGAAGATCATCCGGGATAGGAAGAAGAAGCTGCTGTGGCTAAGTCAGGAGAAATATGTTGAGAAGATCCTGAAGAGATTCAACATGGACAAAGCCAAGACAGTAAGCACCCCCTTGGCCGGACATTTGAAGCTGAATGAAAGGCAATGTCCGAGGTCGGATGAAGACCGAGAGGAGATGGAGAAGATCCCCTACCAATCTGTAGTCGGAAGTTTGATGTATGCAATGGTTTGCACCCGACCCGACCTGGCGTACGCAGTTGGTGTGGTAAGCCGATATCTTTCGAATCCTGGCAGGGAACACTGGGAAGCAGTGAAGTGGATCTTCAGATACCTCCGAGGAACAACCAAGCTGTGTCTTCAGTTTGGAGGAAGCAAGGCCGAGTTGCAAGGCTACTCGAATGCTGATTTAGGGGGAGATTCCGACTCAAGGAAGTCGACGATGGGATATTTGATGACCCTGGTTGGAGGGGCTATCTCGTGGCAGTCAAGACTGCAGAAGTGTGTGGCACTATCGACTACCGAGGCCGAGTACATTGTCGCGACCGAGGTGTGCAATGAGTTGCTATGGATGAAGTATTTTCTCCAGGAGCTCGGCCACAATCAGGACAAGTATGAGCTGAAGTGTGACAACCAGAGCGCCATTCACCTGGCAAGGAACTCGACGTATCACTCCCGCACCAAGCACATTGACGCCAGGTATCACTGGATACGGGATGCGGTGGAGGCCGAGAAGCTCACACTTGGGAAAGTGCACACAAGTCAGAATTGGTCTGACATGATGACGAAGCCGGTGCCAGCAATGAAGCTTGAAGATTGCTGTGAAGGAGCCGAGCTTGTGAACTCGGTATGATGAAGCCGAGGTGTAGAGGCCGAGTGGCAGAGTGAAGATCTCGGACCTCAAGAGTGGAAGACCGGATTATGCCGGGTTGCCGACTTGTCGCATTGAAAACGGAAGGGGGAGATTTGTTGGATAAGTTTCGTTTTAATGCTGGCCCAAATCCCCATGCTCTAGAAAAGGGGAATGTTTGACTTGGGCCCAATTCCCGAGGGGTTGACCTCGGCCCATTCCATGTTTAGGGAAGCAGAATCCCTAAACCTAATTCCTCTCTATAAATGGGTCATTTATAGATGGAGGAGGCAGACTTGAAGGTGTGTGATGGAAGAGTGCAGACACCAGAGCACAGTAGAAAGTGAGTCTCCTGTGAGTGTTCTCCGGCGCAGTGCTGTTGAGAGAGAGAGTCTCCGAGAGGTTGAGTGCAACCCTTGTAGAGAGAGAGTGGCTCCCTCCATTGTTGGTGAGGTTGAGTGTTACTCCGGCGTGTGGCCGTGGAGTGCTTTGTAACCATTATTTGGATAGTGGAGTTTTTCTGGACAAGGTCCCGTGGGTTTTCCTCATTGAGGTTTTCTCCCACGTAAAACAATTGCTGTGTGTTTTTACTCTCCTGTTATTGCTTCTGTTACTGTGTTTTACGTTTCCGCATTATTGATTTCTGTTTTGGTTGATTCTGGGTGGAGACGATTACTCCCCAGTTTTGCCGTTTGCTTCCTTGGGAGAAGGTGACGCGCACCACCGAGTTCTCCCAACATGTTTAGATAAATTAATTATGGAAAAATAGATTAGTCTCTTATTTATGGAAAAATAGATTAATTAGCGAAAGCCTATGTGTATGATTTTGGCAGCTTGTGTTCTTGAGAAGAATAGCCACCACTTTCCATTGACAAACATCCTGTACACTTTTTAGTGTTTAATTATTAAAATTTATAAAAAAATATATTATAATATTTAAGTGGATTTTAATTAAATATGACCAAATTTATATCCACTTAAGTGGATTTGATCTTGAATCCAGATTGATTTTTAAAAAATATAAATATGGATTTAAAATCCAATCCATTTAAGTAGATATAAATTAGATATAAATTGAATTCTTAAAAATTCAATCCATGTCTACCCTTACCTGTGATACACATGGTTTAATTATAAATAAAAATGTGACTATCATTTTTTTTAATGTTTGTTAGTTTTTTAGAACTTGCTCAATTAAACCTTAGTGAAATCTAAGTACAGACTATCCAGATCCGAGGATAAACGTATATGCTTTTGCCTTGTTAGATTATGTTTCAATTTTTGCCTAGGAGCAATGAACCAAATGGATCGACAAACGATAATGTAATGCTCCCCACACATTTTGCCATATATTTCCCCTTCATTGTAACCATATATGATTTTAAATAGCAGTATATTTTAACATTTCACAATCGCATTACTATTGCATCAGTCATATATATTTTTATGTAAAGTAAAAGCTTTTTCACCGCATCATAATCACAACCGTAATTTAAAACCATGTTTGTAACAGCCCCTTAAACTGAGAAAAGTTAACCATTGCATCCTGATTTAATTAATGCAGATTGAATCCCCCACCACTTCAAACAATCAGCCCACACGTCAAAGAAAAATTCACAGCGAAAAAATAAATGATTCATTGTTTCCACCTCATTTTTCAACCTTGACAAATATTCAAATGACAAGGATTCATCGTCTTCCTAACCAGATTACTACCCGTAGGGATTCTATCTTGCACCAACCTTCAAACAAACGCATGCTGAACCTTTAATGGCACACATCCCAGCTACTCATTTAATTTTCAGTTATTACATTTCTTGAATCCAATTACAAATCAATCACTATTCTATTAATATTAATGACTTTTAAGATAATTTTATAAAAATTAATAAATTTATAATACATGATATAATTTGAGAAATTGGATAACAATTTAAAACTATTTTATCCTATTAATTAATACAAAAAAAAAATTCCTCATAAAAGTTAAGTTAGGTCTAGAAACTTAATTAGAATGCTTGTAAAAGATATTTACAAATCATCTAATAACAAATCATGTTAGATGCATCATGCATGTTGAAAAAACGCCTTGGACCACTCTCGGTCTCGGACCACCCTATGGTGACAAACCTAACTTTCCTACGTACCAGCCTATATACTGACCTTGCAGTTTGAACATCGACGTTTTGGAATGACTGATTACTATAGTTGTACGATGTAAGCCATATATTTTAAGACCTTATCATTATACTTAATATTATATGGACTCAAGGTAATCTTCATTCCAAGGAAGAGAAAAAGCTAGCACACACATACAAGAAGAGCTATCTTTAGTCCTCCCTTGAAATTCATATGAGGTCGTCACGAACAAGTTTTTCAGTGGTGCATGGTGAGCCTGAACTGGTGGTGCCAGCAGGACAAGCTCCGCGAGAATTAAAGAACCTCTCTGACATAGATGACCAGGAAGGGTTACGTTTTCAGCATCATGTGATAATGTTCTACCAAAAGAGTCATGTTATGGAAGGAAAACACCCTGCTAGGGTTATAAAATATGGTTTGGCTGAAGCACTTGTACACTATTACCCACTAGCTGGTAGGTTGAGAGAATGGCCTAACAGAAAGCTAACAGTGGATTGCAGTGGTGAGGGCATTTTGTTCGTTGAAGCTGAGGCTCATGTTTCACTCAAGGAGCTAGGCAATTCCATTCTGCCACCATGCCCCCACATGAAGGAACTCCTCCTTGATGTTCCTGGATCACAAGGCATTCTCGGATGCCCTCTGCTGTTGGTTCAGGTAATTAAAGCATAAGCATGTCTGCAATTTTTTTTTTGTGATGTTATAGCTAGGTGTGAAATATATATGCACAAATTTTGAAAACAATTAATCTCTTTTGATGAACCTGTTTCTTTGTCTTTAATGAAACCTTTTTTCCTAATCACGTATTTCTTTTGTCAACGAGACTAGAATTTCAGATTTTACTTAAAGAATTTAAGTGCTATTCTCCTTTAATCAAACAAGCTGTCTCCATGTACTCCATAGAAGATACCTCTGAGTTTAAACATACCACTAATTTAATAACGATTAGATATTTACATAAATACTTGATTCGTTGCAATTAATTGCAAAGTATTACAGTGTCTTTACTTTACAACAATCATAATTACATGTAACTGGTAATTTGTGACCAAATCGCCTAGTTCCTTACTAGAATCCTCATCTCTTCTCTTGATCGGATAAAAAGAAAACTACGTTGTAATTTAGTATACTAAAAATATAACCAATTAGTTCCTTATATATTGATCAATTTATTTTCCATGAACCATGCTTGAAACAGAAACGTTGGTTTGCTAACACACGGCACGAATAATACACTATCATTGAATTTGTCCACATGTGATGTTTGTGTAGGTAACCCGTCTAACATGTGGAGGATTTGCTTTCGCCGCACGCATGAACCACACAATCTGCGACTCACTCGGGCTAGTTCAATTTCTCACCATGGTTGGTGAGATTGCAAGAGGTGTTTCTATATCACAGTTCCCTGTGTGGCAAAGAGAACTATTCAGTGCAAGAGACCCACCAAGAATCACTTGTGCACACCACGAATATGATGAAACCAAACACTGCAGCAGCAAAGATACAATGGACTTTGACCAAATGGCCCACGAGTCATTTTTCTTCGGCCCAAGAGAGATTGTAAACCTGAGGAGTCACCTTCCTCAGCACCTAAGAAAATCTTCAACTTTTGAGATACTATCTGCTTGCTTGTGGAAATGTCGCACCAAAGCACTTGGGCTGGAGCCCAATGAAATAGTGGGCTTATCTCCCTTTGTTACTGCTCGTGGCAAAGTGGGCCTAGATGTACCCAATGGGTACTATGGCAATGCCTTTGCCTTTCCAATGGCACTTTCGAAGGCTGGACTATTGTGCCAAAGCCCATTGGAATATGCATTGGGCTTGATAAAAAAGGCAAAGGCCCAAATGGGTCTAGAATACGTGAGTTCAGTGGCAGATTTTATGGTTCTCAAGGGTCGGCCCATGTACAAGACAAAAGGAAATTACCTTATTGGGGATACTACTCGTGTGGGGTTCTATGATGTGGATTTTGGGTGGGGTAGTCCTATCTATGGAGGGCCTGCAGGGGCTATACCTTTTGTTAGCTTCTATGGAAGGTTTAGAAACAGTGAAGGTAAGGATGGGGTTGTTGTGCCAATTTTGTTGCCACACCATGTCATGAAGAAGTTTCTCTTTGAGCTGGTTAAGATCACAAGTGAGGTCCCTGTAGATCTGCCTTACAACAAAATAACAAATAAGTCCATGTTGTAACACTGCTGTTATGACAAAGGAGGAGTGGTAGCAATACACTTTAAAATGTCACTAAGAGTCTACTTTAGATTTTAAATAAGTAACATTTTAAACAATAGAAATGTGAATAAAATAAGAGTTTATATTTCTATTGTTAATAAAAAAAAGAAATCATAATAAATATAATTTTTAAGGTAATTATTATAAATTTAACACACTTATCATGTAATGTATAATGTTTTTATATTATACATTACTATTTTTTTTTTAATAAAACTTGAGTTTTTGATTAGAAACATTAAAATTTAAAATATATTTATATTTAATTTTACCGTGCAAAGCATGGTACTGTACTGTTGTAATTTGTAGAAGAATTATCATTTCCCTGTGCTTTCTTGTCACGGGAGAGACAAGCAATCTGTGATGGAATCGCGTTGCCTTTAGACGCTATGTGCATGTGAAGCATTTACTTTTTTTCAAAAACCTTTGAAATTGATACGATTTAGGTATTGAGGAATGTGAATTTGACTATATATGTAATGGTACCAAGCTCTCATGTATAAAGAAAGTCAAAGGAAGTTGGCCGAATTCTAAATGCTGCACATTTGTGTCAATGTGAAGTTAGGCAGGTTTAATTTGTGTCGATGTGCATAGGAAATGCTAGCATATGCTAAGTGTTGCAGAGTGCTCAAAGCTTTTTCACTTGGTTGAAAGAGAAATGCCAACACTCTTTTAAATAAATCCTCTATTGATTGAAATTTTTTTGAAACACAAATTTTTGTAAGTCTTTCTTTGTATTTAATGAGTCTCTTTTATTTTTATAATTTCAATAAATTGTAACTAATAGAAAATTATGTATTAGAAAGAGTGTGTTACTACTTACTAGCACTTCTCAAGATAAAAGACTCTTTGTGTACAAAAAAATTAAAAAAATGAGAGAAAAAAAAAGGATTTAAGTTAATATTTGCTTAATTTCTTTCTGGCAGTGGATCATATTTCTATTTTTACACCAAATTAATAATAAACATTTTTTTTATAAAACTCATTATTTATTAAATAATTGTTAAAAAATTGATATTTAAACTATTGTGCAAAAGAAAAGAAAAAAATCTCACCTCCCCTTTCATACATATTTGCATCCGTCCTTGCCACAACTTACCGACAAATTTCTTATGAATATGATACCTTAGTATTTGAGAGCTGAGAGCTTTGATGCAACTATTGGTAAATACCAACACACTTTCTATGATTTGTCAACTTAATACAATAGACTCTAAGAGAAAACAGAACATAAGTATAATAACACTAGAAATTTTAGCATGGAATACCTCAAATCCTCAATATATATGATCAATAAGGAAAACCTATAGGACCCATAAACTATACTTAATTAAACTTTTACTATAGTTAACTAAAATGGAAATGCATAAAAAACAATAATAATCTATTTTCAAATTGCAGATAAAACCCTCACAAATTGCTCTATATTAGTATTGTAACTCACATAATATTTGTACCATGGTGGGTTTTTTTTTGGAGTGAATTGTACCATGGTGTTTTATCTTCACAAATTACAGCCGATTAAACATTAAAGTAACTTTTTAGGTTAATCGATAAATGTTTTCATGTAATAACGCATGGATAAAAGGTTTTTCCTTGGTTGTCCCATATTTTATGCCCCTGCACCGAAACATCAAAATCCAAGAAGAGGCACCATATATAATCCCCATGTTCTTCTATCGGTTTTATCCCAAGCAAAAGGATAGTACATAGCAAAATGGAGACAAAATGTAGTGGTGGTGGGGTTGCCAATTATATGATATATAGTAGGGCATGCAATTAACTTAAGCTTTTTGTTTCTTAGCATAGCAAGTGTGTGATGATAGGAATAGGAGCAGCAAAGGCAAGCTACTTTGGTGCCACTTCCAAAAGGAGACAAATTAGATAAAGCCACTTCATAATCGATCCCCATATTCCTAACAGCTAGCTGCACGCAATAGAATGGATGTTGGCCCTGCTTCCTATAATTTCTACTTAGTGGTCCTTACTAGAAAACATAGCATTTCTAGTTAATTTTTTTTTTTGAAGTTTTGTAAAATTCTAGTTAGGAAATTTTATCTAGCACAGTTTTTTTTTCTATGTACTTTTGTAAATCTAGAAATAAAAATATGTAAACTTCAAGAGAATGCTAGTATTTATATTACCAAATATTGCCCACAACTTATAACAAAATAATTATACATCACTCATTCTTAATCTCTCACTTTTTTTATAATGATATTGCTATAAAGTATCCAATCTCAAACTTATCTTTGTTAAAAATCATAAATACATATAAAATAAATATTTTTTTTAAATAATTT
The DNA here is from genome assembly GCA_013407115.1 of Glycine latifolia. Classification (NCBI taxonomy): domain Eukaryota; kingdom Viridiplantae; phylum Streptophyta; class Magnoliopsida; order Fabales; family Fabaceae; genus Glycine; species Glycine latifolia. Next base: position 32,643,554 of record CM023941.1, read on the forward strand.
ATTTTATATTCAAAATTAAGATTCAAATTCTGAATCAAATATACCATTAACTACAATTTGTACCAATCTGTTGGTTGTCGCTGCTGCTGCATACTAGCTTATACCACACTTTGGTGAATAGTATAATGAGAGTATGGACAAATTAGGAGACAGGAACCTTAAGTACCGGCGCTTTTCATGGAACTGAAATGGGGGAATTAAGTGAAAAATAAGGGAATAGGCCTGCAGGCGCATCTCTCATGTTCATGGCACATAGGCTTTGACAAATGACAACTATCCCTACTAATATACCATGTGTTAAGTTTGAATTCTGAACTTTATTTTAACTATTTAGATTCGTTGCCAGTGTTTTTATATCACAACAGTAATGATGTTAATTTTTCAAAATTAATATTAGTGTTAATTTCATAACGTCTAGTTCCATTTCTTACCCGTGAATCTAGCTTGTTTGTTTAGTTATATATTGAATGGATCCTAAAGTCATAATCTTGAATCAGGCACGTGAACTTCTTAAAAAAGAAATCCTTTCATTGGTTTGAAACTTCTTATACAATAACTATTATTTATCAATGTATTCTATAAATTATTTGATGTAAAAATAGAATCAAAATAGTTATAGTTTATTTTTTTACACAGCAAAATTGGGCTATAACACAAGAAGTAGCCTAACACCAAACCGAAACGTACTTACAAGCATAGTGCTATAATGCCGAACATACACCCCTCCAATGATAATCGTTCCCGCAGATTCTTCCCAGATACAAAAGTAGAGTTATAGTTAACTTAATTATTTAGTAACTGACCCAATTTAGCGTATTTAAATATGGAGGTTACATATATTAACATCCCGCTCAATAACTTAATTTAGTGTGAAATAATTTACAATAACTCAACTATTATATTCAATTAATTGAGTTAGACTCTCTTAATTGTATTTTATGTATATAGAAAAATATATATTGAGAGAGGTTAAATACTTAAATGAATCTTTGTAAACAATAAAGTCAAATATGAAGACAAAGATGTTAATATGCTCAATTGCTCACAAGAACAAGTAAACAACACTTACATAATTATATGCTTTGTTTAGGAAGCAAGAACAAGGAAGGAAGCATAGAGAAGAGAGGAGATAAATCATTAATTAGTTTTCTTCCTTCTACCATATGGTACTTTAATTTTTGTATATTTTTCTCATTTATTAGGGGTATTTGTGTCAACCAAATAAAGAAAAAAGTTTTAACTTTCTTTTTTATCAAATAATTTTAAAAATTATGTCACTTCTAGCTTATTCTTTTTTTTTTCTTTCTTTTCAAATATTTTTCTAAACCAAACACATAATTAGTTAAATAGAATATGTGAATATTGTACATCCTTTATTACATGCCTTTGATTCTTACGGATAAAATAATAGTTAAAAATTAATTTCCTAAATCAAACACATAATTAGTTCTCATTTTTTTCATAATTTAATACACGAATCAAATAAACAAAGTTTCCATGCAAAATAAATTAGTGTTAATTTAGACATTTTTCTAGACTTTATAGAAGAGAAAATATGATTAGGTAGAAAAGTTAAAATTAAGAATCTTTAAGAGAATTGCATTGTATCCAAACTTGCTCGACTCGAATGTGCCAATGCTAATGCATACAATTACAAAGCCTTTTTCAATTTCCATTCACCCCTTCCAAAATTCATTACAAATGGTAATAAAAAAATAAGAAATGAAAAATCATCAATTATACCCAAAAATTACCACAAAAATATAAGAGATATCAATACAAAATACAAAGTAAGACAAAAATACTAAAGCTATAAAATTCCTAAAAATTCTACTCATAATAGTTTGAACCACTTCTGTAAAAAAAAGGTTTGAACCACTCAAATGACTTCTTTTTTACAGAACTCAAATGACTTTCTAATTCACTATAATTATAGCACACAAACGCATATTTACCAGTTCAGAAGAGAAAAAAAAGCATATTTATCAGTCAACAATAGAAATTACCTCGTCTTGTAAAGACAGACAAGAGAAAAAGGTTTTATGCAAAGACATTTGTCAACATCCCAATGTATGCATAACTTTTGTCACAACAACTTCCTTATTAAAACACATTAACTCAAAATATTTTTTTACTAGGAGGATCCACCCATGACCCACCATCTTTTAGCGATGATTAGATGAATCTCAAGGCAGAGAGGAAGAAAAATATTGTCATCATTGGAACAACCCCAACAAGAACAGTAAAACTATAGTATTTCTTACAGAAAATCAGATTATTCCATAGATTTCATTTCTCGATGGAAGGGATTATCTCATTCTTATTTTCCGATTTTTCAATTGAAAATTATGTTATTATGTGTCTACGGTAAAAAGGATATATTATATTTTACTATCTTCTAATTTCACATTTTTTTCTCATTTATCCTTTAATATATATATCCTTTATCATTAAACTCTCCTAAAATTCCAATTAAAGTAAACATATCATAATTACAATTAAAATTGCGGTTAATAAGTCTAAGAATAAGAGTAAATTTTTTAGTAATATAACAAAATATAAGAGAATTCCATTATAAAACAATAAAGAACAAGATAATTAGGTACTGAGTGCATAAATTAATTAGCATGAAGTTGTTATTGCTTAACCACTAGTCTTAGGTTTAGGTTTGAGTTTTGGATACAATTTATAGATATTTTGAATGCTGAATTTTGTCATCACAATAGTCTTACTGAATTTTAGTTAAAAATTGTCTTTTGTTAAAAATATTTATAATATATATAAAGAAAAAGTTAAGGAAATACAAAATACTTAAAAATATATTTATGGTATATATAAGTTATCATTTTTTGTCTTTTTGTAAGTTAATTTTTCTTATTTTAGTTCTTTAAGTTTTTTTTTTGTTTTTCTTTAATTCTTGTAAGTTTGTGTATTTTCAATTTTAATTTTTTAAGATTTAATTTTTTTATAATTCTCATAAATTTGCACTTAACCAATACTAAAAAAACACAAATTTACCAGAATTAAAAACCAACCATTTTTTCTTGCAGGAATCAAATAAAAAAAATACAAACAGTTACCAAAAATATAATATATTTAAGCGAATACAAAACTATTCGAAAGTAAAATACGATGTACCCTAAAAAACCAGTACAAAAAGTGCATTTAGCTGTAATAATGCAATAATTAGTGACCCCTGAGCGAACAAGTTCAATTTGAAAATTGAAATGAAAAGCTTGATTATGAAAAGATGATTTCCAACTTAAGGATGATATTGATAGATAGGGCTCACAATCCTTGGGCCCCACTTCTCCAACTTATTGATCCACAATCTAAACCGTCGAAAGGGAACCGGACCCCACTTCATTCAACGGCCCAAAATAGTTACTCTCTCTCTGCTATTAAACACACACACACACACACACACACACTCCATTTCCATTGCTAGATTCTCTTTCCAACTCCAACCTCACTCTCCTTCTCATTCTCATTCTCTCTCACTCCCTGTACGGTGCCATTGCTCTTTGCTTATGCTCGCCATCGCCATTCACCAAACAACAATGCTATCCCAGGTAAGCTAACGTTGCCATTATAGGAACCTGTTCTGTTTCCACTTTCAACACATGTTAGAACCAAATATTTCCTTCTTTTTTTTTTTTTTCTTCCTTTCTTAATTTTTAAACTCACCTTTCTTCTTTTGATTGGATCTTCCTCAATCTTCACTTTCGTTAATAAAAACGTTTTTTAAAAAACAAATCTTTATGCAGAATCAGGGTCACAGAGGAATCTATTATCTGCGTGACCCATGTTTTTACTTTTCGGAAGACCATCCTCTCTTACTTTTTGACCATCTCTTCGTAAAGTTGCTATAAGTAACCCCTTTATCTTCACTCCACCACATTGCTCTTCTAGTTTTATTTTCTCCCCTTATGATTAATTAATTATTAATTCTGATTACTTAGTAATTAAGTAATTATGCTCAACTTGCATATGTTCTTTAATTTCTTATCTCATAACGTATAATAATACGTATGTTTGTAACGTATAATATGGCCGGTAATGTATGATACTTTTTTGGGTAATCCTTGGGGATCAATTGGTTTAGAAGGGGTAGGGGGTGGATATATACATGAAGCCGATGAATCACATAAGAAAGTTAATATATCATAAATGACCAAATTTTGTTAATGGTTCCTAATATTTTTTTTTATTTTTTTATGAGTTTTTATCTTAATTAAGGGATGACATGTCACTGATCTTTCCAACATTATCAACAATAATATCACGATCACTAATTTAATATAAAATATATCATTTATTTAAAATAATGAAAAAAATTATTTAAAACGCTGAACATATATAAGTTTTTTATTAAATAAATCCTTTTTTTGGGGGATTGAAACCAGTTCTGTTCGGATCAAAGATATAATTGCTGCTAAATGTGATTTTTTCTTTTATTGAAAGAGGTATATTATTAGGGTTTAATGTGTATAACTTTTTTTCTTATATTATTTATATAATGTTCTTCCAATATTTTTTTATCTCGTTTATCACATTAATTATTTTATTCAAATTTTATTTTACTGTTTACTGTTTTATCACTTTTGTTGTAAAACAAATTGTGTAAATTCATGGAATAGTATAACTTTTCCTTTTGAAATTTTGGGATCTTATAGTGGAAGTTATTTTAAGCGTGACTTGGTAGTACGTCAAATTAAATGCTTAGGAATGGTGGGGGTGACATTGGTGGACCATGGTGTCCTCAGCATGCATTAATCTCGAAATTTTATCAGGTGTGGGCATAATGTGAGTGTTGAAAATGGCTTAGAATAATGTTTTGGTGGCATTGTTGGTGAAGGACTCAGAGTAGGAGTTATTAATGCCGCAGTGAGTCAGTGATCTTTCGCTCTAGCCTTTGTCCTCAAACACTGACAGTGGAGTAGTGAAGAGGCAAGAAATTGAAGGGGATGTTCATGATGAGAAAAAGACTAGCATGCTGCACAAGGGAAAGGAAATTTAGCATCGATCATGATGAGCAAGAGAGTAAGTTCATACTAGTCAAACTCACTCTGTTTATATGCTTTTTTATTTATTATTATTAATTTAAATTGATTAGGCCCAATAAAAGTTTTAAATTTTTAATGATTACAACTATAAAATTAAGTAATTGACTTTAACTTTTTGTTAGTGTCTCAACAATAGTAAGAGAGCTAGATTTAAAATTGAAATCTATAACCACATCTCTCTACAAGTAATCTCAATTTCATTCACTAATGATATCGTACTATATTACTAGGTTGGATAATAAAAAATCTTTATTGCTTCTCTTTATTCTTGCCATAGACTTGTAAGTTTGGTTTTGAAAAATTGATTTTGAGTCCATACTTAATTTTGGATATATTTTTCATATGTTTGGTTAAAGAAGAATTCAAAATTGATTGAGTTCAAGTTGAAGTAACTTTGAGTAACTTCTGCTTTAGATCCAAAATTTTATACTGAATTTAACTTCTAATTTGATTTTATAATAAAATATCCAAACATAAATCATATCACCTGTAATTTTACAAAATTAATTCTATTCAAAATTAATTTTATCTATACATCAAATCCAAGAATACGCACTAAATAGCCATCTTGACGAACTTCACTATTTTTTACTGCTACAACATGCCAGTTGCATGAATATGGCTATATCAGGTCCATCTCAAAAAGGAAAAAAGGATAAATATTTTTTTTAATTTACTAGTTTTGTCGATTCGATTTTCTTGTTTCGACAAATGAATTATCCTGCCGAGTTGAAAGTTTAGGACTTGGGTCTTTAATTGATTAGACTGTAAAAACTGTGTGTAAACGATATTAAAAAAAAATCTCTTTACAATAAGTTTTTTTTGCTGAGTTCTCTTTTACGATAAGCATGGCTTGCCATTGGATCTAAGTAAAAATGTCGATGTTATAAATATTTGACAGAAAAACTTGTAATTATTTGTAGAATTGATAAATTTACATGTTGATTCGTGTAAAAAACAATAATATGACTAACATACAATAAATTTTGTGAAAGGAAACTTCGTATCATAATTTATGATTTATTTCAACCTGGACAGAAATACCCATTTTCAGAGTAGGTGGTTATTTTCTGGTTGTTATGGTCATGCGTGTGGACCAACGAAGGGAACTTCCACATTTTCAAATTTTGTATGCTGATCAATTATTGCCACGTTCGTCTTGTTTCAAGCCAAACAATAAACAGTAATATTCACTTTTTGAATTGTTAATCCTGAAATTTTTAGTCAAGCTTAGCACATTAAGCTTTGAAAAATTCCAATCTTTTCGTACAATTTATGAGAAAGATAAGACTAACAGGTAGTATAAAACTTGACAAAACGAAGGGGACCAACTGATATTCCTACATTGTTGAGCTTTCTCCGTCAGTTAATTTTTTTCTCCTTTTTCTAAACAAAATTGGTGGAATCCCGCAATTTGAACCATCTGCTTTGTTCCATTATTTTAGATGTGACATGGGTCTTGTTTTTGTTTTGAGCAATTATGACGGTGTTAGAAAAATGGAATGAATAAATAATGTGAAGAAGTTTTGGGGTTTGATAAAATCACAGAAATTGTGGTGGTTATCTTTCTCAATCTCAAATCTTAAATCTGAATCTGAACACCTTTGACCGACATGTTGGTTGACCATGGGCCACACAGGGAGTGTTGTTATTAGTGGTAACTCGTAGCTGTGCTACTCTTGTTGATAGGTGGTGACAAATTGAAGTAAATAGGTGCAGAGTGGGGATGCACATTGCACCATTCATTGTCTTACTTTGGTACTCAAAAATCAAAAATATAAAATATTTTTTCCAACTATTTAGATGTGATTCATTCTTTTGTGGGGATTCTCTTACATATCTTTTGAGGCATTTTTGACCTTGGCTTTTCTTTGCCTTTAATTCGATGCCGCTGATGTTCTATCCTGTCACAGCTCATTGCCTCGGAAGCTTTTCTGTTCTGTTCGAATCTTTGCCGTGTAAACCCTGGCTCATTTTTGTGAACACTCTCTTCATCCTTTTTCCAGTTTATTTAAACTTAAAAGTAAGTAATTTCAAAATAAATATTTTTCAAAAAAGTACTTATTTAATAATAAAATAAAATTTATTTTTTAAAGTAAAATATTTTTTTAAAAAACTAAAATAGTTTAAACAAACACATTAAAAAAATAAAAAGTTACGTATTCTTGTTTAAATAAGTATTTTTTTAACAAATAAGGTTTAAGCTAATCGGTCCATAATTCGATATGGATACGATATTACATGCACATAGGAATATAATAAATCGCTAAAAAATTGTAGGACCCGACGATGAATATAATAATATATAAAATTATTGAAAGTTAATATCAATTTTAAATCACGAGAGTTCGCGTTTCAAAAATAAGCAAAAATCATTAAAAATATGAAATAATTTTTTTTTTCTAATTATGCACCCATATTGGTGCTATTCAGTTCGAAAATTTAAATACTTGCAGAAATTTTTCTGCTGCTCATGCAGGCCTATTAAACAGGCTTCAGAATCCGAATTAAAACTTGTCTCAGTTATCTTATTGAAGGGTTTGCACAGAAAGCAAGGTGAAACATTTTATTCTCAACTCAAGTTGTATTGCCAAACGCCAAAATGGAAAAATAAATAAACAAAAAAAGGTTCGTTGATGACACTTGCATGTGACGATGTTATTATGCTTCATTATGCATAATATTAATATAGAGTTCAGGACTGATTTTTCTGATGGCTATGCCCTTCTCTTAATGTTATCGCCATCTTGGTGCAAGATCTACCATGCATTTTTAAAGACTCTTAAGACAATAATATATAGTGTATAAAGCCTAACAATATCAAAAGTTTATCAGCACTCAACTTCTCATGTGCTTTAAATATTATTAGTTTATAAACAAATATATGACTTTTGGCAAAAATAACATATATTCTAGTCAACGAATATCTTGCAATAGGTCACATTAATTTGCTATGAGGATCTGCAGTTGCAATGATACTTAACCTTGTGACGAAGGCATAAATTTTTTATACAAACTAGGAAGTTAACGATATCCGTGACAGAGATACGGTGAAATCTCAATTGTTCATTCTCCGTGATACAATTAATTCTTAATCATTAGAGATAGTTTTTATTTATTTATTTATTTAAATCTGGAGGCTTTGAGTATTTATGAGTTACATTTTTAGATGTGTCGAGTGGAGCAACTTGAGAATAACAACAGCAAATAATTTATATTTTTATGTGTGTAGATATGGAAGAACTCAGAAAAAAATTTGCGTGGTTTACTAAAATATTATCACTAAATAGAAGTTATGTACCAGTACCAAAGTGACAATTTATATTTGGGTTTTAATTGTAAACTTGCTGTTTATTCATATGCTACTTTTGGATGTTTGCCTGCATTGCTGATTTGTCAAACGGCAGAGGGAATATATTCTTGCATTATTTTGAAAATGACAGACAACTTCATTTTTTCCTCATGATTATTTGGTTACATGTAAAATGTAATATTGTTAAATTTAAGTATAACACCTTTTGAAATCATAGTTTTATGAATGTATAATAATGGAATGTTTCAGGGATTATGACATATAATGGCCTTGAGAGTTGCATGTTGAACAACCAGTCTTACGAAGATGAGAGCAGAACAAGTAGAGGAGATGAATGCATAACAGATTCATTTGATGACGACAACTCCAGTTGTTTGTCCAGCAAAGATGCTTTTGGATCATTCTCTTCAAAATGTTTGACAATGAAAAGGGATGATAAAGGACTTGAAGAATGGGACCTCTCAGAAAGTCCTCAACATTTTTGTGCCAAAGAGAAGCCTTATGCTATCCAACATTCAGATATAGAAGCCATGAAGGATAAATTTTCAAAGCTTTTGCTAGGTGAAGATGTTACAGGAGGAACTAAGGGCCTCGGTACAGCTTTGGCAATGTCTAATGCCATCACAAACCTAGCAGGTCTGCTCTAATTCCATTTTAAAAATTTCAACTATCTGGTTTTGGTTCCTTTAAAACTTACAAAGTGATGAAGTTTATCTCAGAAAAGGAATGACATGTAATGTTTTTTATGTTACTCTTTTAAATCTTATATACAATGATAAAATTTCACTTGCAAGAGTAAATGACCATTTGTTATTCATTTCTCTTTTTTCTTTTGGTTTTATTTTTGAGGAATCTAAGTACTTAATGATCGCATATGCAGTGATGGTTTTTGGTGAGCTGTGGAAATTGGAACCACTATCTGAAGAAAGGAAGAGAAAATGGCAAAGAGAAATGGACTGGTTATTGTCACCTACCAATTATATGGTCGAGCTAGTTCCTGCAAAGCAAAGCAGTTCCAATGGTGGCATTTTTGAGGTATTTTTCATTTGAGCTTTGATATAAAAGGATGGACTATTTAAACATCATATTGCAAGAAAATAAGAGAGTCATCTTCTTCAAACAGATAATGACCCCAAAGGCTCGTGGAGACATCCACATGAATCTTCCCGCACTTCAGAAGTTGGACTCTATGCTTATTGTATGTCACATTGCGATCTCTTTTTCCCATAAAAAATTGTAACTTTGTTTCAACTGACTTACTAGGCTGCTATGTCATTTTTGGTTGACAGGAAGCACTAGATTCGATGATGAATACGGAGTTTTGGTATGCAGAGGGAGGAAGCCAGGCAGAAGGGAGGGACACAAATTCACAGCATAGCAAAAGAGGGTGGCTTCCATCACCCCAAGTACCAAAAACTGGTCTTTCTGATACTGAAAGGAAGAGGTTGCTTCATCAGGGTAGGGTGGTAAGGCAAGTATTCAAGGCTGCCAAAGCTATCAATGAAAGTGTGTTGCTTGAAATGCCCGTGCCAGCTATTATTAAAGATGCACTTGCAAAGGTGATAATTTTGTAATGTTGAATAACTTCATTCAATTGAAACTATGTACATATTATGGTTTTATCCTGAGCAACTTCAATGTAGTTAAGGCATTTAATTGTTGACACTGAATATAAGCTTGAGCTCTTGAACAAGAAAATTGCATCTTTTGATAACTTGACCGTGAGGAACTTTTCATTCTCAGCTTAAGAACTTTACAGAAATCATAATCATAGGGTAAACTTTGATAAATTAAATTGTTATCTTCATTGCATCATTACTAATTCAGTAAAACTGTTTATATGTTGCAGTTTGGAAAGGCAAACCTTGGACAGGAATTGCACAAGGTTTTGATGGCTGAATCAAGCTCTGGAGAAGACATGCTTAAATATCTCAACTTGAAATCTGAACATCTTGTCCTTGAGACTGTTAATAAACTGGAAGCTGCTATATTCTCATGGAAAGAGAGAATTGCAGAACAATTTAGTGGCAAATCCCCTGTTCGATCCTCATGGTCTCCTTTTGTGAAGGATCCTATGTCAGAGGTTGATAAACTGGAGTTATTATTGGACCGTGCAGAAACACTACTACAGCTGATTAAAATCAGATATCCAAACATTCCTCAAACATTTCTGGATGCTACCAAAGTTCAATATGGCAAGGTGAGTTTTATTGTAATGCATTTCACTAATTATTCTGACCGGAGAAGACACTCTAATGGCCTGCATGATTCCCTTTTCAGTTTTTGGTTTTAAAAACTGTTTTTTAAAACAATTTCATACTATCCAGCTATGACTTTCTTGTCTAAAATCTATTATCTTTTGAAAATTGTTTCCAAAACAAGTATTTTAAAAATAAAAATAAATAGCGGAAACAGCTTAGGGATGTTTTCTCATCATCTTCTTCTGTTTTCATCTTGTTCAACCTCTCTCTCAATTTCACACTCTTTCCCGTGCCTTCAACCACCCTCCACCAATTATTTCAACAACCTTATTTAGTTGTATTTTGAAAATTAAACAGGTTTCAAAAATAGAAATTGAAGTGTCAAACAAACCCTAAATGTCTTTGTTTTTGATTTTATCTTCATTTACCCTCCTGCCTACCCCAAAAAGCTCAAAAATCCAATTTGTCGAGGCATAAAAGTCTGTCATTATTAAAGTAGTGATATTTCTGGCATACATTCAGTGGTAATGTGGTTTCTTTCGTTTCCGTAGGATATTGGACATTCCATTTTGGAAGCATATTCCAGAGTTCTTGGAAATTTAGCCTTCAGCATACTGTCTAGAATAGGAGATATATTGCAGGAGGATTCTTTAAGCAATCCTAATTCACCTGTGGTGATAAATTGCTCTCCTGAGATAAATCTCTCTCAAACTTGGGTGGTCGGTTCACATATCAGGCAGTCCTTACTTGATAAGATCAACAAGGCAGATGGACAATATTGTGATTCTAGCTGCTATACTTCTGATTTAGAACTTTCTTCTATTGATACAAAATCCAGTTCTGTAATAGTTACACCAAACAGGAGTTCTGTCTGGTGCATTAGTAGAGAGGCTTGTAAAAGTGTGTCTCCTCAAAATTCTCCATAGTAGCTTTTGTTTGGCCACTTTTGTAAATGTTATTGTTATTACTACATGGCATGCTTAGTAAGAAAAGAAGCAAACTGATAGGTTTGCCTTCCCATATATTTTGGTTGGTTTTATAACTAACTATACACAATCCTTGATCATATATTGTCGTTTAACTGATCATACATTACGTGTTATTACTTCGAAAACAATTTCTTATTTGTGCATAAATATTTTCTTTACTCCTATTTTCTTATGGCCTTGACTTTTGTTTCTATGGGAAGTGGAAGGTGAGAATTTCTTGTCATGTTGCATGAATAATCATTGAAGCAGTTGGTTGCTGAATCCATCTTGATCATTGATCATCTCAGTCTCACGTAGTATAGAATCTGAGAAGTGTGAGCAACTGAAAGGAATGGAAACTAAGAATATTTTTGGGAAGGATAGAGTAAGTATATAAAATATTGTTTTCTTTAATATATATATATATTGAGCAACAACACATACAGAAAACAAACAGTGGATATTTTGCCTATATCTCTCTTTAATAAAATTCAATTACTATCTACAAGTGTTTTGGAGTATTGGTGCTTTTTAATTTGGGGATCCTTTCGATGTACACAATTTGGGTTGACGTATTTTGAGAGAGTAGCACATTATATTTTTCTACCAGCCCTAGTGGGGCGTTCTCTCTAAAGACAATGCATTGCACACTTCAACCCAAGCTTTTCTAAACTCTCTCTTCTATTAATTTTTTTTTCAATTGTATTAATTGATTGTTATAAGCATTGTAAGTGTTATGATTTGATGTGAAATACTACTACTTTTATGTCTGCTGTTTTGGTTTTCTAAATTTTTATCTAACATTTAATGCCTCCTAAACTAAGCCAGAAAAAAAAAAATTGAGCTAATTATTTATGCTCTTACTTTAGAGTTTGTGGATTCCCCCGAACCCAGAAGAAAAAGAAACAAACTGGACTGCTAGATATGTGCATCATAGTTCGAAAGCATTTTGATGTTTTTGCAGCAAAATTTGGAAAATCACTAGTATATGAAATAAAAATACGGAAGTACAATAAGTCTACTATTTGGATGGAGTATTCCATCCATTAAGTACAAAATGTATGTACACAAAGGATGGATTGATTTATTTTGATGGATAGAAAACGAGGAAAATTAGTAGACAATTTTGCACCCAACTTAACTTTATTGACAAGACATCATACTACATAGTACATACATCTGTATCTAAAATGACTGCAGCATTTGATTTCTGCTTTAATTCTTCTCCAATGTAAACACCTGAAATTCAAGAATTCCATTACGTTTGTAGTTTTGGGATTCTGAAAAAAAATACCAAAATGATAGAAAAACCAATTATATCTACATAAACAAAATCAGGTAATAGCCGAAATTAGTGACAGGGTACTTCATGTATTTGTCAAATAATAAGAACAAAAGAATAAATTATATATATATATATATATATGTGTGTGTGTGTGTGTGTGGGGAATAATTTTTGAAAAAACTATTTTTAATTAGAAAAATAATCATTATGTGTCCTATAATTATATGTGGAGAATTTAAGTAGATCCCCATTTAACTCACCAACAGGTAGAAGGGCGTCCCTGATTCGATTAAGCTCTCTGGTGACATCATTCATTTTCATTTGTTCTTTCTGCCATTCCATAGAACAAGCAAGTCCAATTCTAAAAAGTGAAACTAAACACATCTCGACACTTGGAGTAAGATTCCAATGGTTTTCTTTTAACGTTGTTGCTTCATCACTTTGAATAAGTCGTGGATCCAAAATCTGCAAAGTATTATTAGGAAATGAAATTGCAACAAAGTTACGAATATTTTGACCATCTTCAAAGATTTCATCTGTGGGTCTTCTTCCGATAAGTATTTTCAACATAAGAATCTCAAAGCTCTACACGTCCCCATAAGTTGACACCTAAGAACCCATTCCATACTCTAAAATAAATACAAAAATCTATCAATAGTGATACACGATACTAATAAATAACAAGTTGACACAAAAAAAAAAAATGAGAATTCAAAGAAACACTAATGATTCAAAACTTAAAAACATACCCGGAGGAGCATAGCCAAGAGTCCCTTTTATTCCAATTGTACTTGTTTGCTTAAAAATGGTTCCATTGATGGTTGAGAGAAGTCTTGCTATGCCAAAATCACTCACATGAGCAATCATGTCATCATCAAGAAGGAAATTTCTTGGCTTTAAATCACAATGAACGTTTGATTGCTCACATTCACGATGAAGATAATGTATTGCAGAAGCAATATCAATCATGATATTTTATCTTTGATCAAGATTCAGTGTTCTCGGTTGCTCTGCATTTAGTGTGCTAGGGTGCAGCCATTGCTCTAAACTTCCATTTCTCATGTACTAAAAAATTAGATTTCAATGTTTAATATTTTTAAGTGCATTACATTCAGTAATAAAACTGGTTAAAATTCAATACCATGAATAAGTTATGGCTTTCATATATTTCTTCCTCCTAAATGAGATTTATTTATACAAGTGGGTATAACAAATATCCCATAATAATAGGAAACAATCTAACAATCTTATGTTATCTATTCAAAATGCTAACAACCAGATTAAATTTAAACAACTTGTATTCCAATCTAAAATAACAATATTTTAAATTTAAAAACTTCCTTTCAACAAAACTCTTGTGAGCTCCATTTTTTTGAAGGTTCAAGACCTTTATGGCAACATCTTCATCTTCGAACTCAAGAGTTCCTTTGTAGACAGCTGAAACTTCCAGACCCTATCAAGTTTGTAGATGAGAAGCCATCAGTGCCATTGTGTAGGCTTTGATATAAAACTTGAGCCAACTGGTGGTCAACTGTTGGTGATTCCAAAGATGGTTTCTTACTTCGTTTTCTCATCCAATAGATAGTTAGAATAAAGGATAGTATAAGAAGAAAAGCAACCGCACTGACTATCACTGCTATCAACCTGAACTTTTGGTCTTTTGCAAGTTTCTTACCTTCGACGGGGTATGGTGGTAGATGCAGTTTTGAAATTCCTCCACAAAGCTTACTGTTTCCATTCAGCACTAACCCACTTGCATTTTGAAAGACACCTTCAGTTGGCACATCACCATCCAACTTGTTAAAAGACACATTGAAATATTGTAAGATTGAAACATTTTGCATAACATTAGGAATTGATCCAAACAAGTTGTTTCGTGAGAGGTCTAAATGTTTAAGCCCTTTGGGTGATGCTAAATGGGATGGTATGATTCATTGTAAAGAATTCCCTTGCAGATAGAGATACTCCAACATTATGCACTCTCTGATGGTTCCAGGAATTTCACCAGACAGATGATTCTCAAACATATCTAGTAAATCAAGATTGTTTAAGTTGCCCACTTTGTTCAGTATACTACCACTCAATGAGTTTTGTGACAAATTCAACAAGTTAGTTAGAGAGGAAAGCATAAACACCTCTAAGGGTATGGTTCCTGTAAGGTTGTTATCATAAAGGTCTACGTATTGTAACTTTAGGCAGTTTCCTAAACTTGGAGGAATATTCCCTTCTAACACATTTTCTTCTAATTTCAAATGAAACAATTGACTAAGGTTGCCTATGTAGGCCCTAATCCCTCCTGACAACTTGTTTTCAGCCAAATTTATCTTTTTCATTTTTTGAAACTTCCCAAAAGTTGTTGAGATATTCCCTCCAATTCTGTTATTTCCAACGTCAAAAGAGTTAAGCCAATTAGATTCCTATTACCGCAGGGATTTCTCCTAATATTTGATTACCTCCGAGATATAGTTGACTAAGTTGGGTGGATAAATCACCCAAGTAATTTGGCAAATGACCTCCAAAATTATTGTAGGATATATATATCACTTGCAACTTACTGCAGTTTGTCAAGGACTTTAGAAAATCCAAATCATTAGTTGAATTGTCACCTAGGTTGTTTGTTTGTGCTATGTCTTCTTGTGCTTCAAGGTGGAGTTTGTTGGGCCTGCTTGTGAAGCCCAATAAAACATTTACGTTCATTTGCTTATTGAAACGGTGCGTATTGCCTTGGTTTTAATTGCTGCTATATATATATTGTTTTTTATCACAAAGTGCAGTAACGTTCTTTTTCATTTTGGCCTTTTACGCTTCCTTTTAGAAAGTGACTCCAGAAGCTTCCTTATTCTCTCTCTTTTCATCTTGCGTTTTTCTTCTGTAACCTAGCTCTGCTAGGGTTTGCTATTTCTGCACAAATCTTGAGCGTGGTGAGGAAAAACTCAGAGATGATGATATAGGTTGTTATGTGGTATGTGTTTTGCGTTCCTGTTGCTATGGTATTGCAGGTGGAGGTTCTTTCTCTCTCGGGTTTGATCCTGTTGGTGTTCTTGAGGCTGTTCTTTGTAAGAACTGGTTGAGAGAAGAGCAGAATGTTGGGTAATGTCTGGTCTTGACATTGGTAAAGAGTAGTTCTCTTTTGTACCCTGTAAATCTTGTTTTCTTGCTTGTCTGTGTAATTTTAGGCTTTGTTCTTGTTGATAGTTTAGCCTTGTAATTATTGAGGAATGTTGTTGGGATATTTCCTGTTACTGTAGTGTTAATAAAAGAGTCTACATGTTCTTTGCCCTTGGATATAGGTAACAAGAATTTTATCCTAGTTACTGAACCAAGTAAAATACTCTTGTGTATTTTCTTTCTCTTTTATTTGCTTCCGCGTTAATTTCAGTTTATATTGTGCGCTGATAAAACTCTAACAAGTGGAATCAAGAGCTTTGGTTGGTTCTTGTGTTGCTGTCTTCATTGTGCGTTGTAGGCTTTGGTGCGCAAGTTCTACCTCAGACCCTCGGACACTCAAGAATGGGTTCAGCCAGAGTGGAGGTGGAGAGGTTTGACGGAAAATGAGACTTCAACATGTGACGCAAGAAGATGAGGGCTATTCTGGTACATCAAAAGTGCTCTAAAGCACTTGGTGGTGAGAAAGATCTACTTCATCTTTATCTGAAATTGATAAATATGACAAACTTGAAACTGCCTATAGTATGTTAATTCTGCATTTGAGTGATAATGTTCTTAGACAAGTTAATGATGAAACTACTGCTGCTGGTATTTGGTTAAAATTAGAATCTATGTACATGACTAAATCTCTTTCAAACAAAATATATCTAAAAGAAAAACTGTTTGGTTTCAGAATGGAATCTCGTAAATCTTTGGATGATAATTTGGATGAGTTTAAGAGAATAACCATTAGTCTTGCTAATATTGATGAAAAGATTACTGATGAAAACCAAGCTATTATACTTCTTAATGCTTTGTCTGATTCTTACAAGGATGTGAAATCTGCTATTAAGTATGGAAGAGAGTCTCTGTCATTAGAAGATGTAATAGGAGCCTTAAAGTCTAAAGAACTAGAAATGGTAGTGAATAAGAAGGTCAATGCAGAGGGACTGTTTATTAAAAGAAGTTTAGTAAAAATAGTCAGTTTCAAGGAAAAGAAAAAGGAAAGAACAATACTAAGAATAAGTCATCTTTTAAGGGAAATGTGACTTGTTGGTTGTGTCATAAGGAAGGAAACATTAGGAATAATTGTCCAGAAAAAGGAAAAGGTCAAATTAATGGGAATATGACAGATTATGCTAATCTGACTAGTGGTTTTGAGGATAGTGAAGTCCTAGCTGTGTCTAATGCTTCTTGTGAGAAGGAGTAGGTGATGGATTCTGGTAGTACCTACCATATGACACCTGAAAAGGACTGGTTAATCTCTCTTAAGAAAATTAAAGGTGGAAAGGTGATGGTGGGTAATAACCAAACCTGTCAAGTAGAAGGTATTGAAGCTGTTAGGTTTAGGATGGGAGATGAGACTGTTAAGATTCTCAAGGATGTGAGATGGGTCCCTAACCTTAGGAGAAACCTAATATCTCTAGGAATGTTAGACAAGAGTGGTTACGATTTTAGGAGTTTTCAAGGAACTCTAGAAGTGGTTAAAGGATCCATAGTTCTTATGAAAGGGATGTTAGATAATGGTCTGTATTTTCTAGATGGAGAAGCTATAGGACTTGAATCTTGTAGTGTTAGTAGGAAGCCTAGTAAGTCTTCTCTTTGGCATAAAAGACTAGGCCACATTAGTAATCAAGGATTACAAGAGTTATATAAACAAGGTATTTTAAGTTTTAAAACATTTTCTCCTATTGATTTCTGTGAAACTTGTGTCTTGGGAAAATCTCACAGATTAAAGTTTCAAATAGGAAAGAATGAAACTAAAAATATCTTGGATTATATACACTCTGATTTGTGGGGTTCACCTAGCATTCCTAGTTCTCTTTCTGACTGTCATTATTTTCTTTCTATGATTGATTCTCATTCCAGACGTGTGTGGACTTATTCTTTAAAACAAAAAGATCAAGCTTTTGATTGTTTTAAAGACTGGAAAATCCAAGTGGAAACTGAGACAGGAAAGAAGGTTAAAGCATTAAGAACTGATAATGGATTGGAATTCTGTAATAATCAATTTAATGATTTCTGCAAACAATGTGGTATTTTAAGACATAGAACTTGTGCTGAAACACCTCAGCAAAATGACATTGCTGAAAGAATGAATATAACTATTTTAAATAAAGTTAGATGCATGCTTGCTAATTCTGGTCTTAAGAAATCTTTTTGGGCAGAAGCTGTTTCTACTGCTTGTCATATTATAAACAGGTCAACTTCATCTGCTATCAATTTCAAAACTTCCATGGAAATGTGGTATGGTAAGCCTCCTAACCTGAGTTACCTGAAACCCTTTGGCTGTTTAGCTTATGTTCACACTAAACAAGATAAGCTAGCTCCTAGGGCTCTTAAATCTGTCTTTGTGGGTTATCCTACAGGGACAAAAGGTTATAAACTCTTGTTAATATCTGAAAATAAATGTGTTGTCAGTAGAAATGTTGTATTTGATGAACTGACATTTTATAAAGATGTTGTGCAGGATACTGGACAGGTTAAAGAAACTGGAAATGTCCAGTTGGAGGTGGAGAACACCACTGGTATTGATTCTGAAATGGTTCAGAATCATGGTGAAACTGAAGATCAAGTTGACACACTTGATCAACTTGCAAATGATCAACAAAATAGTGAAGAAAGTCAAGAGGATTCCAACCTCAATGATTATCTTCTGACTAGAGATAGAGTTAGGAGGAATATTAGGCCTCCTAACAGGTTTGCTCATGCTGACATTGTTGCTTTTGCTTTGCAGGTTGCTGAAATGGTTGAACAAGAAGAACCAGCAACTTACAAAGAAGCAATCAATATGAAATCTGGAAAAGGATGGCTGAGAGCAATGGAGGATGAGATTTCCTCATTAAAGAAGAATCTGACCTGGGTTCTTGTGGACAGACCCAAGGAGAAAAGGATCATTGGATGCAAGTGGGTCTTCAAGCTGAAGCCTGAAGTCCCAGGTTTGGAGAAGGCCAGGTATAAGGCCAGGCTGGTAGCCAAAGGCTACTCACAGGTAGAACGAATAGATTATAATGAAATTTTCTCTCCTGTAGTAAAACATACTTTTATTAGGCTTATTCTATCTGTTGTTGCTATTCTTGATTTAGAATTAGAACAACTTGATGTTACAACTTTTTTTTGCATGGTAGTCTAGATGAACAGATCTATATGGAGCAGCTAGAAGGCTTCATACAGAAAGGTTCTGAGAACAAAGTTTACTTGCTGAAAAGGTCTCTGTATGGTTTAAAACAGGCACCCAGGCAATGGTACAAAAGGTTTGATGATTTTATTCTTTCACATGGGTTTATTAGATGTAAATATGATCATTGTGTTTATTATAAGAAAGATAATGAAAATAAATACATCTATCTATTGATCTATGTGGATGATATGCTAATTGCTTCTCATGATATTGAGTGTATTAACAAATTGAAAGAGATGTTGCTGAAGAATTTGATATGAAAATTCTTGGTCCTGCTAAGAGAATCTTAGGCATGGATATAGTTAGAAATAGAAAAGAAAGAACCTTGTCTTTATCACAAGCTATGTATGTTAAAAATGTTGTTAAACTCTGTTCTATGCATCTCTGTAAATCTGTTAGCTTGCCATTAGCTGCTCATTTTTATTTAAAATCTGTATGTGGTGATTTAAATGAAGATGAATCTGCCTATATGAAAAATGTACCATATTGTAATGCAGTTGGAAGCCTAATGTATGCAATGATTAGTACTAGACCTGATATTGCATATGCTGTTAGTGTTGTGAGTAGATTCATGAGTAATCCTTCAAAAGATTATTGGAATGCTGTGAAATGGATTCTGAGATATCTTAATGACACTTCTAATTTCTGTTTGAATTTTACTGGTAATGAATCTAATGATTTTTCTGTGAAAGGCTATTGTGATTCTGACTATGCTGTAGATTTAGACAAAATGAGATCTTTATCTGGTATTGTTTTCACTGTTGGTGGAAATGTTGTTAGCTGGAAGTCAAATCTTCAGCATGTAGTAGCTTTGTCTACTACTGAAGCTGAGTATATGGCCCTCTCAGAAACTGTAAAAGAGGCACTATGGTTGAAAAGAATAATTTCTGAACTTGGTTTAGGAGATGGAATTCCACAGATTATGTGTGATTCTCAAAGTGCTATTCATTTATCTAAGAATAGTGCTTATCATGAAAGAACTAAACATATTGATGTTAGACTACATTTTATTAGAGATGTTATTGCAGGTGATAAGGTGAAGGTGGAGAAAATATCTACTGTTTGTAATCCAGCTGATATTTTGACTAAAGTTGTACCTATTAGCAAATTCAAGGATGCCTTGGAATTGTTAAAAGTCCAATAATAGTAATTTCTTTCTCTTATATCTGTCATTTCTATTTTAAATTGTTTAAGAAATTACTAATGCAATTTCTTGTTTTGTAGGTTCTGTCTTGTTTTCTTTTGTATATGTTTGTTCTGTTTTTCCTATGTCCTAGTGTCTTAGTGTCTTCTGTGTTGGCATTGAACTTATAGTCTCTTGTCTGTCTTTTGTTTGTGCTATGTCTTCTTGTGCTTCAAGGTGGAGTTTGTTGGGCCTGCTTGTGAAGCCCAATAAAACATTTACGTTCATTTGCTTATTGAAATGGTGCGTATTGCCTTGGTTTTAATTGCTGCTATATATATATTGTTTTTATCACAAAGTGCAGTAACGTTTTTTTTCATTTTGGCCTTTTACGCTTCCTTTTAGAAAGTGACTCCATAAGCTTCCTTATTCTCTCTCTTTTCATCTTGCGTTTTTCTTCTGTAACCTAGCTCTGTTAGGGTTTGCTATTTCTTCACAAATCTTGAGCGTGGTGAGGAAAAACTCAGAGATGATGATATAGGTTGTTATGTGGTCTGTGTTTTGCATTCCTGTTGCTGTGGTATTGCAGGTGGAGGTTCTTTCTCTCTCGGGTTTGATCTTGTTGGTGTTCTTGAGGCTGTTCTCTGTAAGAACTGGTTGAGAGAAGAGCAGAATGTTGGGTAATGTCTGGTCTTGACATTGGTAAAGAGTAGTTTTCTTTTGTACCCTGTAAATCTTGTTTTCTTGCTTACCTGTGTAATTTTAGGCTTTGTTCTTGTTGATAGTTTAGCCTTGTAATTACTGAGGAATGTTGTTGGGATATTTCCTATTACTGTAGTGTTAATAAAAGAGTCTATATGTTCTTTGCCCTTGGATGTAGGTAACAAGGATTTTATCCTAGTTACTGAACCAAGTAAAATACTCTTGTGTATTTTCTTTCTTTTATTTGCTTCAGCGTTAATTTCAATTTATATTGTGCGCTAATAAAACTCTAACACATGTGATTCCAGGCCAATTACAATAGTGATTAGAAGCATTCCAAGAAAGGAAGATTCCATATGGGTCAGTGGATATGGATTCCTGAATTTGAGCAGTGCCAAATGATCAATCTCATTTCCTGATGCAAAGAAAGTCATGTTGGAGATAAAGCAAAGTGAGTTTAACGTAAAGAGAGAAAACAGGTCGATATATATAGACCAAAATGCAAGTAACATGAGAGAAAAATGCTTCATTTTGATGACAATTGGAGGCTGTT
Organism: Glycine latifolia; assembly: GCA_013407115.1. Classification (NCBI taxonomy): domain Eukaryota; kingdom Viridiplantae; phylum Streptophyta; class Magnoliopsida; order Fabales; family Fabaceae; genus Glycine; species Glycine latifolia. Next base: position 32,665,093 of record CM023941.1, read on the forward strand.
AGGTTGGATGTGATCATAGAACAAGCGCAGTTAGTTCCTTCTGCTACCAAGTGAAGTTGGTATTTTATTTTAATGCTATTGAAAAAAATTGGTACCTGTCTATTTTACCATCAAGCCCAGCTTTATACGTGTCTACCAAGTGAAGTTGGTGTTTTAATTTAATGCTATTGAAAAAATTGGTACCTGTCTATTTTCCATGACTAGTATGAATCTTTACATGCCCAGCTTTATATAAGTTCCTACTAAGTGAAGTCTTCACAATTTTTCATGTATTGCCTTTAATAATAGTCTAGTCTATTTTACCACGGCTAGATCAGTGTTTATTTATTTAGTTATATATGTCAGAGAAAATGGGCTTGAACATATTACATATCTTATCACCATTTGGTATCAGTTCCAAACTTTGACATGAGAGGAAGTGAGAATAAAGAAGATTAAAGGTGTATTTACTATTTACTTTAAAATAAATATAAATCCTGAACCCATCAACATTAATGTATATTGTGTGAGGTATATGATGCATATGATAATTTGAGAATTACATGGGCGAAATATAACGAAAAGCAACCAGAATCTTACACAATATGATCAATGTAAAGGAAAAAAGATTGTACATGTAAAAGTATGCACTGGTTGCATGTGGTTGGAGCCACCTAAACAAACCTGTGTTGGATTTCCGTTTCGTTATATTATGTTTCAGTTACTATTTTTTTGGGATAACAGTTTCAATACGTGGTCCATTTACTAGTCACGTTCAACCCATTAACCCATGATTTTATCCCACGGAGCTTGAGCTATGTGATGGGCAGAGCTCTATAAACCGGGTGCTCTTTGATTTAGATCACCAAGCCTACTTCTCTTTTCAAACAACACACCATCGAGTTTGAGCGAGAGTGAGAGTCTCGAAAGCTAAAACATTGAAGGTTTAAGAAAGGTTGATAGCAATGGCCGGAAGTAGGTACCTTTGAAATTTATTTTTCTTTTCTGCTTCCGCTGTTTGATCTGAATGTGTTATTTATGTTTGTTAACATGTTCAGACCAGTATATCTATTTTACAACCTGATGATGAAAAAATACATGTTGAACCATAATAAATTCTTTTCTAGAAAATCTAATTGTATAATCTTTATATGCCTTTTTCCGAATTCTTGATGTTGTTTTTCTGAAATAAATCATTCTCTTGTTGGAAGCTAGTTAGACATTTACCAGTAAAAAATACAGACTTTAGCAACAACTAGAAGACACTCACAAGAAGCATTAAGTAAACTTTGAATAAATGGAGAGCCAGTCAAGCCATTCCCTTGCACCCATTATATTGTGAAAGTTGCTTGAATAAATTACTCATTTAGATGGTTTTGGATTACTTCAACTCGTAATAGGTCCTATTCCACATACGGGTATTGCACTTAATATATAAGCATACTGAAACTTTCTGGCATAGTAGGAAGTAGGAAACCAGCATAAAGTCATTGATGCAGTGAAACTGACATAAATAACATAAGCTCCGTAAGATCAGGTGAAGTTTACATCTTCTATATGGTTCTATATTACCATTGTCATCGTTAGTTGTTTTATTAGGAAGTATTCCGATAAACATTGTTTATCTTTATCCTTAGTTTGTCAATAATGGTTGTTTGGTTAAACATACCCATATCTCAACCAATAATACTTACTAATTTGAATATTTCATATGAAAGATTTTTATTTTTTAACTTTAATTATGAATTTCATATCTCAGAAACCAAAGTTATTCCCTGCTATTTAGCCACTTAATATTAAAGACAAGTTTATGGATCCCCAATACATTAAAATAAAAATTCGGTACTGTGATTATGGATTTACAAGCATTTTGATGCTCTGCATTAAAATTTGGAAAATCAAGGGAACTAAGAGTAAAGGAAGTACAACAAGTCCAGTACTTAGATGAAGTATTACAACAAAGTATATGATAAATGTTACATGAAGGATGAGTTGATGCATTCACATGAGCAGATAACTCGGAGTAAAATAGTTAAACAATACACCATACTGCAAAACACATCAGTTGCTGAAATAGTTGTGGTATTTTGATCCCAGTTTTCCCCTTTATTCCAATTGTACTCATTTGCTTACAAGTGGTACCGTTAATGGTTGAGACCTCAGAAAAGTGTAGCCATGCCAAAATCACTCATGTGAGAAGTTGTGTCATCATTAAGGACATTGTTGGCTTTCAATCAATATGAATGATCGATTGCTCATATTTATTATAAAGATAGTGTAAAGCAGCCATGTAGATGCAGCATTTACTCTATGATCAAGGCTCAATGTCCTCATATGCTCTGCAGTTAGTGTCGTTCCTCACATAATATTTAATCTTTGATCAACACTCTATGCTTATTGTATGTCATTGTGGTCTTTTTATTCTCATCAATGTTTAGAACTTTGTTTCAATTTCAACTGACTTACAAGGCTACTACATCAGTTTTGGCTGACAGGAGGCAATAGATTTGATGATGAATATGAAGGGAAAATTGGATTTATGCGGAAGCGATTTAAGGACCTAGTATATTGGTATGCTTATCGAATCATCATCGTTTCATAAACACACCAGGAATACTACCTCTCGAAGTACTGATTTTTGATGATCTCCCACGCCTTAGAATCCTTGCGTCACCACACTTTTGATCTCCTTGTAGTCGGTTGATGGCAGACCTTCCAAACTATCTCTTAAGGGGAAAGGGGATAGTGTGTGGGCACTTTCTCACTATCAGAAGATGACTTTGCCTCAGCCTTTGTGACTTCTCTCTCTCTAGAGAGGGTTAAGTGTAGAATATATATGGGTTCCTAGAAAACCTAACCCTAAGGTGTAACGGGCTCTAGGTTTATTGGGCTCTTCTTACACACTAGGCCCTATTGGGCTTTAGTGAAAGAGCAAAAACCCAACAATCTCCCACTTTCTTTTGAGTACAAACTTGAGCCTAAAGCCCAAGACCATGTAACTCACAAGTGGTCATCAACTAAAATTTCCCCATCCCTTATCTTGAGCTAGCCTGGGGATCTACCAGCTGTTATTAATCAAGGCTCCTGATAATCAACAAATGATTATCTAATTCGGTGCTACTCCACTAAAAGCCCAAACTTGAACTCCAAGATTAACAACATATATAACATGTATATGCATCACCCTTTGTAGAACGTCTAGAATTGATTGACAAGTTTTCTGTTACCCAATCAATTATTTATTCCCTTGACTATGATAGTTTCTCTAATGGATTACATGCATTGGCCAGTGTCTTCAATATCCAAGTACCGAAACATATCAAGGGGACATTTCCTACAAATTTCATATTGTTTATCTCATAAATACCGATAATCAAATAATCTCACTCCCAAAATACCGAGTTATTGGCTATCAATAGATCGCACCTCACCAGTTGGTAAATCAAAGAATGAAAACTATTTGATTACCTATTTATAATAAACTCAAAATTAAGAGCAATCATATAACTATAGTTATCTGGAGATTTGATACCTTATGACAGAAAAACACCCTTAATCAAATCTCTCCTTGATCCTTTCAATGTGAATTTTAATTCACACTAATATTTTACAATGATTTGGACAAGACCGTTTCATAAAATATTGCAGCCTAAATAAAGTGTCCAACTTTATTTAACAGCTGTGAATCTGTTCATCAATTATGAGAATCTATGATCATGTCCTCTATGAACATATCCATATGATCATATACTTCACAATTGATCTAGACCTTGGTGTTTGTAAATAATGTGCAAAATAAATGAATAATACCTCATTTAAAACTTTCAGAAAAAAAATACAATGTCATAATGTCTTGCACAAAAGGCACAAAAATAACAAAATAAAAAAAAAGCTCCTAAAGCTACAGCAAATCCAGAATCCTTCTAAGACCCATAGATGTAACATGCCTCTCGAATACACATTCAGGCAAACTATTTGTAAAAGGGTCAGCAAGGTAAAATAACTTGTCTCACTGCTAGTGCAGCCACAAGCTCCCCATTTCCAAGCTTCAAACTTTGTCCTTCACTTACAGACAAGCTATGTTTGAACCACTGCAAAGGGTAACAAACATGGTTAGTGGCTCATGAATCAATGATCCATTTATCATTGCAATTCTCCACTAAACAAGCTTCAATCACATGTAAATTACCCATACCTAGTTGATTCATATGTGGGCAATTTTTCTTCCAATGCCCATTTTTTCCGCACTTGAAGCACTTGCCTTTTGGATGCTTCATTGCAACTGATTTGGCAGCTGGAATACCTTATTTCTTCATTTTCTTGTTCTTGTTCCTTCCCTTGGGTTTCCCTTTAGGTTTCACAGAACTCTCACCAACAAAAAAGGCACTGCCCTGCTTGACTAGAGACTGTTCAGCACTCTCAAGCTCGTGCATCAGCTGAGTAAGGTCAAGATTCATCTTATTCATATTATAATTCATCTTGAATTGATTGAAGTATTCAAGCAGTGATGACAAGAGAAGGTCAACTTTTACTTTTTGTTCAAATCTGACCCCATGGTCTTCAGCCTTCTTGAAGTTTACTATCATTGCCAGACAATGATCCCGCACACTTCCTCCAGACATAACTGTCTTGGTGACTGCATTTAACGCATTCTATTTAGCAGAGCTGCTAGACGTAGCAAACATGTCATCAAGAGTCTGAAGCATCATTACTCCACTCTCAATCATGCTCAACGGATTGTGCTGGCATAGGGGTAGTCAGAACAAAGTTGAGATTTTCATATTGAAGAACAATATCCAAATTAGTTTTCCATTGTTTGAAGTTTGTACCATCCATAGGTTTTTGGCTCAAGATAGTAGCTAAAGGATTGAATGAAGACATTTTTCTGAAAACAAGGAAAAAAAACATACTAATTACAAACAAGAATAACAACAAACAGATATAGCGCTAGTAGATTCTAATAACTACTACTCGTTTATAGTTCAACAATCCATTAGTTATCTTTACAAGGCTTACAATGGGCAAGATACTTGTAAAACTAATATTGTTATTTGGGCCTTCAGTTCCATTGTTAGAGCCTCGATGGGAGGGTTAACAACTTTACCAAAGTTGAATGTATTTAACCATTGTTTATTTTCAAAATTATCTTTAATGTCTAAGTTTTGCCGACGATGGGTCGTACAAAACTTTACTAAAATTTTGAAAATATTAAGGTTTAATCTAGCGAAATCTAATTATCCTTATCCGATGGGGCTTCAACAATAACCATTTCACTAATAAACCCACAATTGGAGCCCATAGGTTTTAAATTAATTATTTAATTAAAAAAATCTTCACCCATTCAATATTTTAAAATTTAGAATTTTCCAATTTCCAAGAATTGTTTAAATTTGAGTATTCTTTGTTTGATTTCAAAAACTATGTAAGCAATCGCAAGCCGATGAACGTGCAAGCATAGCTTATTGGAATTTTGAAATCATTAAGGTCCTAAAATCCGGTCATGATAGGCAGCGTGTGCTTCACACAATCATGATACATGATTGTGGTATGCAGCGTGTGTTAACACATGACCATTTTAGAAGACCCATAAATTTCTCGCAATGTAAATAGTTCTCTTAGGAAATAATCTGGATTATTTGTCTTGATTTTAATTATTCAAAATTAATTAATTCAATTATTAATCTAGATTTTTAACAAAGATCATAATAATTTTAATTAATTTTTTAGAATAATTTTGAATCAAGATAATCCTATAATAACTATCATACTAGTCGTGGAAAGACAAAATAGCTATTATGCTCATGTAATTATCAATTTATGCAACAATAATAATAAAGTTACAAATTGGAACTGAAATCTCTTCAGCCCATTTTCTTCTTCCTTTCAGTCCATAGGTTCTGTTTCAAGCCCCTTTATGGTTGCCATGGGCCCAATGTCCCAAAAAAACAAACTTTGGCAAGAAACCCTAAGTCAACTTTCAGGAATCCTAGCCATCGCGTTCATTGCGCCGTCACTCAAACTCATCTCAGGACGAGACTCCAGGGGAAGTATTGCCTTGAAGAGACGAAGCCGCCGCAACGGAGCTTCCACGCTCCCTCACGTGCCGGATCTTTGCCGACGCGTGAAGCCCAACCGCCTACCCTTCCGACAGCGCGTGAGGGCGCGTCCAGCCTCCTCTCTGGCTGTTTCGACCACCATTCCTCTCGTGCTTCTGTCCTCTTCCACGCCATGTGATTGGTTTCTCAATTCGACCACCAGAAAGTCACAAACTTGTCCAAACAGTGACGAACGTCCTTCTTTTTGCATCTTCTTGATATTCTTTTATTACAACTTTTGTATAACTTTAAAAGAAATATACAAGAATTGAAATAAAATTCAAGGAGGAAACCTAATCATATGGGATTAGCCTTCTTGTTACAACTCAAGAAAATACATTCAAATCTCTACCATGGATTAAAGTTGAAAACCAAATAAAGCATTGATTTTTTATGAAAAGAATTATAAAGATAAACATACAACACATATGATCAACAAATATAGAATCCTAGGTGCCATATTTCACGAAGCAAACTAATTACATGAATAGTGAAACTAGATTCACATACCAATGTACAACCAGACTCTGATACCAATTGAAGGGAAAATTGGATTTATGCGGAAGCGATTTAAGGACCTAGTATATTGGTATGCTTATCGAATCATCATCGTTTCATAAACACACAAGGAATACTACCACTCGGAGTACTGATCTTTGATGATCTCCCACGCCTTAGAATCCTTGCGTCACTGCACTTTTGATCTCCTTGTAGTCGGTTGATGGCAGACCTTCCAGACTATCTCTCAAGGGGAAAGGGGATAGTGTGTGGACACTTTCTCACTATCAGGAGATGACTTTGCCTCAGCCTATGTGACTTCTCTCTCTCTAGAGAGGGTTAAGTGTAGAATATATATGGGTTCCTAGAAAACCTAACCCTAAGGTGTAACGGGCTCCAGGTTTCTTGGGCTCTTCTTACACACTAGGCCCTATTGGGCTTTAGTGAAAGAGCAAAAACCCAACAGAATATGGAGTTTTGGTATGCAGAGGGAGGAAGTCAGGCAGAAGGTAGGAACACAAATGCAAAGCATAGCAAAATATGGTGGCTTCAATCACCCCAAGTACCAAAAAGTGGTCTTTCTGATACTGCAAGAAAGAGGCTTCTTTATCAATGTCAATGTAAAGTGGTACTGGTACGTCGGGTATTCAAGATGGACTTGCAAAGGTGATAATCTTTTAATGTCGAATAACTTCAATAAGAATGGAATTGAAACTATGTATTATCCTGTACAGCTTTAATGTAGTTAAGGCCCTATCGTTGACACTTAATATAAGCTCTTCTGGAACAAGAAAATTGCATCTTTTGATAACCTGACCATGACAAACTTTTCATTCTGGACTTAAGAAATTTACATTGATAAATCAAAGGGTACACTTGATAAACTAAATTGTGATCTTCATTGCATTATTACTAAATCAGTAAATCGGTTTCTAGGTTACAGTCTGGAAAGGCAAACCTTGGACAGGAACTGCACACGGTTTTGGCAGATGAAATAATCAAGCTCTGGAGAAGACATGCTTAAATTAATCTCTGGAGAAGACTGTTTCTATATTCTCATGGGAAGAGAGAATTGAAGAACAAGTTAGTGGCAAATCCCCCGTTTGATCCTCATGGTCATCTTTTGTTAAGAATTGTAGAAACACTTTTACAGCTTCTTAAATACAGATACCTAAACCTTCCTCAAACATTTCTGAATGTTACCAAAGTTCAATAGGGAAAGGTTAGTTTTATTGTAATGCATTTCACTAATTATTCTAACTGGAGAAGACACACAATCCTTTTGATTTTGCTTTTATCTGCCTCATTACATTCCTGCCTACCCCCAAAAGACTGAAAAGTCCATGTTATATTCAGTTTCAAACCAAAAGGAGAAAAAAAAAAGTTAATAGAAAAGTATCCAAATTGTTGAGGGCCAAAAGTTTGTCATTATTCAAGTTGAGATTTTTGGCATACATTCAGTGGTAATGTGGTTTCTTTCTGTTTCTGTAGGAAGTATACTCCAGAGTTATAGGAAATTTAGCCTTCAGCATACTCTCTAGAATAGGAGATATATTGCAGGAGGATTCTTTAAGCAATCCTAATTCACCTGTGGCAATAAATTTCTCTCCTGGGATAAATCTCTCTCAAAGCTGGGAAAGAAGAACATTTTTATCTTCATTTCCTGATCACTTCTGTCCTTTTTTTGAAGGTTTGACCCTTTTTCTTGTTGAGCCCTTTAATTAATTTTTTATTACTTTTTTTTGTAGTTTAGGTCTTTCTTTGAATATGGCTCTAAATAGTGTGTTATAATTTGTGTGAATTATAATGCGAGTGTGAGAAAGTGGATATATTGGAGGATTTGAACCTAAGAAACCTAAACTGTCCCAAAATAATTTGACACTTCAAACTCATTATTCTCTTACATAAATATTCTATTTCATTTGTTTCTTATAAATTAAAGTAAACTCATGTCACCTCTAAAATCCAAGCAAGTACAAGTTCAAAGTTTTTTTTTTTTTTTTGAAGTCAAATGCAATTTTATTAAGGCAACGAGCCAACATAAGAGATTACATCAGACTGAATATAAGATAACACTTGGTGAGGCACATCCTCAATCCAAAAAGTGTTCTTGAAAATTAAATGCTAAAGCTGCTAGTTCATCAAAGTTAGAGATTGAAGGCAAGTGATAAATGTCAGAGAAGCGTTGGAGAATAAGTTCCACTTTAATGACTTAAAAACAAGTATAAATAAAAAAAGTTATGAATCTAAAATGTGAAGGCATTTGTTGATAAATAAGTCACTAAACTAAAAAAATATACTAACTCATATGTCATGCTCTAAACAAGACTTCACACAAAAATTTAATATTCTAAAAATCCCTTTAACTAAACTGAAATTTATGATTTCATAGTAAGAAAATTGCAAACATATTTTTAAAATAAAAAATATCAAGTGTTTATTAATTTATTCAAATTTTTTTATTAAAAATTAATTCCTATAAAATCAAAATTACCTAAATTCAAACTTATTTAATGTAAACAGAGACCCGGTACATGCCCCAGTTTATACGTTCTTTCCAAGTCTTGACAAATTATATTTTATTTCTATTGACAAAAGTTGGCACTTGTCTGCTTTAGTGAAGACTTGACAAATTCAATACTTCCCTACCAAGTGAAGACTCGACAAATTTTGTATGTTCCTATCTTGAAGACTTAGTGAATTGAGGACTTCGTATCGAAAGAAAAAAAGTGAATTGAAGACTTTTTCACCATGACTAGTACAAGTCTATGTTGCTTTTTATACGTCCCTACCAAGTGAAGACTTGTCAATTTTTAATTTATTGCCTTTGATAAAAGTCTTGTCTATTTTACATATATAGAATAGTTCAGACATCAGTTTCAAAGAAATTAAATATAGTTCAGACATCAACGTAGAGCTGTAGTAATTCTTGTGCACAATACATTTATGCCTTACTGAGCACCAGTGGCAAGCAACAGATACATTTTCTTTTAGTTCAATGTAATGCAATTCTTAATTAGAATTCCTCTAAAGAAACAGAAACTTAGACATAAGCACACGCAATATCTACCACAGGCAACGTAAAATATCAATCTTCACTTGTAGGACAGTGACTGATTGGGCTAAAAGTTAAGATGTTAAGAACTTCCTGTTCATTGGTAGTGCTGAAAATCTACAACCGACAAATGTACCTCAGCATGTTAAAGGGCTATGTTGAAATTGGCTTCCAGAATTTAGATTCCGGAAATGTAAGAATTTTAACACATCCTGAAATTATATCCTGAAAGTGTTAGGATTGTAACGGTTCCAGAAACTAATTTCCAAAAAATCAAGATTTTTATGGGAAAAAAATTGCAAAAACACAAAAAATGGCTGCTTTAGTAAAAATGGGATCTAAAAAAATAGTATCAGAACTCAAATAAATGAATAGTCCATCTAAAAAGTTCAGTCCATTTTATTATAAGATCAAACAAAGACAAAAAGAAATACATATTACAAATATTTAGTATTTATTGGTATTTAATCTTGAATTTCACTTTTTTTATTACTCTAGCTTTGTTGCAGACTTGTTGAATTGGACATTTCATCTTAATTTCTATCAAAAGGAGCCAAGTTTTTGAATAATTGTGGTAAGAATTTGATGTTCTACGCCGTGCATAGCGTAGCCCAACTCTGCAACATTATGCACCTCCACTCCAACAAAGAAGTGCACAGGGATATCCAAGATTATGCACAAGTTGACATTGAGAAAATGTAATCATGCACAAGTTGTGTTATAAATATAACGTTTGTTAAGTCTCTCTCTCTGCCTTGGCCTCGTAGATTTCTTCTTCTTCTTACCTCTGCTAACTCTTCTGATTCAATTGTTTACACTAACTACATGTTGAGCAGCTACAAAAGCAATAAGCTCTCTTACAGCAGAGCAGAGGATTTCCCGGTTAACAAATTATAGGTTAGTTAGAGTATGCATCTAAAAGTATTAGCTCTTTTTGTGCTATTAACATATAATAGATTATTGCACAGAGAAACACATATAGCTAGCAAATCTATTTCTATGTTGCAGTCTAGAAAGGAAGACCATGAACGGAACTGCACAAGCTTTTGAAGGTTGAATAAAGCTCTGGAGGAGACATGCTTAAATCTCTTAACTTCAAATCCTAACAGCAAATGGGTAGATAGATAATTTAACAATTTTATATTGCCATGTACCAGAAAAACAATCTCATATTGCCTAATGAGATTGCTTTAGGATACTTAGTCAATTTGACTATATAATCATGTATAGTAAAATTCAGAAACCCCTATAACTAACTAGATTAATTTCCATGGAATTTGCTTAGTCCGTTTATAAAATTTACTTCTCAATTTCTTAATTGTGCATAAATATATTTATTGCTTCTAGTTATAGTCATTTCTAATCTAGTTGACCTTGACTCCTATTTGTTTAATGGCCTTGTATATCTATTGTTTCAATGGGGGCATTGAGTTGCTGTTAGTTCTATTCTTTAAAATAAGCTTTTCTATTTACTGTAAATTCAAAATATTCAGCAGACAAAATACTGTCAATTACAAAAATTGAAAAACACGACAAGTGCAAGGACAAACAAATAGCAAATAAAACGTACTAGCTTAGATGTTATCGTTGATGCGTATGTTTCACACAGAAGTTTTTCTTTTTTGGGCTTTATATATATATGGATTTAATTCCTCGTTAACTAAAGCCAGAAAAAAAAATCCCATCTAGTTATTTCTGCACTTACTATTAAAGACAAGTTTATGAACTCCCTGGACCTCAAGAAAAATAAACAAATTGGTGGGGTGCATATGAATCATAGTTTGAGAGCATTATGATGTTTTTGCAGAAAAAAATCTTGGAAAATCACAAGTCATTTAGGAACTAAAAACATGGAAGCACAATAAGTATACTACTTGGATGGAGTATAACATCTGTTACGTATATGATATATGTTACACGAAGGATGGATTGATTTATTTAGATGGCTAGAAAACTGGGGCAAATGAGTTGACAATTTTGCACCCAATTTCACTTTATTGGCAAATACATCATACTGCATACACCTGTTTCCATATGACTGGCATTTGATTTCAGTTGTAATTCTTCTCAAGTGTCAACACCTGAAATTCAAGAATTGCATTAGATTTTCAGTTCAAGTAAGAAGGGTGTGTAATTAAATCTGTTAAAAGACTTTTGTACATGTCTTGCGAAAAATTGTGAAATGAATTTTTTTTTTTACTTTGACCTAAACACTCGTTACGTTGTAATGAAAATCTAAATACACAGCATGTAAAATCCTCAATTTTACTATATTATTATTTTTGAAGATGAAATTTTGATATTGTGAAATAATTCATAAAAGAACAGAGGACAAAGGAAATAAATTATATATGGAATTAGATTTTGAAACATAAACTCTTTTGTGTCCTATAAGTTATACGAGGAGAATTAACTAGATCCTCATTCACTCACCAACAAAAAAGTCCTTTCTGATTTGATTAAGCTCCCTGGTGATATCAACCACATCCATTCTTTCTTTTGGTGAGTCCATAGAACAAGCAAGTCCAATCCTAAAAAGTGAAACTAAGCACTTCTCCATGTTTGCATTAAGAATCCAATTGTTTCCTTCCAATGTTGTTGCTTCATCTATTGGAATAAGTCGTAGGTCCAAAATCTGCAAAAAGTTATCAGGAAATGAAATTTCAACAAAATTACGAAGATTTTGACCATCTTCAAACATTTCATCAGTGGGTCTTCTTCCGGTAAGCATTTCCAACATAAGAATCCCAAAGCTATACACATCGCCATAAGTTGACACATCAGAACCCATTCCATACTCTACAATATATAAAAATAAATTGTCAATACAATGATACACAATACTAGTAAATAATAAGTTGACATAGAAAAAATGAGAACATACCTGGAGGAGCATAGCCAAGAGTCCCCTTTAATCCAATTGTACTTGTTTGGTTAGAAGTGGATCCATTGATGGTTGAGAGAAGTCTTGCTATGCCAAAATCACTCACATGAGCAGTCATGTCATCATCAAGAAGGACATTGCTTGGTTTTAAATCACAATGAATGATTGATTGGTCACATTCATGATGAAGATAATGTAATGCAGAAGAAACATCAATCATGATATTTAATCTTCGATCAAGGTTCAATGTTCTCGGATGCTCCGCACTTAGTGTCATAGGATGCAACCATTGCTCTAAGCTTCCATTTTTCATGTACTCAAAAATTAGAGCTTTAAATTCTTGACCTTTGTAATCTGTGCTGGAACAACATGTCAAAATCTGAACAAGATTTCGATGTTTAAAATTTTTTAGAGCATTGCATTCAGCTATGAAACTCTTGTGAGCTCCTTTTCTTTGAAGGTTTAAGACCTTTATGGCAACAACTTTGTCTTCTGACTCAAGAGTTCCTTTGTAGACAAAGCTAAAATTTCCAGACCCTATCAAGTTTGTAGTTGAGAACCCATCAGTTCCGTTGTGTAGACTTTGGTATGAAACTTTAGCCAGTTGGTCAATAATTGGTGAATCCAAAGATGGTTTCTTACTCCTTTTCCTCATGCAATAGATAGTTAGAATAATTGACAGAATGAGAAGAAAAGCAAGTACACTAACTATCACTACTATCAACCTGAACTTGTGGTGTTCTACAAGTTTGTTACCTTTCACAAGGCATCGAGGTAGATGCAGTTCTGGAATACCTCCACAAAGTTTACTATTTCCCGTCACCACTAACTCACTTGCATTTTGAAAGACACCTTCTGTTGGTACCTCACCATTCAACATGTTGAAAGATACATTCAAGTATTCCAAAGTAGAAATATTTTGCAAAACATTAGGAATTGTTCCAGACAAGCGATTTTGTGACAGGTCTAAGTTTCTTAGACCTTTTAATGAAGCCAAAGAGGTTGGTATAAATCCCTGGAAGGAATTCTCCCCTAAATAAAGGTACTCCATCATTAGGCATTCTCCAATCATTCCAGGAATATCACCAGACAAATGATTGCCAGACACATCTAGGCTAGAGATATGTTTTAGCCTGCCCACTTCTTCTGGTATACCACCGCTCAATGAATTTTGTGACAAATTCAAGTTTGTTAGAGATGAAAGATTAAAAATCTCTAAGGGTATGGTTCCTCTAAGGCTGTTTTGTGAAAGTTTCAAGTATTGTAACATCTGGCAATTTTCTATACTTCGAGGAATAATCCCTTCTAACATGTTTTCTCCCATACCCAAATGAAACAATTGACTGACGTTGCCTATGAAGTCTGGAATATCTCCTGAAAGATTGTTCCCACCAAGTTCTAGCACTTGCATCTTCTGAAATTTCCCAAAAGCACTAGGAACAAACCCTTCAAAGTAATTATTTTCCATTGTCAAGAGAATTAAGTTAATTAAATTTCCTGATTCGACAGGAATTTCTCCTGATATTTTATTACCCCCAAGATAGAGAAAATTGAGTTGGGTGGATAAATTGCCCAATAAATTTGGCAAATGACCTCCAAAATTATTGTAAGATATAGATAACACATTCAACTTACTACAGTTTGTTAATGATTTTAAAAAGTCCAAATCATTAGTTGAATTGTCACCTAGATTGTTCTCAGACAAATTTAGCAAAAAAAGATCTTGTACCTTCCCTATACTTGAAACTTGTCCTGATAAATGGTTTACACTGATATCAAATATTGCAAGGATAGATGCATTTGTGATGGAAGGTGGGATTGGACCTGAGAATTGATTGCCACCAAATCCAACTTCTTGGAGATTGGGGAGGGTGTGGAACATGTTGGGCGGAAGAGAACCATTAAATTGATTTTTTGTAGCTGAGATTGCCGTAAGAGATGACATATTATAAAGACAAGAAGGAAATGTACCAGACAATCTGTTAGGACCAATTACTATGACTGTCAAGCTTTTAAGGTGGCATATTTCTTGTGGAATATCTCCCACTAAGTTGTTACCTCCCACCTGGAGGTAAGTTAGGGATGAAAGATTCCCTATGAATGTTGAGATTCCTCCAGTTAACTGGTTTCTAACAGCCAACAAATATTGAAGGTTCTGAAGTGAGAAAATTTGGATTGGTATTTTGCCAATCAAATTGTTTCCACTTAAGTGTAAGATTTTGAGTTGAGCACAACCTGTCAAGTTTGTAGGAATTTCTCCTACCAATGAGTTATTTCCGATAGAGAGAATCTGCAATTGTGACAATCGTCCCAATTCTTGTGGGATGTTCCCGTAGAAGCTGTTATTTGCAAGGTTTAAGTTTGTAATATAAGAGAGATTGCCTACATGAGGAGATATGGATCCCTTCAAGTTGTATCCTCGCAAGTTGATCTTTGTAACTCTTTGAAGCACGGGGTTGCATGTGATTCCATGCCAGTTACAGAAGTGAGTAGAAGTATTCCAAGAGAGAAATATTCCATATGGGTCACTGGATATGGATTCTCTGAATTTAAGCAATGTCAAATGATCAACCTCATTTCTTGATGCAAAGGCAGACATGTTTTGGCTAAACCATAATGTGTTTAGTGTAAACAAAAAGAACAAGTGGACGAATACAAACCAAAATGCAAATAACATGAGATAAAAATGCTTCATTTTGATGAGGAATTGGAATCTGCTAGATGGTGGTATTTCTTCTTAGATAGTCTTATATAGAGTCTGGTAAATTGGATGGAATCAGTGAAATGTACGTTGTTCAGGTCAAGTCAATAACCAATAATGCAAGTAAAAGGTCAAGTCAATAACCAACAGGCAATTGCATACATACGGCAAAAAAATTAAATCCAATAAATTGGGATCTAATTTTGGAGAAATTTATAAAGTTAGCATAACGAGAGAGACTTTTTATTCACGTTAAGAATTATTAGCCACAAAACAGCTTTAGTCAAATACATTTTAATAAGGGTGATATATGTTATTAGTCCTGTAGATCTAGTAAAAATTGGTATTAATTATTGTATTATAACAATTTAGTTCCTGAATTTTGGAAAAGTAATTGTTTTTCTAGCTTATCACAAATGATTTTCATTATGAGGGACGAAAACCATTATTTGTTTAAGAGTTAGGGACCAAATGGACTAAAATAGAAGTTAGGAAACTAATATCAAATTTCAATGAAAATATAAAGATTAGAAATATATTTTATCCTTTTAAATATGTATTCTTATCTATTTTCTCTGTATCATTTGTTTAATTAATCAAGAGAAAATGATATGCAAAATTGTATGATATAAAATGATAACTTTTAGCATGTAATAAAGGTTTGATAAGAATTTAATTAATATCACTAATATCAAATTAAAAGAAAATTTGATACAAAAAGAATTTTAATATGCAATTTATCATTTTTTTATTATAATATTGATATAGAATACCTACTAGTTTTACAAATTACCAATTTTTGTTCAATTAACTTATCTTTAGTATATGTTTTTTTTTAATTATATTTTTTTATTTACAATAGTCAAATTCAGAATTTATTTAAACAGATCAAACTGATTTTTAGTCGAACTAAGAATATATGGTGGTGTGCAATTAATCATTATAGAAGCAAGAATTATATTAAATAATAAAAAAAGATTGGTATGCATAAGTTTTGTATAATGTTTACGCTAGGAGTTATATAATTCAGCAAAAAAACGCTAGGAGTTATACAACTCTTTATTGAATTTAAATGCTAATGGATTTAATGTTTTTTGGTTTTTGTTTTTTGTTTTTTGTTTTTGTTACAATGATGATAAATTTGTAATAAAATGACTTTAGTTATTGGCATTGTAATATATATATGGTAGGGCATTATTTTATAGTAACAGGTCAAGACATAGAATTAAGCCTCCTCTAAAAAAAATTTAAAAATCTAGGCTTAATTTATCCCTTTCCATTTTATTGTAAGCAGTCTTTAAGGTTTTTCCTTGTTTCGAATGAGCACCATCCCCTTCCCCTTCCCCTAAATTTTACTCTGCCAAAATAAATATTAAGCTATACATTTTTTTTGTTATAGAAATTGAGCTCTGTGTTGATAGCACTGGAATTGTGCTAATAATTAGTTTACTAATAGTTATAAAAGTATTATTTTATTTGAAAAATATTTTAAATTTCCTCATAAGTTATATTATTGATAAATGTAAAAAATATACTAAAACAATTATCGGAAAAGTTACGAAACACGAAATCAAAATTTAATTTTTTTAAGGGTTAAAATGTTCAAAAGTATAAATGAAAAATAGTAGCAAAAATAATAAATGATCATTTTGTAATTTGATGTGATATGCGTCTCAATTTTGAAATCATTTTTTAATATATTATAGGTAAAAATATGTTTTTTATTTTTTAAAATTGGCAAATTTGAATTTCATTCTTATAAAAAATTAATCTAATTTTCGTTCTCATAAAATTAGATTATGTCTTTTTTTTTCCAGAAATAAGGTTCGGATAGTTCGGATTATAAATTATTTGTGTTAATTAGTTTTAAGTTGTTAAAGAACAATGTTTCTATAAAAAAAATGTTACACTTTCAGGAGAGGGATGACCTGTTAAGAAATTCACAATCAGATTGGATGAATAGAGGTGTGATTATTATTATTATTATTATAAGTTGTTATTTAAGTTATTATGCATTTAATAAAATATAATTTACTTAAAAATACTAACTTACTTATTTACTTATTTTCCTATATTAAGTTCGGGTTTTAAAATTTTATTGTATCAAATAATAAATCCTACAAATAATTAATATCAAAACAGTCATTTTATCAAGTTACTGTAATCAAACTAAGGTTTATTTCATATACTTTTATATTTAGAGAAATTATTTAATATCACAAATATTTAGAGTTGTTCTGCTAAAAAAGAATAGAGATGTCTAACTTGGATGATTAATATGAGATCAGGTTCTCTCTCTTGAAGATGTTTATGGTGTTGAAGCAACTCAAAGAAGAAGATCTCCACATAATACACAATACGAGTGACGTGCAATGCGTGCTGTATGAATGAAAAAGAGAGTCAGAATGTGTGTGTACCTTTCTCTATGAAGGATGTTATATTTGATAGATAAAATATTGGGTTGTTGAGAGTTTAAATATTTGAATAAGATAAATGGATCTATCTTTATTTATCCGTAACAAGAGTACTTCAAAGACATCTAACTCAATTAATTGAATAAGATGCATAAAATATAAAATATTGTAAAACTCTTATACTTGTTTCGATTTATACGTATAAAACAAAATAATTTAGAGTGTGTAATTACATTTGAAGAAAAGAAAAAAGGCAACAATGAAACAAAGTGGATTGAGCTGGATCAATGAATGGAAATTCAGTAGCCGCTATTCCCGGAATTGGTCCATTGAGAACACTGACTAGTATTATTACTAAGAAATTCCTTGGGAGACTTCATTAAAAGCAATGCTGTGGAGTCTTGAGACTAATAAAAGTCATAGACTTTTTTCTTCTTCTATAATATTATAATATTGGTATGAAATAAAAATATTTAAAATTGAATCAAAATGTTTGTAAACAGTTAAAATAATTAAAAAAATAAATAAATCACTTAAATAGAAAACTACAAAAAAAAAAAGAAAAACTAAATACTTGTATATTTTCTACCATTTGATTTGATTTTTGAACTTATTATAAAAAACCAAACAAAAACAAAAAAAAAGTGCATATTATAATTATATTAATTTTTATTATAATAATTAATAATAAGTATTAATAATTTATTATTTTTCTTTACTTTATAATCAAGATATATATTTTACTTTTATATGCTAAAAAATGATGTATTAATATTGTTAAAAATAGTGTTAAATATTCAGTCATGCACAACTTGCTATTATGTTACAAAAAGAGTTGATAATATTATTTTATATTAATGCTAAATAGAAGTAAAAATAATAATTTTTTAACTAAAATATATTAAACAAAATTTAATTAAAATAAAATTCATTTTAAAAATAATACTAATCTTCCTCGAAGACCGTGAATGTACACAAAGTGAATATTTTTCTTCCAACACGATTTATTTCATACTCAATGATCAACCAGAATTTGAATCTTAAATCACTTGATTAATGAACATAAGTCACTACCATTTATATTCATGTTGTTGGTTCGTTGAGAATAACTATGTGTGACACTTAAACAGGTGTGCCCTTAGCCTAATGGCTTTAGGTGCAACTTGCATTTAAAGACTTGATGGTTGATTAAATGTGTAAAGTGTTGTAGTATTTTTTTATTAGTCATTCACTTAATATAGTTAACCCACTATGAATTACTATACAACAAAGGAATTATTTGTTTCACATAATTATTTTATATTTTTGGAAATTCCATCTCTAAAAATATTGTAAATAGAAATGTTATTTCTTTATATCTATATATATATATATATATATATATATATATATATATAATTTCTAATATTCTTAGGAATATTTTTAAAGTTTTAAAATAAAAAATAAAAATAAAAAATGGAAGTTACAATGAAATTAGAAAATTTTTTTATCACAATCCCATGGAAATGTAACTTTTGTGCCTCATTAGCATGGGAATAAAAAATTTGTAGATATAAGAGTACAACTTTTTCAAGAATGAAAGATACCTGAAAATATTTTTTGATAACCTCCTAATAAACATAAAAATAAAAACATTCATATTTTTATATTTTCAGAAAAGTAAGATAATTTTGTGAAACAAACGTTCTAAAGTGAAGGCTTTTTCACCCTAACTATGGTCCTATTTGGATGTAAACTTCTCTAGAAGCACTTCTATGAAAAGAAAATAAGAAAAAAAATGAAATGAGTTTTTCCATAAGCTAAAATTAGCTTTCCATTAGCTAATTTGTAGTAGTTCTCTCATATAACTTCTTTAAAACATGAGAGGACATCTATAAATGAGCTAATGAATAACTAATTTTAGCTTATGGAAAAGTTTATTTCATTTTTTTCTTCTTATTTTATTCTCCTAAAAGTGCTTATAGAGAAGCTTACCCAAATAGGCTCTAATACAAGTCTATTTAACTTGGATCAGTTTTCCATACGTCCCAACCAAGTGAAGACTAGACAAATTTTAATAGGCAGTTGCCATATCTGCTCTTCTTCTTTGCTTATCCACTTCCCTTTTTAATTTGTTTTTCAAAAACTACACTCCCTTATTTACTTAGAAAAGAATAGTGGATAAGCAAAGAAAGGGAATGAACATACCTTGAACTGCAGTACTAAATGAAGGAAATTACAAAATATTGTATAATGATGATGAAAACGCATTATTATATAAGGAATATATGGTGAAGATAGTTTAAAATTAGGATTTAAAGTATAATAAAGATAAAGTGAAAATAAGAAGTTAGATAGGATATAAAAAACACTAATGATAGAATGAAAATAAGATTAACAAATATTGGTATAAGATAAAAGTTTATTATATTTTTTTAAAATTTTTCGTCAATCATCTTAATTTTGAAGTGATATTTTACTGAAAAATATATACCTATTCTGAAAAAATATTTTTGAAATTGTGAATCATAGTTTCAGAGAGAATAGGTATATGTAATTCTGGAAATACATTTCTATAAAGTAAAAGGGGTGTACTTCTTTAAGAAAAATGGTATAATGGGTAGAAAGGGCTGTCCTTAGGAAAAACGAAGGTGTAAATAATAAGAGGCTTTGTTTAATTTTTTGGTTGGCCCATCTGAACCAATACGGGAAAGACAATTGATATTTTCACATCAATTTCTGTTAAGTACACCTCGTACACCCTTGGAACCATTTTCCTTTCCAGAAATGTCTTTTCAAAATAGGATATGTTATTCTGTAAAGATATTTCTAAAAGTAATAAAATATTACTTAAGATCGTTGATGTTGTAAATGATTATCTTCCACCTTATTATTGTTCTAAGTAGTACTATTATTTTTCATTCATTGAAAACAAAACACTGTTCTTTCTTTTGCAATTTCTTGAATATCATTGAATAAAAACAATAACACACCTTTGATCTTGCAGGTGAGATTGCTCGTATTGGTGCAGGGTAAACTTAAGATCCTTCACTTTTTTTTTTTGGAGAATGGTCAATATCTTTTATACTTGGTATCAAGTATTGGATTGCGTACTTTCATACGATGAATCTTAGAGAGGTGTCCTTTGAGAGACATCAATACTTTGCTTTATTTTTTCTTTGTAGGTTGTTACTTACATGCAAGTTGTGGATATGTGGTTCATGTTTTTCATAGAATATTTATTCTTTTTCAACTTGTGGGTGTCATCCATTTTATCCCTTGATGGAATAAGTACTGGAATCCAGATGAAGAAAGGAAACAGAGATACATATTATTTCTGCAATAGTTCATAGATAAACCTAAAAGTCAATTTTTACATTTTGTTATGAGATGAAGACAACATACACTTGACTTGACTTTTGAATGAGAATTGTGTACAGGTTATTTTTGTGCTCAATAAGTAGACTAAAGACTTAGCTTTTACATAATTTAAAAGATCCTGCATTGGATGGCTCAAGAGTTCAATCTCATATGAAAATATCCATCATGATCTATATTATTTGCTATGGGACGCACATCATTTGTTTTCGTAATGTTTATTAACATGTGGAAATTAAATTTGTTTAGTATCTAAAAATGGTATGACAAGGCACTATATGGAGATTACAAAAACAAATATATAATATATAATTAATCTGAAATACAAACATAAAACAAATTCAAAGTATGCTTAAATTTCAACTAATCAAGTTCACATCCTAAGTTCACTAAGGACGCAAATCTACTCCAATTTGCACGACCCAACAAAGATGTGCCCAGGGACATCGCACAAGTTGACATTGAGAATCTGCAACCATGCATACTTATGTTGTGTTTGGTAGACTGAAAAAAATTAAAGTAGATGAAAATAAAATAAATATATTTTTAAAAAAGAGAAATAGAATGCAAATCAATTAAATATTGAGTTATTTGTATCAATAGAAATGAGTGAAAATAATATTACAAAATTATAAAATAGGTATTTTTATAATTTTATAATATTATTTTTAATTTATTTCTCATTCATTTCTTTTTTCAATCAAACAACCAAACATTCAATTTATTTATATTCTACTTTTGAAAAAAAAATCTTCTATTTTTATCTATTTTATTTTTCTTCTCTATCAAATAAGGTATCAATGTATACAGAGAGGCGCATAAACAATTGTCATCTTAAAACTTTGAGAACTTTAAATCTGAATCACACAACTGAAGACTAATTTTTATTTAGTAGTTACATGGCTATTTAAGAAAATCATGTTTCATTCAAATAGAGTAAAATTAATAAAAATATGCTTACATTTTAATCTGTCATACATAAAAAATACTTATATTTGAATCTAAAGGAAATACACTCATTTGTTACTATATAAAGGACTAAAGGAAGTATTAAGTTAATTAAAATAAACCTCTAAAAATATTAACTCTTTCTGTACTACTATATCATTATAATAAACGGTTAAAATTTGTGCATTTTACCCTCTAAACTTTAGAGAAATTCAATATATTGTCCAGCCAAACGTAAAGCACAACTCTTTGGTTGAAATATGACGTTTGAATTCAGTGTCACATAATTTCTGAAGGAAGTATTAAATTAGTTAAAACAAGCCTCTAAAAATATTAACTCTTTTTGTACGACTATACCATTATATTATAATAAAGAGTTAAAATTTGTGCATTTTACCCTCTAAACTTTAGAGAAAATCAATATATTGTCCAACCAAGAAGCACCGATACCAACACGACGTTTTTGATACGTTCCCGATACGGGACATTGATACGTTACTTCAAAAATACTAATATTTCGATACGTTTCCAATGCATCTTAATATTAAATAATATTTTTTTATATAGAGTGTATTTCATATTAATAAACTAGTTTTG
Organism: Glycine latifolia; assembly: GCA_013407115.1. Taxonomy (NCBI): domain Eukaryota; kingdom Viridiplantae; phylum Streptophyta; class Magnoliopsida; order Fabales; family Fabaceae; genus Glycine; species Glycine latifolia. The sequence goes on from CM023941.1 coordinate 32,687,621, forward strand.
TCCAATACCACTGCTTTCACCTCTACTACTCATGCTACTTAGCTATTTTTTTGTATAGAGTGCATAGCAATTACTTAAATTAAAACAAAAGTCCAAATTTTAATATAAAAAATAGCCAGAAATATTACAGTAAGCAAAAAAGGGACTGCAGGAAGCAAATGTGTTTATTACTTTATGGATCTAGGCCAAAACAAAAAACCCTACTCCATATATATAAAAGCTTCTTCTTCCCCGTTGGATGCGCCGCTGTTTGAACTTGAGGAAAGCAACACCCACAAAGCTCTCTCTCTCTCTCACGAAACTCTTGCTCTCTCTCCCGTGACTCCTTCCCTCTTCTTCTTCATCATAATAATAAACAAAATGAAAATCAAAACAAGGAAATAGTGTGTTCGAACTTCGAAGCTTAGTAATTGAGGCATGCGATCACCCCAGCCTCTTCGCAACGGCGGCGATAACGGAGGGAGATCAAGTGCAGAGTACCTATGCGATGAGCTGGTGGTGGCGTGCAAGCAGGGGGGGCGCACGAGCAGCTTTGCGACGGGAAGCGAGACGACGTACCGGTGTGCGGTGTGCGGTGTGCGGTGTGCTAGCGAATGACAATGGAGGAAGAATACCGCTGCGTGACGGGTGCCCTTTGAAAATTGTTGACTACTGGATCCGCGAATTGGGGTATCGGGAACGTATCCCTATTGGACAGGTGTCCGATACGTTGAAATTCTTTTTCACACGTATCCTTGCTTCATAGCAACCAACATAAAGCACAGCTCTTTGGTTGAAATATGACGTTTGAATTTAGTGCCACATGATTTCAGAAACATGTATAAAATATGATTTTTTTTTCTACATATGATTTTGGTATGAAATAGTCTCCAAAAACAATGATTAATCTTTATCAAGGATTATGAGAGCATACAATATAACTATTCCTCTCCCAACATGATTTATTTCATATCTAAGGATCAGTTAGGAATTCATTCCTGAATCACTTAGTTAAAAGACACAAACTTGTTAAAAGACACAAACTGTTATTACTAATGTCAATCTATTCAGTGTCACATAGCTTCCAAAACATTTATAAAATATAACAACATAATTTTAAAAAAAATGTTACATGAGAATCCATTATGCTATTTAACTCTTAAAAAGGGAAAAAAATTATAAGTATAATAGAATTTATGATGTGATTAAAAAAAATGAGAAATATTGAAAAAATATTTAAAATAATGAGATATTTATATATCATTATTCAATTTTAAAAGTAATACAACTAAATAAACCTTTCCTCGCAAACAATCAACACACAGGAAATATCTTGCATTAATTCAACTCTTTCGTGCATCTTTTAGCCGAAAGGAATAATTTTCAACTGTAAATCATATCAACCGAAATCCAGATGGTGACACGAGAAATCAAATATTACTCCTCTAAAGAATCAGAAGCCGTACTAAAACATACTATATAAGACCATTTTCTATATAAAAAAGAAACCTTTTAATTTAGAGTTCACGCGATATTCACAAAAATACGTAGGAACATAAAATTCTTACATGTTCATAAAATTCACGTGCTAATAGGTTATAATTATTATCATTAAAAGACAAAAGTGCAAGCTCTGGGACAGAGACATAGAGTGTAGTGATATTGCTTATAGTATAACAAGGACAGTGATCATATAGTCTGAAGAGCTAGCCAACAAGGGTCTTCGCCAAATAATCTCCAACCCTCCATTTTATTCAGAGCAAATTTAGATATCAAATTTTCACTATGGGATGACAAATTTCTATCTTACATGATAGTAGTGTTTCATAACACCATAATGTCAAGAGATAGTTCAAATCAAAAGAACAAGACGGCTGCTAAGAGAGAGAAATTTGAAGGAACAAGTTAAAATAAACCTCCCAAAATATTATAAATATCTTAACATATGTTGACTACAAAGTTCACTCATATGCCAAAATGACTAAACATACTAACATGAACAACTTATACACATTTGGTTCTTTCACAAATCTAGACGGGCAGCACTTTGTACCCAAGTAAGTTTATTACCATAAGCAAAAAGAGAACCACTAAAAACAGTAATTTGATATTCATAATGTTATTAAAACTTTTAAGCTGTTTCAAAATCGTGTAAACGCAGAGGTGAATATTTCGCATCTAAAATTGTGTAATTAAAAGAGACGAATCCACTATTCTTATATGTAAAAGAAATCTAGAAAACACACTATGAGAGACACGTGTTTAGGGCATTTCCACATATGCACGTGGAAAATCTACAATCTACAATTAAACTATAAGAGTAATTTATTGTTTCCACGACGATTTATTTTTAAAGATCAGACCAACAACATACTTGCATTTTCCGGCTCGTTGCAGATCATGTGTATTACAGTAAAATGCAATTAAAAAACAAAAACACCATACACAAAAGGAAACAAACTATGTCAATAGTGCTTGATCATGCCACTATCATGGCATGGTGTCACACCATTTGACGCTACATAGAAGAATCTGCATTACAGTTTGGCAATGCAACGGTCATCACCACTATAGTGGTTTGAATAACAAGATCGCAGGTGGCATGACAGGTAACAGCATCAAAAATCCAATTTCACTGTAGTAAATAACATCATTTACGGCTGTTTAAGGGGCAGACACATAATTTCTCATCCCCTTTCATTAAATCAAAAGGTTCAAGCTGAAACCCTATGCTTTCAGTGACCTAATTTTGTGTTGTCTCCCTAGACAAACACCGTTCTTCTCTGGTGATTTCCAGCATTTTCCTACCCGCCTCGGCAACCTCTTCAGTTCATTTTAATCCTTTATATCATTCTCTGGACAAACACTCACTTTTCTACAACATGTATTCCGGCATCTTTCAGCATTTTCTAGCAAAGCCAAGACCTCTGCAACCTGCTCGCTTCTGTTCTCTTTCTAGTCTGTGACCCTGCTCTTTTCTCTCTATTGTTATTGACATCACTCACATAAGTATTAAGCTTCAATTCCTGATTTTTAATCATATATATGTCTTTAAGTGTGGGTTTTATTTTCAGCATTTATCAATGTGGAGTATAAATTATTCCATGTGTATTTCACAACTTTAGAATAGTGGCCAACCTGCTATGTTTTACAGTATTAATGATCAGAAAAACTTCATACATCAGAACAAATAGGTAAACTTAGCATTCATAATTTCTGCTAACTAACAAGACAAGACAAAGTAAATGAATTTATAAAGTTAGCTGTCTGTTAACCGTGAAAAAAGAAACAAACAATCAATGCACCATAACTGGCAAGAAACATATAATAAGTAAATCTCTTCAAGACTTTCAATCACATTCCCAATTTCTCATAATCATAAATAGACATCCTTGAGGCCACTGCCCCATCCCAGAAATAATAAGAATTCTGGGTTACAAAAGTGGGTTTCTCAAAAGTCCTTATTTGACATTAGAAGATGAAGATCAGGTTTTTATTGGATAAGTGTTAGAACCAGGTAGTGTAATAGATACTATCTGCATGGAATATATTCATCTTAAGCTACAACAGGAAAATGTTACTTCAATTCACATGATTTTAGAAATAAATTAACTGAAGTCGCAAAGCATTTTGATATATGAAAGCCCCATTGCTTTATAAATCAAACATTCAAATCAATCTCAAGGCGAATGGACACAAACAAGATCAACTGCTTTGACATAGCTAGTATGCAATTTGAAGCCATCCTCAAGTCTTACCTTGGGTTTCTATGTCTAGAAGCTAGTTACACAGACAGCCAAATACTCAAATCATGCCCCAAACAGGTCATCAATTCCTGCTACACAATTCACTTACAAATGCTTCATAGACTTGAAGCCTTCCGTTCTAAAAGCAATATCAAACAATATGAAATAGCTCGAACCAGAATAAGCGCAAGCACCGCAATGGAATGCATCACATAAAGCACTTGCAACCGTGGCATGCAATTCAATTCAACCAAGGCTCAAACACCATCAGAAAACCAAAAAAAAATGTTTTTTTTTTCAATCGAATCGCAATCACGTGTCTCAATTAGCTTAGCCTATACCGATACAGCAAATTCATTATTGTAATAAATCCAAGATTATTTATTTCAGTTCTCAAATATAAAAAATTTCAGCTTGATTATTAAGTAATGAAAGGAAGCAGGTCAAGTAAAACTCCAAACAAGGAAAAAGCACATCAGAAGCTTTTTAACTAAACCTATTTCTCCTAGATGTAGATTCTATGCATCGGGATCTACCGCATAAATCACACTTTCCGCATAGAGACGATAAACTTAAATCTAGAAGCGTTTCGGATCTGATAAGCAGAGATTAAAATAAATTTTAAAAAATTACTGGTAGTAGAATCTCGGAGATGAGATCTGAGCGGAAAACGAGGCAAAGCTTCACCGCGGCCTCCGATTCAGTTGATGCAAGGCGGGATCCAATGCGCCGCCGGCGACCGCCTTCCATTGCGCGCGAAAACCGGTTCCCGACCTGCACCAAGCGAATTAGAGACCGCACAGTGAGAGAGAGAATCAAAATCCACAACGCAATCGCATCGCATCGAATCGAACTTCACCAAACCAAAACCACCAACCACCGTTCTCTCTCTCTCTTACTTTCTCTCTCTTCATGCGCGAAGACGAGAGAAAGAGAGAGAATTGAAGAGAGAAATAAGTATCGCGAAACTAACCCCAACCCACACCCTATGTGGTGAACGGGTGAAGATTGGGTTAGCGAGGTGTTATTTATAAAGAGCACAGACGAAGGAGATACGGACACGTGGCGGAACACGCGCTCGCTGATGCGATTAATAGTGTGCAAGTGATTTATATTTTTTTTATATTTTTTCTGAAGAAGAAAGAAAGCGCGGCAGGGATAGACGTGAAAAATTGGACATGGATTTGGAAAGATTTACTGAAGTGATGCCATAAGACAAACCATTTGTTGAAATACGTGGCTGCACGTGCGTGTGTTTCTGCCACTGCAAAGTGCAAACGTGTTTTCTGAGCCCAGTTTCACACTTTTCACTGTTGGACTTTCATTGCATTTACCGTAACGTTCGGTTTAGCCGACGCCACTTTGGGCTGCACTTTGTACACGGTTTCCCGTTTGGTCGACGATAAATACTAACAAATGTTTTTAAGATAAGATAGTGGTTAAAAAATTAAAAATTAAAAATTATTAAAATACATAAAATTGTATTAATTTATAACATCTTTTTTATGTTTTTCGATGATTTTATAATAAATATTTTTTTTAATTCTTAATCGATGTCTTTGATAAAATCCTTAAAGGCTGTGTTTCTATATATATAGTCAATGAGAGTTAGGCAAGATTTGAGTGATGAATTGGCTGGGCTCCACTGTGCCAAAGTTGACACGTATATCAAAGAGAAAAAAAATGGGAGGTGAGTTAGATAGGAAGATGGCTACAATATCATTAGTTATGGTGGACTGTGCTTGCAAGTTTTTGGTAAGTCAAAAGCGATGGATTGGTTAAGAGATCTAATTTAAGAAGGTAGGTAAGTCACAATAATGGATTGGGTATACATCACCCGATTGAAGGAAGAGACGTTGGAGGGAGAAGGAATATTCATAAATTTAGCTTGAGAAGATTTTAATTTTACAAAATTAATTATGATTAGAATTGAGATTGAGCGTAAGAGTTTGTATATTTGAAAACCTTTCTCTTAAAAAGATGTCTATTATTTTTATTAATTTTTGTATATTCTTTTCTTTCTTTTATATAGGAAGGTGAAATCTTACTAAACTAATACATTATAAAAATATATATAGAAAAAAAACACCACTAAAGTCCAAAAATAATAATTTCTCACAAATCAACAAGAAGATCATCTAACAAAGTAACACAGAATAAATTACTATAAGACAAAATTGCCAACCTATTAGTCATCTTATAACCTTCCTAGAGAGAATGTGTTAAATGACCTTCCCAACTTTGATATTTTTTAACTGGTTAATAGCCTTGAGTGGTGTGAATTGAGATCTTCTAAAGTAAGCAAAAGTAGAATAAATAAAATCAATTGTTGAGATGAAAATTATCACATGATATTTCAAATACATTTATAATTTGCTGTGAATCTGTATGAAATAATTATTGATTTTTTTTCAAAAATAAATTCAGATTAATTATTTTATTTACTAAGAATTTAGTTCAATTGATTATATAATGTATAAGTCGTTATAAACCTTTAATACTTAAAATTACTTACTTTATCTTTTGAAGTGAGCTATTCACTTTAAAGAAGTTGGTTCATAAGAATACGTATAAGAATGCGTAGGAGCACAACCATAATAGATCAAATAAACTATAACATTGGAATCACATTCATCTGAAAATCGATGATCCTCTTATGCCATGCACTATTTAAAGTCATCATGAACTTAAGTTTCTCACAAAGTCATATAACAAACACCAGAAGAGTCTCTTAAAGTTTTCCTCCATAATATGCACATGCATTGATATTGTACTCTTTTTTTATCGATAAGTATTACTTATTAAAATGTTAATTTTGTTAACATGAATGATCAAACCTGCGATTTTCTTTTTCTTTTTTTTCTTCTTTAATCATGCATTCAATCTATCTTATATCTCCACTATTGCACTTGATCCACCATTCTAGTGGTAACATCCTCCCTATTGCAATTTGTTAGTAGGTATGCATCATTCAAAGAAGGTGAGATCTGGTACTAGTTGCACTTAGAAACTCACTAGTAATAAACAAGAAAAAACAAATAATATTCATTAAATTATGGTCTTCAAACACCTTTTCATTAGTTGCTACCAAATAAATGGCAGCATGAAATGAATGTCCAATTCAAATATATTTATGGATCGTGTTGCCCTTTACCCATTCATAAAGATCGTCGATGAAGAATCAAGCATAATGTTCTTCTGGGTGAAGATATTTTCCAAACTAACTTCCTAAAATGCCCTTATATGATCTATTACATTTTCAATCAATCATATATACACATGATGGATTATTTATGTTGTCCTTGCTTGAGATTTGCGACTTAAATTGAAATAATCGATTTGTCCATGTCGTTTTTGAATATGTATGTGTGGAAACTATATCAAAATAATTTTGATCCTTTCTTTGTCTGTTTTTTTTTTTTACAAAAATATATTTCATATTAAAATATTTTAATACTTCTAATTTGATAAAGTAGTTGAAAAAATATATATACTTAAATTAGTTGAGATTAAATTCATAACCTATATTTTAAAGATTAGTTCAAGTTGGACAAATGGGACCAATATCAGCATTAATCCTACTTCATTCACTATATTCCAAACTGTTTGCCTTGATCCCTTGACCTTGAAACATAAAAATCTTTTATAAAACTAACTACCTTGCCACCAGGAAATCCCAATGACAAATTATCTACAAATCCAATTTATGTCTCATCCATTGTATCAGCGTCTTGACCGAACAATGTATAGGCAAATGTTGAGCATTCCTAGGCTTTAATCCTTGTTAGAATGTTAGTGTTGACGTGTTTGAACGACTAATAGTGTGTGGATTATATTTATGTTAGAAAATAATTAATTAATTTTTCATGGTAAAGATAAAACAACAATTACTTCTATTTTTTCATGGTGTCATCATAATTTTGTGGAATAAAATTGATTCTTTTATGTTATACTATAAGTTATACTAGATTGGGACTAACTAGACTTAGACCGAAATAGCCAAGCCTAAATCATGTCATTCATGTAGGAAACAAAATTTATGATTAAAAATTAACTGTTATTTTTTTAAATTTAAGTTTAAGTTTTTTTTTATTCTTTACAATTGATTATTTAAAATACAAAATCAACTAATATAAATAATCACTTCTACATACATCTTTTTTGGTAAGTTTATTATAAAAAAAAATTCTTTAAATAATGTAAATAAAATAAATTATCTTGAAATCACTTTTTCCTTATCCTATTTAAACATACATTTCATATAATCAATTACACAGTTATTGTATTTTTCAGGAAAAGGTTATTGTATCTATAATGATATTGAAATGATTTTTTTTATAACTAATCCAACACACACGGTAATAAATAAATAAAATCCAACACAGACGGTATCCACAAATAATAAATGACAAAATTAACTATTTTTCTAAGGTTAAATGTAACATGCGTTAAAATTTATGCCAAAAGCAGTGCAGTTTCAGGAAGAAAAAAAATAGGGACAATTTCATGAGGAAAAAGTCACTTTATAATATTGTAATATTTTCATTGCCTGATGGGTTGATCAACTTTTTGACAATTTGGGCAGATAAAGATTTGAATCCTTTTTGTGTGAAAGGCGTGCTGGGATATTCTCTAATCAACTAATAATTTATGTTTCTAAATGCTTGTAAGGTGCAAAGGGAGAGAATTATTATGTCTTGCTTTTGCTTTCTATATTTGTAGTTGAAGGGGATGTAAGAATTTAATCAGGTTCCCGAGGTAGTTCTTTTGTCGTCTCTCTTTTCTTTTCATATTGCAATTGCAATTTGCAACCATTGTGATGGAGTCTTTCTTTCATCTATCTAGATTTTTCTATTGTGGCGTTCAAACCAATAGAAAAGTCTAAGCTCAGCCTCTAGGTGGAGTTGGAATAAATAGAACCTAAAAGTCCATAGACTCTGTCGTATAAGTTGCTATTTATATGTGTTAAGATCAAAGAAAAAAAAACCTAATGTGAAATTGTTTCACTTTAATCAGAAATCTTAAATTTTAAATGTTTAATTATATTAAATACTCAAAAAAATATTGAATTCAAGTAAAATTGTCACTAAATTTCAGTGTGATTTAGACAAAAAAAATAGGACCATCTAAATTCAAATTTTTAGGGATTTATTTTGGTCAGTTCAAACAGTGGATTTATGAGTAAATTTACGAGGTGAAATGTTTTTTTTAAAGAAAATGTTTTTAAATGATATAATTTGTTATTTTATAGTTTAATAATCTAATTTAGATGGATTGTAATTGAAGACTCCGCTACGAGACAAAAATTTTCTATCGAAATCGAAAGACACGCGATCCAATATGTATTTGAGGAAGAAAGTCACTGACTAGTGCAATTCCAATCCAATGGGTTTTCGTCACCCGACAAAACACTACATTTGTTTTTAATCTCTAATAAGTCACAACCATCTTATAAAACATGGGGTTTGCTAAAACATTTCAACTGAAATATGAGTATAACTAAACATACGACTCTAATGTGTTTAATTGTAATATGGTGATTTTTTTGTCCTTTTCTATGTTAAGTTTGAATTGAGACATAAATGTAACCAATATTATTTGAGACACTATTGACTTCTCCCTTTGTGATCCACCACACAATGTGTAGTACCAACTAACATGAGGGCATAAATGAACCTTTCCCTTTGCATGTTCTAGTAAATTAAGGAGTTAGATGTCCATAGACGGTGAATGGATTAGCAATAGCAAATGGGCATTGCCTTTCCTACAGCATATGGGGCAACACCATAGCAGAGTACCAGCAATACATGACGGTTCAAGTTTATTCATCTTGATAACAAAAAATTGTTAGAATGCCATTATCGTGGGAGCACCACCTAAAATATATGTGAACATGAGGAAGACTTGCAATGAAATAAGCGTACTGAACTTTGCATGAACCTAACGTAGGAAAAAAAGAAGCAAGGCATAAAGAATAAGAAAATAGCACTGTTTTAAAACCCGCATTGACGGTTCAATCGAAAACCAGTCACATGTTCGATATAACGCTTTCTGAAAATTGGTACATCCTTAAATTGTTGAACCGGTCGAAAACTAACTAACCCTTAACCAATTTTGCTTAGAACACTTTTAAGTGAAAACTACTTTTTATTATTATCAATTTATGAACATTATATTATTTTTGTTCAATATTACTATAATATTATATTAAAATATTAAAAAAAATATTTTATTAAAACCAATTTAATTTTGATTGAACCATTGACTCTTGAGTAAGTAATTTCACCAATTTGATGACCGGTCCAATTATGAAAACATTGAAAAATAGGGAAAAATAAATAAATGATACACTATTACAAAGATATTTGAATCTTTATAACAAATAAAACATAATTTTCTCCCATTTTCATATCAGGCGTTAATATAGAACAACAAATTGTCAACTTTTCTCCAAAAAAAAATTAGGATGCAATAAATAGAAATTTTTTACTTATTGAAGATTATATTGAGTTGCATGAGAAATCACAAGAGAGTAAATTTTCCTAATAAAAAAAAGGGCAGTGGGCACCTGTTAGCATTTAAAATAAAAAGATTAATATCTCCAATCGTTTAGTATTGGAGATTCTCTTAGTGAACATGCATAAGTACATGTCTATGTTCAATAGAGAAGAAAAGAAAAAGCATTGTCTACTTATTTATTGTTGTTGAAATCGTGGTAAAACTTGTGTTGTGGGTGCTAAGTTCTGACTCCATAGCCACCACTAGACAGTGCTTTCTGATTCAAAGATACTAGCCCATATAGAAATAGAATATATGCCAAAAGTAGAGTAGGTTGCACATAACTAGAAGACCTTCATGTTATTCTAACAGCATAAGGGTTATATTTTATTTGCAAAATGCGGTACATACGACAATGTTATTTGATCAATCAAATCCTTTCATCATCACCTTTCATGGATAAGTGTCCCAACACAGAGCACATGCTTCAATTGGAATATATAGGCATATGCTTGATTTAAAAAATAAAAGAGAAAAAAACTAACACCGACTTCATATATGTTTGCTTTCTTTAGCCCCTACAAAAATAGATCGTTGACGTTGTAAGGACAAATCGATCCAAAAAAACTTGGTCCCTCGAGGACCATCCACTTCTTAATTCAATATCAGAAAGATCGTGACAGGAGTGGCAAAGTGGGGGTGGAATGATCTAGATAGACATATGATATGCTTACAACACTAGGCAAACCTTATGCCACATTTTCTCATGCTGCTTTATTTAGGCCTACCATAAAGAGTCTTAAAGGTGTGCAACTACCACATTTCCTCATAATACAACAATCAAGAAAAAAATGTATCCTTCGTATGGGACCCCATATCCCAGCCTAACAGATGCCAATGTGCCATTGCCTTTTGGAAATGTCAAGACTAACTCAACATTTTTATTGCAAAAATTTGGATAGAGCCCTGAACTTTTAACGCTTGTAAAGTACAAGCAAATCCTAACTCTTAGACGTTGACGGTTTTGGTAAAGGTTAACTGATGCATTACTTTCAGCACCTCATCCTAAAAGCCACAAATTGAGGTATCACAAAATTAAATGATGGATTTGGATTCATTTAAATCTTCTCATTTTATGAAAGTGATATGACAGGAGGAATTGTGTTGTATATAATAAAGAGATAAAGAAAAGAATGAATTGTAAAATAACATGATTGATATCAATGATATGATAAAAAGACAGAGGAAAGTATTAATATTGCAAAAGAAAGGCTAAAATACATCATAGGTCTCTTATTTTCTAGTTTCAGATTAGTATCTTAAGATTAAAAACTTTGATCTTGTAAAGCAGCTATGTTAGACCAAATTGACTTTTTGGTTAACTTAATTTTTTTTCATAAACTAAAATTAACAGTGTTAGTGTATATAACTAACAAAAGGACCATATTGGTCTATCAGAGGAGAGGATAAATTATTAGGTAATCATAGACTACCATGGTTTCTATTCATCTATGTATGACATAATCAAGTGTTATTAATTCTTTCTCTTGAATTGTGAAATTTGAATGTGTTATATAAACATTGGTTGGGTCATGAACACGTTGAGGTCTAAAACTACTTAATAATTTCTCCTAATAGAGGCATTTTAAAGGTAAAGTAAAACTTTTTAAACTTATGAAATCAAACTTAAACAAAAAAAATCAGACGAGGGAACAAAAAGTGTATTATATGATAAAAAAAAACTAGATAAACAATATCATAAAATAACTATTTCCTTCTTCGCTCCCTTTGTATATATCTCTATATTTATGTAAGTAAATAAATCGAACCTGCATGATCCTTAAATAATCCTGCAGAACATTGATCAAAGTTAACAAAAACAATATCTCACTGAACTCTGAAAAATGGTGAAGAAAACAAAAACTGATTTCCAATCTCCCATTCATGTTTGTGAGCTGGAAACAGAAAAAACAGAATATCACAACACAGACAACTAAATTACAGAGATTCCTCGCATTGTACAAGCAATAAGAAACACACACCACAGTAAAAAGGACACAAAATTCAGATTATACCGCACATAATATAACACAACAGAAAAGTAAAAAGTAGTGTCAAGCTATGGAAAGGAGACGGAACCAGGTGCCATGGTTTGGTCCATAAGGCGTAACACTAGTGGAGCCAGCATGCGAGCAACCATTGGTAAGGTAGGGTAGGTTAGAGTGCCAAGAATAAACCAATTGAAGCTTAAAAGAGCAACAGCATCAGATGCAGGTTTATTTCTAATGGTGGAGAAAAACTGCACCACACTCTTCAAGGACATGCCTACTACGGCAAAGAGAGCCACCACAAGAGGCATGCAAGGGTCCTCAGCTTCCCACACAGTGACTCCAACCACAAGTGACATAATGGCACTGAAGAGTGATTGTGAAAGAGCTACGTCTCGATGGTAGTCTAGTGCTTCGCCCATTTCGGGCTTAACTACTGGCCCAGACTTTGGTACTGCTTTCAAGAGTTTAAGTAACTCACTTCTGGTTTTGCTCTCATCTTCCCAAATATCTTTGCGCATTAAAAGATCCTGAAGGGCGATTCCACTTCCGTTGTAGTTGGAGTTCAGTGAGAGCATAGCATGAGAAATGTTGTAGTTGCTGTCATCGATGGTTTGGACTCTGTCGCTGTTGTTTTGATCTTTGGAGCTCCAGTATCTCTTTCCTTGAATTTCTTTCAGCCGAAGATTTTCATTTGCCTGATCCCGCAACTGTCAAGGAGCCATAAGTGACAAACAAAGAATCAAATTAGGAAAAGCTATCTGCACATTGATATAATTACAGAAATGCATGACATGTCACTGAATGTGGATGGTATTTTCTAGTAAAATTTTATCTGAATTTGGCTAAATACATGTTAATCTTATCAACCATCAAATACTTACATTTCTGATGATTGCAGATATTACCATTTTGCTTGTTATTCAGTGTCAGCCACAACTAGAAGCGAAGTCTATACAATTAGGTACAGTTAATATTGTTTTTGAAGCGTCTTTTAAAATGTATTTTCAGTTTATAACTTCCAGGAAGTAAAAAATTAAATTATTATAATTCTCTGGAACTAATAAACCACTACTAGGATATAAATTAAAAACAGTTGCCTTGGTGTCTGCCACTTTGTTAATCTATTAGACTTTTAAGTGCAATGTATATTGAACAAAAAATCATAAAAGGAAATGTTCTCAAGAATTTAATTTTATTAAGGATTTAGCAAGTTCCCCTTATCATAAGCTCAACAGTAAAAGTCTTTCCGCAAGTAGCATCAAGCAAGCAATAAATTTTACCTTTCTCTCTAACTTTTCAATTTTTTCAATGGCCATATCATGCTCCTCTTCAAGCTCTGCTAGTAGCATCTCCATCATTTTGCGCTCTTTGACAGCCATTTTAAAATGTTCTTGAAGTTCCATCTTATCCCACACTAAATTCTCCAACTCTATCTGCATTTCATGTAGTTTTTGTTCCAGCTGCATAACAAAATAACACCATTGGATCTAAAATAAGATAAACTTCATGATTAGGGAGAAGAATAAAATGTGGAGACCACTCCAATGGCACCAACCTACCCCATCCCCAATTCCTTTCCCCTTTCTTGGTAACAGGCAACAACATTTGTGAACCTAATAAAACAAAAAATCACATGTACTTTAGCCTATCAATGGTATGCTTCCCTATAGTTTTCTGCCTTTTCTCCCAGTCTCTTTTCTTCATACTTTCGTTCTCCCCTCTCTTTAAAACCAAAAGCAACCTCACTTTTATTTGATGGTAACAGCCTTCCTCTTCTTGCCCAAATGGTAAGTTAAATTGATTTGATCTTCAACTATATTTAGTGCTAGATCTTCAAACTTCAATCAACACCTGAATCCACTTAAGCATGTTGTCAGGGGTTCGATTCTTGACAATTTATATGGAAAAAAAATTATTGAAAGAGACAACTCATTTCGTTGATTTCAACGCCTAGAAAGAAATTAGTCTCTGACTATCAGTTGGAGAATATCCTTGGTGCAAATAGAAAAATTAAAAATAAAATCAACACCTAAACCCTATTCATTAAGCACCAGTTCTAGCCAGAGAGCTATACCATCCTTCAGCTCTATGAAAGGGATTGTGTTGGAATTCTATTATCTCTGATATTTTGAGCAAAATGAATTGTATTAAGCTGATATCAAATCTTGAAATTTCAAATTAAACATATTTTAATTTAAGGAAAATCGAATTGCATTATGCTAGGGGTAAATATCATAATAAAAAAAACAGAATGATAACTAACCTGCCTCTCCCTTCGAAAGGCATACACAACTCTTGCAGGCAGGGAGATAAGCCCAAATGTCCATGTGATAATTCTTAATATTATGTTTGCATGGAAGCTAATTGTTGTCCCGATCAACTCCGTCCAAGTATATGTAGCAGTTAATGCGATTCTGATACCAAACAAGCATGCCAGTCTAAGTAGAGAAAAAGGCGTCATCACCAAGAGTATTGTGTTAGCCAGTAGCTCGGAAATCAGTGCCATTAATCAGTTAAATGAATGATCTTCCTTCGTAATCATTACATGTTGAAAAGTTCCATGATGTTGCACTAACACAGTTTATCACAGCATCCTGCAAAGTCAATAAATCCATGTGAAAAATAATTAATTATTGAGGATTAATCAGCTATGGTGCAAACAAATAAGTGGGAAATTGTTTATCTTCACTGGACTAAATAGATTTAAGCAAAGACCTTAGATGACAATGGTGCAACTCTAAGACTTCATGTTAGAAATAAGAAAGCCATCTTACATTACAACTTAAAAGCTTATCAAAAAACCTTGATGGCTTTCAGTGTCAACATTAGGAACCCCACAATTGATTTTATTGCTTGAATGATATTGAACAGAATATAGGAGAAAGAATTCTCCTTCTCCTCCAAGGATTTCTCCTTTCACATCAGTGCTACTTCTTAGTTCTCTCAAATGATACAAGACAGAATGCCTCCTTTTTCCATACTCCCCCTATTTATCTAGTTGATCCCTTTAAGTCTTTAACTAACTATCCCTCTAACTAATTTTCCCTGGCCTAATTCCTAACAGTGTATCACTTGAAGAAATATACTGAAAATTCAAAATAAATTCAAATTGTTAGCCTCAGTTTTAGCAACCGGTCTTGATTTGAACTACCAACTCTAATCAAACAACTAATTTTTCCAAGTGTTTCCATGGTGGAGAAGACATTTATCCCTAATTCAAATGTGCAGCCTACAGCTAAAACAAACTGGCAATATGAGCAGAAATATAAGAGCATAATCTTACAAGCTTCCATGGAAGTTACAACTGGAAATACAAGTAGTTTCCTACCGATCAAGGCACACATACACATTGACATGCATACAGAGGTGCAAGTTCCCTTCTTTAATGATGACACTATATAAAAAAAAAAATCAAATTTTGTTCTGTTTTTAACTTGGCCACATTTTCAAACCAACCTTCCATAGAGCACTGGACACCCCTACAGAAAGCTAGTATTATAAATAAAATATTTATGAAGATGAATGATTCACGAAAACTATTCCTACAGTTGATTGAATTGTGTATATTTACTTAAGCAGAATACTGAATCCCATGCTTACAAAACAAATGCTTTTTTTCCCAAAAGGTCAAAGTGTATTTGCTCAAGATACATATACCACATTAGTGAATAGTGATACTTATTTTATGGGTACTTATTGTCAAACTAATGCCTCCCCATTTTCCCTTAAAACCCCTTAACTGACTGCACAATTGGCAGAAATTTTCTGTGTTAGATGAACCCAAATTCAGAATCCAATGGTCAACATATAATAATAATGCCAGTTGAGCAAAGGGCACCACAGAAACCCATTTCTGAGAGTCTTCAACTGGATGTGCTTAATGGATTCATGAATTAGTAAAAGAATGAATCCACTTCCAGAATCAGAAAACATAGCAGTGAAAAGTATACCAGAACTCTAAACCAATTAATATTCAGAGCAGCAGCGAGAGAGGAAACATGAAAACATAATAAAAAAACCCCAAACCCCTCTGCATGTCTATTAGTGATACCGATGAGAAGAACACCAATGAGAAGCCAAAGTAGATTTTAGCAATGACAACAACAGGGAATTCTTAACTGTATCAGCATTTCACATTGGGGATTCAGCAAATGCTAATAGCTGCACAAAATAGCACAAACACCTCCACAAATAACGATTGATAGAATAAGGCTAAATGTGATAAATGCAAAACAAAAAAAAATAAAAATAAAAACGTTAACATAATGAAACAAAAAAAATAGAATTAAAACATGCAAGCAAAAAAAAAATGATCTTTCAAAGAAATGAAGAAAGCCCAGATAATCAAAACATGCAAGCAAACTTGGGTTTGAGCTGAAAACTCAAATCCGAGCAACCAACTAGCCAAAGAAAATAGAATTAAAACTTTCAAATGTAAAATTTAATTCCGAAATGATCAAGCAAAACCATGGGGAAAAAAAAAAGCAATGAAGGCGATGTGTAGCAAACAAATCCATTGGCAGGAAGAGAGTAGCCAGCACTTACACTGCATGCAGAAAGGAAGAGATAGAAACAGTAGAGCTGAGTAGAGCAGAAGAAAAAGCCGAAAGAGAAAGACAAAGACAACGGAAACGAGGAAGAGCGTGCAAAGACAATGCATCTAATTATGTATGAAGAGTGTGAGTTTGAAGAGAGGGCATGACATAGGTGGCAATGAAGGCGTCCTCGACCTGCCACGTAAAGCGTCAAGAGATATACATATACATGTGTTAAGGTAACATCAATCCATTATATATCGAACAAAAACATATCCAAGAAAACCATCAATCCAATATCCATTCATTAATATATCTCAATAATTAAAGCAGTAAATATAGAAAAAGACACCAACAATTAGTTCAAGTTGCTCGGATTTGGACTCTTCAGCATATGGTCAAGAATTTAATTCGTGATCATGTATGAAAAATTATTGTTGGAAAGAGATACTCCACCTCTTTCAGTGTCAGCAGATATCCCATAAGAGTTCAGGAAAAAAAATAAAGGAAAAGACATTTAATAAATTATGAATAAACATATAAAAAATATTTTAATACTTATCTAAAAGCTTAAAATAAAATGATTTAGAAACAAATTAAAAAAAAAATTGTAGCAGACATACCATTAATACGATGGTAGCATGCCGTATAAAAGGATTGGATTAATTGAAGAAGATGGTCACGTCATTTCCCAGATTCTCATGAGTGTCCCTGTTTGGGATCTCTTCTGCGTTCATATTTAGTTCTTGCTCTGTTTCGTTGCAGAAATTAGGCTATTTCTAGTAAAACTGATTCCACGTTGCATCTTATCTAGTAAAATTGATTCACCTTGGATCTTATGGAGTTGCACTAAAAATAAAATATAGATTTATCGTATTATTTCTTTAAATATAAATTCTAGTTAACATATACTCTCACCATATCTAATATGTTAGTATTCCAAATGCCCTGGCAGCCCTGCCACCAATTTCCAAACTCAAGTGTTTGTTTTCATTGTGAGAAACATACATTTAACTCAAGTTGCTGTGAATCTTCTTGCTCGGAACTAATATCCTCTTTTTTACATATAGTTTCTTACATTTCCCTCGTGACTTATTTCCTACAAGTTGAAGGGTTAATCTTTCAATTTTGGAAAAAAACTTATCATCTAAGAATTGGGATTATTTTGAGACAGCACATTATTTCATTCTATGTACGTGGTCATTCAACATAAAAGTATCCATTGCTTTTATTTTTAGCTTTTGGCAATTAGTAATTGGACATTCTGGTAGCTTCCAACCGATACTCTTTACATCAGATTTTTCTGCGAAGTGACCGTCATGAACTTGGGTAATGCTTTATCCATATATTTAAGGCCAAAATAAAAGGCGTATTATGTGTTACTCATGTGCAACATAAAACAATTAGGGAAAGTATATAGGGGTGTGATTGGCGCCTAATGCTTACAAGGCTTGAGAAAAAATCCACGATATATAGAAAGGTACCTAAAGAAGTAAAGGTGCACTAGGTGGTATGATTGGATTTTCTAGCGTCTTCCACCCGGTTCAATATCTCTATTTTTTGATGGTGCTAAATGCTAATCAATTTTCACAAGATGTTCCCTCTTTGTGGGTTTTCTTAGCTCTGAAGGGAATGGCCCTTACAAACCAAAAACCGAAGCTTCCACCAACAAATTAATTTCCTACGTACTATCCACTTTCTGCAATTTACATTTTTCTACTTTCCCTTATATGCGACAAGAAATTCAACTCCTCTAGAATACGTAAATGCCTAAAATGAGAAAGTAAAAATAAATTTATTATTAATTTGAATTAAAATATATCGTAATCTAATTAAATAACTTTAAATAAACAATAGATTATCTTTTACTATCTTACTTTACACATTTGTTCAAGAACAAAATCTTGTCCATGAATAATAGTAAGATAAAAGTCGATATGTTTTCTTTGAACTTGATTTATTTATTATTTCTTTAAATTTGCATGTATCCTTTCATTTCAACGAATGTTGTACAAGACAAACTGTTGGATATATAAGTGAACCTTTTTGTCTTGTTCCGGTGAATAACTAAATTGATAACTTGTTCAACACAAAGATATGAAGAACATTATAAATTATTCACTACCAATATTAAAGCCATAAGCTTCCTAAAAAGAGCGTCCAATGCAGAGTCACATCGCTATAGCAGGATTGAAAAATATATCTCTCCTGCAAAAGCAAAAGAATCTAAAAGATACTCAATTTTATTAATTACCGTAAAAATCTATGCTGGGGGGAAGGAAGAAAAAAACCTAAGGTATAGAAGTTGAATATGAAGAAGGTATAGAAACTTTTGTCCAATGTTTTTCTTTCTTTTGTGTTCACATGACAAAATGGGAGAAAATAATTAGAAGAGAGATCAAGTTACTCCACGAATAACTCTTAAAAGTTAATCCTCATCTTGAACATTTATTTTCTTATAATTTAAGGGATAAGATTAGTCATTTAGACTCAGAGGTGCAGCGTGAGTGATGAATGTAACTCCCATTAGAAGGACGAAACCTGAGCTGACACTCCAAATTGCACCAGAACTTAACAGAACCTAACGGCCCAACCCTCCACCGTGTTCTCGCGCTTCCCTTCAAGTCAAACCCTATCACGTCACGCTTCCACGACTCATCCACTTCTTCCATCTGCTCAGGAGTTAACGGAATGGAAGCAGACCGAACAAAGTAGTTGAGTGACTTGGAGCTGTTCTTGGCGACATCGAACGGCGGAGCGAGCATGATAGCAATTCCCTGTCCCTGGTAGCTGAGGTTGAACCTTATGTCGGAGAACGTTGCATGGGCCTTGGCGTTGCCGTTCTGCGCCACGACGATGATGCTGAGCTGTGTCTGGAGGAGGCCAGAGTAGTCGTTGCTGAGAAGATCGAGGTGGGCGTTGGCGATACTGATCACAGGGATTCTAGGGTGGATCACCATGTAACCCACGAAAACAACTATGCCGGCTATTACAACGCCTATGGCTATGATGGTGCAGAGAATGGCCGCTAGCCAGATTAGAGGGTGTGTTTTGCCGCTGTGGTGAGTGTTCACCAATTTTCTTCTGATGATGGGTCTATGGTGGTGGTGGGGGTGGGGGTGGTGGTGCTCGGCCACGTGATCTTCGTCGTGGTCATGGTCGCGATCGCGGTGGGGCAGCATGGAGATTGATCAATGAATAGAATTCAAAAATCAACCCATGTGGGGTTGTGTTGGGAGTTTTATGTTTGGTGTGAGGGGTGAGACTACTTGAGAAGGAGGAGTTTGGGGGTTGGCAAAGCTTAGTCAGGTAGGGAACTGCACACAAAAAATTGGGTTCTTTATCTCTAATTGGTGGAGAGGTTTTGGTATCTTCCTTTCCTAGCTTTAAAGCATTTGTCTCCTACTACTATACGTACTACCTTGTGCTAATTAACTAATGCTAGTTTTTATATTCTGTTATTTTGTTATGTAGGTCACGGCTCTCTCCAACAAGGTATCTTCCACTTTAATCTTGTTGTAAAAGTGAGTAAAATTATTTTTACATGCTTTTTTTAACACTTTTTCTTACCCTTGATTAGGAAAAAAGAAGAAAAAAGTGAATGCCTTGTGATGAGAGATGTGGTTTCTTAACTTATTATTTACTTAAAGTGAAAAATTTTGTGGCAATAATGAAGTCAAAATTTGTTTGTAAATATTAGTATTGTACAAAAGTAAATACCAAACGTGCATGACAAATACCGGGTCACCTGCTCTTTTCCTTGTAGATTTCCTGGCTTTAAAGCTTTAACCAGGAATGGCTATGCAGTTGGACGAGGAAGTAAGCAATTAGTAGTACTTTTTCATGTTCGAATATACTGTCTGGTATTATAATATACCATAAAACATTTATTTGGCATTTTTTTATTTTTTATAATTTATGATTTGTTAAATAATTTATTGTAAAACCTATCGCTTTAACTACATTGAAATTCATCAGAGTGACGATACTTAAAAAAAAAAATTGGTGTCCGGAATCCTTATTTGTGTATTTCACATCAGTGAACGTAGGTCCATCACTTCCTGCAATGAGAGATTGTGAGTCATGATCCGAATTGGGCCTCATTCATTCGGACTTCGTGGGCCAGCCCAAATGAGTTTCAGACCTAAAGTATACTCCTACAAAGACTATACAAAATTCTGACATTTTGCATCCTAAAATATAAAGCATTACTTCTCTAGTCAATAGTCTTGAAAAGACCCAAATTCATTTGTTTACACAATATGAAAAATAAAAAAACTTAACATAAATAAAGGATCCAGTCAATAGGGTTAAATTTAGTTCAGCGTTAAGAGTTAGTTTTTTTATTTATTAATCACATGTATGTTTCAATAATTATATTTGAACCGAATAAAATGACTGTGGACAACAAAGATTATTCAAGTATTTAAGGTAATTCCATATCCGAGACTCAAATAGAATTAATTTATAAGATGGAAAAATCTCACATTAATTAATCCATATACAATGGTTAAGAATTAGTTTATACGGTCAAAGTTGTCTATCTTTTTATTCTAGTACTATATTCTGCCGAATGAAGACTTGGGTTTTTTTTTCCTATAGTTAGAATATACATCAACCAACAATTTTTCAGAATCAACATAAATATTTCATCTGTTACTAAAAAGTAAAACATAAAATTTTCAGCCAATTGAGCTAAGGATAAAAATTATAGAGACAACAACCGTACTGCCCCAAATAAAAAAAAAATTACCCAAATACCACGCCAACAAAACTAAATACCAAACTGTCACGCGGCATAATTCGTTGGTCAGTCCAGCGAAATAGGTAGTGGACACGTGGCAGACAGGGAGTAATTCGTTGCCGAGCCCAACGAATTAGGTGGACACGTGGCGGATAGGGAGTAATTTGCTGGTAGCCCAGCGAATTAGGTGGCATTGGAAAAAAAAACTTCAAACGGTCATAACTTTTGACTGGAACGACCGATTGAGGCGAAATCGGTGGCCAAACGCTTGAAATTCAGTCCTCTAGCCAAAAATTAGGATTTAAGATTCAATCAGTCAAAAATTTCTTTTTTTCTTCTTTTCTAATTATTTAATTAGTTTATTTAATATTATAATTTATTTTTTCAATTAATTCTCTAAATTATGATCGTTTTGGCATATCGTACGCCTCCATCAGATATTTCTTCCAAAAGTTATGACCGTTTGAAGTCCATTGTCACATAATTCACTAGGCTTTCCAAAAACTTCAAACGATCATAACTTTTGAAAGAAATGTCCAATGGAGGCGTACGATATGCCAAAACGATCATAATTTAGAGAATTAATTGAAAAAATAAATTATAATATTAAATAAACTAATTAAATAATTAAAAAAGTAGAAAAAAAGAAATTTTTGGCTGATTGAATCTTAAATCCTAATTTTGAGGCACTTAGAGACTTTTCTTGGAAAAAAGTTTGACCCTTATGTATTTTCCTAGGGCTAGAGGACTTAATTTTGAGCGTTTGGCCACCGATTTTGCTTCAATCGGACGTTCCAATCAAAAGTTATGACCGTTTAAAGTTTTTTTTCCAATGCCACCTAATTTGCTGGACTCCCCAACAAATTACTCCCTGTCCGCCACGTGTCCACCTAATTTGCTAGGCTCCGCAATGAATTACTCTCTGTCTATCACGTGTCCACCACCTATTTTTGCTTGACTGACCAGCGAATTATGCCGCGTGACAGTCTGGTATTTAGTTTCACAAATGTGGTATTTGGGTAAATAATATTTTCTTTTGGGGCAGTCGATGTCTCAAAATTA
Source organism: Glycine latifolia (assembly GCA_013407115.1). NCBI lineage: Eukaryota > Viridiplantae > Streptophyta > Magnoliopsida > Fabales > Fabaceae > Glycine > Glycine latifolia. The sequence continues at coordinate 32,710,236 of CM023941.1, forward strand.
TATGGGTGTTGTTAAACAGTGCCTTGGGCGTTTATATTTCATAATTTCATGGCATTTTATTCAGCAATTTCCAATTTTATCTTGAGTTTGGCGGCAGTGAGTAAAGTTACTAAACACGTGTACCGGGTAAATTAAATTCCTAGTTTCCAACGTTGTTGTAGGTCCGTGCAGATTTTTGTGGTTGGACGAAATGATGGGTGAACTGTATGTGAGTTCCAGGTGTAACAGATAGGTTCGGTGAAAGTCTCACTCTTTCTCTGACACTAGTAGTGGCAGAACCTAGATTCACTGTACGTACTACAACACAATTTTGTGGCTCACACATACAACACAACACACTCAACTTGCCAACACTGTCTTAGCTTAGCCATTAACTGCTTCAGTTTTTTCCGCAGACGATGAAACTGTCACAGGCATTGGTGCGGACACCCTTCTCAACAACATCACCAGCGTTACTCCGCACACAAAATTCCATCTTGTCCTCAAATGGAAAAAGGGTCTCTGTGTTGGAGTATCAAAGCCTCAGGCTCCCGAGTTGCGCCTGCAGCAACTCGGGATCCGCTGTTTCTTCTTCTTCTTCTGCGGCGGCCAAGGAGAATCCTTCGCCGCCGCCACCGCCGCAGGTTGTTTCCAATTCTGGATATGATTCTGCGGTGACTCAGGAGCTGCCAGGGAAGTTGGAGGCCTTAGAGGAAGGCATTGAGAAGGTGAGAGTTCATTTTTCTGTTTGCTTGTTTCTCTTCTTTGCTGCAATCTTTGGTTGTTTGATTGTCTTAAGTGTGGTTATTGATTGTTCTGGTTTTTTGTTGATATTGATTCTATAGGCGATTTATAGGTGCCGGTTTATGGCTATTCTGGGAGTATTTGGGTCTTTAACTGGTTCATTTCTGTGTTTTATCAAGGTATGATTTTATACATTCTTATTTCCTTGCTCATAGTTATGGATGTCATTTGCATCTGCTCAAATTTACCAAAATTATTGCTTGCCCCGGCCTTTAATGGGAAATTAGTTATGAAAACTTGTAAATCCACTTATCATATCAGAATTTTATAGGAATGCTTCAGTCAACAACAAGTGCCGGTCGCAATGGTTATTCATATTTCGTTCTTGTTTTCATTCAGATACTAAATCTAGTATAACCACTGCAACCAGTTACATTGGAAATGTCTCAATGGTCCTATTAAACATGTATCTAATCTTGACCATTTCGTAAGTACATGCTAGCCCTGAACCTTTCTTTAGATTAAGCTGAAAGCTAAATAGAAGTTTGATGCTCACCTTTTTCCTTGGTTCAACTAAATAAATAATGCTTGGTAACTGGTGTCTTTTTCCCTGCATACATCTTAGTATATGTTTGGATGAGTGTTGACAAAATTGATTTTGAAGTAATCAAGTTAATAGTAAAATTCAGTATAAAACTTTTGATCCAACGCTAAAGTTACTCAAAGTTGTTTCAACTCAATCAATTTGTACCCAAAATCAATTATGAACTCTTCTCCGATGTGAAATCAGACATGTGAAAAATTTATGCAAGATCAATTCTAGACACGGAATCAATCCTCTCTAACGTGGAACCAAACACACACTTATATGTCTTGAGGGGGTGACTCTAGCATCCAAGCATGGAAATATTGTCTATTTCCTAACATTTCCTTTCAATTTTGAAAATGTATACAAACAGCCTCTTGTATGTAATTGTGCTTCCCTTGTTCCTTCAGATCTATCTCTTTGAGGAGATGAAAGTGTCTGTAGAAAAATGAAATGGGTGGAAGAGGAGGGGACATGGGAAGTTGGGAAGAATTAATGAAAGTTTGTACATTTGAAATGAAAAATAGAATAACAATATGCTTAAAAAGATATTTTGATTGCTTAAAATGGTCGAGTTAATTGAATCAATTTCAAATAATTAAGAAACATTAGAATCGTTATATGCTATGTCTGATGAATTTTGTTTTAATGCATAATTTTATTTTATTGACCCTTTAACACGCAGGGCTGCACATTTGTTACAGCATCGTTTATGCAATACTTAGTAAACCGCAATAAAGTAATCCAAACGCTAATAGAAGCTATTGGTGAGTGTCTCTAAAGTTAAACTCCTATAATTTTGTGCAATTGAGATTCTTATCTGTTTCTTTTTTCTTTTTTGGTGTACTATTATTTCTTAATTATATAACATATTCTTCATTTTCACTGTCCTTGACGATAAATTGCGTTTGTCCCTCTCATCAATGAAATTAAATTTGTAGAATTTCACAAAAAGGCATTTTGGCATAATGTAAGGTAATGCATTAGGCACATTTGTTTTTGAGGTTTATCTAAAGGTTTTACAGAGGTATTGTAGAGATGTTTTAAGCTATTCTCTCTTTTTTTTTGGAATTTTGTTTCTCCAAGAGAATTTCCTTCTCTTCTTTCTAACTTTAACTTTATTGTTTATCCAGATGTCTATCTTTTAGGAACTGTGATGCTGGTCTTTGGAATGGGTCTCTATGAGCTCTTTGTCAGTAATCTTGGAGTGGATCAAAAACCTTCTGACAGATCAAGTCTCTTTGGTTTATTCCCTCTAAAGGTTAGCTTTGGAACATTCTGTTCTAGGTCAACCTAATCTAAGTCAGTAGGATTTTATGTTCTAGTACACTGGCTAGCTACTGCCTCTCTTCTGCATTTAGGCCATTTAAAAAAAATAAGAAAATGAAAAGACTGAATTGAACTAAATGTAGGGGGAGTTGTGCAAGATGTAGAATTATTGTATGGAAAATTTTAAAAAATTAACAGATACATGGGTAATCAAAAGATTCAATATTGCTTTCAGTCGTTATTCAATTGATGTTGGTTGAAACACTCCAAGATGGTTACTTTTAGGGGACCTGTTTTCTTGGGCAATAGTTCTGTTGGGATATTGTTGACGGATATATTGAGCTTTAATTCAGTGGAGGACGAGTTGTATATTAATGCAACTTTAAACGTTTTTAATGTTACTACTGCAGTTAGACACTTATAGGTAGATAATTTTGTGAACAGATAATATTAAGGAGGCATTAGGACGAGGTTATTGTTAGGAAGTTCCACATCTTCTACGTCAATTATTGGGGTGTAGCTTATATATTTGTTGGATAATTTCACTTAGTGCCAATTTATATATCTGTGTTTATGAAAGTGCCTTGTGGCCTTCTAAGAACCTCTTTATAACTTATTTCAATAACTTGATAGAGTGCTTACTAAAATTAGCTTTTTACTTGTAGTTTATTTAGTAAGTTTCATAATCAAACTTATCATAAGTTCTTATTAAATAAGAGATTATTGAGTAAGTGACTAAGCGTTCAATTCAGCTGTTTACTATAACTTGACAGAGTGCGTACTAAAATTAGCTTTTTACTTGTAGTTTATTTAGTAAGTTTCATAATCAAATTATCAATAAGTTCTTATTAAATAAGAGATTATTGAGTAAGTGACTAAGTGTTCAATTCAGCTGTTTACTAAAACATACCCTAAATAGATTGATAGAGAACATTATTTAGTTTAAACATTCCATGATGGTTTTCAATAACATTGATGTACCAGAGATTGCAGCCTCATGGCCTGCACAATATATTTCTGTTTTTGTGTCCACATATCACTGGTTTAGGCTTTTCTTTTTTTTAATAATAATAATAATCTGTCCGTTGATGTTAGTTCCTCTCTGTTGTTTCTCCTTTTCAGGAACGTCCAAAATGGCTGGATATAAAAACTGTGAATGAACTGAAAACCAAGCTTGGTCACGTCATAGTGATGCTGCTTCTGATTGGATTGTTTGACAAAAGTAAGAAGGCTGCTATACACACTCCTGTGGATTTGCTATGCTTCTGTGTTTCTGTCCTCCTTTCTTCTAGTTGCCTCTTTTTGTTGTCTAAGCTGAATTAGGCAAAATGATGTTCACATACATGTAAAGTGAGGATCATAACATGTGATACACACAAAAAAAAAAATAGATGTACCTAATACTTACTTTTCTTCTGTATATATTAAGATGAATATGCACTTGTCTTGATCTTTCCTTTGTTGTGCATTTGTACCTCTTAATCAATCACCTTGTTTGGAGTCTTCAAAATTTCCTTTCGCTTCCTTATCTGGGCTCACGAAAATTCATTAAAAACAATGGCAGAAGGCCACAGGGGATGTAAATAAAGGATTCGGCTTCATACTTATTGTTGATAATTTTTATCCAGAGTAAAGAACTTACCAATAAAGTATAACATACTTGTAAGCAAAGCCTAAGTTGCTAGCTGTAATTAAATGGGCGTATTTGCGGTGTGCTACAGTGCAATTAACATGTTGAACCATGTATCTTCCACAGGAGACAATCCTATTCAAGCCTTACATGTCGAATTTAAAATTGAGAGAATATGTCTTAGCAACTATTTGGGATAAAAGTAGAAGAGATATATGAACACATAAGAAATATTCTGTACACCAAAAGGTAATTCGAAGTGTTTAGGCCAATATAGGTGTCAAGCAACATACAAAAGATAAGAGATTGAAAAAAGAAAAATAGTTCCACCATCGTGTCCACGGGCTCTCATACTTGAAGGTGTCTGATACTAGTACAAAAAGAAAGATGGGTACAAATTTGAGAAGCAGGGTTGTCAAAACAACTATAAAAATCAAACTATGACTTTCAGAGTTGCTGTAGTTGAATTCTCAACTGGTTAATTAACACAAACTCTGAGGATCTTAAAAGATCTATGGAGAAGTTTTAAGCTGCTAGAACTTGCTCATCAAAAGCATCCAAGAATCACTAGTTCACCACATGATGAGCATCTGTCAGCCTTGAGTTCGAACTTCAAATAAAACCTGGGATTTTGTCCTAATCACAGTTAGATTCTTTCTTAAATAACCAGTTGACCACAATTCAGTTCACTTTACTTATTAAGTGTTTGGTAATACGTTTGCTAACAACGGATCCACCACAAGCAGAAGCTACAAAGAGTAGCTTCTACTTTTTTCCCATATCTGACATGAAAAGAATAGCAAAGACTTGAGTTAGAGAAGTGTATCTAAACACACAAATAATCATATCCTGTGAACTCGTATAAATTAATGAAGCAATTCCCTACCAAATTCTTTTTGAACTAGTTTTTGTCAAATTCAGATTTGTATATATTGAATGTCTATTGCTTGTAAAGTTGGTTTTGCATTTGCTCCTGTTTAGAAAAAACTAGTTGCAGACTAATGATGCTTACTTTGTAGTTTAGTCATGAGTGCTTTTAGCTTTGCCTAAGCATGGGCTGAGTGGCTTTTGTATTTTAAACACTTGTAACATTTCATTGATGTGGAAAAAAAAATTGAACATATCAGAGATCAGTTTTTAGATCCTTTTCTTCTTCACGTTTGTGGTTGCTGGTTTGTTTTCTTGCATTCTGTTGAGTCCAATAGTTCAACAATTTTTTTGCATCATCCAATAGCTTTGTTGTTGAGTCTAATAGCTATTTCAGTTGAGTCTTTTATCTATTTTCTAATGGTACCATAGCTTCATTGATTTTTTAGGGTCAGGACCTCGGGGGGAGCTAGACGTTGTGACGAAGAAAAAACCGAAAAAAACACAGTAAGAAAAAACCAACAAGAAAACTCACAAAAATCCTTCTGACACAAAATCGGGTTCTAAGTTCTAACAATAATTCCTTACAAGAGTCATTAGGTAGTTTGGTGATTGGAGAAAGGACATAAGGAGGTCATCGGTTCGAATTCCCCCACTAACATAATATACTAATTACTAACATTTGTGCATAAAAAACAACAATAATTATTTACCTCCACCTCCTATATTTGTTGGTGAAAACTACCATTTGTGGACTGCAAAAATGATGACTTAGAGCTTAGAGTTTGTGGGATGTGGTGGAAAAATGATAGCAATCCACCTCCTTTACCAAATAACCCAAGAGTGGCTTAGATAAGGAATCACAACGATGAAATGACAAAGGAAGGCAAAACCATTGTCATTATACATGCAACACTACATGATGAAGTATCAAGATCTTGAATCTTGAGCCTGTAATAGAAGAGTGAAAGAACGAAGAGAGGTTTTTTTCCCATCAAGGGATAATTTTTTTTTTTGTTTACCAAATGAGGGTAGGGGAAAAAAAATTATCATTTGGGGGTAAGTCGTGCTACGTGGCACGACTTCTATTTTTTTTTTTTCGAAAAATATAAAAATTGGTCGCTAAAAATTTGGTCGCTAACTCTTTTTGAGACAGAATATTATAGTTTTTTTTAGTTATGTTTGCGACCACAATATTCTGTCGCAAAAAGAGTTAGAGACTGAAATAACGACCAAATTTTTAGCGACCAAATTTTATTTTTTTCAAAACAAAAAATAGAAGTCGTGCCACGTGGCACGACTTACCCCCAAATGGTAATTTTTTTCCCCTACCCCCATTTGTTAAATAAAAAAAAAATTACCCCTTAATGGGGAAAAGGCCACGAAGAGAATGCAAGTTTTGAACTTAGGAGAAAGTTTGAAGCCTTGAAGATTAAAGAAACTGAAAATATTAAAGAGTTTTTGTACAGACTTTCCTCAACAATTTTCTTAATTTACACTTTTAGTCATTTCATTTGTTTGTCCATTCTCTTTCCTATGCTCATACCTTGTATCCTATAATTATCAGGTTAAATTAGTATTTTATTCCTCTGATTTTTTATCAATTCAATTTAATTTTTGAATCTAAATACTAAGAAATCATATTTAATGAAGGTTTAAGATAATCATTAAGTAATTTTAAATCATCACAAAATACATATTTAAAAAAAAGAATTGATTTTAAAAATTAGAGAATCAAATTGAACAAAAAAAATTAAAGAACCAAATTAAATTAGTTTTAAAAATTAAAGAATCAAATTAAAAAATATTAGATGACTAAATTAAACCTAAATAATAAATTATAAGAAAAATACTAATTTAACATAATTATTATTCTTGTGCCCACCTTCAAAATGTCCTTAGTGTTTGTTCCTTTCTTTTTCTTCTATATAGTCAAGTTGCGCACCTAATAATAAGATGCTTGGAAGTTGGACCTAAAAAGTGCGACTAACAGGAAGAATATTTGACTAGTTATATATTACTTCCTGTCTTTTATATAAAAAAGAAGTAACTAATTCATCAAAATAGTTAACAATTTAATTTTAATTAGTAAAATTATAAATTTAAATTTCATTTTACACAATTAAATGATTTAGGTAATAGTTATATTTAATGGCATAAAGGGATATCCAAAAAAAATTTAATGGTATAAATCATAAATCAAGAAATAACGTTTTCATTCGATAAATATGACTTATGTTGTTAATATATAGACCAATTATAGAGAGTAGGTGAGTGTTTTATTAATATACTATATTGCACACTAAATTAAGAGTGTAAAAAATTAATTAATATAGCACATGAGTCTATTTAATATATTATAGTTAAGATTTAAAAATAATATGTATTCATTGATTTTTTATATAAAAAATCAAAGGTAGTATATGAGAACACCATAGAGAGTAGTGGTTGTGAGGATTAAGATCACTCATCCTTATAAGACAAAGTTATATCCTAACGACCTGTTTAAAAAGAAAAGTGAAAGTGTTCATTTATATGTGGACATATTTTATAAGTTGATTTCCCTAACTTATATAAATTGATTTCACCAACATAAATAGGCTTAATGTACAAGCACATTTTAATAATTTTTAATTTATTTTTATAAGCTACTTTAATTAACTCTTTTTTAGGAGATACTTCAATTAACTTACAAGTTATTAAGTTTCTTTTTCTATCTTTATTCTCATTAATTTACTTAAAATATTTTCCTTTTTTTCCCTCACATTTTGTCTCCCATGTCTTCAATTCATCTCTCTTGCTTACTCTATCACTCAGTCATCTCACATTTTGTCTCCCACGTCTTCCTCTCTCTTGTCCTCACTAATCACTAATTATTCTTTTTTTTAAAATAACATTATTTAAAATTTATTCAAATATTAAAAAAATAATTTTAAATAATATAAGTTTATTTAATTAAATTACATTTTCTTGTGAAAAAGAAAGAAACATATTTCAAAATACAAAACAACTACGATGAGCGCTCATTGCTGTCAAAACGAACAGATTGGCTAGTATACTTGAGAATCGTTAAACAAGTATGTTATTTTATATTATTATTTAATTACATATCATCATTTATAATAAGTTTGTTTATTTTTATAAAATTATTTCAAAATTCATAAAAAATATTTTATAATTGGATAATAATATAAAATTATTTGACACCTTCAGTGTATTACAATTAACTTTTTTTAAAATAATTGTTTTTCTGTTTGAGAGTAGTATTTTACAAAAATAATTTAAAAGGATTGCTTTTATTTATATAAAATAAAATCGCCATTAGAAATAAAATTACCAGAAAGGGCACTTAGGTTGAGGGAAATTGCACAAGAGTGAAGGAAGGAAACATCTACAGCAAAGCAAAATTATAATATGGTAACAATGAACTCAAGTTTGAATATGGTGCAAAAGAAGAAGCGACAAAATTTTGCAGCAAGTGAAAATTTTAATGTACACAACCTCGCGTTTGCTTTAAGTCAAAAATAGCCAAGCATGTATACCACCTGTTCAAGATGCAAATAAATTATGGTAGCTAGCTGCAGTGAACTTTTCGTCTATATATTTATTTTGTTTGTTTCTGTGTACATTGGTGGACAGGGCCTTGTTCAAGAGTTATTAGGCCTAAGGTGTAATTTATATTTTAAATTTTAATTCATTATTATTTTATATTTATCAAAATTTAATATGTAAATATTTATAATATTTTATTTTAGTATATAAAACGACAAATTTAATTAACCTATTTTTAATATATGCAATGTTATATAAGATTTAAATAATTTTAGTTTAATTTTTTCAATAATAATTATAATTGCAAGTGTTATTAATAATATTTTAAAAATGACGCATATTTTAAAAAAAATAATCTTTTAATATAATGTAACACTTTAATTATACTATAATTTTTTTAAGTATGCACTTTTGTAATATCTTTATTTAATTTTTAAAATGAATCAAGCGTTTTCCAATTTATTCTCATCTATTTTTTTAGTTTTTAGAATTCAAATAAAAAATGGAACATAATTTCATATTTGAGAAGGTATTTAAATTGATTTTCAATTAAAGATGTATATTTAAATACAAAATAGTTGATACAAATAGAACTTTAGTTAAATGTATGATATTGACATCAACATTTACACCAAATATTTTTTCTCTCATATATATATATATATATATATCAATTATACATTCATTCATTAAATTTAAATTCTATACTAATTTCAATAATATATTTTTAGGGAGGAAAGAAATAAGGTCTAAAATAAATATAAAATAATTTACTTAACTTTTTTAAATAAATAATAAAATTACACTTAAATTATTTAATACTCACATCTATAGTTAATATTTGTGGTCATATTAATAAAAATATTCAATAATATATGATACTATAACATAATTTATCATTTAATAATTAAAATTAATAAAAAATATTTTATTAAAAAGGTATAAAAATATTGAGGCTCTAAACAAATTGAAAGCGTAAGGCCATTGCCTCAATTACGAAATGACTTACACGGCCGTATTGGTGGACCATCATCACCCACACTAACTAGTAACTAATACCAATAATGTCACTAAGTTGATTATCGTCAAAAACATCATCAGCTAGATATGATATCTGGTCAAGGAAAATTATTAGCTAGTTTCGATTTATTATATGTTTGTAACCCCATTTTCATATAATAAGGATTTAAGATTTTTAATTTATAAAAATAATTAATAATGCTACTACTTAATATATATCAGAGATAAGTTAGAATCATAATCATCTAAAGAATAATAATGATACATGAATCACTTTTTATTTTATTCATTCCATCAATACTTTTCATTTTTTTAATCTTTTTTTTATTACATCATAAATTCTATCATCCTTATATTTTTCTTTCTTTTTCCTTTTTCACTATTTCTAAGTGTTGAATAACATTTAGGATTTAGGATGTCTATTAAATATTTTCCGCTCTCAAACCACCTAATAATTAATTTCTTTCTTTCAAAGGGAGGTTTTGTACTCCCCGTGTTGTCTTGCTTTAGATGGGAACATATATTATTCAACGTCAGACTTCATTTGCATTGCTTTAGTACTATACATACCAATTTTTGTTGTGTGCCCCTATATACTATATAAGAATATAATTTTATACTGTCACGGGGATATATAATAAGATTATTAATTTTTACAATAATACTTTAAATATATATAAAGTCATTTTTAATTAATTGAAAATATAAAATATTTATTATGTAAGTATATTAAAATTAAATTCTTGATTTCACACCTTAATATTTTTACACTGCCCACACAGTCCACATTTGTGGCATAAAAGATGACACGGAAATATGGAATTTGAGGGTAGTTCAAAAATAATTTTGTGCGAAAGAAACATAATTCTTCTATCAAATAAAACCAAAGGTTTTAATTTTCATTTTATAGTGTCTCAGGGATGTTTTTATAGGGTTGTAGACATGTCCTCTCATTATAGACCTGATGTGGAATCATTAACCCAAATGAAGCGAGCATTTTTGTAGGTAATCTCAAACCATTGCTTGAGAGTGGGGGCTGAACAAATCTCACAAGCATACGAAAGAATTGAACAACAAATGAAAGAGTAATAAGAACAATATCATAAGATATAAAGAGGTGCTCAACACCATTAGAAAACTGAAGCATCTATAAGTGACCTCAAGCAGCGCCTTCAATCTCTTCGTTGTCATCCACACACACATAATGACTTAGTACCATACTTCTATGATTTTTTTATATAATGACTTAGTACCATTCTTCTATGATTTTTTGATGACTTAGTAGCAAGTACTTGTATGGATTTTCATTATGACTAATTAGTAGTTCTACTATGAATTGTTATGGTTATATACAAGGAAATGAAATATTTTGTTATGGATTAAATTTATGTTTAAATAAGTACTGTTTTATATTATTTGTGCTTCCAATTAATGAATATTTATAAGTATTGATAATTTTGTAAAAAAACAAATTTAATTAAAATATATAATTATTGAAGGTTAAACTCATTGTATTATAATGGGTTTTTATTGTGCAAAAAACTCACTCTATTATTACTTCGATCGACTGTGAAATACCCACTGTAATACAAACGTGTTAGCTCACTGTAATTCGTTATACATGCTAGCTTATGTTCATTTTATTCATCACTTATTAATAGTTAAACCATTTATATTATCGATGATCAAATTACTAATAACTAAACTCATTATATTACTGTCGACCTACAGTACTGGACTTATGTATTACAAAGGATTTCTTCGACATCTCTAAAACTTATCGATAGAGATTTTATAGACAGACTTTTTGTCTACTATAAGTCGTATGTATTTCAGTGGACTTTTGACCCACTACTATAGTAACAACATTCTTATAATATTTTTTAAGTCTAAGTCCAGCAAACTAGCTTCCCTTGTACAGCAAACAGAGATGACGACTATCACATTCAGAGTTTTTTGGGTTATCACCGAGAAGTGGGAACTGAAAAAGGGTGATGGAACGTATAAATATTTATCTTACATGAGACCAAGAGACTACTACATCTAAGAATCAGAGGAATAAAGGAAGATCAATTGACAATTAATTCTACATGAGAAAAAAGGTTTTAGACAGCATCTTATGCTCTTTTCAAAAATACTGTCACAACAAACCTATGCTGAAGCATCAGAGCTTTAAATATATCAAATGGACCGGGATGGGGTATTTTTTGGAGGGAAAAAACTATAAACTATTCAACAATATTATTAAAGTTTATTTGATTATTTTGCCAACAGAGTTTGGTTTTATTAGCAGAGTCAAACAGCTAACTGAAGCATGTAGCATATCACATCTTCTTGAAAAGTTGAAATGGAGTAACTTCTTTTTAAATTTCATTCACCGAAAAGAAAAATGACAAAATATAGTATTTAATTTTGAGTCATGTGAAACTTTTTCATTTTTTTCTACTACTTGTACCTTCTTTTGGTACTATTAATAATAAATTAATCATTGTTTGGCTTTTAGAAAAATGTGAAACTTTTTTCTATTTAATTGCTGAAACTTTTTTCTATTTCAACTTATGTTTTATATTTATGGATGTTTTTCTTTTTTATTTCAAAAATATTGATAATATCATTGATTATTTGTTTTCTATACTTAGATCTCTATTTAACAATTGTTTACAATAGTAGTATTAAATAATGATACTTAATCTAAATAGAACAATCATTTTATATTCATAAAATATTATTCTTAAAATTTAAAGTTATGATCAAAGATAATACAATCTTAAACAAATAATACTCAAATTAATTAAGACATTCTCGTCCCTTAATCAAGATAGTGGGATTAATTAATTTTTTCTTGGATATGGAGTCGGAGCATTTGAAAATACTTTATTAATTTCTCATAGGCCGACCTGGTAGGAAGGGGATTATTCAAGCCCACAGATTTGGATACCACCTTATTATACAACAACAAAAAAGGCCAAACTTAAAAATGAAAAGGAATTCATTAGTAAACAACTAGTAGCCACGTTATTAGCACAAACAAACCCTCAGCTAAAATCATCATTTGATTTTAGCAACTTTTTTTTGCTTCCCACAAATATGTTCTGATTTAGTTTTCTTTCTGCAGTTGTTCTTTAACAACCACAATACAAATACATCGGGAGGGAACTCTTCATAAGAGAACTTTCAAGTTGCAGAGTCATTGATGTTGAGAGCCACTAGTATTAGTATTAGCCACACTTTCATGTCTATTTTATTATATCATTAGTTCTCTCGAAAACTACTAAAAGAAACCAAAAATCTTTAAGGTGGGAATCGCTTTTTTCATCTCTTCTTATAGTAGAATAGAAACGTTGCCAAATGTCAACCTAGCTAACCGTACATTGAAGTCACCCCACTTTGTCATATTCACACTCTGATTTCAAGAATATTATATTATTGTTGGAATCTGACGCCTGCTTCTAAGCAAATTTCGGGAAACCTAGGTTTAGCTATTACTATCTATTATAATATTATCTAAAAATTGATATATGAATTCTTTGATGTGATTTAAGCTTTTTTGAATTTCTATAATTCAATTTTATGAAAAATGATGCTACACAAGGTGATGAGTGTAATTTGCTATAATTAATGTTCATACATTAATATATTTTTTGGTAAATACTCTATTTTTTTTAAAAAGAAGAATTTATACAAAATTAACAAGGAGAAATATAAATTAACATTTGTTCTTATAAGATTTCAAATATCTTTACAAATTTTGATTTTTTAGATCAATTATGAAATTAACTCAAATCAGTTTGGGCCCTAAATATGCTTTAAAATTTTCATCCTTTTCTAAGAATGTTTTATATAAGGATTGAACTTCAGTCGTTTTCCCTACAAATTTAATGTGTACGTATATCAAGTGACATTTATATACTATTAGTACTGTTTGATTATATAGTCAATTTTGAACATCTTTACTTATATGTTTTTGAAACTTTCATTTATGTATTTATGAAATTATTTTTTTAGGAATAGCGTAAGCCCGAAAGCTGAACCTGAATATAATCCATGTTCTATAATACGATAACTGGGTTCTGATGGTGCAGACTGCAGAGCTTCCCGGCATGGAATTGGGCAAGCAAAGAAACTATATATAAAAGGATAATTTGCTTCACAACGTTGGTTTAGGTTCGCCTAGGTTAAGTATGTCCTAAGCATAAATAATTATTTTTATCTTCAACATGTAGAATATTGATAAATTTATTTTTGAAAATGAAAAAAAATATGACAAATTCATCCATTTATTATCGTTAATAAAAAAGTCTACGTGGCACAGATAGACAAAAATGTTACAAAAATAATTGTCAACATGACTGTTGAATAGATTGAACCAAAATGCCAGTAAATTTCCATTGTATCAAAATATCAGTAAGTTTTCATTCGAATAATTTATCAAATCCCAAATTTTATTTCATTTAAGGGTAAAATATAATTTAATTTTCATCTCACTAGATTATTTGTAACTGCATATTTACAATACCGATGAGGTGAACAGTTTGATCTTTGATTATTTAATGTCTCTTTTTTTACGGATTTTCCATTTGTTTTTTTTTTTAATCCAAACCTTTTTTTTATCGTTGCAAGCATAACATTACTATAAACACGTAAAAAAATAGGGAAGCAAACATAAGTTAAAACACATATAATAATACACATAATATTGATTAATAAACATAATTTACTTGTTACTTTGAAATTTTTAATGTAATAGTACCTTACCCAAAATATGAGATTCAAACAAAAATGTACAGTCATTAAGTTAATCCTTACAAAAATGAGATTCAACTTAATTTGTTATTACCTAATGTTGTCATAATAGAAAATTTTCCAAAATAAACATTCTACTAGTGTACCAAAATAAACATTGTAATAGTGTATCAATCATTACAAATTTTTCAATCACAAAAAGGGCGAATATGAACATGAAATTATATTTTATCATTAAATGAAACAAAATTTTTGGTCTGACAAATTAGTCCAATGGAAACTTACTGATATTTTGGTTAAATCTATTCAGCAGTCATGTTGATAATCATTTTTGCGACATTTTTATTCATTTGTGTCACGTAGGCTCTTTTATTAATGGTAACATATGAAAGTTAAGTTAACATATGGATAAATTTGTTATACTTTTTTCACTTTCGGAAACTAAAATTTGAATTTTTATCTTTCGATGATGAATTTGTTAATACTTTATATATTCAGAGATGAAAATGATTATTTATCATAAATTTTTGTGTGGTGAGGTTAATTGGTCCACAACGTTGATTTGAGAAATGGGATTTTTATTTTTTTAAAATTTTAATTAAATGGTATATTATTGTTGTAACCCTAAATTAAATTTAGAGAAACAAAAGAATTAATTGGTTTTTTAGTCCAAAATATTTTGTTGTAGGTTGCTTGCTCCAACTAAAAAAGAGGCATGCATGCATTAGCAATATATATATATATATATATATATATATATATATATATATGGAATATTTCAAATGAGAAGAAATTTAAAATGAAAAATAAGAAGAATTAGTTTAACCATTAGATTATAATAAAAAAATTATAACTGAGATTAAAATCTCAATTTTTAATACACCACGTTTATTTTTCTTAACTAATTTTAAATAGTTTTGAAATCGGTCACTTAGAAAACCGATCTAAGAAGTTAACTTTTAAGATCATTTTCTTAAATAACCAATCTAAAAGTTAACTTTTAAGATCAATTTTATGTTATTTGCATGAACATTTGTTATACAATCAATATAAAAGATTTTTTTAATTGATGTAAGGAGTATTCTGTTATCTGGGTAAATGTGATGTACTACAAATTGGAATTTTAATCTTAACCATCAATTTTGTTTAATTATAATCTAACTAATAAAATCAATTCTTCTCATGTCACATCTTAAATTATTTTCATTTGAAAAATCTCCACTCTATATATATGGGATTTGTTAATTTTTAGAAGCTATACAAGAACAAATTGTAACTACAACTAATTTTAAAATACACCCGACTAACATATTTCTTCTGAAAAAACAAGCTAGCAAATATACACACACATATATATATATATATATATATATATATATATATATATATATATATATTTCTTCTGAAAAAACAAGCTAGCAAATACACACACACAGATATATATATATATATATATATATATATATTATATGAGATGATTTGATGCCCTTTGCCAAAATGAAATCTAAATTAGGAAATGTTTAGGCATGAAACACGATTGAGGCCACTGATGTGATTTAGTATTAGAAGTGATTTCTGAATGCAGACACGTAAACGTACATTGGCTTATACAATTTGTATAGAAGTGATTTCGGAATGCATACACGTACACGTACATTGGCTTCTACAATTTGTATCCTATTATAAGTTAGGGTTGATATTACCTTGATTCAGTCCAGTGAAATCTCACATTCATTAAAGATATAAGTAGAAAATAATCATTATTCTATGATTTAGATTGATCCAATTATATCAAAAGTATTGGATATAAAGATAGGTCAAGATAATATATATAAGTCTCTATGAGCTAGGAAAATATATTTAACTGCAAAATATGTACAAGTCTAATCATCTTGTTTACCTTTAAATTACAGCATATTGTGAGCTTAATTTAATTTGGCGATGCTCATGTTCTATAACTCGCAACTTTTGAATACTTACGTTGAAAAATATTTGAGAATAAATTCCGTAGACCTGCCTCTTGTCTCTCCATCTATATAATTAGATGATGTTTGGTCATTTTGATCTTCTCCAAATTGAGTAACATAAACCATAATTGGAATGGTTATAGCTAGCACTTCAATCAAAGTGCAATGCAGCTAGAATCATATATATAAACACTACACGGAGGAGATGTCTGTATCAACCATTTCCGATAATTTACTTATTAATTAGTGGAAGAAGCATTTTCTTTATAAAACCTACTAACACTTGAATGCATATTGAAGAAATCCTTATAGATTTCTCAATATATAATATAACAAATCAGAAAGCTAACTGTTAAAGCCAGCTATATACTTATAGTGTTGTCTAATCACGATCAATGTACTTTAATTTAAAATCATACATTATCGTTCTAATGAATGGTTGTAAGAAAAAATTTAGGAGAGCAGTCAAGAAATGCACACTGGACTTGCTTAATCTGGAAATTATTCCAATATTCAACTCTTTCTATTTATGCAATTTCATCAATATTTAAGGAGACATCCCCATGTGCATCAAACGCTTATTTTATGTTCATGTTTAAGGCCAACTTGAATATCATGAATGCACGTGGGACCGTAGCAGTCATGTTAAATAGCCCTTGATAGCTCTCACCCAATCACACAGGCACAGAAGAGTGGCTAGCTAGTGTTAATTCTCTTCCTTTTATTGAAACCCCATTAATATATTTTTCCGATCTAGCTTCCATTCATGGCTAAGAAAACCATGTTATTGACCTGTTGTCTTGTCTTCCTTATTGTGCAAGATAACATTGGTTTATCAGTGCAAGCATCAAGGATGCTAAACATTCAGCCTCCACCAGCTATCCCTAGAGTCTTATTGAAGAGTCCTCAACCTCCTTCCCTTGATTTGTGGTATTCTATAAATGATGAAAAGGGTAATGATGCATTTCGTCCAACAAGTCCAGGTCATAGCCCCGGGGTGGGACATCAAACACCACCACCATGACCTAGCTTGCGGATTATATATTCAAATTGGGTTTGAAGATATGATGCTACTAGCTAGCTAAACAACATGGCATTGAATGTCTTCTTTCCTTTCTCTTTTTCTTGTCTTTTTCTGTGTTGGGAGTGTCTAGGGAGGGAAGTTATGTATTTTTTTTTATTGGTAAAAGTTAATTTATTAGTTTTTGTTAGAATATTAGTGAGAGAAATTTAAACTTATTATCTTTTCGTTCATCTCCAATTATCAAATAAATCTTATAACTAGCGGGAGGAAAGTTATGTATCATGTCTCATGTTTTCATATAATAGATTTTGCAGGATATTTCAAGAAGTATGCAATCCGAATGTGGGAGAGTAGTTGCATGCATATATATAATATATGGTGCTGTATCTAGTGTAATACGAATAAATTTAATTCTCTCTTTTTCTTTTGAATATGACATTCCTGTCTCATTGAATGATTGGTAGATTATCTTACAATTTTTATAAATATTCACTTTTTTTTATTTTCTTTTCACATCGAACATTTATTTCATATCTTTTTATTTTCGTATTACATCAATTATTTTCTTGCATATAAGAAAAACATCAATTTTTTTTCTTCTTGGTATCTGAATCCTCTTCTATGTCTATAACTTACATGGTTAGAACATAGAATGGTTGCACCATCCCTTTAAGGAATGTTTGATAACACCAAGGCTAATGTCCTTGATTTTTCGGGGGATTGTTATAGTTACTTACATCTTTAAATCTATGATGTATATTGTTCTATATTAATGAAATGTTCTTTTTTTTCCTTCCAAAAAAAATTGGGTGTACGTTTATCATTATTCGCAAATCAGCATCTTGAATTAAAGGAGCAGCTTTTGTGTACCTTTAATCAATAATGATATTCATATACCTATACGTTATTTTTATTGTTTTACTCACTCACACAATAATATTATTTATCACATTTTTTTCTTTTTTCTTTTCCCTTCTACGTCCCTAAAATAGAGCATTAGAGGTGTATAAATCTACCATTTATCGCTTTTGACATATACTGTTATGCGATTCATTATTTGTCCTTTTGTTTATCATTTATATACCATATAATATTTAAAGAGCATTTTAATGCCGCAAAGTGCCTACTGGTAATCATAGCCTACTTAAAAGACAGTTGATCATGGATAGCTACATATCTACATATTAGATACAAAAGATGGTGCCTGAAAATATTTAGAAATATTGTGTTGTCAAGGTGTACGTAGTTAACCACTTTGACTGGCATTTCCATCAGAGATATAGCTTCCTTGTACAGATTATGATACTTGATATAGTCATAATCCTTTCCTTGGTCATCTATTCATATATACTTGATTCCCAAGTGGCAAGCCTGAATAATTAAATAACATATATTATATATCATATATATATGTTCACTTGTTTATTTGCCACCCCACCAAAAGAATACACACGTCGATATCCTATGATTCAATTTGAGGTCAAACGCTCACCCAGTACAAACGACACCTAGTACTTAATTTATATCAGTTATTCCAGTGCTTCTGCGAATTTCTTTAGAAGATCTTTTCGCTTACACAATTACTCAGACTCGAAAGCGACACTTTCTTTTTGAATTAAAGTTGTGGGTAATATATAAACCTAAAGTAACATCATACGATCGAATCGAAACGAATGTTTAGATTGTTCTCATTTAATTTGCATTTGTGTGCTTATCTTTTCTCCTAGAACCCGTACTTATATAATTTTGACTATGCGGGCAGTCAGATATGTGTGAATAAGAAAATTAAAATGAACTTAATTGGTATATATATAATGAGTGTACCAACAAAGATCAACCATTGTTATCTAAATTATGATTCATTCTTAAAGAAAGAGATCGAATTAAGGTGCGTTTTTTTAATTGGTGTTTAACTATTTTGCAAATATGACAAAATCTAGCTAATTATATCTTTCATAAGCAACTTAGCTATTTATATAATAGGTTTCTAAAAACTTAATTATCTATTTATATTACGAGGTATTTAAAAATTCTTAACCAGACTCATTCTATAATCAACTCTGGCCTAGCTTAACCAGTCTTTGATGTGAATTAGGAAATATATCTCTAACAAGCAATTTGACTTATCTTCACCTGCACTTATTGTCATTTTGAATTATTATTTTAGGTATGGTAACGGGGCGGGATGGGGACGGGTATTGCATTCCCCATCCTCGTCCTCGACTCAAAACCCACTCTCCAATCCTGCCCCCAATACCTATCAGATTTTAAAACTCATCCTCATCCTCGTATCCGCTAGGGGTCGAGTTTTCCCCGTCCTCGCTATTTGATTAAAATTAAAAAATAATATATTTTTTTATTGAAAAAATCGAACGAAAATACTAATTACGTAACAATAACAAATTCACATTTAAAATATGAGATCATAATTTAAAAATTATAAAACAAAATTAATCAATTTAATTAAAAAAATTACAAAATAATATTTATTTTTTTATTTTTTTAATATTATTTATTACGGGGCGGGGGCGGGGGCAGGTGCGGATGCGGGGCGGGTATCTGTAATCACATACCCGCCCCCACCCCCGCTTTTGGCTTTCGGGAAAAACTCAAACCCGATAAACTCGATTTTTTCCCGTTAAAATCGGGACAAATTCAGGCGGGTACCCACGAGTTCGGGTCCCGTTGCCATACCTAGATTATTTCATGATTTTATAATTATTGAACTTTTCCCCTCATGAGAAAAACGAGTCAAGTCAACTATTTTTTTATTTTATATTTTCATTAGTATGTGTTTATTTACAAAATTAGTGTTTTAAAAATTAGAGCGTCATCAACTTGATCAAGAAATTGTGTTGCTTGATCACTGGTTAAAGAGTGTGTTAATAGTTGAATTACTTGAACTCGTGTAAATAAAATAATATTTAAATCAAATATATGTGAATGTGTACTATTTGTTCATATATTTACTAAATAATTATTATGGTCTAGTGGTAATTTTAATGTTGAACCTGTCCTAGGTCCTGGGTTTAATCGTTGGGTAGTGAAGTGCATTTTCTGCTTAAATGCTACAATCTTTAAGAGCTTGGGCTGCACACAAAGTCATATATTTATTACTCCCTTTGTTCTTATATTATAGTAAAAAATAAATATTTAATTCATCAAAAATAATAAAAATAGTTAAATCAGTTTATTGCATAAAAAAGTTAAATTGACATATTTTAATTAATTTTTTCATAAATTTAAATTTTATTTTAAAAATACTCATAAAATTAATTGATTTAAGTAGTGGTTAGATATAATGACATTACTCACATAATCTATATAAGAAATAATTTTTCAAACAATAAGTACGAGTTATATTGTTAATAGTTCAATAAATGTATCTACTTTCATTAAAAATTCATTAATAGATTTCATAATAAATTAGAAATTTAAAAGGAAATTATCAGTTAATAAATTTAAAAGTGTTCATATTTTCTTATAATTAGAAATAAAAAAAAGTATTATCATTTAGTTCTTATATAAAGTAATAGAAGTAGTGTGATTTTAGTATAATTTCTTCTATATTCTTAATTATTGCATCCATTTACATCTTTCAAATTATTTTTTACAAGTAGTTTAAGAAATTATTGTTTACTTAAACTATTTTTAAAAAATTAAATATTAGACTACACAATTAAAAGTTTCTCCAATTACAAAACAAAAAACCGTTGTGTATCTCCACCCTTCTAAACAATGGAAACAGGTTTACATTCTGTATGTGCACTATATATATACACAACAAAAAAAAATTTCCGTTATATAATAGGATAGAAATATATAATGAAAATAAGTTTTTGTTGTGTATTATCATTGCACACCCCCATTACACAATGAAAATAAGTTTCTATTGTATATACAAATTCCTATACACAAAAAAAAAAACATTTTTTTGTGTATTTTGGAAACATATTTCCATAATGAGGGGGTATTTTTGTCAACATAAATAATTCCAACATGGAGATTTAAATAGCAATGAGGGAAGTGCCAATAACAATCCCCTTCATAGTCTTTTTTTCTGTGAGGGCTCACAACCCATCTCCTTTCGTAGTCTTATACCCTAAAAGTTGGCATTACCATAACCCAATGAGACCATATCTTTCCAATCACAAGTAACTCAGCAAGCACCTTACGTTCAAAAAGAATTGGGATTTGCTTCCTACACCAGATAGTGCTCCAATACACCCAGCACGCTACAGTGGATTTCAGGAATTACCCCTGATGTAAGTTTAAATAAATAAAAAAAAGAAATTGGAAGCGCCCCTTTGTCTATCTGCACTAGCCTCATCTTCTTCTCTTCCGCGCACCCAACCCATTTGTTTCTTCTGTTCGATCTTCATCTTCCATTTGTTGTCGCCTGCAGCTGCTCTAGTGGACGTGGTGTTTGTGATCGTCAATCGTCTCAGGTTGCAGCCGTTACTCACGTCGCGTCGCGTCGATTCTGAGGTAAGTTGTGATTTCTGGTGCTCCACGGATTTGCAAATCCATAAGATGTTCACGGATTGCACAATCCGTATGTGGCTTTTTTATTAGCAAATCTGTAAGCCACATACGGATTGTGCAATCCGTAAACATCTTACGAATTTGCAAATCCTTTAGACTCATACGGATTGCACAATCTGTATTTGATTTAAGGATTTGTAAATTCGTAAGCCTCATACGGATTGCACAATCCGTATGAGGCTTACAGATTTGCTAATCTGTAAGACTCGTACGAATTGCACAATCCATATGTGTATTTCTTAAAATTTTAATTTTTTAATATAGTTTATTTAATTAACATATATAATAGTATGTTTTATTAAATTTTTGTAGCTCGAATTCGTTATAATGTCATAATTTGTAAGCGAATATGTTGGTATACCATGATATAGTTTTATTAGTGTTGTATTCATGGATGAATTGTCACCCATTATGTATTAAATGGAATGAATGGTTAAATTATTTTGCAGATCCCCAAGTAATTTGTAAATCCTTTTGTGAGATGTTCAACAATTTGTATGTGGTTTGAAATCTTATACAATGTATTTTGTAAATTTGTAGATCATGGTTAAAACTATAGGCTTATGTTGGACTTTAGGTAGAGATACACCAGTTACTGAGGATGCCCATGCTATTGTTGAGTATGCTTGTGAACGTTGAAGGTCGATAGCTTCGGCTCGAAGATAATGGGCAGTTGCAGCTGTTCCGGAGGGTGCTTTTGCTGACGACGCTCGTGAAGAGCCTGACATCCCAGTTCTGGCAGAGGGTGGGACTGATGTATCAGATTTTCCAAAGGGACGCAGAAGATACATCGATTATGCCGATCATGTGACCGCTAGAGTTTGGACAGGAGAGGTAGTTATTTGTTTAATTAGATAGACATGTGTAGTCTCATATGTTGTATTTAATGATTCAGTTCAAAGTTATTTTTTGCAGAAGTGGCCTGAATTGAAGTTGGCATCTCACGGGAGGAAAGTCATGAAATTTGGTAAGCCAGCACCAAAAATTGAAGGGTTAGTCGCTGCGACCGGACTAAGCCCTTTGATTATTTGCTCTGTGGAAAGAGGAGACAGAGGACTGTTGTCAGCTTTTGTGGAGAGGTGACACTTAGAAACTAGCAGTTTCCACTGGCCTGTAAGGGAGTTGACTATCACATTGGATGATGTGACATCGCTACTGCATATACCTATTATTGGGGCATTCCAGAGTTATGTTCCAATTGATGTCACTGAGGCGGTGTAGTTCTTGGTTGATTTACTTGATGTCACAGTACAAGGTTACGGATTACGTAATCCGTATGAAGCATACGGATTTACCATTCGTTTCCTTCATACGGATTAGCTAATCTGTATGAAACATATAGATTATGCAATTTGTGTGTTTCATACGGATTAGCAAATCCGTATGAAGGAACGAATGGTGAGCTTTTGACAGATTACCTAATCTGTATTCCATACGGATTGGGTAATCCATATGAAGAATAACATTTCATAATCTGTATCATCCATACAGATCCGTATAATCCATACGGATTACACAATCTATATAGACAACACAGATGTGTGTAAACGATAAACTCACTTACCTTTTCCTCTGATGATCCCAAACGTCCGGTGAACGAATCACCACCACTTCCAACGACCTCTACCAACAATAAACAACCAATGCCACAAAACTATGCAAATCAACAACCAACGATGAAGACAATGAAGGATGCGGAGAAAAAACAAGCACCAGCTAAGCAAATGAGCAAAACACTGCACACCAATCATTAATAATGATGAAGGGTAGTTTTGAAATTAACAAAAAATCACTGGGTGTATTGGAAAAGTGAATGATGTAGGAAGAAAAAGCGGAAAGAATTTTGCAGAAATTTATTTTTTGCAAATTTGATTTAAGATTTTGTGGACACATTTGTCGGCCAATATATGTCAATAGTGCTTGAAGATGAAGGGCCCGGCCTGCATTCAGAGATCGATAGAATTGGTGCAGATCAGCTAATGCGTTAACAATTAAGATGAGGCTTTTTCTGTCAAAAACAATGAGGCTTTTACTTTCTGCACACACCTTTTTGCTTCCTGCACCTCAAAAATCTAAACAGACAAAACTATCCTCCACCCAACACCACCACTACACGCAAACACCAACAGCCAACACCACCTTCGAAATGACATATGTCTATCTAGTTTAATTTCCAAGTCTAGAGTTATCTAGATCTTGTTTATCTTTGGAACTAACTAGTGTATTCCTCTAATCCTATTATTACTGTTGAGCAAAACAGAAATAGAAACACTACGTGAACTTTAAATATACCCAAAATTATTTTAATTGCAATCATTTTTCTCAAAAAAATATAAATAATTAACAAATATATTACAGATATAATATTTAATTTTTCTCCCCTACTACCATGCATCTCCGACCTATTAAAATTATCATAAAAAAGGTCCGAAAGTAACATACTCTACCTATCAAAACAAGAGGGAGACATGAAAATATGGCTCATTCGACAGGTGAAAAAGAATCTGCAGTAGTTGTTGGCAAAATACATGGCTTCAACAGAAATATTATCCATATCTTTGTGAAGATTATGCATTGACAATAACCCTTGAACAATCAAGTATACTATTAAAGATAAGATAGTTCCTGAGTTGAACGTTGCATATGCATATCCTTGGTCGAGAAGAAAAATCTCTCCAGCTATACAATCTTTAACAAGAAGCTAGGAATTGTGCAACATATGAATAAGTGTGGTTTGTGGGTTTAATAAATGCTGAGTAGTTAAAGGGAAAAGGGAAGGCGTTCCGTTATATATGAAGAGGGATGAGCCACGCAATTGTGAAAACCTTTTTTTTTGTTTTTTAAGGTAACAGTTTTGAAAAACCTGGATGATGAATTTGGTGAAATCAAGATATTATAAGATATTTTGTTGCATATTAAAGGTTCAAACGTTTATTGCAATATGTATACGTGTATATGTATAACACCCAACAAGAATCATTCAATTAGCTTGTAGCCTCAGGCGTGTGTCAAAATCTAATGAGTCATTCATTTATTACTATCTTTAAGTTTTATGTCAGCAAAATTTCTATAAAGCCTCATAGAAGATAGTATTTCTTAAAGCTAATAAAATTCTATTTTCTCTTAATCTCGTGTTATTGTTTCGCAGCTCGTGAGTGGTCAATGATGATCTAAAATTTAGATTAATTCAATGTATTTTTTCATTAATATTTTATTATTGCAAAATATTTTTTAAATTTTGTCAAAGACTAATTTCTATCAAAGAGCATTAATGATAATTTTTAATAGAATATTTTTTTTAATTACATCTTTTTATCCAGTTCCGATGTACTTTAATAGATTTGAATTATATTTTAAATTATTTTAACATAATTTGGTATCTTATATTTTTTAATCATTATGTATTGGTATGCTTTAATTGTAGTTTTCTATTTATTTAAAACTGATTTTATTTTTATTTTTAACTAGTATTTTGGTTCAGAACCAAACCAATTTTGAAATCAAATTTGAACCTGATTTTAAAATGGATCGATCTAAATAATCTAAATTGATTTTTTTATTTACAAAATATGGATATGACTTTTAAATTCAATCCATTTAATTGGATCCCGATTGAATTTAAAATCCAACTCATGTCCACCCTTATCACAATTTAAATTATTTTTTATAAATATAAATATACAATTTGTATATTCAATAATATTTATTATATTTATATTTATATAAAAATACTTATCTTATGTAATGTACAAACTAAATATTACTTAAAATTAAAAGTTAATATATTAATAAAGAGAGAAAAAACATGTCAAGTTTAATTTGAGACGATGTTATTTCATCAATAAAAGCTAATATAGTACCAAAATAATTTGAATAAGAAAATGTGATACAATTTTTTTATATTTCTTAATTCGTCTAATGTAGATCAACACCAAGCATAGCAGGGTAACAAAAATTCTCGCACGAACGGGATAACACTTGAGATTAAAAAATTTATACATTGCAACCATACACTAAAATGCAAAGTTAGAGTTTTGATGCAAACCAAGAAGCTATATATAAAATGGATTAAGGAACATCAAGTATTCCTAGAAAGAGGCCTCACAAGTTGCATAAGGAAAGATCCAACCTAGACAGTATCATACCTACGAGAGGCTTCATTTGAAATTAAATTTTAATTATTTATATATGATTTCATAAAAAAAAATCCAAGTTTAACCCTCTCGTTCTCAGGAACAGAGCTAAAAAAAATTGTTTACGGGAGCCCAAGAAAAAAAAATAATTTAGTGCAAAATATATCAATTTTCAAATGCATAAAATACACAAAAAAGAAAAATAATATATTTTTTGATGAGCATAATTTGGTACGAAATATTCATGATCAAAAGTAGTAATTAATTTTTGTCTGGATCATGAATACACAAAAATAAATATTCTCATCCCAACATAATTTATTTCATACACAAAATCAGGATTTAAATTTAAGATTATTTCATTAAGAAACATATATCACTATTATTTATGTCAACAGTGTTGGTTTAATTATATATATATATATATATATATATATATATATATTTATTATAAATAAAAATATGAAACTATACAGGATACGAAAGTAATTCTATATGAGAAAAATAAATAAATTACATTGATAAATATTTTTGAGTAATTATTTGTGAACACCTTAATATCATAAATACATCATTAACTCGTATAAGCTAGTTCTCTTTATCTTTTTCTATTGTTACATATCATACTTCTCTTTTTAGCTCCTTAAGTTCCTTTCTCTCTTTAGCTCCTTAAGTTCTAAGTAACATGGTAATTTATAGATATCATTTTCTAATAATTTATAAATTTTAGGAGTACCAAAATATTATTTTTCAAGCATTTAGATACACTATAAATTTGGAGAGGGAGCATGGCCCTTTTAGGTTCACCTCCATCTCCTCATTTTCATATAAAAATAACACACTTATATATATATATATATAATATTCAAATAGCTGATATGATTTACACATCTAGTTATTAGAAAGAAAAAATAAAGTTATAGACAAATATATAACAAAGCTCATAATTTTTTTTTTGCTCATTAAACTTTTTTTTCTAGATATCAATGCTCAATTAAGATGATAAATAAAATAATTTTTTATGGAAGATAATCTTAACTTTGTAACTTAAGTCAATATCACATGTATCCAAGCGGCACCAGCTTAAAGGATAACAGTTATATATATGTGATATGTCTAAAGTTATGGGTTAACACATCACAAAGAAGGTTCAAAAGAACAACCACAAATAATAAGGCAAGGCCCAAGAGGTCAGATCCATCCAAGAAACCGAATCTAAGACAAAGAAAAGTGTAAAAGGTTGAGAGAATCATAAAAGGACATTTGCCCCATGAATTAGAGAATTTTTTACTCATTCACTCACTACGAAATAAGAGACATATTCGAATACAAGCTTGGTGGGAATTCTCTCTCCAATCTCTCATCGTATTTGGATCATTAATATCTCACCGCCGCATCGGACCTTAGATTTCTACTATAACATTGAGTTCAGATCACATCATAATTAAAGAGTGTAAAACAGAAACAGTAATCTTGTATTAGAAATTACAATAAAAGGTTTTGAGAAATCTCTAAATATTCGAAGTGATGTAGAAACACTTTTTTTTCTCTCTAACGACCTGAAAAGGATATCTAATTAAAGTTAACCCTTAGAAACGTATAAACAAATTAAAGCAGCCAATTATATTCATGCCCAGCTAGGATAGGCATCATACATGTTTAAGGACCACACGATTTAAGAGAGAACATGTTGACAAGTCCTGTTTCTCTTGCGACCATTTTCAAGTTTGTTGTTGTATTTAGTTTAAATTGTTCAAATATATGATGATTCTTCATAAAAAATAAAAATAAACACAGCCACTGATTATATATGCGTGCGTGTCGCAAGTTTATAAACTAGTTAACAAGCTTATTTGATTGAAATTAAGCTATCGAAGATGTTTCAATGTGGGATTGCAATGAACTTATTTTATTGAAAGTGAATAATTGGAAATGTTCTAAGATAGGATCGTTAAGAGCTCAAACAAGAAGGGTTTCTCTAAAGTTTAAATAATGAAGGTATCTTAATTAGTACGTGGTTTAATTTAACAATGCCTATTGGAGTATCCGGACAACGCCATGTGTGGGAGCCTAGATCTAGTTGGCCTCTCCTGAGTTCTAACACAAAGGGTTTGTTTGGATACTAATCACAAATGTTTTTGAAAATTTTTCTACTAAAAATATAAAACTTTTTCTAATATAAAAGTTATCAAAAATACTTCTAGTCTTATATCATAACATACTCAAAATCACTTCCTAATTAGTCTAATTGTGTGTAACTAAGAAATATATAAAGTTTTTAAACTAAGAAATAGTATATATGTATATAAAAACAATTTAGAAACACACTCACAAATATGTAAACAATCTAGAAACTATATAATATGAGAGAGAAACAACTTACTTAAAAGTAATTTTTTACAGATATTTTTCATTATTATTATTATTAAAAAATCTAATAGTTGTAATGAATAATTAATCTTAATCGTTAGATTTTAAGAAAATAAATGATATGATAAAAAAATAATTCTTTTAAAATTAATCTTGTAACAAGTTCAAGAAAGAAATCAGGTTGCCCCCAGGCTTGTTACTCTTGCAAAGAAACGTTATTCTTAGGACAATGTATTATTTTCTTCAAATGTTTTATATTAACCTACATATATTTATTTTTTTTCACATCATTTTTAATTAAGTCATATTTGGGTTAATTAAGAAAATTATACATTAGATAGATAGAGTATACAGTTGCTTTTAATAAAACTATACATTAGTAAAACTATTTTTTATGTTAATTGCTATATAAATTATTTTATTTTCTTATATTAATTATAGCAACACTAATTATTTTATCTACTATATAATTTTTGAAATTATACGTTAGTTTCTTTTAATCAGGTAATATTTTGACATAGTTTCAATTATATTAATTGTGTTTAAATAGGTTTTCTCATTTATCTGTTAGATTTAAAAAAAATTATTTGATAGATAAATTAATTTAATTTATATAAGAAAATTTAATTTAACTATGGGTCATTGTTGATTCATGTATTAATTTTTGCCCTCCCTATGAAACTTTTCTAGTTCTGTCTTTAAAATTAAAGAAACAATCTTGAAACTGTAAATTTTAATTTAATAATTATAATCAAATATTTATATTCTCCATAATAAGTATGAGTTTAACTAAATACACTTCTTATATTTGTACTCCTATGTAATGTGTCAACTTCTTTCAAGCCTTGACTTTGATTGTGTTCATTAATTCAACCACTTCAGCTAATAAAGTGGTCCATACAATTCAATAGGAAACGAACTTAACTGGTCGTCACCTTTAGCACATTAAACAAGGAAAATTCAATTGGTTTAGAGGCCCTTCATCGCCATTAACATAAGGGACCCGCTTGGAGAAAAAGCCACGTGAATACTGTTTTTAACAAATTATAAACCCGATTTGGACTGAGATTTCGTGGTTGTTTATGGATCATTTATCTCGACATAGCCATATGAGATGCTGGCTCCAACAATTTCTCACAAGTTGTATGGTTCCCAGCAATGCATGATTTATTATGTTATGCTACCTTGTATTGGGAAGTAGTTAGTAGCTAAACTTAAGCGCAGTCAAGGTTAACTAATGAATGGTGTCGGACGTACACGTTATGCTCCTAGATATCAACTTTTGAAATTTTCATGTGAAATAATCCAAAACACAAGAGCCATATATTGGAAAACAGCTTGATGAAGGTGAGTGTTTAAATACGCTGAGTCAATAAATGTTACTCCCTCAATTTTAGATTATATAACATTTTAGAGAACAATTTTTTTTTTCAAGATATATGTCATTTTACAAAATTAATGTTGTCTTAAATATTTTTTTTCAAAACTTCTTTAATCAATACGTACTTAATGAGAATAATGTATATAAAGAGTAAATAAGTTGTTAATTGAAGAAATAAAAGATATGTTAAAAAATTGTCTAATATTTTTAAAATTTGATAAATTAATTATATTTTTTAATGCTTGTGTTAAAATCTTAAATATCATATAATTAGAGAGGACTATTTATAATTTCTGTGTATCTTCGTTGTTTGAAGTAATTTTGTGACCCATTGGACGTATTTTAAGTGCATCCAAACACGCAAGAAGATCACCTCAATCTCCATATATATATTTATTTATATAAGCATGACTTGTATATTCTACTAAAAATACTGTATTTTTCAAGGAGGTGTCATTTGAAAATTTGAACAACTTTTGTACTTGAATCTTTTACAAGATTAGGCTAAGGTTGTATTTGTGGGGTGGCAGAGCCACAATAGTGGTATTCCTAATGGTGGTTGTTGTAATAACAATACTGACGATAATATTAATGATTTTTTATGTAAATATGAGAAAAGAAGAAAATTAAAAATTAAAAATATTAATAAAAAAATAAATGAGAAAAATAAATTTTTAAATTGATATTTGTTTAAAATATTTTTAATAGTAGATCATACATTTAATTTTATTATGAAATAAATGATAAATGTTTTTATATTTATTATTTATTAAAAGTAAAATATTTAAATAATTATTTAAAAAATTGACTCCCCTTTAATATACTTCTAAATCCGTTCTTAGATGGTGGTAATAATAATGGTGATGTTGATGTTAGTAGTAATGGTGACAACTGAAAAGATCATTATCAAATAATACAAGAATGTATTTTTTAAAATAAAAAAAAATAAAATCACAATATTTTTATTTATTTTAAAAATGAATGTAAAAGTGTTTTAAAATAAAGTTAAAAATCATTTTAGTTACATTTAGCTTAAACACATTTTATTTTAAAAATTACATTTAAATATAAAAAAAATTATAACTACCCCAAATAGGCCCTTAATAAATTTTACATATTAATTTCTAAGTGTTGTGAAAATATTTATTAAAAGCAATAAAACATGAGTAAAGAATAATACAAGTCCTTAATTATAACTATTCAAGGCATTAAGATATTTCCGTGGAAAGAGTTGCCCACAGAAAAAAATTATCTTACAAAATTTTGAACCAATGCCCATAAAAAAATATAAAATTTTGTACTAAATTCTTAATCACTTATGTCAACTTAGATTAACATTATAGGCTATAATTGTAAGGCGTATACATTTTCGCCTCTAAACTTCTTTTCAATCGGATTTTTATAAGCTTTTATAAAGATTTCCTCCCATGATTCTTATCAAAATTCTTGACTAAATTTGCATGTCTAGAATCCATATATAGTGTCAAATTATATATATATACTTTTCCTGATTAACATTTATTTGGTTGCACGAGTTTTATGGTAGACAAACATTATGAAAGTGCAAATCTTGTAGCAAATTATGGACTGATTTTGAAATCTAGTACTTTTCATTGCTTTAATTTCTATAGCTAGACAGGATAGTGTTTTCGATTGATACCTTTCTTGGCCTTTTGATTAACATGAAGTGACGAATGTTTTCAATTATATATTGACCTTTAATAAAAATATTTATTACACAAATTATTAAACTAAAAGTAAGACTTTAATTTTGATTGAACCAGCTAAAAGTATTTAACAAACTGCATATATCTTTTGTTGTTTATCCTTTGGTCAGAATTAAAATAAAATATTATGGAGGAAAATTCAAAATTTAGGAGAGTAACTAAAGTCATATTCTTCATCTCCAACAAAATTTCAACAAAGCAAAAAAGAATTACTTGTAATATATATTAATTTTTTTACGACAAAATACAAATTAAACCTTTGAGCCATAAGTACTTGGTATTTTTAATTAATGACATATATTCATTTTTTTATATTTAGTACACTATAACATATATAGTGTTTAAGGATTATTTTTTTCAAAAAAGTAAAAGTATATATTTTGTGTGGTAAAAGTGTATTTAAATAAACAGCTTATTTTAACGTTTATCTAATAATTAAATTCTTATCACTTAAGTATGCATTTGACCATGGAATTTGTTAAAATAATTTAAATAATAGTAATAACTTTTATATATTAAGAAGTTTATTGAAATGTGTAAAAAAATTGTAAGAATCATAATTCATAAACCATTTTATAAATTTGAAGGAAATTTCCCATATTTTTTTCCAATTATTTCCTAAATTATAACTTTTTTCTCTCAAACTACTTGAAAATCTATTCATGTTTTATTCATTTCCCTTTTTGATTTCTTTAACTTTTACTTCTTTCCTTTCTACTTTTTATTCTTCATCTTTCTTCTCACAATCAAACATATATAACTGATGAAACTCTAGGGTTGATAACGTAAGTTTTCCTCATATTTCTTCTGATTATCAGACATAACTGATGAAAATTTAAGTTAATAAACTAAGGTCGTGGTCGTGGCTCCAGCCTCCAGGCTTGTTCAGTCATTCTCTCTTTCTCAATAGTTGGCATATATATTACTCTGCAAGGTGGTTAAACTAATTGAGATAAGTGATCTTTCCAACTATTTTATAAATTTGCCAACAATAATTATCGTTTTGAAAAAACTTAATTTAATCGATTGTTTGGGACCATTTTATACGTGGTTTCAACTTCAATGCAAGATGCATGCAGGGGATGAATGAAATTATTTACAAATGGCATTACTTATCACGCTTTCTGTTAAAATATCTGTTATTGCATGTTGTTGCATTGCATGATACATGCATGCTAATAAAATATTCTCCTTTTATATTTTAGATATTTACTAATAAATTACCGGATTAGTCCTATATAGTTGTAATGCTACATAATAGTAATGTTGAAAAAAACTAATTAAAATCAAATGATTGTGCAAAATTGGATAATATCCTGAAATTAAGGTTAAATTGTTTAAATATTATCTGAGTTTAATTCTTGTTGAAAATAATTATTATTAGATTTTAACTTCGAATTAGTTAGAATTTTTTTTTATTGAAAGGTTAAGAAGCAAAAAAAACTAACTAGAATAGTAGTGAGTCAAACCTCTTGTTGTGACCACATTGTTGTCCACTATCATACTCAAGCATCCTAGGTGCTTCAAAGTCACACTCCGCAAGGCTGGCGCATGTTCTAGGACAAAAATGCTAAAACAAAGTTGGTCTCTGTAATTTACTAATTTTCAATTGTCGGCCACTTTCATTGGTTACAACAAAGTGCTCAAGTTGCAACTAGGGTTTCTCGTTTTTATGGAATTCTCTTCGTTGAACGTGCTTCTTTAGTTTGGAGTACCACTTGTATGCAATTTTCATTAATAAAATTTATTTTTCTTTTTTTAAAAAAAAATTGTCCTTTTATTTATTAAATCTTCACTTTGTCTAATTATGTCGTAGTACCCCCACGAGATTTCCATCGTGAGTTGCCACGGTCCCACCCCAAACGATACCCTAGTAATTAAAACTATTTCATTGTGAGAGCTGGGAAGGGAAATATATCTATTTTAGATATTTTTGAGTATAGTTAATGTGTTTCAGCCTAATTAAGGACATTAATTGAGATCATGATACGGATGGAAATTCTGTCACTTTTTTTCTTTCTGACGGATTCATATTTTCCTTTTGAAGACAATTCTATGCAAGACACTATCAACGCTAAATATGAACTTCTTTTTTATTTTTTCAGCGAAAGCTAATGATGGATCGAAGTGAACTACTTTGTTCCATGTCTTTTCTTCTCTTGTCACTCAATTACCACATTTCAAATTATAATTCATAACATAAATGAAAGGAATTCTTTCACGAGCCTGATATCCAGGCTATACGCCCAACAGTATATTGTAGAAAACTCTCACGGCTAACTCGATTGTACTTTCAAGTTAAATTTGTCGTTATATGGAAAAACTCAATTAAAAATCAAATATAAGTTCAAAGATTTATAATTTAAAAAATCATAGATCTAATTAAAAATGATCATATAGTTTAAGAAAATACAGATTAATCTAACCAGTTATTTATTCCTAAATATTCCCATTCTTTTTTCTTTAAAATTGTCTCTCAACCCACCCTAAATATATTGTTTCACTTGTCTATTCCCCAAAGTAATCTTAATTGAATTTTTTTTCCAAGTGCTATTGTAATTTGGTGCCTTAAACCTCTTTCTCTTGTCTCTACAAATTTTCTACTTTAGTTGGTTGTCATCTATTATTTTAGTATCAAAGTTATATTGGATGTTATGGCTATTTAAAACTCAATACTCATTATTTTTACACTGAATACTAATCATAAATAAATAGAAAAACTTAAATCCAATCACACTTAAATAATCAATCACATATCTTCTAGATAATTAACAAAGTTGATATAAGTAGTAGTGATTTGTGTTCCTTAATTAAATGATTTAGTGTTTAAATTCTAGTTGATCCTTATTGAGTATGAAATAAATCATGTTAAAAAGTAAATATTCACATTGTCTGCATTTACAATCTTCGATAATATATTTGTCATTGTTTTCTACAAGAGCAATTTCGTACCAATAACATGTTTAACATAAAACAAAATAAAACTTCTACATAATCAACTTTACAAGTAAAAAATCAATTCAAATTTAAGTGCATGTATAATTTTATTTTGAAAAAAAAATAATAGTTTATATTTCTCATTTTTTTGAGAGATTGATTGAAAAATAAGTTATTATTTCATAATTAAAAAAAACTAATTTTCTAAGTTGCAAAGTTTCATAAGCAACATCAACATTTAATTCTCTGCCACCAAGCTAAGGTTGTCAAAATTGTAAACTTGAGTCCAATTTATGAGAGTTTGTTTAATATAAAAAACAATAATTTATAGTCTATAAATGACATACATAAACATAATATTCTTAACACATAAATAATTTAATACTTTGATTTCATGGTAAAACAAAATAACCAACCACGATAATAAAGAGAGTATAATTAGTACTGAACCACTAGAAAAGATTGATTTTTAGACGGAATTTAGCAACGGATTATTTTCTGTCTCTGATAGACGAAATTGGATAGTATGTAGAGATGGACAAAATATTTTGATTTTAGCGACGGAAAGTTCTATAAGATATTACGTATCTAAGTCCGTCTCTAAAGGGTTTAACCATTTTTAGAGACGAATGGTCGGTGTCTGATAAAGGTTAGTGAAATTCGTCTGAATCCGTCTCTAGTTGATCTATTACATCAGAGACGGTATTGTATCCGTCTGT
Source organism: Glycine latifolia (assembly GCA_013407115.1). Lineage (NCBI taxonomy): Eukaryota > Viridiplantae > Streptophyta > Magnoliopsida > Fabales > Fabaceae > Glycine > Glycine latifolia. Next base: position 32,745,429 of record CM023941.1, read on the forward strand.
AAGTATTTTTTTAATATTTTGACAAAATTTTATTATAACATCTTTTTTTATCTATTTAATCTAATTCAAGTCTCGTGCCATTAATTTGTGATATTATTCCGCTTAAAAATATTATGATTATATTGTTATTATTATTATTTATAATATAAAAATTGGAAAATTATATGTTTGTCTTAAGGAGAAACTGAAAAGTGATACGAAATTAAAAATATTTATAAATAAATTATATTTTTTATTGATGTATTCAATTATATTCAGATATATACTTATTCAATATATGACTTTTTAATTTTGTCCAAAAACTATATGACTTTTTAAATGAATTTATAAATATAAAATATCTATTATTAAATAAAATTAATTATTCCAAACTCTAATGCATCCTTACACATTTTAAATTCATCAAATTAAAAAAAAGATATGCTTCAGCACAAGAACTAATATATTATTTATTTTATTACATAAGAAAAACATGTTTTCATAATTTTGTGATATTTTTAAAATTAGTTTATAAAATATATTTAAATAATAAAATAAATTTATGTTGAAATAATAAATAAATTTACAAATATATAGTATCATACATATATATATATATATAAACAAGTTATATAGAATATATATTAGTTATTAAATACTAATTAAGGGAAAATGAAATGTTATGGAGCCAAATTTATTGAAAGCTCAATCTGAATATGAAAAGAGGGAAGGAAAATGAAATGGTTTGTGTCAAATTTTTTGAAAGCACAAATCTGAATATGAAAAGAGAGAGAAAATGTTTGGGCCAATTAATTTCTTAAATTCATAATAAAAGAAAAAAATCAAGGTATATAAGGGCAAAGTTAGTCCTGAACATCCATTCCACATAGTCGTTGTTGGAAGCAACTTTTTTTCGCAAACTTTTTTGTGAGAGAGAAAACAATGAAGGCTGAAAGAGCTCTTACCAAGGGGGAAAAGGAAAGGGAAACAATAGCAAAGTAGAAGGAAATGCATTCTCAAAAGATCGCACATAGTAAATGAAGATATTGTTATGCTCAGATATGGAAGAAAAAAATTCTCTAATAGAGACAAATTATTATTATTCATATCAAGTATTAGAGACGGATAGTATGAATAATTGAGACATACTTCTTTTATCTCTAAATAGAGATGAAAGCAATTATCAATTTTGGAATTGTTAGAGATGCTCACATCCCGCAAGGATAGATCCATGTTCGTCTATGATTTTGTCTCTATATCATTGACGGATAAAACTACTTTTAGAGACAAAATGTGGATGACTCTATTTAAGTTTTTCTAGTACTGGAATAAGATCAAAGTACATTAAATGATTCTAATTATGTTCATCATCTTCCTCAATCCTAATCAACATTTATTCATTGGTACTAAAATAAGATCAAAGTGCACTAAAGATCTTTAGCCTGAACAACATTTTTCAATTTTTCATCCTTAAATTTAAAAATTATCTAAGGTTCAGAATATTTTCTAATCTAGATAAGATAATACTTGAATTTAAAAATTCCTCCACAAACAATTATTTACCAATATGATTATATTTAAATTTTATGTCATTTCCTTAAACATTTGCCACATGTTTCCACCTAATATCAAACTTATTTCTTGGGGCATTCTTCTTGTCTCTAGGAACATAAGCTCTTGTTATCGGAGGACTTTAATCTAGACCCTTTAACATCAGAAATTGTGTGAGTCACACGTAGAGACCTAGAGTCGAAGCCTACAAGCAATGCTGGTTTATAATTATATAATTTAATTGTAAGCATATATATAATAGGCATCATATAACAGTACACTAATAACAAGAAAAGTTAAAATAATGGAGATGAATGGGCTCACATACGTGTTGAATGAAAGAGTTCAATATGTTGCAATATTAGGATTTACTTATTCAATAAAGCAGCACAGATGACAAAGGAATGAGTTGTGTACAAATTGAAGGACAAACCAATTAAAAAATGAATGGCAGAAAATGTGCAAGAAGGAATGCAACTTCAAGTGACAAAAAAATGTGCAAGTGTTAATCGTGCGATGTGAGATTAGTGAAAATTGAATATGTTGAGCTTTGGCTTCACAACTTCAAGTGGCAGAAAACGTGCAATAGAGAACACGTGAAAGCTTATACTTGAAAGTGCCCTAATCATGCGAGAGGCCACCCCAACTTGATGTCATTTTGCTCTAAAATAGGTGTGGATCGAACTGGACTGAGTGGACTCGGAAACTCAGATATGAACTAAGTTAACCAATAAATGATTTTACAACTATATCTTAACTCCATTTGCAGCTACGAGCTCATAAACTTGGACAAGTTTACCAATTAATACTCGAGTTTAACAACTGCGACAATCATATCCTATGGGATATATATAAAGTCTCACGTTCTAATGCTTAGTACGCTTCATCCAAAGGACGCAATCATTAATTAACAAAATTGGTCTTCATTAAATTAAGATGGTAGCTAGGAGTTGTTCTTGAAAGAGATGGGAAGCGATCAAGACCAAGAAGCAATAGAAGGGGGAGGGACCCGGAGAATATTAAGACTAAAACGAAAGGAAAATACTCAAGATACACTCAAATTCTCTTTCATTATTTTTACTTCATTATTAACAAATTGTTAATTGGAGTTATATTAAATTTAGTTCCTTAAATAAAATTTCAATTCAAGTCTTATGAAAAAATTATAATTATAGGCAATAAAAACTTTACTAAAAATGATCATTTATATTTTTTGACGAAGATTAATCATATCAAATTTAATAAAAATTTTATGCCAATAATATAATAATAATAAAATTACTTCATTTTCCCCTCAATCTTTTCAAATCACATAACTTATTACCCCTATTATTTCGTTTTTTAAACTTTTCTTTTCCTCTCTCTCGTCTTTCCACTTTAATCTACCCTAAATTAGAGTCATTATCAATAAGCAAAAATAAAACATTAAAACACGGGCATACTCCATTCGAAACACAACGGAAATTCATGTATGTTGATTAAATCCAGAAAATAAATTTCGTTATTTCAAGTAATTGAGATCAAATCATCATATAAGGACAAGCTTAATTAGGTTGGCCAGTTTCTAAAGTCAACTTACTTTCCATGATTTTAATTTGCAAATGCAGTACATCTCTACTAGCACTGTACGTTATCGTACATGGTTCTTCACGTAGATGCCAAAAAAAATCATGACTTGTATAACAGCTTACCAAATGTTTGACAGCATAGCTTATCGCCAGCAAAAAGAATCTTAATTAGGGTCAGTACTCTTCTCGGCCTATTAATTTCATTATACTTTATTTAAAATTATAATCCCTTATAATTTTAATAAAAAACTTTTGAGCGAAATAGAGATTACCCTATTTTAAAACAAGCATTTGTTACAGGTTTTAACAAGTGCTTAAAACAATAATACATAGAAATTGCTCATCATCATAGATTAATCATTAATCGTTAAAGCAACAATAAAACCAAGTCTTTATATCATAAAAAAAAATCTTTGAAATGAAATATCTCAATTCTGTATTTTAACATTGATTTCTAATAAACCCATAAATTTGACACACATATAAAATTTCCTTATATTCACATGTAGAGTACAGTTTAATTAGCAGAAGAAATATTTGACTTTTTTATATGCAAAAATCTCTTAAATTAACGATAGTTACGTATCACGAGAAAGAGTTTAATACAAAGAAGATTTTTTTTTAGTGGGTACATTTTTAGTTTTTTTTTTTTTTGTATATGTACAAAGAAGAATTATGAAGTTAATTAGAACCGAATGGTATACATAATACAAGCCTCCACGAAATTTGGTTATTGGTTGGATCATGAATGCGAGCATAAATAAGTAAGTGAATATTGACGAGTGATATATTCATGAAAAAGATATTGATGTATTAGGCAAATCAACCGGGGTATGCAATTCATAATGGACCTCAAATTAGTAGAGCATATAATATGATAAGTTAACTAATTTTCATTATTCTATAACCAATCATAATGTTTTCCTTGGGCCAGCAGTATTGGATTCGTCAAAGCCACATCACGGAAATGATTCACTACTTTTTTATTCTTTTATTTTTTAAGAAACGTAATCAAAATCGAATAGCCCAAATTAAATGGCGGTAGATGAGGGAGTTAATACGTACCGTTATCAGTTGCATTTATTTCAAAACATTATTTCTTCTTTTTCCCTTTTCATTTCTTTTATTAAGATTTATTATGAATTTTATTTGGTATCATCACCACGTGTTCCTTTCTCTCTCATCCTTAAAGAATATTTTCCAATATATAGCAATAATTGAAAATAAAAGCTTACCAACTTATTTTTGCCTTTTAAAATGTTTACAGCGTGCATTTTATTTTTTAATATTATGGCAAATGATTACAAGTAATTGGCTACAGAACTTGTCAAGAAAATAAGAATAGAAACTTTAAACTAGAAAACATAGTATTTATTTTATTAGAATTAAGAAATATAAAATTTATTTAACCTTTATTATTTAAAACCTTGTTGATTCGAGTTCAAGCTTTGTAAATAAAAATATATATAATTAAGAGAGGAAATTCCACAAACAATGATTAGTTAAGTTCCAAACTAAAAATTAATTATCAACAAAATACACACCATAACATAATGACAAAAAACTTTTAAGCATTTTTATTCACTCGTATATTTTTAGAATGTATTAAAATGTAGATTGAAAGATAACATAAATATAATAATCTAGTAAAAGTAACCACGTATCAACACTAATTTTTTTGCTTAAATATTATTTTATTTATTTAAATATAACAATTTTCTCATTTAGTCTCTTATTTTTAAAACCTAAAATCAAGCCTCATATTTTCCCCCTTTCTCATATATTCCTTCTACTTGTATATTTCTTGTTTGGTAATTAAGAGCCATTTTTCTACTCATTTGGTTCCTGTAAATATCACAAAATTTTCATATATTTGGTCCATCTAAATCTTATAACTACAAGTTGTTTATTTCGTCTTATATTATATTTAAATATTTAATGGACAAAACAAACGAAAACTAACCCAAAAAAATATCTAGAAAAATAAATATTATAAGAACTAAGTTATAAACTTTTACTAAAAAAAAAGACAAAAAGATTTATATTTAGAATAATAAGAACATAATTAAGCCTTTTCATGTTTAGTATTTCGAACTGAATTACTCTTAATTAATTTCCAATAACCTATTAAAATAGACCACCTCAACTAGTTCAACCCAGTAATTGGTACATTGACCAAAGTCAATCATAAGCAATTCACACACAAATGTGACTTTGATGCTTTCTTTTAAAGGAAAACACACCAAAGCCTGGAGTAAACTGAGTAGCATTTTATACCAAAACAGGTGAAAATTCCCTTTCAAGGAAGTCTTGGATCTTATATATGCTACCCACGCAATCCAACCCATCTCGATGACAGTATTTTATAAATACAACTAGCATCAATAGTGTCATACAAGCATTTATTACCTATACTTCTTTGCTAATTTTTTTTTTTTGTTGATTTAAGTGTTAGAGTATCTGTGCCTCAAAAATAAAAGTGTTAGAATGTATTTGTAAGTATTCAACTCATCTCTATTGCAACTTAGCCACGTATATATCAAAGAAGAACCATCGCCAACTCATCTCAAACCTCGAATCAAGCTTAAGTATTTGAGACGACAATAATAATCAACCCATACTTCAACTATTTTTTGGTATATAAGAGAGGAGATGAGAGAGGAGAAAGGAGAGAGAAAGAAGAAAAAAGTAAGAATATATGGAGAACAACTAGTTGAAGAGGTCATGGAACTAGAGAGAAACGATTGTTAACATGGAACTAGAGATAATCAATTAATTCCCTGTTTTGTTAAGTGATGATGAAGTTTAAGACTTTTACCATGTATTTTAGTTTTTTCATATTATATTCTCCAATGATCATTTTAAAAAAAAAAATAGAACATGATGCAGGTATTTCTATATAACCAATAAGGATTGAGTATAGCTGGTAAAATAAACTGGCATTTTATAATACTAATTATTTGTTTGGTAAAGACGAGAAAAATAATTATGAATGAAAATAAAATGATGACGAAAAAAAAGTGAGAAATAAAAATGTTTAGTTAAAGAGAAATAGAAAAGAAATGAAAAAGGAAATAAAAAAAAATTGAGTGAAACTAGACCTGTCATTTTTAAAATTATTTTCTCTTTCTCCATCCTATCAGATAATCCAAACAGCTCTAAGAGGTTCAAATTTTTACTTATCTGACCATATGTCAAAAAGGATTACTTTCAAGAATGATAGGAAAAAATATTTTATATATTAGGGTAAAATGTTTTTGAGACGGTGTACTTCGAATGAAATTTGATTTTAGTCATCAAACTATAATTTTGATCAATATGATCTTTGAACTGTAAAAGCAGTGGTAGTGGTTTTTGTTTCTTGGAAGGAATGAAAATCACTATTCTTCTTACTATATATTTTTACCTATTGTATTATTCCGTCTTTATTTTTTAACAAATTTTCAAACGTGTACCTTTAAGAATCGTTCCGTGGGAGGAAAAATACTCATTAATTATGTGTTTCATTTTCTTCCTTTCCTTTAAGAAAAACGGTTGGGGTGGCGGTCTCTCAAACGGGTGTTATATATATAAACTCCAAAGGTTTGGAAACCACAGTGTGCATGATACCTGTGGTCTAGCTTTGATATATTTTGAAACAAAGTTAAGAAAAACTTAGCATATATGGAGGACACAGCTATAGGAAGAAATGGTAGTAGCTCTAGAAAGGGTAGCTTTAGGTTGGGGTTGGGAATGGATGGGAAAAAAGATCACACTGTGGTTGAGCTTGGTAGCATTGACACACAGAGACTTCTTCTAAACAATGGAGAGAGAGAAAAAAAATTACAATCTCCCATCAACACTCTCTCTCCAAGGCAAATGAAATCTCTCTATGCTCTCTGTGACACTATCTTACCTTCTGTCGACCACTTTGTTGACACTTCCGATGAATCTGTCACTAAATTCTATCAGATTTCAGCTTCCATGACCGGAACACCTGAACGTGTACGGCTAGCTACCTACAAATTCTCTTCTTTTTCCCTTAAATTTTCTATATCATATATTTTAAAGCCCTTATCTCTCTCTCTCTCTCACCATATATGTAGAGAGAGAGAGACACACACACTCAGGCACTCAAAAGAATGGAGAATTATCCAGCAAAATTGATATATAGATAATGATAATTTTGCAGTATATTTCTCCGTTTTTCATGCATATAATTTTTTGTGTATTTTTTAATGGAAAAACCATTGATGATGAGTTTATGTTTTCTCCAAGTCACTTTTTTTTTTTAATGTTTTTCAGTTCATAATTTGAAACTGCAGTTATAACTTCAATACATGTGTTATGTCAAACATCACAAATGCAGGAGAACGGCAGACTCGAATTTATATTCTAGTTATTATGATATGCCATTTTGAAATATATAATGTTATAGTATATTTCTCCATTTTTATGCATGTATTTTTTGTGAATTGTTTAATGTAAAATGCATTAATAATGACAGATTATTTTCTCTCTAAATCACTTTTTTCTATTATATTTTATGTTATTTTAAATCATATTTTGCAACTGCAGTTATAACTAGCTTTAATACATTATGGCATCACAAATGCTACTGCAGTATGGCAGAGTATAACTTAAATTCTAGTTATTACGATATGCCATTTTAAAATATACATTTATAAAATTTCTAGCAAAAAAAAAAAACAAGGAGCTAGAATGAATTTAATTTGAAACATCACATATTTCTAGTTATTATATTTTTTTATAGCTAATTAATTCAATTTAATCTAATGTTATCGTTATGTTACTTTTAGCTATTTTTGTCTAAACATAGATATTACTAATATTTATTTATATAAAATGTTTTGGTTGCTTTGTGATGATGTGCAGTTTGGGGGCATGATAAGTGAGAAATTGAAGCACCCCTTGACAGGGTTACTGAAGTTTGTGTTATGGCTGTTGTCTACGTGGTTTGGGACATTAATTTTCTGTGGCATTGGGTGCTTCTCGACCCAATTCCCCTTCATCCACACCTATCATAACTTGCCTCTTCAGAAACGCCAACAAATTATGCGTTCATGGTCTCTTAGTTACCTTCGTCACTTTAGAATGCTGTTCAGGACCATCAAACTTCTCACTCTCCTAATCTTCTTTACTCAGGTATTAAGCTTCCTCACTTTAAAAAAAAAAATGAAATGTTAGCTATAGCAGCAATATATTTTTAATCTTTATTATTATTGATTGAAAATCATAATAAATGTTAGACATTCACAATTTTTTTGTGGATAATTAATTAACACCATATTTTTTCCTTACACAAAACATGTACTTAAGACTTTGTTTAAGAAATTTATACTTAACTAGTTTTACTCAAACTAACCACGTATTCTTATCATTCTCTCTTAATTATATATTTTTTAATAAATTTCAACCTTAATGAAAATATGTATCAAAAAATGTGTATAAAACTAACATTCCTCAATTTTTAACTCTACCAACCTGGGGCACACAGTGCCTTAATTGACACATATATAAAGCATTTAATGTCTTCCGCTGCTTTGTCTCCCGGTCCCTTTTGTTTCTAGCTAAAAGAAAGTGATTTCAGTTGCTTGCTTCTTATTGCCATTTCTCCAATAGTAACATACTAGCTATAGTTTATAAAGGTGCCTCGAATTAATTATTTTTATTCATTTGGGTCCATATATAAATGGGCGGCACCTAATGTATCTTTATGGGATTTTAAAATTTAATAAATACTTGGTTTTTTATCAATATAATTTGGTTTTAAAATTATTAAACTAGTATAGTTTTTGAATATTTTATTACTATGAAATAAGCCACACTTTATGAGTACGACTTTTATTTGTTTTAAGCAAACAGTTTATAACAGTAATTTCGGGTAATCGTTAACTAACACAGACTGACAGACATAGAAGTCATACTTATAAAGTACCCTCATATTAGTAATTTTTTTAAAATGAAACTTATTTAGTAATTTTAGAAACAAATTTTACTAATTTAGTAAATCAAGTCCTAATACTTTCTTCAAAGTTCTCTTTATATTTTTTCATAAACATGCCTAGTACTTCAAATTACATATTTGTTCTTCCGATCCCAGTTCAATTCATACTTTTCCATATTAAATATTTGAAGGTGGGTAAATACTCTTCAGATCTTTAGAGTAAAAAAATACGGACAATAAATTTATAGTTACTTCACTCTAAAGAAATAAATTAAATTTAACCTATTAATTAAGTACATACTATTAACTTACTATTTCTGGTGAGATGTCTTATTTCATCCTCTCAATCCCTTGCATAGCCAGCATACGTATACATATAAGCATTTATGGTAATAAAAAAAATTAATGACATAATTATAATAGTTTAGCCAACATTTTATGTATATATATCGGTAGAAGTATACGTATGTTTGGACCATTTTACAAGGCTGGTGTGGCCAACTGCCTTCCAAATACTATGATACTGTCACCAACTTTTATAATTATCTCCTGTTACTATTTTTGCACATTTTCTCTTCTGGCCATGTTTGCCTTGAAGATATTTTAAGAAATGACAACACTTTGATAAATTTATTTAAAAAAATGGAATTATTTCTTAATTGATAATACATGTTATTTTCTCTACCTTATTCTGATATTTATAAAATTTTACTATTAAGATATATATTTTCTTTGTTACATATGAGAAAAATTGAGATTATTTGTATATATATTGTTTTTATTAGACATAATATCACGAACAATTAAATGATATTATTTAAAATTTACCTTTTTTGGAATTGCATGAGAGCTAAGGATATTAATGTTTCCGGTTTGACTTTGTGTCGCACAAAATCGAAAATGTGTTGTTATGGTGCAAGTTAAAAGTAGGAGTGGTTGAAACTTGAATGTGATAATCCATTGCATGTAGTTGGAGAAGGTTGGTGATGAGGTGACGATCCTATCAATCTATCCATTTGTAACAGCGTTTTGAGTTACATCAAAGGGTTCTTAATGCGCCAAACTGCACGTGACAGATTTTCCACCAAATCACGGGTTCATCTATCTAGTCCTTAAACTTTAGGCCAATGGTGGCCTACCTAGCTAACGGGGAAGGGAACCCAAGTAAAATTAATATTGGAGCTTTACACTTTGAAATATCTTTATTATAACGATATTAAGATATTTGCTTTTAAAAATATAAGTTACTTAAAAAATTATAATACAAGAGCTGTTTATTGAAAATAGTATTTATATTGCTTATTTTCGATTATTAAATTATAGGTCACTTATTCAAAACGTCAAATTATGTTTTTTTTCTGATAAAAAATATATTTTTCTTCTTCTTGATGATATATTTTTTAATACTTTTTATAAATAAAAAATTTCATTCACGGCATTTAATTATTCGACCTTTGAAAGATGTTATTTTTACATTTGCATTTTGCTTAAATTTTGATTCCTTGACGTTAGGCACACGCTCACATACACATGAATTAAAAAAAAGAAAAAAAAACACGCACACATTAGTACATTACACATACATGAATCCATGCCCATGGGTAATTAAATAGACAAATAATTAAGAATTATGGGGTTTTGTTATTAGAATTTTATTGAAGAAAACTTTTTTTTATGGGCAAATGTTAATTATATTGTTAGTTTGTTAATTTTTGTTAATACGGAAATTGAATCAATAATTTTCTCTAATTTTTTTTAACAACCCAATCAATCTTATATTTTCCAAGAAAATTTATGTTTGTCAGATTTTTATTTTTTTCAAACTATTACACTAAGGATATAGATCAAGTAAAAGCTTTTTTATTGTCTTAAATTAAGTAAAGTAGCGACTAGATATATGACCATTCCAACGCCCAAAATAATAGTAATTAATGATCGTCACATAAAATAAAACTCAGAATAAGGGAATAGCATCATCCCTGGAAGTGACTGCAACAGTGGCCCATGTCACCATGTGTACTAGGAGAGGAAGGTTGGAGAGCTGGACGTGGGGATCTCACACTAACAACAATTAACTCTTCCTTGTCCCACTTCAAAGTGTACGAAATTTAACTAAGATTTGGATCCCAAACCTTAGGGCATGGTAGTTATGATAGTCCAATTGCATTAACTTACCGTACCTGGGTATGGGACACAACAGTCCAGCCAAATTAATCATTGGGTCTGTTTTTTTTATCAGAAGGAGAGAAATAAGTGAGAAATTAAATGGATAAAAGTAGAAATGAGAGAAATAAGGTGAATAAGAATAAGTAATTATGAACTTTGATAATTCATATGCAAGTTGGCATAATTGATTGAGGGTTCATCTTTGATTAATGATAATATATTGTTTCACAGAAAATATAAGATTTCACATTAAAAACTCTAATAATCAATTATGAGACATTGAAAGTGTGATTACGGTTGATTTTTGCCAAATTTGTGAAGAAATAAAAAACATAGGATCTATACCTTTTAATTTCTTCTCCATATTTTTTCTCTACCAAACACAACCAAATTTATTTCTCACTTATTGTTTCTCCCTCTCCGTTTCCTTACCATTTCTTTTATACCATACGAATTTTCAACTCCTATACTCATCTTTTCTTGAGGTAAAGGACAATCTAGCAAACAAAAAAAAAAGACCGTTACTTCCACCATCATTGTGTTTATAATTTGAGATTGGTAATTTTGTACTCCTTCTAATTCTTAATTATAAGACTTTTTTTTAGAAATTTATTTGTCCATTTTTTAACAAAAAAATAATTTCTAGATGTATTAATTATTATTTTTTCTACATATCCTTATTTAATTATTCTCTATTAATGAGAAACAATTAATTACATAGAAAAACAAAAAATAAAAAAAATTGGAATGACAATACTAATAATTGATAAAAAAAAACCTTAATGTAATTGTCTAAATTAATTATTTTTTAAAGTAATATAAATTTATTAAAATGATCTTATAATTACGACTACCTATTTACGTGGTTTTCACTTTCTACCTATTTGTTTCCTCGATAAAATCATATTGTCCCACACGTGTATGCACGAGTCTTTTAACTACAATTATTGTTTGAGTAGCATTTTTCTTGAGTTAGAACCGATAATATCCAAGAAGTCATAATTAGTGGTGAAAACTACTGGCTCATTTCTTTTAACATTAAGTGATATTGATTTTTATATAATTAAAATGCGTGTTTAAATTAATTTTAGTCATAAATTTTACATTGAAACATTTATACAACAAAAATTTAATTTAGATCCTGCGGGGTACTGATTACTTAACTTTCCAGCATGAAGATTCCTTTTGCCAGGACATGGAAGTTATGAATTTAATTCGTATCTTCTATGACAAATAATTCCTTTTGTCTTATTTCTTTTCTTTAGATCTATAATAATTATCATATAAAAAAATTATCTCAAAATATTTGTCATTTTAATTTTTAAATGTAACATTAATTATTCTTTTTCATTTATATCTCTTATAATATTAATAATATAGACAATAAAATAAAAAAATAAATTAATAATAACAATGTTAATTTTATAAAATTGATATTTTTTTATCTATTTATTAGTTTATCTTGATATGTTTAAAACAATATACATAGGATGATAGTTATAATGAGATTAGGAAGTATATCATAGTATGCCCCTTTGGGTCTTCTAGTTTATCTTAAAATATATGTTAACCAATACATCATTATTCTTTTCCCAGTAATATTCTCATTTTATTAAATTTCTCCTAAATGTTTAAATGGATTCATAATTAGATTCTCTCTTAATAAAGATATTTTTGTCAATATTTTGCCTTAGTAATTTGTATATCCCAAACATAATGCAGAAATTTACAGAAGTCATCCACATAAATTCAAGGAGAAATTCTACAGTACACGAATTTTCTGAGAGCTAGTGTTTCTGCTACTAGAGACGAAAAGGCTTTAATTCTTTGAGCAAAACCAGTAACAACACTTGGTTCAACATGCCTCTTCTTTCGATTGTGAAAATTGGACCTAGTTTTCTTTTCTATAAGGAACTCTTTTCCATAACGCACCAATCTTTATCTACTTTTGTTAACAAGACAAGACAAAGAATAGACCCCGAGATTGGCCCATAATTTGTCAATCCAATTTGTTCAGTACTCCAAAAAACAATACAAATGCTTGTGTGGTAGTGAGTGTGTTCAGGAGGAGGGGTGGGGGGGTGTCAAAGGGTTTATATTCAAAGCATTTCTTTTTGGGCTTCTGACCCAAATAACTCCTCCTAACGATTCAACCCATTTCAAACAATCTGTAATAGCATTATAGGGTATGATTTCTACACTTAAATTAATACTCCCCAGTATAACATGAAAATGTTCTTGTATCAACGTATATTAAAAGCACTCCTTAGTTTCAATTTCTTGTACAATTTTATGACTCAATTATGTATGATTTTCTGGTTGCTTGGAACCTTGTACTCATTATGAGATGACACATACTTTCAGATAGATGAATCAGAAGACAACGTTGCATGGAAAGCAATTGGATACTGCGGACCTGATCCAGAATTCAAAGCTCAGTTGAAGAGCCACTTTTTAGATGGAACATCTAAAGGAGGACAAGAGGATAAGGAAGATGAAGATGCTGAAGAGGTGATAGGACCCCTTTACAAAGGTCTAGTCCATCTCAATTACCCACGAGACATCACTGCAGATGCTCTAAAACGATTCGGATTCCCTGTATCGGTCATCCGTCGGAAGCATAAAGCTGCTGCAAACTTATCATCTCCTTCTTTGGTGATACAATGTGATGCAGTGGTGGTTGGTTCTGGCTCAGGAGGTGGAGTGATAGCTGGTGTTCTTGCAAAAGCTGGTTACAAAGTGTTGGTGTTGGAGAAAGGAGGTTATTCTGCTAGGAACAATCTTTCTCTTCTTGAAGGACCAACCATGGATCAAATGTACCTCAATGGTGGTCTGGTTGCAAGTGATGATATGGGTGTGTTCATTCTATCAGGATCCACTGTTGGTGGAGGGTCAGCAATCAACTGGTCTGCATGCATTAAAACCCCTCAGCATGTGTGCAAGGAGTGGAGTGATAAACATGGTCTGGAGTTGTTTGAGAGTGAACTGTATAAAGAAGCCTTGAATGCTGTTTGTGAGAAGATGGAAGTTCAATCTGAGATTGAAGATGAAGGATTCAACAATGCAATACTAAGAAAAGGGTGTCAAGAAATGGGGTATCCTGTTAGTAACATTCCTAGGAATTCTGCGTCAGATCACTACTGTGGCTGGTGTTGCATGGGTTGTAAGGATGGGAAGAAGAAGGGTACCTCAGAAACATGGTTGGTGGACTTGGTGAAATCTGGCAATGGAGCAATTCTTCCAGGTTGTGAGGCAATAAAAGTCTTGCACAAGAAAAAGGAAGGGAGGGATAGAAAGATTGCGCGTGGAGTGGCTTTTGAGTTTGAATATAAAGGAACTAAAGACATTTGTGTGGTGGAGTCCAAGGTCACAATTGTAGCATGTGGAGCACTGAGTACTCCAGCATTGCTTAAAAGAAGTGGTTTGAGGAATCAGAACATAGGGAGGAACTTGCATCTTCATCCAGTGGCAATGGCTTGGGGATACTTCCCAGATGCACCTGAATCTGAGGTGTGGCCAGAGGCATATAAGAAGAGCTATGAAGGAGGGATAATGACAGCAATGTCAACTGTTGTTGCAGGGTTTGAACAATCTGGATATGGTGCAGTGATCCAAACACCTTCATTGCATCCTGGTATGTTCTCAATTGTCACACCATGGACTTCTGGAATCGATATAAAAGACCGAATGCGCAAGTTTTCTAGAACAGCTCATATATTTGCACTAGCAAGGGATCAAGGATCAGGGACTGTAGAAGCCCCAGACCGTATCAGTTATAAGCCGGCAGGTGTAGATGAAGAGAATTTAAAGAAAGGAATTGAGAAGGTGCTGAGAATTCTGGCAGCAGCTGGTGCTGAAGAAATTGGAACACATCATAATAAGGGAAGGACCTTAAATGTAAAGCAGGTAAGATATCATGAGTTTGAGAAATTTGTTAAAGAGGAAAGTTCAAGGTCATTGACAGACCTTACAACACCATTGTGCTCAGCACATCAAATGGGGAGTTGCCGGATGGGTTCTAATCCAAAGCAATCAGCGGTGAATCAGACAGGGGAGACATGGGAAGTGGAGGGCCTTTATGTGGCAGATACAAGTGTCTTCCCAACAGCATTGGGTGTGAATCCAATGGTTACTGTTCAAGCTATTGCTTATTGCACAGCACAATCTGTTGTTGAAGTACTTAGAAGGAAAAGAAGTAAATGAGAAAAATAAAATAAAATCTTTTGCTGCTTCTGTAGCTCCAATGGTACTGAATATTCATAGCATTGGGCAGAAAACTTTGTTCAAATAATAATTGTTTGGTGAGAAAAGCAATGGTTGAAATTTTAACAACTTCATGGTTTATTTTATATTTTGTGCATATATTTTCTTATAATCTCAACTGCTGATTTATAAATCAATGGCTATTATGCAATTTATCCGGTAAAGTGCACTACACACTTTAGAGGAGTCACATCCTTTTAGAAGAGCAGTTCTATAACTCAGTAACAACATTCCAGTCTTTTCCATGGCCATTGCTGAATTCTGGTTGAAACCTATAAGGCTTTAACAGTCACCTTGAGTACAGCTAGTACTTCCTCCCCATGAATGGAAAGGTGATCCAAATGATCTTCATCATGTCCTCATACAACACTAATTATATTTTTGACTCCTACTTATCAGACAACATTGTAACATGCACAAAAGGGGGCATCAAGAATTTTCTCCGACACTAATAACAACCTGGTCCATCATATCATTAATTTATAGCAAAGCCTATTGCTTTTGTTTAAAGCTTGTTAAAAATATGAAATCGACTTTTATCATCTATTTACAGAGAAAGAAAATCCCTTCCAAGACTGCCCACTTTAACCTGCATGAAGTTTACAAACTCTCCAATGAGCAAGTAAAAATATGACCAGTGTTTTAGAAATTGAATCTGTGCCATCATAACTTCAAAATAAAATTTAGGTTTTGAAGGGTAATATATCTGGAGTAAGCAAGAATTACTCATAATCTGCAGACACTGGCAGGAAGCTAGAAGCTGCGTTCATCAAGATACATAATATTTTTTCCAAAAAATTTATCCTACAGTCCTCAAGATCTAGGAAAGAGCCTTCAGATCAATACTTATTTTTCATGCATATCCAGTCAGATCTAAAAGCAACGCTGAATTATTGCAGCACAGTACCAACAACAGCCAGAAAAAGTAGAGAGGCATGATAGTCAGGCTCCTATTCTCATCATAAAGTGACAACATCACATATTCTCAATAGCATCTCTTTCACAAAATAACAGAATCACTATCAAAAGAAAGCAAACATCATCTCAGCTGACTCAACATTAAACGGATAATGCACAGCAATATTCCTCCCCTCTTAGACTAGTTAGTACTATTGTTGTCTTTACACAACGTTGTCATTTGGTTTACATGAAGTCTGATTCTCCAATTATCTTTCATGGATATCTGGCATTGTGCCAGACAACTTATTAAAAAAAGGAAATGGTACCATGAAAGCACTTCAGATCAAACAACGCAAAGTTCCCAAACAAATGTTCATGTGAAGGGATATCAGCAGCTAACTAGGATAAGATATTCTTAAATGTTGTAACAGCTAAACCCACAAAACCTCAATAAAATGTTTAAAGACACTCTACAATGCAAATATATAATGTCGAACCTCAGCCATTTTGCAAAGTTTGAAGAAAATAAAAAATAAAAAAAGTTCGTTAATTACCAACCAGTTGCAATGTGGAACTACTTTTTCTTTCTTACCTTTAAATTTCAATAAAGAAATAAGGTAAGCAATCCTAATTGGGCAGCACTCAGAAAAAGTAATCCTATCTGTTTTTTTGGTGAATGATAGGATAGTATTGGAGATTGGTGAGGGGCCAGTACCATTGAAACTTGATTTAGACTCTCAAAAATTAGAATGTAAGTTGCACCATTTGATAACTTGATACCCCTGCAATCGTCATCAAACAAGAAAAACATTTTGAGTTCGTTTTCTTTCTTTCTGGGAAGGTGCAGGAGGAAGAAAAGCACAGCGTGACCCAGATTAACATGGAAGGAAAGAAAAGGCATAGATTAATATTCCTCCAGCACCCATTTGCAAGGTTTGTTGAAATTTTTAATGCAAATCTCAAAAGCGAAGAAAGCTATAATTTTTAACGCTACGAATCCACACGCACTTTAAATTGGGAATAGGGTTTCAACAATTAAACAAATCCAATTCAAATTGAAACGGAACTCACAATGTCTTCACAGGAATCGAATCTAGGCCTTTAAAAGAGTGAATTTTTTAGGAAACGTCAAAGAAAGAGCCTTAAAATCAGAAGAGGGTAATCAATGCCAATTACAATTACCAAAGGTAACAACTTTGGCACCTTGGTTTTAATTTTTAATTAGTTTTCCAATTCATGTCAATGTGGTCCCACATAAGTAAGAGACTTCTATCTGTCATTTGGGTTTAAACGTGGTGGTGGAATATAGACTTTTCTTTTGTCTTGAAAAATGGCATAAAGAGAACCTTCACCGCATAAACCGATAGAAATAGAAGACTAGAAGAGAAGAGAAACCTATCTATAAAAGTGGCAAGTAATTATTTAGTACTTCATTTTGAGGGCAATTATATATATTTATTAATTATTAATAATTTAATATAGGTAAAGTAGAGAAAAATAGGAAACCTCCTTGTTAGTCCTTAGCATCATACTTGTGAAAATTGACCATTCTAGACAGATAATTGTTATTGTGTACATGTCACAGTATATAATAATAATATTTTGTGCAATTTTTGGTGTCTATCTCTATTGCCATTTCAGCAAGCGGTTGACCAGCTACAAAACAAATGGAAAAGGTTTAGCTGGTTTTTCCCAATTCAGGATACATGCAGTTAGGAATGGTATCTCCTTCAAAACAATGATAGACATATTGGGAAGGAATTCTCAACTACTACTACTACAAAGGAAGGAACTCAGACAAGGCACCAAGTCATGTTTCTATTTGAGTAGCTTCCAAGAGTTATTCCTTCCCTTTTCTCTCTTCTCTGGTGTCTTCACAGAAACAACCACCCCACCATGATGGAAAGTCCTCCTAAATGCAAACTCACATTCACATTAATCTTCTTTATCGTTATTTCCCACTCTCTTGGCTTAGTTTCCTTCACCTTGTGCATAGCCTCCGAGACTAAGAGGAACAAGGTGTGTAATGTGTTGTTGCTTGTCTACACTTGAATTTATCAAGACTTTTGCAGTTAGGAGATTTTTGCTTCTTTTTTTTTCTGAATTATGATGCTTTGTTTGTTTTGTAGAAGGGGGATCTCAGATGGAATGGGAAACTATGTCATTTACCATCAAGTCCAGCATTTGGATTGGGTATTGCATCTTTGGTTTGTTTGGTTTTGTCCCAAATCGTTGGGAATTCTATATTATTCAAGACTTATTGTTCAGGAGGGAAAAGAAACGCAAAGTGTGAGATACCTTTAGTTGCCAGGATTCTGCTTTTGATCTCTTGGTAAGTTAACAATCTTTTGCATATCTGTTGTTAGTTGTTAGCACATCACATTCAACAATCCCAGATTAAGGAAACATAACAGTTTGCTTGCTTAATTATTGGCTTCTAAATTGTCATCATTTACGCATTGGAATTGACATATTTGCTCTAAAAACAAGTTTGATTTTTGTAACCACATCATAGAAAGTGGACACACCACCATCCAATCTAGTTGTTAAACCCGAATTTTCTTTCTTCAGGTTTGTATTGATTTTGGCAATTATATAAAGTCTATATCATTTTCAGAAACTGTGTGCCATGTGGTTTGCCATTATTGGCCACAGGTTGGCAAGTTTGAATCATTTTTAGGATGGAGACTGCATAGCTAGAAAAGTAGGAGAGGGGTGGAAATGAGGAATTAACATAATCATAGACAGCTGGTCTGTTCTCAAATATCATAACATAGATTACCCCAATATTCTGTGATATGATTCCCAGATAACCTTGTACCTTATGAATATGGTTAATGGCACATTGTCAGGATCACCCAAAGAAAAATGTTGGGATTATTATAGTTTTGCCTTTGGATTTTGGAACATTATTAAATGTTGGTCAAACATTGGTATTGGTCATGTTTGGCAGGCTAAGCTTTGGAATTGCAGTTATTTTATTAATTGTTGCCACAAGCATGAGCAGAAGGCAGGCCTATGGGGAAGGGTGGTTGAATGGTGAGTGCTACCTTGTCAAAGGAGGGATTTACGTTGGTTCAGCCATATTGATCGTAGTTTCAGTAGAATCGTTGATGGGTTCAGCTTTGTTAACAATGAAGACCAATGATGAAGCAGATCAGGGTAACAAAATACACGCACAAACGGAACGGGGTGACACTTGAGATCAAAGAATAATTCTATACATTGAAACCATATAGTAGAATGCAGAGTGAGAGTTTTGATGCAAATCAAGAAAGCTACACCAACTACTCCTAAAAGAGGCCTCACAAGTTGGCATAGGGAAAGATCCAAGCCTACAATACAATCTGTTTTGTCATAATGTCCTGAGGAATAACTATTTTTTTCTACTTACATTATATGAAAGAGACATTTTCTTTTGTACACATTCTCTCCGAGGTAGTAAGAGCCTCATATAGGAACTCATTTTGGACCACCCGCATAATTAATAATTGTTTTGTATTTTATTTTGTACTCATAGTTCTCAACCTGCTCAGTTGCAGGAATAGTTTTATTTAATTTTTAAACAATTCTACGAGTGGCAGCCATTGCTTTATTTAATTATAAACAATTCTACGGAATTCATCACAGCCTAACGATTGCCAGCTTTAAAAAATCATACTTCTCACAAACAATAGGTGGAAGCTCTAGGAATAAAGAGAAGTTTAGCACTCGCCTGTCCGCTTAGTATAAGATGCTATCCGGGAGAATGTTGCTTATATAGCAATTTAATATGATACCAGATTAGGAGTATTAAATGGCTAGTTTATATCTACAAGTGAATTACGATGTTACATTACTTTCTGAAAACAAAAACAAAAAGTCAAAAAAACCCTTAAAATTTCTATTAGTTTTATCTAAGTTTCTATATCTAATCATTTACTATCATTTTAGTCCCATAACATATGTTAATATTACTTTAGTTATATTAAAAAAAAACAATTAGATTATTGTGACTAATGAATTACACTTTCAAAACTTATTTATAATTTCCTTAATTGTAAAGACTATTTTAACAATTCACTTTTAGAGAAACGGTGACTTACTGAACTCGTGGCAATAAAATGAGAAAAATCCATGAGAGGATGTGGGTCATCCATCATATGAGTACCCGGCACCCCATTCCAAAAAGTCTGTACTGTTTTTCTTATTAAGAAGACTGAAGGTCAAGCGAGAGTGCGAGACACGTACTATGTTGCCCTTTTTAATAAAAAAGATTAATAGAAAATCTAGCTGCCCTTGTCGCAAACACCAGCTTGACTTATTATAGCAAAGATCGGTGCTTACATAGAATAGCATTTGATTGGGAGTTGTAAAAATAATGCTAGAAAATAGCATTTACCTAAATATAATCCATGATAAAATCAATTGCATCTAAAAGAATTCCTAAAGATATAGAAAAGTGGCACATACAAATATAGTCCTGCCCACTATACGCTAGAAAATATATATGAAGTTCAGAAAACTTATTTTGATTCCCAACAAAAGCAACACCACCATGGGATATATATTGTACTGTAGAAATAATTATCAGCATTTTAAAAGTTATCATCATTATCATAATTCCATACATTATGAATCTTATCCTCTATAAAAATCACTAGGACTTGATGACAACGGCCATGTACGTCTCAAAAGATGTCATTTTCTTTAATAGAGGGACAGGGGGGAGAGAAAACTGATCCATTATAACATTAAGGAGTTCATCTGGCACTGATTGCTATATAGAATTATGGACAGTAATTACTTGAAACGTCAAAAAGACCAGCTCATGAGCCCAAAAAAAAACATGAACATGGCGGTCATTCGTAAGTTTGACATTCTAGCATCCAGGCATCAAAGTTCCAAAAGCATGTTAACATCATTGACATAAAGCCAAAAGCTTTGGAAGACAGGAGTAAAACAGAAAATCTGGATACCACTAGAAAGGAAAGTTTGGACCACCCCCTCTCCCATTGTAGCCATAACCCCTTCCCCAATTATTTGAGCCCCTGAAATTAGCACCCCGTCCAGCACCATAACCACCATTAGTAAAATTAGGCCTCTGCTGGAAATTGCCAAATGTCTGAAAAGGAAACAGATAAACAATACATCAATATTACATTGTAGTTTAAGGATAATTTCATTTTCTTAATGTGTTTGCTGACCTCAGTATCCTGTTTCATTCTCTCGGAGAAACGATTTTGTCCATTCCTTGATCCATGAGTCAAAGAGTTGCAAGAAATTGTATCAAAAAAGTTATCTTTCTTGTATGCAGTCTGCAAGGAAAGGCAAGAATATAAGATTCATTCTAGTTCAAACAAAATTTTCTTTACTGTGCCAAAAACTATATGCTCCACAACGTGTGTTTACTCTTTCCCTTTCAAAAAGGAAGCAAATTCTTATCAAATGGAAACATTATGAGTCCTACCTTAGGGTTTGGTATCACCCCATGACATTCTCTGTCACCCAAACTGAGAGAAACATTATCCTCCACTCCCTCTATTTTTGCAGTTGCCTTTCCAAGAGAACCCCAAACTTCATCTTTTTTGAACTTTTCATTCATGGCCTCAAAATCAAACTCTTCAGTGTATTGTGGAGCTGTGTATGGAGGCTGCAAAAATCAACAACACACCAATACTATCATATTTACATGTATATAAATAAATATATATAACTATACAAAAAAGGGAGCCAATGCATGACACTTAGTGGGGTTTGTAGAGGACAGATATATGCAGTTTTACCCCATGACCTCCAGTTCAGAAGGCAGCAATCTTATGGTTGTGACAAGGCTTGCCCTCAATAAATAATTAATTATATTAAATTTAAATATTTGTCTCTGGAATAATAATTATATTTAAATATATTAGTTATCTGCCATAGTTTGCTAACATGTGATCTGGTAAGCACATGCTTCTAGTTGGGAAAACAGTCCCTCTAATCACAACTCACAAGTTAAGAGGCTATGTACATTTGACCCTCTCCTCAGACTCCACAATGGTGGGAGCCTCATGCATAAAGCCACCCTTTTTAGGTTAGGTAATCAAATTTATCCAAATTGGTAAAATAACATCAACTTTCAAATCGTAAAGTAAAAATAACAAAGTAGGTCAAAAAATGGTAAAATGAACAGTAGTCAATACCAAAGTTTGCAGATTTTTTGTCTTGATTAATAATTGGCACATGCAAAACCCCAACAGACTAAGATGCATGCAAATGCAACCCACAAAAATTTGACTTAAATACCTATTTTTATGCCTATTTGGAAGAAAAAGTGCAGTTTCCATATGCGACTCTGAAAACAAGAGATATATTCTTCTATATATTCTAGGACACAGTCTTCACAAATCAATCAGACTACTTAAAATTTAACATTACTTGAGAAAAGTGCAACTTGTAATATTAAGTAAATTACATGTTAACTTACAACCAGAGAAGTGAGTGAACAACAATATAGTTTTGTAAAGTTTTACAAGCACGACCCAATGGGCAAAGCGATGTTTTATCTGTTAATTTGGTTATGGGCAAGACATGAAATTTCAACAATCTCTTATCAAATTTCCATTTTATTTCCCATCCCTCATAAAAGCAGAATTGCAGGTTTGAGGCAAGAATTTCCTTATCTATTACATTTCCCATCCACATCCGGTAAGATCTGCAATTCAATCCAGAGTCCAAACAACATTATAATTACAAATGAACAGAAAAGCAAGTAAGGTTGAGCCATTCCTGATATATTTAAATTCCTTATGCTCCAGTTGGTAACAAGAAACACAGTTTGTACGACAATGTGCATGCAATTGTGATTTCAAAAACAGACCAACAATAAGCTATACAAAAATATTCTGCACCACCCCCATAAAGAGCATATAAGCAAATTTTCTAACCTTTTGCACAGAAGTTGGTAGTGGTAGCAATGGTGCCTGAGATGCTCGAGAAGGCATTAATGCAGAGGAACCAGAGGATGTTAGAGTCAGAGAACCCATATCCTTCTGAGTAGGGTTCAAATGTGTTAAAGAGAATAACTGCTCTCTAGGATAAGCAAACTGATCCAGGGTTAACAAAGAAGGTGCTGTTGGCAAGGAATCTGAAGTAGAATCTACAAATGAAGGAGCAGAACGATGGACAGAATATTGAGGATGAATTGGCCTTGGGTCAGGACAAATGTTTCCAGATATTTGAGCTTGAATAGAATTTATGTCTTGGAGTGTTGAAGAAAACTGAGGCATGTTTGATCCATCAAAAGTCATGGATGGAGAATATGACACAGGTGTCTTAGTAGACAAAAGGGATGGAATATCAAGAGAATCAGAATTTTTTAAAGAGGTAAGAGAAGGTGAATGAGTCTGATTTACAAGAGAAGTCATGGCAGAAGATACAGGTAGACCATACTCTGATAAACCTGTCCATCCCCCGTTTATAGGTTCCTGAGTTTCTGCATTTTGCATCTGATTCTGCACAACTAAGGATGCTGCCAGTGCTGTGGGGTGAAGAGAACTAGACTGTAGCATAGAATGAGAACTACTGCTAGATATCCCACTGGGTCCTTGCCAATACATTGCTGCAGAAAAAGATGGACGACTAGCAACTTGAGTAGTAGCAGATGAATTTGAAGGTCCCAGCTGAGTTACGGACTGATGAGAAGGCAACCCAGAAGGAAAGGCTTTACTGGATATTGCAGGGCTATCTTGCCTTTGAATTGATTCTGTCAAACTTCTGCCACCAACTGAGGCCACTGGAGAACTTAGCAACCCAACCACTGGAGAACTTTGCAACCCAGAATATTCTGACTGAGAAGGAAAAGAGATAAATGATTTAAAAGAAATAGTAAAGTCATTGATAAGTAGATGAGTTCAAAATACAATTTATTTTTGTGCTGTCCTTAAACACAGGTACCTGAATAATAGCTGGATCACTAAAAACCTGCTCTTCTGATTTGGAAGATGGGGTGGGTGATTTGATATGCAAATTCTGAAATGGTGAAATTCATAAGAACATGCACAGCTTAGAAAAGTATATCTGGCAAGGATAAAGGACAAGTTCTTGTGACCAAATGACAGTTTCATTGCTATTGATACGGATTCATGTTACATTATGTAGAGACAAAATAATTCTGTAGCTTAAGATTACTATTTTGTGGAGTGCATTCCATTTGTCTACTCTTGGTTGTTCTAGACTTTCATATTATATTTGTTCATTCTGAAGTTCTCAAAACATCACTACATATAGAACTTAATTTTCATCTGTTGTGGTAGAAATTATGTGTCAAGCAAAACTTCACATAGAGAAACTCCACTCCATATAGAACTTAATCATCATCCATTGGTAGAATTTGTTTGTCTAGCAAAACTCGAAAGAGAGACTTGATCAATCAAACTTCATTTTTATTTCTCCGACAAGCTTTTAAATAGCCATAAAGTCATCAACCACCCCCCTCTCACAACTAATGAAGAACAAGGATGCCAGATAAGCCAATAGTTTGAAATCGGGCAGGTATACACTTAATGAGAACAAATGAGAGGAAAAGAAAAAACAATCTTGTTGGTGAGGATTTTATTATATGGCACATCAGTCATCACTGACCAAAACACGATCAACCTAAAGAGGAAAATTTGTTGAAAAGAAAGATCACAATTCACAAGCCCCCCAAAATCTATCAATTACACCAAAACCAATGAGTTTGATCAATATTGCAATTGAAACCATTGCACATCAACAGAAATGTCTTCTATTATCAGAAAGATTATGTTTAATGAAAACTTGCTGATGAATAAATGATAAGGAAAGACATTAAAACCCCAATAACATATCATTCATAAATTATACTGATATGTTAGAACCCTGAATCCTGAAACCAAGATATATAACAGTTATACAACAAAATCAACCAAGCCTTATTCAACTAGGCGGGGTGTTTACTTCCTAGCAATAATCAGAAACATACCAAATCACACCAATATTTCAAATACCATATAGCAGTTAAACAACAAAACTATAATTACCTTAATATCATTTCCTCGGAAAAGAATGTATTCATAAACCTTATCACTTGGAGGAACTTGTGGACCATCTTTTTTCCTTCCCTCTGTTCCATAGGATCTAACTGCAATCTCATAGCACAAGGATTTCCATGTTAGAAAGAAACTTTCACATTAAACAATTACAACTTTCAGGAGAATGGGACTAAGACTCGGATTGCCACGTAATAAACCCATCTTAGGGTTACAAACTAATTAGCCAATATCTAATATCAATTTTAATTCCACGCATAAATAATGCATACACATATATATTTCAAGCAACAAATTACTCCACGCAGACAAGGATACTCATACCATAGCTTACCTGCATAAATGCCTTTTAAATCAATACATACTATCAAATATCAATAGCTCATAACTCTGCTGTTTATTTCATTTGAAAAAAAAATGCTGTGATATGTACAAAATACCCAATTGCCCATAAGACAGTGATACATGCATCTTTTAGAAAATATAGTTTTTTTTTTCATGAGTCATGACTGGGGCAAAAATCAATCATCATCAGTGGAATGAGTGAATTGGAAGAGGCCATGTTTAAGTATAGTTTATCAGAACAAGAAACCATGTTTTCCATAATGTAAAGAAATCAACATAGGTCCCTGTCCTTCCTTCTAGGTTTACTCTTAGAATTTGGGCTTAAAGCCTAACTCAACCTCACAAAACCCAACTTGTAAGGTGAGGACTGCTCACACTTTATAAGCTCTATTTAAGTCATATCTTTAGTTGATGTGGGACTAAAACCATCCATGAGGCTGCAATTAAGGCAGCCCTCAAAGAGGCCACAACAAAGATGGGCTAAGGGTGACTGCAATTAAGGCAGCTTTCCAACATTTACAAAACGAATAGAGGTGGAAATGCTAGCATGTGTACTGCACAAAAGAAGGTGTAGAGTGCAGACAATAAATCGATGGATATCATCAGTCTAAAATGTCATAGGATTCAGACAAAGGCCAAATTGTCAAAAGGAAGAACGATGTGAGTTAACATGATTGTGTTGTACATTTCTGCCCTAGGAACTAGGACAATGACAGCGTCTCACGGTTCAAAATTATATATCAAAAAAGAAGGCAAAATCATGTCATCATCAGCCTATTAATTCTGCAATCTCCATCCATCATCAGCATTTTAGGCATAGAGCCGGTACTAATAACCTAAGCAAAATCTATTATATGTATTTCCAAATAGTATCACCAAGGTTTTAAAATACGGTCCACAACCACCGTTTTGGCCGCAACAGTAAGGTTTTTGGAGTGTTGCGACGACAATTGTAGTCGCATCAGCCACATTTGTTCACAATTTCTCGAGGCCGCAATCTAAAACCTTGTATCACCATTCACCAGCAGCACGCTTTGTTTCTGGAGTCTGGAGCAGCAGATTGTGCATTATCTTGGGTTATAATTCCATTGTCAACCAAACATACTCAATGACATTCCTCTTGGCTAAAACTTTCAGCTCAAAAAGAGTACTTTATCCATTGATATCTTCTGAGACATTTCATTTCAAACAAACAGAATAGCCACCAAGACCGCTCCAACCATATATTTATCCTTTTTCCAATCCAAATATCATCTTACTTCTAAGCTAAACCTAACATTCCATCATGAAACAGACGTTAAACTTGCTCTAATTATCCAACCATCAATGAAAACATTTTTCATCCTATTCCTATCAATTTCAGCGTCAGAAAACGAAGCTCTAAATCATCCAAATTAATCAAACAATGAACTGCGGCACCATCGAAAATCGCAAAATGGACACATGCGGTGGGTTCCGTTACACATTTACGTAAACGGCGAACGAACATACCGTTCTTCAAGCCGATGGTGGAATCTTGAATGTTAAGGAAATAGAGAACGCCTTCGTAGCGAATCTCGCACTTGGAAATCAAGCTTATGAAACAACCAATGAAAGATTCCGCGGAACCGGACGAAGGACCATTCGAGCCGGATTCAGTCGCCATAAGGTGTGGAAACGATGTGGAAGCGATGGTTCGGAAATCGAAGAGGAAGCAGGTGGAGGGAAAATGAAATGGAAAATAACGGTGGAGGGAAAATGAAGGGAGAATTTGGGAGGTGTTACGATTCTAACATTAGGGTTAATCTTTCCCTCGCTCGCTCGCTCGCTCGATGGGTGGCTTAAACTTAAATTGTTGTCTCTCGCGCGGGTGTTGTGTTTGTGAAAAGTTGAGCGGGGCAAAAGTATTTATGTTTATGGGTCGCAAACACGAAGAAGAACTCCTTGCTAGGCGATAAAAAGCGGGCTTTCCTTCCCAGTGTCCCTCCAAATAAAAGTTGACGAAATATATATTTAACTAGGATGCATGTCTCTTTCCATAAAATACAATTTTGGGAAGGGATAATAAATTTTAAGTGGTTTAATTGAGGATTAGTTTCATGATCGATCTAAAATATCGAAATTTATGAGGATATTTTAGGTTTTATCAGAAAGTCAATGGTCCTTTTATAATGGTTGAACAAAAAAACTATTATGTATGTGTGTATTGAATTTAAAATAATAAAAAAAAAACTAGCAATTGTGCATCCTATGATTTTGATATAGATTTTTCTAAAAAATGATTAAGTGTAATGAAATGGTTTAATTAACACATCGTTATTTCCAAATAGTATATATAGTATAATGGAATACCATTCTTGTTTTATTATTTGAATATGTTATGATGCATTGGTTTGTGTGGGCTCTTTTTTATGTGGAAAAAAATCCAAAATAAAAATTGTATTTCGTTTGTTTAAGTGGGGAAGGGTCAAATTTGAGTATTGAGATATACTCCAGTTTGAATAGATAAATACAATATTTGAGAGATGAATAGAGGGAGCACCATTTTTACAATTTCATAAGGTAATCATTGTGAAATTGCATTTGGTACTTTGTTAATAAACAGATTAGGCCAAAATATTGTTTAGCAAAATTGGGACATCTTGTTCTTCAAATTGAACAATTGAATTGTTAATTTGTTGTTATGGTAGATATTAAGCTGGCATTGCATACAAATTTTCTAGTTCTTTCATCTTTATATTTTATCCTTTGTTTGTAAGATTCTTGCTTTAGTTGTTTAATTGGTCGTTGAGCACAACTTGTATAGTTTTTATAACTCTCTTGTACACCTTTTGTTTCATCATAAATGGAGCTTGATTGTGTGGTTTGTATCCCTAGTTTTTACCTATAACATTGAAGGGGTTCTGTGTTAAAATCTTGATATCTCTTAACTTATGTGTGCTATTCAAAATTTTCCATATTAGAATGTTATTCACAATTTCTTGTAAGTGTGAGTTTCATTGCTCATTGCCTTGGTGTTTTCCTTTCATTTAGAATGACATCATAACTCTTTGACTTTGGATATGTTTAACTTGAATGTCGGAGGCAGATACAAATAGGATGGTCTATTTGAATGGCATTGATTATTACTTATGGGAAGGGTGAAACTAAGGTTTTGCTATTTGTAAAAGATATGTGTATTCATGTGTTTGCTACTCATCAACTAAATTTCAAGCTTGACAAAAAAAATGGGATCTTAAACATTAAAAAAAAGTGTGGTTTTATTTTATAAATGTTTATAATCATATCAAACATGTGCAAAAACATAATGGGCAGAGATTGAGTCATTATATGGCTATAAGTTAATGAATAATAAATTGCATTTATTGTTTTCTTGACAAAAGTCAAAATATAAGGAAAGGACTTTCGTTTTAGATCACTTGAACCAATCCCAATGATTGATTGATTAATTGTAAGGGTGAGCATCAAGCTTGATTATGAGTTTTTTGGATTATGGTGGTTGGTTACAAATAGGCATGGCAATGGAGCGGGACAAGGGCGGGTTTAGTCATTCGCCCCCGTCCCTAACTCTCCAAGTCCTCCTTGCCTCCATCGAGGTCCATAAATTAGACTCATCATTCGCCCCACTTGAGCATTAGGTTTTCCCACCTCACTCCCGATCCTATCTTATTTTTTTAATTCATAAAAATGGAGAAAACAGGACAATTATTTTTTGTAATTAGATTGAATCTATTACAACATGCTAAATTAAAATTTCAAGTAAAAAATGTTTGATCTCATTTGTTTTTGAATAACTTAAAAGAAATAGTGATTATGACACATTGTTTACCAATGTTGAAATTCTAAGTGCTTAGTAATAAATTAAATAAAAAATGTTTGCTCTCATTTATTTTTTGAGCTCAACATGAAATTAAGTAAAAATTGTACACAATTATAAGAAAAACAATAATTTCATACATAAAACAAGTATTATTCCAATAAAATGGTAAGATTATAATAGTAATTTAAAATATTTATTATATCAGAATAGCAGTAGGGCGAGGGCAGGGACCAGCATACCTGACCCCATTCTTGAATCCGACTTTCTTAATTGAGGAAAACTCGACCTTGGTCAAAGTTGGGACGAGTTCGAGTCGATCCCGCGGGGACATGTACACTTTCCATGCCTATTTACAAATTAAGCCCCTTATGGTGTTGATTATTTACAAATGACAAAGAATGGTACTCTTAATGAAAAGATGAACATGGAATATTTTTTTTTTGTTTCAATTTGAGGTGTTTGTCCCTGAAAATATAAAAAGTTAAAGAATAAAAAGGAAGTGAATGTGTTATAAAGAGAAAAACAAAAATAGGTCTAAGTCCAAGAATATTAAGTGTCATTATTGTCACAAAATAGGACACAATCAAAATAATTATTTTCTTTGAAAAAAGGGTAACAGTGGCAAACAAAAAGAGAAGGATTAGGATGATGATCATGGTGTTATTAGTGCCGTTGGTAATGCTCTTGCCATTTTGTGTGATTACGATCCAATTAATCTTGTATTAGATAAGAGTATGCGGATAATAGACAATGGTGATACACCTCATGTTATATACTTAATTACTTAGGGAAACACATTAAAAGAGGTTGAAAACTTGAAATGGGTTACTTAAAAACTTTTCATAAATCTTTTTTAAACATGTATTAAAAATAGACGAACTGTCTCATAATAAGACAACTTGTTTTACAAAATCGAAGGTAAAATGAAGATTATGTGATAGATCTAATTTCCTAACAGAAAGATATTAAGAACACATGCAAAAAATATATTGGGTTGTTTTGCACCTTGAGAATGCATAGCAAGCCACTATGAGTTCCACTATAAACACAAGTTAACAAGAATCTTAGTTAGATTGTTAAAAGCAGTTATTTTTTCAAGTCTTTTGGAGTTGCCTCTCCAGGAAATTGAACCAAGTATTATTCCTTAACCAATACTCTTTGAACTTTAAGGGTTCTCAAAAGTTTAGCGTAAAACAGGTAACTCTAAGCTATTAGGAGTTCAAATAAGAACAATGCTATAAAGAACGATTGAGAAAATAAATGAATCTCAGCAAAATTTAGTATTTGTTGTTTTCTTCTTTAACAGTGCTGCGACTTTTAGTTTTTGTTAACTCCTTAGGCTTTTATAGCAAAGTTCAAAAATTGATGGCTTTTATTTGTTTTCTAAAAATGAATGTTGGGTGACATTAAAATTATATATTAAATAAATGCATTGCCTAATTTGATACGTATCAGTTACTAAGATACTCTTTTTTTTTAGTTTTGCCATGCAACGAGTACAACTTTTTATATTTGTGCTTAAGTTAAAGGTCTTAATATGAGTCGTGACCTATGAGCTAACTGGACTCACCAAGGTTTGAGATGGATTTGATTGATAAAAATATATGATTTAAAATGGTCTATCTATCTATGTAAAGTTTTTTACTCTAATAATATATAAAAATTAAACTCTTAAAAAAAATATTATAATGCATTTTTAAGTTAGTGCTATAATATTTTTTTTATTATTATGGCAACATAAATTAAAGTCATTATAGATTAATTATTTCATTCAATCATTCTATCACAATTAGAAAATAATAGCAAAGGATAAATGATCTCCGTAGTGGAGATTTTTTCGATATTAAATTATTAAATACAATAATTTAGTATAAAAAATGAAAACTAAAAGTTATTACAAAACATATAATGGTCAATGTTATCATTCCCTACTTATTATTATAATTTTGGTCTTAAATTATTTTACATAAAAAATCAATAAATAAATAAAAAAGAATAATAATTTTACAAAATTAATTTTATCATCATTGTTTTACAAAATTAACTTTATCATTATTAATATTTTTATTTATTTTTGAAATCCATATAATTAATATTATAAAAAAATATAAAAAAAATTAATATTATATTAAAATGGGAAATATTTTGAAATAATTTTTTTCTTATTACATGATATTTATTATAGGACAGAGGGAGTAACATGATTTTATAACAATTTTTATAAAATTTCATTATTTATGAATTTCGTAATTAATTGTATTTGGAAACTACTCCTTAGTAAATTATTTTAAACTTGTCAATTGTCATTTCAAAGGAGTAGGTGAAGAAAAGTGGTCCATTCCGTATTTCGTTGGTTTGGTTTGTTATCCCTCGTGAAACTCGTGCAATTTTTCATTTCATATTTTTAGGTGTATTATATTTTTTTTTTGCTGCACTTTTTTTTCCTGGTTAATACACCCTATTTGTTCCTATACAATCAGGGCATATTAATTACAAATAGGGTGGATTAACTTGATTTTACATTTCATTATAACTATCGCAATTATAATTATTTCAAGATAATAATTATTTTAGATTTTTAAAGTAATATTTCTTTTTCACATATATCATTTATAATATTAATAGTGGACTATAATATTTATAAATGTTTTAATGATAATATAAAGGTTAATTTTATAAAATATTATTATTATTTTTAAATGTATATAAAATAATTTAGGATTATAATTATTTTGAAACTGGGAGGGTATAATATATAAAAAATTAATTCCACATTTCACTGCCGGGAATGAGTACTAGTGTATTGAATTTGGCGGTAAAAAATACAAAATCACGATGAAATGAGTCATAATCACTACTCCAAACGTGGTTTTACGAGTGGGGGACCCACCCGTAGTTTGTATTCACCGAAACCGACAACACGCATGAGAATTCAGATCACTCTCCTTCTCTGACACCCGGAAGCTGAAAACGACGCCGTGTGTGTTGCTGTTGCAGCCTTCTTCACTCACACATTCTGCCTTTCCTTCCATCAATCAAAGGTGGAGCAGCTGAAGACGCTGGTGGGGAGGGAGCTAACAATGGGCTCCCACCATGGCCACTCGAAGGAGTTTCTGGACCTCATCAAGTCCATCGGCGAGGCCCGATCCAAGGCCGAGGAGGACCGCATCGTCCTCCGCGAGATCGAAACCCTAAAACGCCTCCTCAACGACGCCGACACACCAAAACGCAAGATCAAGGAGTACATCATCCGCCTTCTCTACGTCGAGATGCTCGGCCACGACGCTTCGTTCGGCTACATCCACGCCGTAAAGATGACTCACCACGACGCCCTCCTCCTCAAACGCACCGGCTACCTCGCCATCACGCTCTTCCTCAGCGACGACCACGACCTCATCATCCTCATCGTCAACACAATCCAGAAGGATCTTGCCTCCGATAACTACCTCGTCGTTTGCGCCGCGCTTAACGCCGTTTGCAGGCTCATTAACGAGGAGACCATCCCCGCCGTACTGCCACGTGTGGTGGAGCTGCTTAACCACTCCAAGGAGGCCGTTAGGAAAAAGGCCGTTATGGCGCTGCACCGGTTTTACCTGAAATCTCCGTCCTCTGTTTCTCATTTGCTTTCCAATTTCCGTAAGCGGTTGTGCGATAATGATCCCGGAGTAATGGGCGCTTCTCTGTGCCCGCTTTTTAATCTCGTTTCCAATGATGTTAACTCTTATAAGGACCTTGTCGTTAGCTTTGTTAATATTCTTAAGCAAGTTGCAGAACATAGGTTGCCGAAGACTTATGATTATCACCAAATGCCTGCACCCTTCATTCAGGTTCTATTAAAGTCAACATTAATGGTCCTGTTTGGATAAATTTCTTCATGAACACTCTAGTATAAGAAAATAAGAAGCTAAAATGAATTGAAGAAGTTAGATTTACGTGCATTTGCTTAGATAAATTTCTCCATAATTGAACTTCTCGTCTAAACTAAAATTATGTACCTCAACTTTTGAAGAAGTTATATATAAGTGCTTATGCAGAAGTTAATCTAAGCAGGACCGTTTTGTTTTTGCATGTTATTCGTTCCTTTTGCTTACATTTTGCTACTCGTGTAGATTAAGTTGCTGAAAATACTTGCATTACTGGGAAGTGGCGACAAGCAGGCTAGTGGACACATGTACACTGTGCTTGGGGATATAATTAGGAGGAGTGATTCGATGACGAACATAGGGAATGCCATTCTCTATCAGTGCATATGCTGTGTGGCTTCTATATATCCCAATCCTAAGTTGTTAGAGGCTGCTGCGGATGTAATTGCGAAATTTTTGAAGGTTTGGTGAAATACTGAAATATGTTTTGAGTTTACATGATACGTGACATTGTTAATGGATTTGGTTATTGTGTGTTTACATGCATGTTGTTAATTGTTATGTGGGCAGAGTGACAGTCATAATCTGAAGTACATGGGCATTGATGCCCTTGGTCGGTTGATAAAGTTAAGTCCACATATTGCAGAACAACACCAACTGGCCGTCATTGACTGCTTGGAGGTGAGGGATGTTGCTCACAAAGATCAATCTGTTGTGAATTTTGATAAAGTTGAGATCATTTAGCTTTGGTGTAGATCACACCATTCAATGTTTGTTTCACTTCATGTTTCCATTTTTAGTCTGCAAGTTCAAACCATATGATGATTAGTGTTGCTGAATTTTTGTTATTTTCATGCTGGTATTCTAGACCATTGACCATGAATGGCATGTTGTAGGAATTTCTTGTGAAGAGTAGCCGACAAATTATAGCAAAAGAATAAAATTATGCTTGTCAGTGCGTAAGAAAAATTAATTAAACCATAACACTATTGTGACTATCACACCAGTTGTTATAGATACAGTAACATGCATATAGACTATTAAAGTATGGTTTCACAATTCAATTTTAATTAAGTTTCTTCTTCGAAAAAATCTAAATATTTTCTTCCATCAATGTAAAGCTGTTGGTAATTTTGTAAGTTCAATGCTGGTTTGTGTAATGGTATATCAATTATCACATACAAATCTGTTAAATGGATCCTCCCAGAGTTTACAAAGCTGTCACTATCCATGATTATCTAAGGGGGAGATCTAGATTTTTTGGTTCATTTAAGTATGAAAACAATCAGATTTTGTTTTGTTAGTTTATGAAACTGGCAATAAGAACTGATTTTTGAGAACCAGATAATTATTATAATTGGTCCCTAGAATGGGATATATTCACGAGCTATTCAATTTTGTATGCTTAATATTTTTTTTTTGGCAAGAAATGGGGCATAATATTGTCCGTATAATTATGAATAAGTACCCATATTATGTTTATCACGTAAAATCACAATGCCCCCTGTTGTTTACAAAGTTCTGCATAGTTTCTTATGGTCATGCTCAATTTTGGAATTCTGATTAAAATTTGATGTATGTGATTCAGGACCCAGATGATAGTCTGAAACGAAAAACTTTTGAACTGTTATACAAAATGACCAAGTCCTCCAATGTGGAAGTGATAGTTGACAGAATGATTGATTACATGATTAGCGTAAGTGATGACCATTATAAAACTTATATAGCATCTCGATGTGTGGAACTTGCTGAGCAATTTGCACCAAGTAATCATTGGTTTATACAGGTAATTGAAAAAGTTGCCTCAATATTATTGATTTTACATTGTTTTTGTTTTGCATACATTCATTGATAACTAATAATATCTGGTATTATGGTTATGCAGACCATGAATAAAGTTTTTGAGCATGCTGGAGATCTTGTTAATATTAAGGTGGCACATAATTTGATGCGGTTGATTGCTGAAGGATTTGGAGAGGACGATGCTGCTGCGAATAGTCAGTTGAGATCATCTGCTGTATGTTATTTTCATCATTGCACTGATTTGTTTGATATGTCCGCCATGATGAAACTGAACATATGCATAAATATGTTACTGAATGGATGCTGTTTCATGCAGGCCGAGTCATATTTGCGCATTATTGGAGAGCCAAAGCTTCCATCAGTGTTTCTTCAAGTACTTTATATCCCACTTATGCTTTGGATTTTCCCTTCTCGTTTTACTCTGAAGAAATTAAATGTGTTTGTTAGAATAACTTTAACTCTTTAAGTACTGATTGCAATTTGCAGGTCATCTGTTGGGTTCTGGGGGAATATGGAACAGCAGATGGAAAGTATTCTGCTTCCTATATCAGTGGGAAGTTGTGTGACATTGCCGAGGCATATTCCAATGATGAAAATGTTAAGGTATTTATTAGAAGGCTACACTTCCCTAATAAGGAAAGGGGAAAAAAATTAAACACATAATTTAGGGAGACTTTGATTGCTTTTAATATTGACACAGTAATGTGGCATTGATTTGAAATTAGGCATAATAAATCCACTGATGTTTCAACCTTGATGTAACTTTTCTTTCTATTTAGAAAATGCATCCCTGTGTTATTAAGAAATTAGTCAAATTACGTTGCAGTTGCTAGGATTTTTCTCTTTGCTTGGCTCTACTTCTTCTACCCTATAGATCCTCTCTCTCTCTGTCTATATATATGTATGTATATATGTATTTATTCCAACTAATTCAGTCTCGTCAACAGTGTTGTTAAATAGTGGCAATAGCATTATTGCATTGTGGAATCCCTTGAATCTGCAATTACAATTCCATTCCGGTGCGCCTTCCACAAAAATGGCTATGTGGTTTGCCACATTTGTCGTGGGTGTCTCAGTTTTGAGAAATGGATGTGGGACTGCTTTTGACCTTTTTTTCCCACTCAGTCCCAACCACTCACATAAAACCTGTTAAACTTCTCCCATTTGCAGACCTCTGTTCACAGCTTTATGTAAGGATCAAGGAAGGACTCTTCTACTCCTCCTTCAGTGTTTATTACCCTCTGCATTCTCCTGTCATCTCTTGCGAGTCTTTGGCCAATTGAACTTTTGAGTTAATATTATGCCAATTTTTATGCATTGTTTTATTTGCATACAACTTTATTTTTTATACATATACAATTGATATATATCATATATTCCAAGTTTTCAACAGCTATGTGACTTTTGCTATATGATATAGTGGATTGTTGGCTTTCCACCATTTTCCACGACCTGCAATTTATAACAATGCTCAGTACTTCACTTTACTTTGATAATTTAAATTCTTGCCTGTACAAATCTGCATTTGATTGCGTTAATAAGTTGTGTTGTTTGACTTAATTATTTATCGATAGAAATACATGGATATACTGATATTAATGTATTATGTTCCATTACATTACATTCCTGACTAAATGATTTAGGTGAGTATGCAATAATTTTTGCCATGGGTGTGCTCACTTACATGAGAAGTATTTTTAATTACATATATATGCTAGGTGTTTTGTTTTATGTTTCTAGCATTAGTTTATATGTTGATGATGGTATGTTTTCTGCCTAAACATTGTTACATCATTCAACTATTTTTTATCATTAGTTCTATTGTATCCATCCTATGTATTGCTCTAATTTCAATGTCTGCTTGCACAATTTCAAATTAGAACTAATTTTTTTCTTTTGTGAAGGCTTATGCAATTTCAGCACTGATGAAAATTTATGCGTTTGAAGTAGCAGCTGGGAGGAAAGTGGATATCCTATCTGAGGTATATGCTGAAAGACTTTAGGTCAAAAATCTTTTCTACCTCATGGGCTTTCTGTGACAGTAATGAATGATTGAATTTGGAGGGCTATATAAAGACTATCCCTTGTAATGTATGCTATGTTAGCCCATCTTTCTCATCATACAAAAGAGTCCCACCTCAATAAAATAGTCTTCTAGAAGTCCTTCTTAGGCGTTTTCCAATTGCATGAATGATGTTGTTTGCATATCTAATTTGACCCATAAACTTTTTCTATGGTTTGTAACTTTTTTGGTTGATAATCTAACATAAAAAAGTTGATCATGAGGAATATGAGCATTAAATCTTAAAATTTATTTTTTCTATAAATTCCCTTTAAACATTTCTTTCTTGAGTTATATATTTTTATGAATTCCAAGCACATTTTTCAATGCTAAAAGCAGCCAGTGACAATGAGATTCTCTGGCTCAACTGTTGACTCTCTGATTAAAAATGTTAGAATGCCTCAGACTATCTTGAAAATATTTAGAATATCTTGGCATATCTTCTGAATTATTTGTAATATGTTGAGTGTATTATGAAATCATTGAACCATCTAATTATGGAAGCAATCTAAGGGGTTGTTTCCTGATTTATTTATATTTGCTGGTTTGTTTCCATATTTAATTAGAGTTAGTACTTATTGTAATA
Organism: Glycine latifolia; assembly: GCA_013407115.1. Classification (NCBI taxonomy): domain Eukaryota; kingdom Viridiplantae; phylum Streptophyta; class Magnoliopsida; order Fabales; family Fabaceae; genus Glycine; species Glycine latifolia. The sequence continues at coordinate 32,783,293 of CM023941.1, forward strand.
GTGTACTCAGGCTTGTAGTTGTAATGATACACTAGTACTTGACCAAATTATATAAAAAGGATCATTTAGTCAACATCTTATATCACCATTTCAATCTAATATTTTTCACTATTGTAATTGATAGATTAGTTTCAAATGCCATTTCGCATATGGGTAGGATGTTCTTAAAAAAATAAAATTCCTGTCATAGTTTACTAGTTTATGCTAAACATGATTCATGTCTTTATTGGTATGAATAGTAACTCTTTCTTGTCTACTTGCAGTGCCAATCGTTGATTGAAGAATTATTGGCATCACACTCTACAGATTTGCAGCAACGTGCTTATGAATTGCAAGCTCTTATAGGTTTGGATGTACAAGCTGTTGAAACAATAATGCCACGAGATGCAAGTTGTGAAGACATTGAGGTTATTGCTAATATAAAATCTTCTCTCCTAGTATTATGATATTTTATCTGTGTTCATCTATAATGATTTACACACTTTTATGGCATTTAATGCATGAAACAAAAGCAATCAAGGAAAGCCTTTTAAATGAATGAAATTTCACTTATTTGGGTGTTTAGTGCATGAAACAAAAAGTAGTCAAGGAAAGTCTTCTAAATAAACCAAATTTCAGCATCCATTAGTGTAGTGTTTCTTGATAAGATTTTCATGCTTTTTTCTACAAGTCATGTTTTTCAGTAACTGGAACAACAGAAATTTATGGCTATTCTATGATTGATAGGTGGCTTCCTCTATGTGACTTGAAAAGTGCGGAGTTTATTCTTAATTCATTAATTAAATACCATCCATCTGCAAACATCAGAAGAAAAATCAACCAATCTGCTAAAATATAACTTTCTACAGTTCAAGACTTAGTTTCTGGAACAGTGTCTGAATTGCTCATTTTCTTAATGTCTTGATCATTTTCACTGTGCTCTTATGTATTTCTGTCTCAATTATATGTCTATAGAACAGAATCTAATTTACATATATAGATAGAATCTTTAACGCCTGATCTGAAATTTAAGTTGTTCAATGGTTGCAATCCAAGCCTTTGATTTTGTCAGTTCTTATAGAAAATGTAGTTGTTTTTTTTGTCAAATCCAACTATTCAAGCGGTCAAGCCTTCAATTTTAGGAAACAGCTTCACAATAACATTATACTTTTTACTTCCATGAAGTATTAGAGGAATTTGTCTGTGTTTTTTAGTCTCCTATATCCTAATATGTGATTTTCATTTTATTTCTTTTTCAAGGGGAAGGACGATATTGTTGGTTAGATTTGGTTTATGTTTGCATAATTACTGATAGGAAATTGAAATGCTACTTAATAATCCAAAATATAATTTTTGAGGGACAGATTGCATTAGGGTTGTTGGGATTAAAATATATTTGTTTTGTAAATTTCTCATAGCTGCTTTATCATTGCTTTGCTTAGTGTGATTTGTCTTGTTTACAAACACATGCAATTTTGATTTCTTTTTAACAAAAATTGAGTTTTGAGCTTTTGTTCTTCCCAGATATTTATTCTGGTTTCTTTATGATCATTGGTTAATCTCTCAATTACTTTGTGCCAAAACGAAAAATTTCAACCATTTTTTTGATATATATGCACTGCATAACAATTTTGTTTTCTTGTTTACAAGTTCATTTCACTAAATGATAGCAAGTGTTATGCTTGGGAATAATCCATGTTACATATTATTTTTCTGCTGCAAGAGTATTGACAAGTTGAATCTATTATGCAGGTTGATAAGAATCTTTCTTTCCTCAATGGGTATGTTCAGCAGTCTTTAGAAAGGGGTGCTAAATCCTATATTCCTGAGGATGTGCGCACTGGAATGGGGAATATGAACAATTTCAGAAGCCAAGATCATCATGAAACTTTGCAGCATGGTCTAAGATTTGAGGCATATGAAGTTCCAAAGGCTCCAATGCAACCAAAAGCTACTCCAGTTTCATTTGCATCCTCAGCAGACATTGTTCCAGTACCTGAGGTTTTGTCTTCCAGGGAGACCCACCATATCTTGTCAGTGGGATCAACATCCGAGGCTGGATCATCAGAGCTTAAGCTACGGCTTGATGGTGTTCAGAAGAAATGGGGTAAACCAATGTATTCGTCTTCAACATCATCTGCCTCTGCCTCAGCCTCAGCCTCGTATTCTACTTCCCAAAAACCAACGAATGGGGCAACTCAGGTGGATGGTGCTACAACTTTCAATTCCAAAGTGCGTGATAGTTATGATTCAAGAAAGACACATGTTGAGATTACTCCAGAAAAGCAAAAGCTTGCAGCTTCATTGTTTGGTGGTTCAACTAAACCTGAGAAAAGATCATCTACAACTACAAGTCATAAGGTTTCAAAACCTAATGCTAGTGCTGCAGACGGATCTCAGGGATCAAAGGCTGCGGTTGTACCCAATGAAGTAGCTGTGGAAAAAACAATTCATCAACCACCTCCTCCTGATTTGCTCGACTTGGGTGAACCAACTGTCACTACAGCTCCTCCTTCTGTGGACCCATTCAAGGAATTGGAAGGACTTCTTGACCTAAGCAATAATTCTGCAACAAATCATAATGTAGCTGCCGCTACAAATGCCCCTGATATTATGTCACTCTATGCCGAGACTACTGCCAGTGGTGGTTATTCTATGCCCGTGAGTGGGGGGTATGATGTAAATCTTTTATCTGAATTGTCAAATGCAGCTGCAAAAGCTACTAGTGGAGAAACAATTGTGACGCCTTTGCCACAATCTATTAAGGGTCGAAATGCTAAAGATTCTTTGGAGAAGGATGCTTTAGTGAGGCAGATGGGTGTGAACCCCTCAAGTCAGAATCCTAACTTGTTCAGTGACTTGCTTGGCTAATCTTTTTTCTAAGCCAATTCTAGATCATGATGCTTGAAGATAGATTGCCTAGCGACTTTGCTGCTTTATCGACTTGCCTGAAATTGTTTACTGTCTGATATACACACAGAATTGAATAATACAAGTTATTATCAGGCATGGATAAATGCAGCCTCCTAGAATGGGGTGATTCAATGTCCTGAAATGATGGCAGAACCAGGTTAAAGCTTGAACTCATTGCAGAATAGCTTTTGTTGCTATAATAGAATGAACGAGTTTCCTCGCATCAACTCGGCCATATTGTTATTTGCACGTAGGAAGTTCCTGGTCATCTTTGTTGTACCAAAGCTGTATTTTTTTATTTTTTGTTTTAAACATTTATGTGCAGTTTTTCATGTCCATAAGATGTTTTTTCAACAATGAGAAGTTTGACACTACGGTTAATAATATCAGTTTGATGATGTGAATGTCATTTGTTTTTCTAATAATTTTAGAGTGATAACGAGGATAGGTTCATCACTTCATCTATTCATTTATGGAAATACCATTGTGCTCATGATTGGCCCAGTTGTGTTCCTTTTGTTGTGTTCTCTCTCGTCATGTTTTGACTTTTGAGTATTGTTTACTTATAGTTATCCATGCTCACACCATTCAGTTGATTTTAATTCAGTTTTAGTTGTATATGGTTGCCACGTTTTCAAAAGTTAATTGTGATAACTAAAGGTCTTTTATGGTATGACAGCATAGGATTTAATGATAATGTAACATGAATTGAGTTGAATAAATATACATGAGCATGCATTATTATGCAGGTACTGAATTATCAATTGAGTTTAAAAAGTGATAATATAAAGTTTTATCCCCCCACCCCCAAATTTTTTTTTTTTTACGTGAATCAAATTAAACTCTTAATTAATAAAAAAAGAACTCTTCATTTAACATGAGCATGCATTTTGTAGCTACTGAATTATGAATTTTGTAATAGTAGTATTAGGAATTTATGCACTCGGAAGCGAAAAGCCAATTAAATAGAATGCATATGTAGGCTTGGCTTTTAGATTCTGAATCAAAGTTGTGGATTTAAGAATTGTTTAGATAAACAAGTTAAAATGATTTGAGTTTAATAAATATACATGATTATTATAAATAATTTATATTCTTAATCAATTAAAAATTAAATTTGATATGACTTTTAGGATGATTATGGTTAAAGTTAACAAATTTATTATATTTGGTGATTTATGATTAAATAATGTGAATAAACTTTGAATTGTCAGTGTATATCTTGTTTTCTTTTCTCTCCATTTTTATAAACTCAAACTAACTAATTTAATTTTTATAGAAGTTTTCTTATTTAATTTTTCTAAAATTTGAAGTTTAATGTATTTTATTTTTTCTTCTTCTCAAACTATTTATAGGTAACTTTATCCGTACATTATCTAAAAGTATTTGGCATTCTGGAACTACAAAACATAAGTGGTGACCATATAAAACGACGTGACGGTAGTTGTCATTAACGTGCAAATTCCACATTTTAGGTGCATTTGGAACTTTTTAATAATGAAATCCAAATGAATTTTACAATTGAGCCTCTTTTATTCTTTAAGCTAGCGGTGAAAGCAGTTGAGTAGGGCAGAATAAACAAAAAAATAGTTTGGCGTTGGATCAACCCTCGATGATATAGCTTTTTTGTAGTGAAAATTAAACTAATAAATGAATATTAAAAATTATATTAATAATGCAATATCTCATACTTATATATACTCCGTTAATATTAAAAAATTGAGAATTTCTATTAGCATTTAATACAATGTATTAGTAAGTTTAATATATTGCCTTTACTAATAGTTTAATTTTTTAAACAAAGAGATATTAATGAAAATAATTCTAACACTTTTTTATTTTTGCCTTTTTGCCTATTAGTGAAGGACATTTTTTTTTTTGTAGTGATAAGGTAGGGAGAAGATCAAATCTTCACCCAACTCTTTAAATTAAATAGTTGAATGGATGTCAATTAAATTAGAAAATTTGATAACACAGCGATGAGACATAGGTTGGGAAGTGGCCGAACATCTTTCTCTTCATTCTTTAAGGAAAAGCATAATAACATGATTAACACCGGATTGTGACTCCTCAAGGAAGACAAGAAACATGTCTTGTCTTTTGCAGAAGATGTTACAGAGACTGTGAAAATCTCTTAACCTTATATATATATAGCATTGATCACATGCATGGATTTAGAACACGGGGCAAAAAGTGGTGATTTGGTCCTTGATGTATAACCCTGTCTAGCACGCTTTCATATGCATGCTGATCAATACAAAGTTAATTTCCACGTACGCTTTCATCTTGTTACGAAGTTCAAATACTCTCACAAAGCAATCTTAACAAAGGACTCACGCTGCATAGGACCATCTATTCTCATGGCTCCAACAACACTTTCTGTGGTTTAAAATGTACCAAAAAGCAAAGAACGTTTTTATCATGCCAAACAATATTGATATTGCTTGAGTATTGCATTTGTAAACCTATTACTAATGTGGCAGTAATTGGTTGCCTTTTGTAAACGTCCCAATGTATGATATGATGGATTCCTAACATTTGAAATACATTAGTGCATGATGTATATATGTTATCCCGGATTTATCACAAATGGCAACATTAATTCTGATGGAAATGTAAATGTCGATTATTGCAGGATGCAGATGTTGTGATGCTTGTTACCAAAATTCTAACAACTAACATTCAACAATCAGTACTTGAACAACATTAGTATTCTAGATATTTGTGCATATATATGTGATATGTGATTCAACTTTAACGGCGCATAACGGGAACATAAGGTTATGATTTTTTCTTCATCCAAAGTTTTCAATAACTAGAAAAATAGTTCGTAGATGAAAGAAACCTAACACGAGAAAAGTACATTGTCAAATAACAAATTATATAGTATATACGTGTCTCTTGTTTCTTCCACCGCTTTTGGTTTCTCTCGTGCGGCAATTAAGTGCATGTGAGTGCAACATGTTCCAAATATCACTGTTGAGGCTACACCACGTCATATTTAGCATTATTGCTTCAGTACAGAGTACGAGCTCCACTACTCGATCATCATTTCACAGTCCACCACCATAGCTTAGGTTAGGACCATCATCTTTGCAACGTTATTTTTCTCCTAGCTCTTGTCCTTGTTGTAATCCAGAGGAGCAGAGAGCTTAATTTTAAGAAGAAGGAGACAACAACCAAAAACAAAACGAGGCAAAAGATTCTCTTCTTTCTCGATCTCAGATTTCACTCGGTTTTATATATGTGCTAGTTTTGTGTACAAGATAAGATAAGATACAAAGCTTCTAAGTTACACACAGCAGTATGAATTGAATAGCCATCGGTTTACATTCAACAAATTAGATTAATTTCATAAATTATCTCAACTTAATTGTCACATAATAGTTTGAGACAATAATGTCATTTGAAAAGAGTATGAGTAGGGACTAAAATGGGATATTTTCAAGCATAGAATTTAAAATAAAAAGTTTTTATAATTATTGAGACTAATTAAATAATTAAACCTTTATGTTTTTTTTAATATTACATCATCTATTATAGTTCTTATTTTTGTCTTTTTTTCTCATCATTATGAGAAAGAATCACATTATATTGATGTAATTTACACAACTATGACATTATCAATAACTTGATATAAAATATGATTTTTATTAATTCAACTATTAAATTTTATCTATATATTATTAAAGATTATTTGTGTCAAATTTTGTCAAAAATGAATAACAATAACAAAATAATCAAATTATTTATATCTTAGTATATTTTAAAAATTTTAATATTAAGTTGATTTTAATTTATAAAAATGAGGTATCTTATATATATATATATAGAGAGAGAGAGAGAGAGAAAGATTTAATAATCATGTATTTTTAACTTGAATATTGTAAAAGTTAACAAACGTATTATATATGATGATTTATGATTAGATTAGGGTCATGTTTAAACATTTCAAGACCTTAGACGAGTATATTTAAAGATTAATTTAATATAATTTGTTCAATTTCATTTTTTATCAATTACAAAATTACTATTCAAAGTTATATAATGAAGTGTTTCAATTCTAAATTTCTACTATCAATATATAAAACCATAAAAAAACATTTAATTTATCTTTTTACATAGTTAATATAAAAAAAATAGTAGCTTTAATTTTGAAAAACAACTTTCAATCATAACAATAATTACAAGTCTTACCAAATAACATTTTAAACAACAATGTATATATTTGAAATAGAATAATTTTTTTAAAAATAACTAATATTTTTTAGTGAAATACAATTTATTTTCTCTATACTTCATGCAATATATTTATTTTTAAAAATAAACCTAAATCTTTGATATTTACAATACTTGATAAAACTGGAAATATTTTCAAGAGTAATACAACATTCTTCTCCATTCATATTAGTTCAAAGTTTTCAATTTTTCAATTAATGCAATTTTAAAATTACAGTCTCACTAAAAAAATAGTAACATGTAATAATTTTAATCCATATGTATTGGTTTATAGTGTCATTCAATCATATATCACCATTTGAATCATTTTAAGATAATTATTTTAAAAGTTAATAAATTTATCATACATAATAAATTGTGATTGTATGATTATGTAAAATTTTTACACTATCAATATATAACATTTTTTCTCATATTTAACATATATAATAATTCAATTTAATAATTAATATATAGAAAATTTAAGCCTTAAATAATTTGGGGGCCTAAGACAATTACCTAAATGACCTTGCACTTATCACGATCCTGAATTAAATGATTGTGTAAATTTGTTTTACATTGTTAATAATACATCACCTAATTAATTTCTTGTATATAAGTTTAACAATAAATTACATTTATAAGTTCATAAAAATTAAAAATAAGTCAACAAAAAGTACTATTCAAAATGATGTCATCTAAACCTTAAACAACCTAAGCACAGCTTCATGCGAGCTCATATTTCTTAGCTCAACACAACATGTAAACTTCTTGGCTATTCATCTATAGAGAAATTTCAGAGCACACCTGTCTAGAACGTAGTCACATGAGTGGACACTTCTTTGATATAATTAATTTATAATCATTATTATAGTGAATCTTAATCATGTAAGTAAGACTAGTCAACCTTAACTTTTACACTCATATTCAACTAATTGAAATTTCAAACAACTTGTTAACAAGGACTTATTAACCCAATAGGCCTGCCCCATGTGGTAGATATGGACCTCCAAGAATGGCCCCCTTCCGTAGCCAACTGTACGATGTTCTGCGTTCAAACTTAGTAGATATACATTAGGTTATTTTATTTTATTTATTTCTCATGAATATCTTTCTTGGATAATAATTTGTTTGACATACGATCAAACAGTAAATGAACATTTCTTTTAATGCAAATTTACTTCCCTTCTTTCTGGAGCCCGATGATACTATTTGTTGTTCCAACTTTTCCAAGTTTCAACTAGAACTATCATATTATTTTGCTATTAAGGCTTAGTCTATAATGTTCTTATATTGGTAATGAAACTACGAATTCATCATAAAATCGACAACTAAAATCAATGATAGATAATTGTAAAAAAAATCTTCAACCTCCATTCTTGAATTTTTCGTTGCACTTCTCTAATACTTTGACAATCAATTAATTGAAAAATGGACTTAACGACAAAATTGAAACTTTATTAGAATTGACTTCTTACACCGTCTCACCGAAACTCCAGGACCTCACCTAAAGTTCAAGACTATGGTCTCAAACAGTTATATAGATACTTGGATTCATTCAATACACAACACACACACACACATATATATATATACATTGCCCATCGTTTAACATTTATCTAAAAACTATAGTCTAAAGAACCAAATACATGGTGCTATATAGTGTATTGTATCCATATCCCAGATATGGCAGAACTAAGATCTAGACAAACTGCCTAAGGAATCATTTTGTATAGCTGTCATAGATTTGAAATGTATCTTGAGCATATCTATCGACATCTCGCAATTAAATTCACAACAAAGTCAAAAAATACTGTTGGACACTTGGGCTCTTGTTGTGAAAGTGCAGAGAGCTCTGAGTCAGCATTTTTGGCTAAGATCTTATAGAACTCACTCACTGCAAAGTCATAATGCACAATCTCTTCGGTCCTTGAAAAGATTATGAATATTTCTATTGAAAAGGACATATATATGGTTCGAGATTAGACCACTTCATGACATTATGGCTAGGCAACTGTTTCTTCTTTTTGCCTTTTATCATTAATTTCGAGTTGGTTGCCTGGATCCATTACCTTCTTGCTAAGTAATGATTTTCATCTGTCTGAATTAGACGGATGTGGATGGTGTATAGTTCTATAGGGGCTAGATTCTTGACGTGTCTGAGTTGCATTATTGACTGAGATTATTTTTAATTAATAAATATTAATTTTTATTAGTTAAAAAAAAATCAAATTTATGATTTTTTTAATTATCTAATTCATCTTATATTTTTTGTTGACTGAGGTAAGACTCTTGAGAAGTGTTTGCTAGTGTACTTTAATGGTTTGAGATAATCCACATATGGTATAGTGTGATTGATTTGTGTTTTAAATCAGAAAAAAGAAGACAATTGTATTTATGTGAAGGGCATAAAGGGTGCCAAAACCTATTTACATAAGAAACATAACAGCCCGTACAAAAGTCTTGCCACAGCTGAGGTTACAAAATATTAAACAAATAGAAAGTAACCCCATCAGCTAGTAAAAAGACGTTTACTACGCATGAGTATTAATTTCTATCCTGAGGTGATAAATATCCCAACCTATGATGTTCTTCCATCATAAATGTCTCATATGACTCACTACGGTTATGTTTGTTTTTAAGATGAAAATAATATTTTTAAAAATTACACTTTTTTTTTATTGAACTTACATATTTTATATTCTATTTTTTTTTAAATCTTTTATTTTGATTGTGTCTGTTTCCTTCCTTTTAAATGAAGCACACCCTACGAATCAAAAGTCCAAAAATCAACATATATAGTTATCATCAAGAGTCCACTTTGACTTTGCAGTATTCAATGCCTTTATCCTTCCATCGCAGACTTTGTTCCCTGCATGCTAACCTTGTACTGCTTCCCATGCATCATTGTTTTCATAGTCTGGTTATGAATTGAATTTTTTATTCGTGAGTATGAAAAAAAAATTACGAAAAGAAATCAATTTTTAAATAAATTTTAATAAATATATAAATAAATGTAAAATATACTTTGACATTTAAATTAATAAAAATCATATACAATGTGTTAGATGTTTACTTAATGCAGTGATATTGATAGCATTATAAAATGTTAGTTCAAGTCATATTTTAAAAAACTACTAAAAATAAAAGGAAATTATAAAAAATATAGAAAATAACGTTTTATAAAATAATATTTTAGGTAATATTTTAAAAATTTATTAAAAAATACTTTAACAAATAGTCAAACAAATTTTTTAAATAAAAAATTAAAAATAATTAAAATATCTTATCAAACATATACTCATGAACAAATGTGATTGTAATATAATGTTCTATTTTCTATTATACTGTAAGTGCAAAATATATATAGTAAAATTTCCTCTCTAAATGTATATTTTATATCTACAAGATTCAATTTAAAATTATACTATTTAATAAAATTAAGCCTGCCTTATAAAAATTAAATTAAATTTTACTCGAACCATGTGTGATTTTTGGTTGTAGTTAGTGCTGTGGTTTGATAGTACAGAAACTTTCAAACCACATCAACAGCTAAGCGGTGCAAGTTCAAGGCCCACATAACCTACCATTTTATTTTCTCAACATCAAATATCAAAACCATATAATATAACTAAATCAATAGATATTGCCACGAAAGTTATGGTTGGAAACAGCATATGAATTAACTTATTTAGCTTTCCAACATATAGATATTTCTTCACCAAGAACAGCTAGTTTGGAATTAGATAGTTACATAACTATGACATGTTCGTGACTGGTGACTCATGACTCATGAGCAACTTTGGAAACACTAACTGCGTAAATTCTGAAGCCATAATAAAGGGATGTTTGTCTTCTTACAAACATGGACAATATTAGGAACGATGGATGGTAGCACCGACGTAACCGTTAAATATCAAAATCAGAATCAGAAGCAAAGTAGGATTTGTTCTACAATACTACAATAAAACACATTTCTACAATTTTTCTCGTTGTGTATGTTATTCTAAGTATATTTCTATAACGATATATACTACTTAGCAGTACTTAGAAGTATGTCAAAAAAATGCTGCAACCACTACTTGATTCGAGAAATTAACAAAACCTAGCTTACTCTGGTTGCTCGAATCAACCTGAGAAAAATAGATGGTTTTGACTTTTATGAGAAAAAAGGGATATTAATTGGTAGAAGACTTACGTAGGAGAGTACCTGCTGGATAACACTTATATGATTAAAACGACATGTGTTCGGATCTTAGGGGACCTGACTTTGATTGAAATGAGTTACAAGAAATCCGTGTTATTTAAGATTTGAATAATTGAATGCATGTTTGCAAGATGGGACGCACGTATTTTTATTTTATTTTTTCATTTTGTGGTGCCGTGATTCATTGGCATTCCCACGCCTTTCATTTTTCATTTTTCCTCTGTTCTTTTCTCCCAATTATTATCATTATTATTATTTTTGTTAAAGATTATAAAGTGTATCACCTAAGATTTGCCAGAAAGGTTTGTGGTATTTGAAACTCATCTGAGAACCAATGTTTCACTTTATTTTGGCCTTGCGGCATTCTCATGGATACAGAACTAATTAGTTGAATGCATCAATACAATCTTATGAGGACTTTTCCTCATATTTGAAGGATAAAAAAAATAAGAAAATGAAAAGAACTTAATATTATCTGCTCAGGCTGTGAAACTTCCTCTATATACACTTGACATACCTGTTTGTATGCTATTTGTCAAGACTACCCCTTTGGGTTTCTCTTGGCCAAAAAAGAAGGGAAAAGTTTATCTCCCTTTGTTTGGTTATCCAATTGCAATATGGTCTGTGTCTTTGTCATTATCTGTGGAAACCAATTTTGAGAGCTATGAAGCAATTTTTTCCATATTTAGAAAGCTACTATGAAGCCAGGGTTGTAGTGGATGTGTGATTATCTACTTGTTCTTGGGAAATAATGTGATGGGTAAGCCGTTTTGGGGAAGAGCAAAAGGGCCATATTGAATCCCATTCTTTGCACCCACAACAGACCACCTGCACCAGAAAAAAAATAAAAATAAAGCAACACTACGTTAGAAACAACATTCTAAACCCCCTAATTTGGAAAATGTCTCTATTCAAAACCTATGGCTAAAAAAGGGTTGTTGCAATGAGACACTGTTGTTACTGGTGATTAAGGTTTACCAACCTGTACTTTGTGGTCAGATGATGTAGGAGGACCAAAATCTCCAACTTGGCTAATTCATTCCCTGGACACATGTGGATCCCACTGCCAAATGGCATAAAAGTGTTGGGCTTTGGAGCAGCCTGGCAAATAATTAAACAGAATCTGTCAAGGTCTTGGACTTGGTATCACACATGAATAGCAACAAAACTGAGGTTGGTATGGTTTCAGCACAATAATTACCTCAAATCTTGAGGGATCAAATTTTTCTGGCTCCTTAAAGTTGTCTGGACTGTGGTGTATGTTCCTAAATAGAGGTAGCACTTTCCACCCTTTTGGAATAAGATACCCTAAAGAAGAACAATAACCAACATAGAATCTGTGAGCTTAAGTGAGAAAAGGAAAGGAGACCTTGTGTTAAAAATTAAAAATAAGGTATCATATCAGATTTGGTTATTGACCTTGGTATTCAACATCCTCTATTGCTTCTCTGAAAGTAAAAGACAAAATTGAAGCAACTCTTAGAGTCTCCTGAATGACCCTTGAAGTTATTGGCATCTTTTTTGCATCTTCCCAATTTAGACCCTTATCTTCTCCACTTTCTTCCTTGCTCTTCAATATGCACTCTTGTTCCTCCTGTGAAGTCCAATTTTTTAAATAAAAAAAGTGTAAGGCAAGGCTAAGGGGCCAAACAACTTTGAAGAATGATACATGCATGTATGAAGTATGAACAATGCATACACCCAATTGACACTTTATTTCTTCCTATTTTTCCATTTTTTAGGGTCATATTACCTATCACATCTATACTGGCTTTCACTTTTAAGGCGTTCAAAGAATCATTTTTGAACTACTTTTTACTATCTTTATGGCCTCAAAAATTGACAAAGGAAAAAACAAGGGTGGTGGTGGTGGTAGGACCCAGAAGACACTTACAGTAACAGCTTCTAGGACACTGGGGTTTTCACCAAGGTACTTGACGATCCACGTCAGCACACTAGCGGTGGTGTCACGAGCTGCGAATATGACGCCAATTACATTATCCGCTATCTGCTCGTCGGTGAGCCCTGATTTCTCATCCATGAATGAACCCAAAAGGTCCTTGTAAAAATCCTGCTTCCTCTGCCTCCTGCTCGAGATTATTTGGGCCACGATTTGTGCAAGCTCCTTCCTTGCCTTCATAGCCTTGTGGAACAGTGTCCCTGGAACGTTTATGGGCATTGAGTTGTACCCTTGCTCCAGAGTGTAGTAGCACCGTTTCAGAGCATCTCTGTATAGAATCTCTTCTTTCCCGAAAATTGAAAGCAGAGCAACGTTGAAGGTGAACTGCAGGAGACCCCAAAATCGCAAACCGTAAAAACCCCATTTTGTTATTTTGTTAAAAAACCAACGAGAAATTAGAAATGGGTAATTTTTTTATTATTATTGGTATTGTTTATGTTTTTGAAGGAGAATGAACAGAGGAAAGCAAAGGAGCTCTGTTTTGCTCTGTTTTGTGCTCTGTTTTGGAGGGCTCACCGTTTTCATTTCAAGGAAAGTGGTGATCAGACGGCCTTCCCAAGACTTTAAGCAATCTTGGGCAATGGATTCAACGTCAGGTACGATGTTTTTGATGGCTTCGGGCATGAAGGTGCGAAGGACAAGCCTTCTCAAGTTAGCATGGTACTCTCCTTGGTGAAAGAAGATAGCTTGTTTTCCCAACATCCTCTCTTTGCTTGCTGGAAATGTTGGCTTGAAGAGTTGAGCTTTGTTGAGCACAAACTTTGCAGCCTCGGGGCTGGAAATCATCACGCAGGGACAACCTAGAATGTGGGACTTGAACATAGAACCAAACCTAGATAACAAAAAAAAAATATTGATGTGTGTAAGTGAAATTTGTTTGTTTGTCCATCATGAAGTGGTTGAAGAAAGTGAAAGAATTGAACCTTTTTATTTTTGAGGCAAAGAAGACATTTGGGTCTTGAGAATACATTTGAAAGGTTTCTCCTATGTAAGGCCACCCCATGGAGCCAGGTGGGAGTGGCAAGTCACGGCGTTTGGAGACATAATAAGGTTTAATGAGTGTCCTGAAGAGAACAATGAACAGAAAAGAAGCACACAAGCAAAACATGGTGCTTAGTTCCATGTTTTTATGTGTTTGTGTGAGTGGCTTGTAATAGGTGAAGGGTAACAAAGAATAAGAAGGAGAGAAGAAGAAAGAATAAGGAGGAGAGAAGAGGGTGTGTGACAAAAGAAGTTGAACATTTGAGGTATTTATAGGCTCTTAAATTACTACAGTGGAAGCAAATAAAGCAGGAAGAGGGTGGGAAGGAGGGAAAAAGAAAGGGAGGCTTTCAATTACAGCTCGATTTCCACACACGGAATCTCCCTCCAGCTCATTCAAGTTTTTGGTCTAATTTAATTCTGTCAAAAAGAGAGAGAGAGAGAGAGCACGTGTCACAAGAGTGTATACGGATACACATAAGAGTTGGAGTTTGGTTGACCGTACATGTATGATGGATAGTGTTTCTGTAGGGAGAGGGGACTGAGACTGTTCAAGAGAAAGAAAATAAAAAAGGGTCCTTAATTTGGTTAATTAATTAATCATAGAGAGATAGATATAATATAACACACAAGCGACCCTTAGGCATGACAAAAGCCAAAAGTGAAGTAAAGCACCTTTTTTCTTGTGTTACTACCATTTCCGTACTAGTGGATTCTGTTAATTTCTTTGTTTTTAATGCAATTATGTAGGACAACTCTTGATCCTGCCCAATTTTCATTTTTGATTGTTCAAAGGTTTATTAATTAAAGATTAATTTCCTAAAATATAAAGATTCATTTAAGGATGTATTTTTTTTAACTAATGATTTTCATACATAGAGTTGAAGATCAAATTTCTGACCATATGTTTAAGAAGTGTGATTATCTGTCAATTATACAACACTTTGTTGTGTCATTTTTCATTTTACTTGTTTTCTTTTAGCCTTCCATCACTCCACTTTATGCCTAACCTCTCTAGATGACACGAAAGTAGAAGTAGCAACTCATTTTCGGACACAAACAGGAAGATCCAATTCTGTGTTATAATTAATCTGAGGTTTGGGTCAAGATGAACGGTTGGTGACAAATTCAGACAAAAGATATAGAATTTTCTGGCTATTGGAAATGTATTGTTTGGACATTTCAACAATGTGTTGAGTAGGTTTGATGATGTAAGTTGAGCCTTTACATTAATGAGGCTGCCACCCACCTTAAACTAACTCATCCATGCATTCAAATGGAGGAAATACAGAAAAAAAATGTCTTCAACTCTAATGGTCCCCAAATCATAAATTTCTATTTTTCTTTTAGCAAATTATTTGTTCTTTTTTTTTTATACTGTTTCTGTCATTGTTGATGCTGCAATCACTTTTGACGACAATACATAGACTCTCTCACATTGTTTAAAAATTTAACTTTTTTCATACGAAGAACGAGATTAATAAGGACTATTAGACGATCACTTGATCATTTATTCTCATACTATAATTATCATAAATGATTAAATTGTTACGTGATATATTTTAAAGTTTTGTATTGCATTTCTAGGGGGGGGGTTTTCTTCTTGTGGGGTTGCATTTCTAAAGTTGAATATATATTATCGGGGCATTGTTAAATAGTAAATAAATTTATTTTAGCAATGTCCATTAATCAATCACTTCCTTCAAGTCAATTACAATGCAAGAAACTAATGTCTCTTGCAAACAAGAAATGAAAATAATAATTTATACTACTAATATATTCTACTAATAATATAATATGCTGATAATAAATGTTAATTTCTTATTTTCTTATTCCCACAAAATTATTCCTTCAAAAAAAATTCCTACAAAATTATCTATTAGTATAACATATTATTAATATTTCAATTTCTGTTAGACAACATTTGCATTAATATATTAATAGAGACAAATCCAACAACTAATTTTTTTTATACTGATATATGCATTAATTCATATGATTTTATTTAACTTTTTAAAAGTTAGAAAGAAAATAACTTCTAAAAAATTTATTAAAAAAATAATAAAACCTATAATATAATCAAAATACACCCAAAATCAATTAAATACAAACTACTACATATGCTATTTTTTTATATAAAAAACATAATAACTACATATACACACATTCTTACTCATTTTGTTGAAAGACGGCCATGTAGAATAGCAATTTTCAAAGTCAAACTATCAATGCCTTATTTTTTGGGTTATTAATTTAATATCAAAAGTAATTTAGAATTCTTTATGGTGATTTATGTAGTTAATTAATGACATTTTGGTCTTTCCCATCACATGTCTATTGCTTGCTCTTAAGACGAACTTTGGCTCTCCAACATTTAAAGAAAATAAAATTTTATTTAATCCACTAAACCCTGCTTATGTATTCCATTAAACAATTTTGACTTAGTTGTGTTAAATAAATAAGGGGAGTGATGTGAAACAGTCGTAGTTATAAATCAACGATAGATTTTTCAAAACTATTGATTACAAAAACTAATTCAACTTTCCTATTTCAACCCCTCCCTTTTTAGATTAAACTAAGATGTAATATTTTATTATATGCGGTTTTGCTGAGTTATTGTTAAAAAATTATTTTAAATTACAAATGTTTGTTTTTTTGTTCTAATAAATTATGATCTCAACACCAAAAAATATATTAAGCACTATATTTTGCACTTAAAACCTTTTATCTGTTGATTCGTTGACTATTATTTTGATCAATTAAAAATTATCAGAAAAAAAAAACTCTTATAACATAATCATCATGTCAAGCAGGTATAACATATCCCCACATAGATTTTGAAAACCTATGGATTACAGATGGATTTTTGACACGTTTGCATGCAGCACATGGTACATGCATGTGGTGGAATTGATCACCCGCTACGTGTCAATGTCAAATTAATATATAGAATCACAAACCAAGAGTAATTAGGCATTCCAAAATTGTAGTTTTGCGTCTGATCACACGCATGACAACATCAACAACAATATTACAAATTAACGAAATATGTCAACTCTTTCACTTTTTTGAAAAACATGGAAAGTTCAAGCAAAATAATTTGAATTCAATGCGTGAACTGGAGAATTTTTAATCGGGCATGGCGATATATATAACTTGAACGTCACATGATGCTGTATATTAACAAACACAAGAGCATGAGAATGAACCTCTTCGATTGATCTTATCATTGATTGTTTGACTTTGAATAAATTAGTGTATATCCCAGAATCTCTTCTATATATAAAAGTCCATCAATAAAATCTGTTGATTGCAGGTGAACTCTAGTAAGGGTGACAATGAAGTAATATAATTCTATATTAATATATTTTGAATGTTATCGAGATTTGAACTCAGTCTCAGATAAAAAATATCGGTGTCTTATTTTAATATATGATTCATTAAATTAATTTAACTAATAATTCATAATTATTCACGAATTTAGAGTTCATCTTCTCATTTTTTTTTTAAAAATTCATTCTCTTCCCACACGCATAGAACACTCGCAAGTGGGAAACACGAGGTTGTGTTAAACATATTATATGGATATATGTTTTTTTAATGTTTTTTCATATATACTTTTAGGCACATACTACCTCCATCCTTTTATATAAAAAAAAATACTTTATAATGTAAAATACGTTATCATTTATTTCTTATAAAAAGAACAAGAAGACGGAGGTAGTATATTTTTATATATGATTAAATAAGTAGTTTTTATTGCTATATCATCTATCATATAATTAAATAAGGTATATAGGGATGACAAATTTTTGTTTTATCATAAATCATCAAAATTAAATTGATCAGAATATTCATCATTGTAATTACAGCACATAATAATTTTTATAATGATGCTCTGTTTTGTCTTTTAAAATATAATAGGTTTAAAAGAGTGAATCGAATTATATATAAATTGATGGGTGTGGTCTTATCCCTCACGTAAGCATGCATACAATTCAGAAATAACGGGAGGTGACATGGGAAGATCGATGAAGTTAGCAACCATAAATATCTCAGCGTGCAGGTACGTACGTACAAGGTTTTTTGTCCATAAGTTTTTATTTGTGTTTCCTGTCTTTCTAATTCTTGAAATGTTCGTTTTTTGTCTTTCTAAATTTTAAATTCACCATTTTTTGTTTGAAGAAGTGATATAGATACATTTTAGACGAAAAATTGACATTTTAAAACTAGAGAGATAAAAGGTGGACAAAAAAATTTAAGAATGACTATAATTAAATTTTAAATTTTTTTAGAGTGATTATTTTTGCCTTTTAAAAAGGTAGAAGAAGCTATTAATGTTTGCTTACCATCTTTTTTTCCCCTTCATTTGCTTACCATCATAAAAATTACTTTTATTTTAAACGAAGCAATTTATAAGTTTTTTTTAATAATAGCATTGATACATAAAGCTTAATTAATGACTTATTTCTAAGAATTTAATTGGTTATTTTTAATGGAATTTTCAATCATGTTATTTTTCATTTACAAAACTCAAATTCAAGACTTGAATTCGAGAATTTGTTTAATAAATGTGAATCTAATTTATGTGAATCTAATTTCATTCAAACTAATGATATAAATATTATTTAAAATAACTTTTTATTTTAATTTTATATTATGTGTCTCTAATTATTTTGAAAAGATAAAACAAACATATGAAAAACTATAAAAAAAATAATTATTTTATAAAAAGAAAGTATTATTTGATTAAAAAAATATAACAAATGAGTCCCATATTTATATTTATCTTAAAAAAAAAGGAATTTCTCATTAATTAATTTTGTTAACTATTCTGACATTAAGTCTACATGCATAAAAAATATCGATTTTTTATTTTAAACTATCCTCCTCAACTCCTTAACGATGGCTTTGTGGTTGACGAAATAACCTCCGAGTTAAAACTAAGAGGCAAGAGTGACATAAGTTATCTTTTTAGTGTTGATATTTCAACCTCGAATCCTTAAATATCTAGGAAGTCATCATAGTTTTAATCTTGTTAAAAGATATCTTGACAAATTGAAAAAGAAATGTGCTTATAAATTATCCTTAGTATCAACTCTCAAGTGATGTAAAATTTTCTTCTTATCGAAACATAAGAAATTTTAATTTAAAATATTTAATATTATCGATATTTTAATTTTATCATAATAAGCTTTATGTATTAATATATTAAATATTATCCTAAGATAATGGTTAGTAAAATTGTTTATAAAAAGATTGATAAAAGTGATTCTCAAGTTAAGAGACCACATTGAATTATTCATCAGTCAGTGTAAAATGCATTTGACTTTTCTCATATTTTGGGTGTATTAATTAGTATCACAAATGGTCAACCCTCCTAGGATATCCTTCTTTCCCCACTTGTCCGGCACTACTTAATGTAAACCCATCCCTGCTGACATGCTCTAGTTTTTTCTGTGTCTCTCAACCTCTCAATTTTTACATCCGAATTTCATTCGCATCTTTTTTTCAGTAGACAAGGACAAATTAATTTGAATTTTGAACAATATCTGAATATAGGAGAGGAACTTTTTCTTATTAATTACTCTCTCTATATTTTATTGAAAATATCATGTTGATTGAGTCCATTTTTACGTGTTGTTCCTTATCAGTCAATCTCAAAGTAGTTAAGCGTATAAAATTTTGAGATTTTTGGTGAAATTTATATTTATATTTTAATTTAATATAATTGATTAATTTTATTTTTATTTTTATCAACTGTAAAATTTTAACTAAAATTTGATATTTATGTTTTAAATATTTTTTTATCGTTATATAATGACAAATTCATTCACAAAACAAGAAAAAGTTGAAATAGAATCGAAAATTTAATGTTGTCCATGGCATCAATGATGGATATCACTTTAGCATTGATTTGGCCTACCTACACAAGTTGGAGCCAATCTTTCAAATGCCACTTTCTACTTTAGAGATGAAAAAGGATAGAGTATGGATAATTTACCATATATACAGTATATGTCTTTTTGTATCCACATTTGAAAAAGAAATAAAAACATTGTATGAGAGTAATAAATTTAATCCTATTTGTATACCTATTGGACCTATACTTCATTAAAGTATAAAATTAATTAATAATCCAAAAAAAGCATACAACATCAATAACATAATCATTTAGCATAATTATAATATATAATATTTTAATTCTTCAAGATCAACTAATTCCAAAACTTGAACATCATCTGCTAGTATTCACATGTGAAGATTAATATTTTTAAATTTAAATATTTTTCATATAAAAAATTAAACAGGCATAGCATAGTTTTTTTTCAAATTTGAACAAGCTAAGATGTATAAATTAAAACTTAATTAGAATAGAAAATATTTCATTATTAATGATAAATATCCTAATATTAAATAATAATAAATTATATAGATAAGATTTAGTGGAGGAGACAATAATGAAAATAAATTATAAAATTAATAATTAATATTATATATGTGTGTGTCAAAATATATTTTCATTAATCTCAACAAAACGAGAGTTTTGATTTTAGTCTTTGTCATAGTTTTTTTTTCTTTGGTTTTCATTCTCAAAAATGTGAAATTATTGTTTCTACTCCCTATTGTCATGTAACATTCGTTAACTATTCATGTATTTAAGAAAAAAAAGACAAGTAATAATTATCCCAAGTGATGAAACCAATTAATGATTGTGATATCATATCAACATGTGTGTGATACCTCTAAAAATTTCTAAATCCCTTAAAGTGAATGTTATTTATTTTCCTTTAAATGATTGGTTAAGGGTAAAAAACAGTGATTTGAGATTTTAGAGGAATGAAAAAAAATGTTTTGCATGCACCAAAACTAAAATTATCTCATTTTCCAAGGATCAATAGTAATTTCAAATCTTAAAAGGATAAAAAATAAATATAAAAAATATTACAAAGATCAAAATAAAAACTTACACATTTTAAATATGATAAAAAAAATATATATTTAACTCATTTATATGTGTGTGCGTGTTTTTTTTTTTGGTTCCATTAAATTGAGGTAAAATTGTCTTTTCTATCTTAAAAAGATCTCACTCATTATCATCCCTAATTAGAACCTATAATCAAAACACACACATCACCACCTATGAGATATAAACAAAAAAGGTTAGAATTTGAAACAAAGGAGACTAGGGTTTGAAAATTGAATCATAATCCGAAATAAGATTGCCCTCATAAAAGAGTGAATAAGGTTCGAGCATAAAGAACATTTTATGAAGCTAGGATTTAAAAGTAGAATACATTCAGAACAAAGACAATTTAGAAAAGCCAAAAACTGAAAAGATATATAAAGAGTGAGACAAAATCAAAATTGAACTCATACTATATACGAAAAATATCAAGGACATTGAGATGTATATCTTCAATGTAAACTTAAAAATACTCTCCTCAAAGTGTCTTGGAAAGGATAATTAGACTAATGTACCCTCGATCTTCATATTTATAATTATGACTTCGATCTATGTTTCTTCATTATATATCTCTCCTTTTCGTGTATTTGAATATGTATTTTTTATTAGTGTGTTTGCCTTTCATTTAAACACTAGCCTCATGAGATGCACCCCCATCACTCCTTCCCGAGATAATATTCTTTCTCTCTTTTATAATGTTTCCAAATCTGTCTCTTGTAAATGGTGTTTGAGAGTAATGATGCAGAATATTTTCTACTTTAAGTTGTGATTATAATTGATAAAGAAAGACTTATCGATCACATCAATTCTGAAACTATTATTGAAAAAAAAGAACTCTCTTTATGTGGACTTATTTCACATTTTTTTAGCCTGTTTAGAAAATCGGAAGTAAACAAGATAAAAAAGAAAAAAAAATATAGTCCTAGTGTCCATGAGATCATGTTTCTCAAAATTATGGGTTTTTTTAAAGTGAAAATTAAGTTTGTTACATGAAAAAACTAGTAGTGGCATCTAATAATCTACTACTACATCTGGCATATTTAAGAACTATAGAACTTTTAGTTCAGGATCATATATTTACTTATTCAAATTTATTCTATTTTCTTCTTTAAAAAAATATCTTGTAAGTTAAAATAACAGAGTAGAAAGAAGTTGAAAATAATAAATATATATATATATATATATATATGCATTCATACTATATATCGTCACATAATTTTAGATGCAAATGCATGTTAGCTACGTCCCCCCTGCCCCCCAAGTCGTCGAAAAAGAGATGCATTTTCTTCACTGAACGATAAATCTGCAACTCCCATTTTCTGCTGTTAGTTGGAGTATTGGTGATCGAAGAAGCTACCTAAAGATCTCTGTACAATTGTAGCTTTCCCTACCCATTTCTCTAGAAAAAGATTCAACTTGTCAATTTGTCATGTAGATTTGGACAATATACATTGCATAACTTATCGCATCGGAAACAAAAACTTCTAGAAGTATCTAATATTCCATCTCATCTATGATCAATTTCAATTAAAGATGCACTTACACGTACAAGCTAGTGTTTAATTAAATATAACCTGCTTTTTGTAAGGATACATAGTTTAATTAAACTTTCTAAATCATTCCAATGTGATTTGAATATACAATTAGTATACTTCATTTCTTGATTATCTTAGTGGGAACCAGAAAGGAAAAAATAATTTTCCCTAAAGAAATCAACAAGAATACGTATTACAGTATTCACACACATCTGGAACGTATATCCATCTTCTCATCCCCGTATTAAATACAAAAATATTATGTTATGGTAAAATCATGTTTAAATAATAAAAAAGAAATCATAAAACGATATTCATATATAAATTAGAAATTAAAAAAAATAACTTTTTACTAATAAATTCAAAAAATATGGATAATAATAATAATATCTTATGATGATGATGAAGAAGAAATTAAAAATTAATTTTATAGCTGAGATTGAAGCGGTTAAAAAGTTCTGAATAACATAAAATATGCCCGCCCAAACCAAACCAAAAATAATTTGCCTTAACCACTCACAATATTTCGTGTTAAAAAGTTTCTCGTATGATATGAGTGAGATGTTAAACATAGCATGGGCATTTGGTCTCTTCTCTATCGTTGTTGGGCTTTGGTGGGCACATCCGCATGCGCACAAGGTTATACTTTACAATTACATGACATGAAAAAGGTTGGAAAATGAAGAGAAATAGCCATAAATGAACACTAGATGACAACACAGTACCATCCTAACTTCTTCTCTTGTTATTTATAATCATTATATATAATTAAATATTTTATGAATACAGCCTGTGTATGAGAACAGTGCATAACAACTATAAAATGGTTTAATTTTCTAGCAAAAAGTCTATTATTGTCCCTCCTGTTACATGTGGATTTATGTGGTCCAAAAGGAGACTACTTAAGTTTAATTACACGTTTGAGGCCCCCTCCCTCCTCTCTCTCGCTCTCCCTCCATATATATACACACACCAATGATCAAATTAAATCTTTTTTTTAAGTGATATGACTTTCTAGAAAAGCCGTGTGAGTATATTTTTAGCAAGAAATAAATATTGATAATTAGATATTATCATAAACAATCAACATTCAAACACATCAAGCAAGTTTTTTTTAAAAAAACCGACATAATTAGGATATTTGTCTTCTCAATGAGATTCTAAGGTATTCTTACAAGTTTTGATCATTTGAGTCGACTATATGACTAATTCTTGATTCGGGACTTATTTACACTTAAAACTCTTTATCTCTCTCCAATGATATATTATGAGAGAATCAAACTCAAATCATCTCCCACAAACTCAAAGTGTGTTGCTAACTAAACTATATTCATTTAGTATCATGTAAGTTTTTCATAAAGACATTATGTGATTCTAAAAAAATAATCACCATTAATGTATAATATAATTGCATAGTTTAGAATTATTTTTTTATCTTACATAAAAATAGTTTAATTTTCTTACTAAATATGTTTCATATCTATTTATTTCTAGGGTGATATCACTTTACTCCAATAAGAATTACTTTACTCAATAATAATTCTTTCTATTTTTATTATATTTTAACAACCCAACCATTAAATTAATAATTCTTATTGAACTTCAAAAGATACAAATCAACACTCACATATCTCCTTGCATGCTCTGCTAGGGTTTTTGTCAAACCCCAAAAAGAGTCGCCAAGGCTTCCTAAAGTTTTCTCTTTGATCTTTCACTAATAGTTTGTGATCTTTTATGAGGTTTTTGTACCGTTGCTTGGTGTGCTGTTGGAGAGGAGTAAGAAGGTGTGGGTTGCAAATAGAGTAGAGGAATATGGAAGGAAGGTGAAAGAAGGTTGATGGAGGAAAGGATGAGGATATTGTTGTGTTACCAGAAGAAGAGAAGGAGAACTAAGGTGGAAGTGAGACGGTGGAGGATTATTGGTGGGTTGGAAAGGTCCTTTCACAAGGATCAGTGAATGTGAAAGCTTTCAAAAGCACAATAGTGTGGGCTTTCATGAAAACATGGGTGTATGGAGGTTAGAGACATCGACCAAAACCCATACTCTTTTAGATTTTTTTTTCAAAAGAAAGATATGGAACTCATCCTTAATATGGCCCGATGGAATTTTAACCATAATTTGGTGATCATTGAGAAGATAGAGAAGGATAAGAATCTAGATATGGTGGACCTTTCTAAGTGCCCTTTTTAGGTTAGGATTTATGATCTCCCAATCAGCCAAAGAACAAAGGCGGTGGCGATGTGCATTGCTAATACTGTAGGGGAGTACATGGAGTGGGATGAATCAAAGGAGAATAGGCTAAGGAGATCTATTAGGGTTCGTGTGAAATTGGACGTGACAAAATCATTACAAACATGTTTGAACATGAAATTTGAGAAAAAGGACCTATTAAAGTGTGATTCAAGTACGAGAGGTTATGTAACTATTGCTATGGGTGCAAACGTCTAGATCACCAACTAAGACTCTGTAATTTGTGGGATGAAGAACACACTGATGAAGGAGGAGATAACTTACCTTTTGGTCCTCATATTAGGGTGTCCCCAGAAAATAATATGGTGATTGAAGGAATCAGTAAGGAGGTGTTAGTTGAAGAAGTTAGGAGGAAACTAACAAATGAAGGGGAGAGGAGCAAAATGAGGGCATTGATAATAGGCAAGAGCTAGGCTTATAAATTGAAGACGTAATTGATTCACTGTTAAAATTCCAATTGTCCAATGAAGAGAGTTACAACAAGAAGAATGAAGTGGTCAAGGAGAAGGTGGTAGAGGAAAGAGAATGTATTTGGTCAACAAGTGCTAATTCCAAGGAGGTGGCAAAAAAAAGAAAGCAAGCACTGAAATAATAAAAAAAAATGACACATATACATGATGTGCAGGTCCCCAAGACTATGAATATTCTTGTTTCTTGCCCAATTACAAGAGAAAATATTTGCACTTAAAGAAAATAGAAGCGCCATGGTCGAAGTAGGGAGGGGAGAAGGAAAAAAAAAAGCCAAAAATCGAGCCAAGGAAACAAAAGATGAGAGGATGGATATTAATAACGATGGGGGACTAGAGCAGGGAGACCGAAAGAAACACCACACTCACTCTGACAGGGTGGAGCTTGCAACGCAAGCCAGTTAAGAATCATGAAACTATTGTGTTGGAATTATAATGGGTTGGGCCACTTAAATTTTAAACTTTGTACGAGATAGGGTTTGGAAGAAGCTGAAGGGATGAAAGGAGAAAGCTTTGTCAAAATCAAGTTGAGAAGTCCTTATAAAATTTGTTGTTCGATCAATCCTTATATGTGATAGGTTGTTTTATGTTGCAAAAGTCGATTTGTGAGGAGATAAAAGGTCTCACGGCAAGGTTCTATTGGGGGGATATTAAAGGGCAGTAAATTCATTGGATGGGTTGGAAAAAAACTCACAAGAAATAAAAAGGAGGAGATCTTGGTTTTAGATTTGTTAAAGCTTTTAACAAAGCTTTGCTTGCAAAATAGTGGTGGCAACTTATGACATAGGAGACATCTTTGCAAGCTAGGCTTATGAAATCTAAATATCATCCATATGGGTCTTTATGGGAATCATGAAAAGGATACATGTCGAGCTTCAATTGGTCTAGTATATTTGAAGCGAAAGGTATCTTGGACGAAAGTTGTCTGTGGAGTATTGGCGATAGAAGAGCTGTTGACTTTAAAGGAGATAAATGGTCCCCAAAACTCCAAGGGGTTGAATTCTAACCCATGAAGCCACTCAGGTTCCAGAAAAAATAAAGGTCAATGAGTTGATGAAGTAGGATGAATTTTCATGAAATAAGAAATTGTTATCCCTTTTTTTATATTTCAATAGTGGAATGTATTGAATCTATCCCACTTAGGTGGACCATGGAGACAAACAGATTGTATGGGGAACACACATCCAATGGAATCTATATCGTTAAATCTGGATATTTTGTGGCTAATTCAAGATGGAACCCAACAAAATCAACTTTAAGAAAAAGAGGGAGGTTTTGTGGAAGAACATATGGATAGAAGATGCATTACCAAAATGAAAAAATTTGGCCTGGCGAGCTTCTTTCAAATATCCTCCAAGTCAGGTCAAATTTAAGGAAAAAGAGGATTTAAGTGGATTCCCTATGTCCCATGTGCGAGTTGGAGGACAAAACAATCATACATGCACTTTTAACTAGCAGAGAGGCTCAGAAAGTGCGATTTGCATCCCCATTAAGTCTAAGATTTAATAATTTTGATTTTGATGATTTTAAGCAGTGGGTGGAGTTTGTGATTGACATAACAGATTAGGATTCTAGAGCAATGGTGTTTGTGATCTTGTGGGCAATTTGGTACATTAGGAATCAACGTGTTTCCCAAAATAAGAGGATGGAGGTTCAACATGTGTTGAGTAAGATGGCTTCTGTTTTGCCATCAGGGGAAGATGTTACAATGGCTCAAGAATCGAATCTGATTCCAACCTATTGGAAAGCACCACCACTGGGCATTTTGATGATAAATTTCGATGCTGCTATGAAAAAGGAGGTAGGAACGGACTTGGGATTCATTGTGCGTGATTCTGAAGGTTTGGTGCTTGCGCCAGCCTCTTATGTTTATTCAGTCCATGCTCTAGCCTAGGGAGGTTGATGTCTTTGCCTTTCGATGGTCAATTATCATGGTAATAGAGTTGTTATTGTCTGATGCTTGATATGAAATAGATTGCCTACACATGGTACAATAGTGGAACAAGAAGGGGGTGTAGGAAAATCACTCTTCTATGGCATTGCAGAGGATAGTAGGAGATTTCTTGTTAATTCACTTAGAAAAGAGTTCTTATTCACTAAGCGATTAAGGAACCAGACATCTCAATGTTTTGCATCTTTAGCTTTTACTTTTCATGATGTTTGTTGGATTAAGGAGGTCTCATTTTAGCTGGACCAAATCATAGCCAATGATGTATGTTATTTAAATTTTCATCATCAATAATAATTCAACTTTACCCAAAAAAAAAATAAGTCTTATTGAATAGATAACATCTATAATTTTTCACAAAATTTCAAAACTATTTGCTAATCAGTTAAATGAATTTAATCTACATATAGTATATTTTAATAAGTTATAACTTTTTTTTACACAATAAGCTATAACTTATAAAAATAACTTACACAAGTTATACCAACATTTATACTACTTATAACTATATAAAATATGATTATTTTGTAGATCCAAGCATTGAACTACAATTATATACTCTCTTTGATTATTTGTGTCATGTTTTAAGATTTAAAATTGTAATAATGTAATCAAAGAGCCTTTATTTTAATATTTTGTAATATATATTATGTCATTTTAATATATATTAATGGGAAATGAACAATTTTCTATTAATTAATAGAAAATTTAGGATTAATTGTATTTTTTACTCCCAACTTTTTATTTTTTGACGAATTTTATTCCAACAAATTAATTTAACGCATTTTACCCAACTTTTAAAAAACTTGCAAATTTTACACTCGATCACTATCATTAATAAGCACAAAATTTGGGGTAAATGTTGCCAAAAAAAATATTAGGGGCAAAAATCATCAAAAAATAAAAAAAAGTTGGGTGCAAAATTTATTCAAAAAATAAAAATATTTGGGATAAAAAGTGAAATAATATAAAATACGCCAAATTAATTTGTTAGGGGTAAAAAGATTGTCAAAAATTTAAACTTAGAAGAAATAAGTGCAATTAAGTCAAAATTTTATGAATACAATCCATATATTCTAAAGGCTAAATATGTTTTTGATAATTGATATATACCCAAATTTTTCGTTTGATCCCTGATAAATTTTTCATTCGCATTTGTTCCGTGATATTTGAAAAGTTTTATTTTAGATATCTATCGTTAGTTAAGTGATGATGTGTCTATTAAATATTTGATAACCGTTAGTATTTGTTTCAAAATAAAATTTAAATTTTATGACGGTTAAAACTGCCATAATCAATTAAAGTAAAAAAAACAAATAAATCAAACATTGAGAAGGTCCTTTCCTTCTCCCTCCTCTTCTGCAACCACCTTCTCCTCTACATCGTCGCCTTCAACCACTCCCACGTCTTTTGTGTCTCCGTCAGTGCTTATTTGCAGTGGGCCCCTACTCCACCACCAGTGTGGGCTTCCTCCGTGGCAATCGCATGTCCCAAATCTCCAATGCTAGATTCCCGCACACGCCTTCCCCACCAAGGGAGACACGGTGGAGCTTGTCGAAACCGTTGTGTTACCAACGTAGTAACCATTGGATTCTTCTTGAAGGCCTCTCCCATCAGCAACAAACCTCTTATTGAAGGAAACAACAAAGACGACAATGATGGTACCATGTCGCGGCATCGCTTTCCAATAGAAGCCACAGTGCTGCAGAAGATGAAAATGATATGGAGAGGCTGCTGGAGGACCATGGGATTGGAGGAGTTCAAGGATGTTGTCGTTGAGGGTTACGACACGACACTGCTTGTTGGGTACGGCTGGAAGGAAGGGATGAGGATTGGGAGGAACGCCAAGGAGGATGTGAAGGTGGTGGAGATCAAATGGAGAACCGTTAAGGAAGGATTAGGGTTTGTTGGTGATGCTCATGTCGCACTCGTTCTAAGCAACAATGAGAAAGACAACAACAAGAAGGAGAAGATTTAGAAAAGCGAGAAGGAGAAGGTTGTTAGGATTGTTGGGGGAAGAGATGTTAGGATGAAGGGTAGTGTTGTGTCTAGGATTGGAGATGATTATCTTGTTTTGGTGCTTTTAAGGAGTGGAAAGAAGGTCAAAGTCAAGGTTGGTGATGTTGCTGAATTGGGTTCTAAGGAGGAAGTTATGTGTTTGAGGAAATTGAAAGAGTTGAAGACTCAGTACAAGGATAAAGTGTTAAAGAGTAAGCACAATAGGGTGAGGTGAAGGAGAAGAGAGGGGATGCTTGATTTATTTATTTTTCACTTTAATTGATTTTGACGGTTTTTAATCGTCAAAAAATTTAAATTTGATTTTGAAATAAATATTGGTGATTTTTAAATCATCACAAATCGTGTTATCAAATATTTAACGAACACATTATCACTTAACTGACAACAGGAATCTAAAATAAAACTTTTCAAATATCAACAACAAATGTGAAAGAAAAATTTATATTAACTTTTAATTATTAGAAATTTATTAATTACCTCTTCAATTTAGTTGAGTGTTCACAAATCTCTATATGATAATTATATTCCATTTTTTCTTAAAAAATAATTATGTTCTATTTGAATTTTTTTGGGGAATGCAAATTCCCCATCTCGTATGTTCTGTATAAAATATTATAGACAACACTAATAGTTAATTAATATTTTCTTATCATTAACGTACGACTTTTTTAATCTTATAAATAAGCTACCACCATATAAATGTTAGCCCAACAACATGCAAGCAAGTCACATTTATGTACTATTAGTTGTACATTATTTAATCATTGAAGGAATTAAATTAACTTCTTTAATGTTATATGTTAAGAACGTTTCTTTAATAATTTAACAATACTTAAATGAATGAAAGAATAGTCAACATATATGTTTAACGGAATTATTTTAACTTAATCAGTAATTTTGACATTAAATATTATTTAGCACTTGCATTAAATACTTAGAAAAAAATATTTTTATAATAGTTTCATTAAATTTGAATACGGTGTTGACTTTTTTAAAAAATAGATAAAAATAAAAAATTATTTATGTAAAAATGTGATATAAAACTATTTATAAAAAATGAGAAATTTTACTTTTTTTACATTAACTGTAATTATAATTAATATAAAAATGACTTAATGCATTAATTATAGGCGACACGTTTAATGAAAAGTCATTTTTTCATGGATTATATATATAATTAATGTAGAAATTCATTTTTTATATTGATTAAAG
The DNA here is from genome assembly GCA_013407115.1 of Glycine latifolia. Classification (NCBI taxonomy): domain Eukaryota; kingdom Viridiplantae; phylum Streptophyta; class Magnoliopsida; order Fabales; family Fabaceae; genus Glycine; species Glycine latifolia. Next base: position 32,813,950 of record CM023941.1, read on the forward strand.
ATATAATTGATGTAAAAAATAAAATCACTCATATTATATAAATAGTGTTCATAGTACACCTTTTACGTAAATAGTTTTTTTAATCTTTTTTGTTATAAAAAAGTTATCATAGTTTCTGTAAAAGAAAAATACTTGTAATTCCTACTAAAAGGGAATAAAAATAAAAATAAAAAACTCAAATTATACCAGCCGGTGGACCTATGGCTTGGGCACCCACACCGTCTATGTTTGGCGAACAAAAACAAAAAGTTGATGGAATTGAATAATAAAATAATGCATTGCATAGAGAAGAAACAGTGGACAATGACCAAGCAAAGGCTACAACAGCAAGACACCTGTGAGAGCCCACACATCTACTTGCTTGCTTATCGTAAATTAATAAATAGGGAAAGCCACAAAATGAAACAAAGTTGGTCCTCGAAGCAGCCAAGTTGCCAAGTGCATGAACTTGGAGTTGTAGTAGTACAATCCAGTACTGACCCATGTTGACGAGCCATTCTCTAACCGAGCAAGTTGGTGTGTATTCAATCATTAAGATGTGAAGACCAACAGAGTCTAATTGTTAGAATGTTAGGTAATTGTATCATAATTAAAACATTTCACATTAATAAGTCAACATGCAGTTGTATGTTAGTCAAATATATACCTTCCCTTTCTAATTTATTAGTCCTACTACACACTTTATCTGAATTTATATAAGGTTTAAATTTATTTTTTCCAGGTAAATTGGTGTTTTTCTATTTATAATTTATATGTTTATTTTTTAATTTTAGTGTCTATAAGTAGTTGATATTTTTTCAATTTTAGCTCTTGTAATTTTTTTTCATTTATAATTCTTGTAAGTTTGTGATTTTTTTAATTTTAGCTTATTTAAGATTCTAATATTTTCATGTATAATCTTCATAAATTTGTATTTACAGAAATTAAAATTAAAAAATATAAACTTATAGAAACTATAAATAAATAAAATATCTTACAAAGATCAAAATTAAAAAAAACACAAATTAACATAAACTAAAAATACACAAAATAATTTACAGGACCAAAAAAATATATATATATAAACTAATAGGACACAAAAATATTTAAGTCTTTACATAATTACACATTTAATCACTATTTTTCCTATTAAAAACATATTTTATTTTAAAAAATTAAAAGGACAATTAAAAATATACCTCTCTTTCTTTCTATTCTTTGTTTTCTCTACAATTACCTATGCAATAGGGTTAAAATTATGTGTGTCACTGTCTTTTTACAGATTTGGCTTCAACAAAACCAAGTTGGAGTATGGATTTCTTACTAATTTATTCTTTCATGCTCCCACATTAATAAATTAAATCCACTAGCGTTCACAAAGTAAAAAATAATGTGTGAATATTAAATTAAAGAGAAATATTAATAACATAATTTTTTAACACACTCTTTTTTTAGTCCTAGTAATGACCATTTTAAAAATACTAATAAATAAATTAATAAATATTTTTCAACTAGAAATTAGAATGGAAGTGCACTAGAAATCAAAGAATATATTTGGAAGTGAGGTTTGGGAAGAAAATGTAGGAGACAACCATTTTTTAATTTTAAATTTAGCGAATTATATAATGTTTGTAAAAACAAATGAAATATTATGACATTAAATTTACGGTAATCTATTGTTTAAGATTTCCATTTTAAAAATTAATAAATTAGAAATATTTATTATAAGTGAAAAATTTAAATAGATAGTCGAGTTCTTTTAGTAACTGTCCCTTATGGTTATTACAAAAGACGTATTATATATAAAACAACATATATTCTTAAAGTGTCAAAATAATTAAGTTTAGATGAGAAATAAAATCAAGGGTAAAATTAAGTAGCATTTTATTTATATATCTATGCAAATGTTGTCTTGAATACCATATATATGATAAGTGCCTTTTTTCAATTATTGTAAGTAGTATTAACACGTGTTAGCTAGGGAAACTGTATCTCAATATAACTTACAAATTATGATGTATTGGGAACAATTGTTTGATCGTTGAAACTTGTGAATTTCTATTTTTGGTCTGACGATTATGTCAAAATATTTAAATATATAGAAGAAACGAAAAATAGGGCAGAAGCTTTAATTTATAATAACCTTAGAGTTTCATTATAACAAATATTTTTTAATTTAATAATTTCTAAAATAAAAAAAAATAACTTAAAAAATATTTCATTTTTTTATTCTCTTTATTATTATTTTTCATTTTTGTTTTCTAGGTCAAATATATTGTTAATCTTAGTTAATGGAAAAGAATTAACAATCCGATACCATTACTCTCTAGTTGATATAGAGGAAATAAAGGGGAAACCAAAGGTGGAAGAGATTTTAAAAAATAAATAAAAATAGGCCTTACCTGTACAGAATTTCTTTTCATAATTGTGAAGAAATGAGGAGAAATGAACAGTGAAAGCTAGTCCTTTCACTTGCAATCAGACACGTTGTTTTCGATGTGTGAGCATCCGTTCGTTTTCAGTCTTCACAACCAAGGATTATACTTATAATAATAACAATAATAATTATAATTTATTTTCATTTAATATTAATTTTTTATCTATTAAATTACTTTAATTCAATTATTTTTTTACTCTGTTTCACTCTAATTCTCTTCGACTAAATAATCTCTATTTCTCAATTTTTTTCTTTTTTTCTCTTATTGTTTATTCACTTTCATTCCCTTTTTTCTTCTTCTTTAAAATAAACACACCATTAATCTTAATAGATGAAAAAGAACTAACAATTCACGAGGAGTACACTTTTTTTTTCTCTACATCTGATAGCTTTGTCCTGTGACTTTAGACTATGGCGGCTACCAAAGACAGATGCACGTTATATTTTGTGGAGGCAATTTCCTCCATAAGTTTTTTTTACTTGTTAATATATGAAAAAAAGAATATTTTGCCCCTATTCAAAATTTGATGTTGCCCCCGCCCCCGGAGTAGCTATGGTCAATTGTTAAAGCCCAAAAAAAACATGACATTCAATAAAACAAAAAACTGCATGCAAATTGTTTTGTGTAAAGCTAGATATTGACATATCTTAAATATGGATGATGCATAAGAAGATGAAAGCCTGAAGTTCAAAAAGTTTCAAATGCCTATCACTTTTAAGTTGAATTATTTTATTAAGTAATTGATAGACAACTTCAAGAGCTAAACAATAGATTTATGGATGTGAACACTAAGTTGCTTTTTTCATAACAAGCTTAAATCTAAGAGATTCATGTTTTGTATTCGATAAGAAAAAAAATAATTTGTTTGACCAAGTTTTATCCATTAGAATTTATTCCTATAGAACTCCTTGTGCTTGAAAGTCAAATTGAATTTTTTTATAAAAAATGTTCGATTTAATGATCAATTTTTAAAGTTAAATACAATTACTGATCTTTCTCAAATGTCGATAAAAAAAAATGTGTATTCAATGATATACTTACTTATGAATTTAACTTTAATTGTGTATCTCATAACTGCAACCATTAGAAGATGTTGTTTTCTGTAATGAATTTTGTAAAAAATAGAATGCATAATCATATAGGAGATAAATAGTTGAATAATTGTTTAATTACATATAAGAGAGATAAATCATATAACATTTTCAAAATATGAAAATGTATAAATGATAATTATAATATGTAGAATATAAATATTTTAAATTTCTTTCATCATGATATATGTATTTTGTAAAATCTTATTGTTTTATTTCTGTGAAAACATAAATTATTTTTCCCCCATTCAAAAAAATTTCTGGATCCCAGCTGGCGGCTACACGCACACATACAATTTATATATGTGCAGTCAAGGAGAAAAATATAATATAAATCTATTTTTTAATTCTTTAAAATACAGTAAGTTTTTATTTTAACCTGTATAAAAATTATATTTATTTTAATTCTGATATTCAATAAAAATATTGTGATTTTAATATCTTGCCAAAAGTTAAAATATATATATATATATATATATATTTTAAGAATTAAAAATATTTTTTAAAATTATAATTAGAACAAAAATATTTCAAGAATTAAAAATGTATTTAAGTCAAAATCATACATGATTTGCTTTTAAATGAATTTAAAATAAATTATATATATATATATATATATATATATATATATATGTGTGTGTGTGTGTGTGTGTGTGTAAACATGAATACTACCTCAGGGAAAAAAACAAAGACATGGATATATGGATATATGTAAGCCAAGTAAACAAAAGTGGCTCTTCGGGGTAGAAATGGTTAGTATCTATACTCTCGTTGACTCACTATGTTGAAATTATCACCTTACCTTATCGTTTGTCTGGGGATTTCAGAGCAAGAGAACATTTTTCTTGGTAACATGAAGTGCGTACGACTTAGTAGAATATTAAAGATAAAATATACTTAATATTTTTTTCAGAAGGATTAAATGTATTTTTTTGCCTTATTGGTTTTGATCTTTATAATTTTTTTATCTTTGTATTTTTTGTTTTGTTTGATCATTGTTTTTTTTAGTCCTTGTAATATATTATTTTTTGTCCTTGAAATACTTAGATGACTTGCTTTTAGTGTATATCAAATATTATTCAAAGAGAATAATTCAAAATAAACAAAACATTATAGGGAATAAAATGAAAAAAAAATAGATATATTACATTGCCTAAAACAAAATGATGATAAGAATCAAAACCAAAAAAAGATTTTATAATAAGGACAATTTAAAAATATCATAAGGATCAATACAAAAAAAAACAATATATTATAAAGATAAAAAATATATTTAAATTTTTTTAGAATTATTTTATATTGAACATAAGGTTCTATCCGTTTAACTAACTACTTCAGTCTAGAAAAAGAGTCAGCTTAAACTAAGTGTTAAACAAAGTCAACATTCAAATACTTCTAGAACAACTAATGACAAGATATTTACAATGCATTTACAGAGGAAACAACCTCAATTCAATTTTGATAGAGTAACATTATAAAAGGTCTGAGAAGATGATATCTATATGAGAAGGGGAATCTTGATATTCATAGACAAGGATGGTTGCCCTAAAGATAAGTGCTTGATACTAACTTTGGTGGGTTAGTATCTATTTATAGTCACATCTAGACATGAAATACAAGAATCCATTTAAAGTATGCTACTCTGATCAAAATCAATTGCAAGGCTAACTTAACATTTTTTTAGAGAACTTAATAACCAGACAAAACTAATGTGATTGCTTGGAGGGTGTGTGGAATTTCTTAAAAGGACACTACCTCTTAAATGCGATTAGTATTTTATCACAAAATGTGTGTTAAAGTGGATTTGAGAATTTTATTTTATCATTGAAAGTTGGTAATTACATAGACAAATATGTAATAAACTTTTTAATCAATTACTTTAAAAAATATATTGACAATACTTAAAAAGTTATTACTAAACTAGTTACCAAGAATACAAACTAAAGTAAAAAAAAAAAAAAAAAAAAGTAGTCAGAGACATTGTTGGAGCTCATAAGGTGCAAGAAGTGGAACGCCAAAAATATGTTTTTCCCGTACTACCTTTGACTGCTGGATAGATTATTGCATAATCACCATAATGCATAGATAAATATTTTCTTCAGTATTTTTATTTTATTTTTATAGATGGCACATAAATTTTAGAAGTATAATAATATTAATGATTATATTAAAATTATTTTTAGTTTTTTATAGGCAAATTGAAATATAATTAGTTATCTAACCATGGCATAAGATATAAGATATGGAGACGACAATAACCCATAATAAAAACATATTTTAAAAAGTTTACAATATAAGTGATATTTATTAACATATCTAATTACAATTTAAACTTTTATTTATTTATCAATTGAAAAGTATACAAAAAATGTTGATTATCATTTCTTTAATATTTTACATACTTACTAAAATAATTTTAATTTCTATAACACAGCAATTTTAGACTTCTATCATGATTTTTTATTGGTTAATTAACAATGTAAAATTTGTTACACTAACAATAATATATAGAAATTAAATTATGAACTAAGAGTAAATAGTACATGCTTGTAAAAGATTTTTATATTATATTCAATTCAATTATAAATTTTGGTATGATTTAATTTGTCTGTTTTTATATGAAAGGTGTTTTTTAAAAAGGAAGTTATGAAGGTGTTTATGCTCTTGAATTACGGTTGGCACGTGAGACACCGCGATTGGTCCTTTTGGTTTATATAATTTTAAAGAAAACTGTGTTGAAATTTCATAACTTTTAAGATATGACTATACCAAAGTTAGTTCTTAAGAAAGAAGGGAAGGAACTAGGAAGAAAGAAACACTAAGAAATTACAAATGAGATGGTTTTTCTTTATTATATAAAATGATTTTTTTATTTATCAAATGATATGTTAAACAACAAGAATTAACTTGTTTTCTCTTATAATACATAACATTGTTGAGAATGTTCATTCCTTCAATATTTGGTGTAAGACTCAAGTTTGATAAAAGTTTTAAGGTGTTGGAACTCTCATTTCGTACAAGGTTCATGGGTCACACTTTTTGAGTTGTTTAATGTTTCTTCATAATTGATGATCTAGAACCTTTCATCTTTTCCTATATAAGGATAGCTTGTGTGGGATTTTAAAAAAAAAGAAAAAAAATTTGAGAATACCTCTAGAGAAAAGTTTGAGAGTAAGACCTTTTTAGGGAAGTTTGAGTCAATACCACCATTGTAGGTGAGGTTTGAGTGTCTTACCATTTATTGATAAAGTTTGATATCTTGTACCTATTATTTTTATAATAGAAGTTTGATTCTCAATTAATATCTTGTGGGTTTTTACTTCTTCACTTTGAAAAAAAGTTTTCTCATGTTAAAAGTTTATTGTGTTCTTCTTTATCTTTCTCATTTATGCATTTTTATTTTCGCTTTTGCATTGAATTTGAGGGATCACGTGTAACACCCCGTATGCATCCGGTTTGTTAACATTCAATTACAGTCATTAAGCGCAACAATTAATTAACACAAATTAATTAAGAAAGCAACTAATGAGAATGACGTCCCCATACGTCAATAATAAAAATAATTATACATTATGCATGGTGAGTACACATAAACGTAAAAACTATACATCGATTTTGTTCTCCCCTCAAGAATGGGTTACAAAACACGTGTATATACATATCAAAATACAGAGCTAACATGCTCCAAAAATAAACTTAGGTTCACTCTGAACCCATCCCGGCTCGGCCTCTCATCCGAAATCCCTCGGACTGCCTTGCTACCCAGGCCTCTTGCCCCGGGATCCGCCGTCCTCTTTGTGCTCATCACCTGCAATTACATAGAATCCACAACCGGGTGAGATAATAATCTCAGTAAACTCCGGGTTCTGGAAGGCTCATCCTTCCCCGGGTTCACTTTCATGATACATAGTATCAAAACAGACATTACACAAGCTAGCCATCCCGGCTTTCATAAAATACATCACATGTACATAATCACACAGATATACAAGAAAAGATCATCCAACTTACTGGGCACATACTTTGTATATCGTTGCCTGAGGAAGACCATCCAACTTAATGGGCACATTCCCTCAGGGTTCTGCGTGAACGTATATGGCTCTTCCAAGAGAGGTTCATCCAACTTAATGGGCATGCTCTCTCAGGGTTTTCATATATACTAATTGACCACTTAAAGTTGTTCCACATCACTTTGGCTCTAAGGGAAGTCCATATTTGTCCATTCTACTAACCAGAGAATCTCATACATCACAACATATCATCACAGTGCAAATGATATACATGTTCTCAATCAAAAGCAGTAACACAAAATTTCAATACATGCACCATGACATACAATAACCACCACTCCCCTGGAGTGTGGTGGAACACCGTCAAGGAGAAGAACTTCCAAGAACAGAGAGCTTACCTGCTCGGAGTGTTACACTAGCTCTCTCGGCCTCGTGGTCACAACCACCCTTACCCTCTGTATCAAGCTCTGCAAAACATGCAAGACACATAACGGTTATCAACCGTTGCATGCAAGCCGTCCATGACGGTCATCAGCCATTGCATGAAAGGAAATCTATTCTTTTTCAGAAGGACCAAGCTCAATTCCAGCTCTAGGTCATAAATCTTCTCAGCGTAAAACTTAACTAATTGGTAGAACGTAAGCATCTTACCCTTTTAAACTTCCCAGGAAGGTTATAGGACAGCCTCTCAAGTTCGACTGTCCTTAAAAGCCTTCTTTTCCTTAGAGTCAAACTCACAAAAGTTCTCGAAGAAGACGATCTCTCTGTCGGAGGATTTTCAGAAGGATCAAAGGTTGTAACTTAGCTAAGAGATGGTTCCTCTCATCTTTCCAATTACATGCAGAAAGGGTTCTGGATAAAGGTGAGTGGTTATGAAGTTCCTCTCACTTGGTATGGAGAAAACAGAGAGAGGAAGAAGACGATAGTGTTGGCGTTGAAATATGGGGAAGAGGTCTATATAAAGGGCTCTGGCGCGTGTGTCACACGACAATAGTGCCAGCTGTCAAAACAGCTTGTCATCAACGTACACATTGTCGGGTTCAGATTACCCATCAAGAGCCTACCTTGTCTGACTTTGTAACAGCCCGTATGCATCCAGATTGTTAACATTCCATTATGGTCGTTAAGCGCAGTAATTAACTAACAAAACTAATAAGGAAACGACTAATAAAATGACGTCATCATACGTCCTCAAGGAGATAAAAGCTTTGCATTATGTATGGTAATAATTCAAAAGTTTACAAGTCTATAAGACTCCAGATACAATATCCCTTAGGGCTGGGTTACAACATGCGTAAATACATAGCCAAAAGAGAGCCACACGCTCCAAAAGAATGGACTAAGGTTCACTCAGAACTCGTCCCGGCTCGACGTCTTGTCCGGAATCCCTCGGACTGCCTCGCTACCCGGGCCTCTTGTCCCAAGATCCGCTGTCCTCCCTGTGCTCATCACCTGCAGTAACACATAATTCTCTAGCCGGGGTAAGACAATAATCTTAGTAAACTCTGGGTTCTGGAGGGATTTTCCTTTCCTGGGTTCACTTCCACGATACAAAGCATCAAAACGGCATTACACAAGCTAGCCACATCAAAACGGCATTACACAAGCTAGTAATCCCGGCTTACAAAAGAACACATCACATGTATATAATCACATGAATATAACAAGAGAGATCATCCAACTTAATAGACACATTCCCTTGTATATCTTTGCCTGAGGAAGATCATCTAACTTAATGGGCACATTCCCTCAGGACTTCGTGCAAACACCCTCTGAGGAAGATCATCCAACTTAATGGGCACATTCCCTCTGGGTTCCGTGCGGACATATATGGTTCTACGTCCATATTTGTCCATTCTACTGGTCAGAGAATCTCAAATATCACAACAAAGCAATCATAGTGCAAATCATATACATGTTCTCAAACAGAAAGCAGTAACACCTAATTTCAATACATGCATCATGACATATAACAATCATCACTCCCTCGGAGTTTGGTGGAACACGATCCAGAGAAGGACTCTCAAGAACAGAGAGCTTACATGTTCGGCGTTCCTCGCTGGTTCGTCCACCCTCGTGATTTCGAACACCATGATCTTCAGCGTCGCGCCCTACATACATGCATGCAAGAAATCAATAATGGTTTTCACCTGTTGCATGTAGAGGAACTCGATACATCTCCAGATTACCAGCATAAGTCACCCACAGGCGAGATGCAGAACCCCAAAAGGTTCATCATAACTAACCCAAAATCGATAACAGTTACATTCTAAGGTTGGACCGGCGCCTCTTACCTCTAAGGTTGTTAACGAGTCTAGAGAGCTGTTTCTCAAGCTCGAACGCCCTAAGAATCACCTTCTCTTCTCTAGGCTCGAAGCTTCCATTTGTTCGTTAATAGCGGAAACGGAGAAGGAAGAGAGAAGGAACGCATTTTTGGTGAAGGATAGAGGGAGAAAAATGAGCATGCACGAAATAACTCACACGCATGTTATTTAAACACTTTGTGGGTTAACGCACGTCGCATAAGTCACTAAGTTAATTCGTGTCACTCCAGTGACCAGATAGTCAGCGCGGATCACGTGCGTAGGGTAAGCTTGTGAAAGTACCAACTACCGGGTTGGAGAGTCAGCGCATACGACTTTCCATTGGTAAGTGTAACCCAGACAACCCTGTCCGGGGTCCCACCCTAGCCATCACTACCCGACCTCATTCGGGTTCTTGCTTTGTTACTTCATGAGTCCGAGGTTCCGTCCTCCCCGATCTCGTCCAACCTAAACCGCGATTACTTACTCGGTAACTCGTACGGAAAGGATACATGAGTTCGTTCGAGGTCGCCACTCGGTAGCTCGAAGGAAAAGAAGACACGAGCCATCCGGGATCGCTACCCGGTCACTCTTTCCTTGTAAATACTAACACGCTCAGTACGAACCCGGCTTTAAAAGGTTCTATTTACACCCCTCCCTTATCCGAGTTTGAATTTTTGCACCCCTTCCTTGTATGACACCCAGGTCACACAAATCCGGATTAGTCACAGGGTCATTATCATAATTATACTTATTACTACTTAATTACAACATTATAACGTTAAAGTGGCATGTGGACACCCGAGACCTTACAGACTTTGTCTGACCTTGTTTGGGTCTAACTTGACACCATGTCGAACCCAAGGTTCCACTCTCTTCTGACCTTATCCGACATCATCCGATCTCGTCCGAGTTCCTACCTTGGCACTTAACAAGTTCAAGGTTCCGCCTTCTACCGAGATCACTACTCGGTAGCTCGAAGAAAAGAATATATGATCTCATTCGAGATCGCTACTCGGTAGCTCAAAGGAAAAAATATACGAGCTCATCCGAGATCTCGGTAGCTCAAAGGAAAGAATATACGAGCTCATCCGATATCGCTACTTGGTAGCTCTTTCCTTCTTTATCCGGGTTCCTATACCTTCATCAGCGCTTCCCCCCCTCGTCAGCATTGCCTCAAAAGGCGCTGTTATCTTATGAAGTGTCTACCCGGTCATGCTAATCCGGGTTCCTTGTTGACACTAGTTTAAGGAGCGCGAACCCGGATTTGTGGTAGGGTCGTTATTATCATAATCACCATGTAATAATAATACTTTTAATATTAAAGTACCACGTGGACACCTGAAACTTTACACCACGTCCCAACAAACATATATTTATATTTCAGCAAGAGTTCAACTTAAAGTACAAAAAATAGTAATAATAATACAAATAGCTCAAATCTTTCAAGTACAGTCAAATTTTCAGTGTCTTCTTCCATTTAAAGATGAAAAAAAGGCTTAATTAATGTCACTTTTGGTCATTATATTTTGCTTTGGTACATTAAGTTTTAAAAAAATTATTTTGGTCTTTTATATTTTCAAAATATATTATTTTAATCCTTTTTTCAATATTTCGTTAGAAATGTTAGTGTTTTGTTAACTTTTAACTTTAAAATTTAAAAAAAAAAACCAAAATGATACATTTTGAAAACATAAAAGACCAAATGAGCCTATTAAAACTTAACATACAAAAATGAAATAACTACAAAATATAATGAATCAAAAGTGACATTAAGTCTTTTAAAATAATTAACTTTACATAGTAATGGGAAAAAACCATCACTATCTTTATTTTAATTTTTTTAAAAATAAACAACTGAAAAAGTTTCATCTCCTCCAACCGGTTCCTGATCTGAAAAGGTAAAAATGTAGCACCACAAAGATCGAATAGAGTCAACACATAATCTCGTTGGAACCACGCCTAAAATTTTGACCACATAGAGAGGTTGCGACGGAGACATAAGCTAGGGCGGGACAATGATCTTTTTTGGGTCGATAATGAGCAATGGAGCGGCGAAAGGAGAATGAGTTCTTATCATTGTGTTTGAGAATAATTAGTGATGAAATTATTATTGTTGTTAAATGATTAATTTGAATGAAGAAAATAACACTAATAATAATGAGAGTAAAGGTTGTTGTTCGTGATTTCATATCCATTTTTTCTTCACTTACTTAGTTATTTTTAATTTTTTAGATAAATAAAAAAAAGATAATGACAATAGTTGTCACTATGTTAACTTAATTATTCTAAAATTTAAAACATTAACGAACACTAAGTTTTTAATGAAAAAATGAAAAAAAATACTAAAATAATACTTTTCAAAAATATAAAAGACCAAAATGAAACTTTTAAATCATAATATAACAAAGTAAAATAACGGTGAAAACATAATGGATCAAACATAACATTAAATCATTTTAAAAGTTAAAAGTAAACAAAACATTAATATTTCTAATAGAAAGTAAAAAAAAATGATACAATTTTAAAACATAAAATATCATAATAAATTTTTAATGTAAAACATAATAAAAGAATAACATTAAAAAAAATGTAGCTCGTTATATCTGGGTTCACAATATAATATACAATTATCTAGCATTTATATATTGAATAGACACGGCATCAAATTGTTTGTAACCAATTAAATTATAAGCGTGCTAATAACATGCAAAGATGCCATGATGTTAGATCAATGAAAAACTTGACTCTTGGGGAGTCAAAATGTCCAAGTGCAATTGATGCATTCTGACTTCAATATATCCCAGCCTTGTTTGTAGCTGTAGTAGTTTAATTTTCTTCCCCTTATTTTAATTTGATATATTAGTTGTCTTGGTGCCGATAAGATAAATAACTATTACTGTCCATTGTCCAATATAATTAAAACAAATGTCCTAAGTTCGTATGTTTCAACATTGATTTATATATATATATATATATATATATATATATTTTGAATTATGCATGAGCTCATTTAATGTCATGTTCATAAGGATTTGTTTTATAATGATCCACGAGTGATAAAGGTGCAAGTGGCCATGCCATGCTAACGTTACTTGTCTTAGTACGTCATGCGCAACACCATGGAAAGAATATTCAATACAAAAATGATTGTTATATATTAAACTAAATTATATGTATTGTTCAGATTCCTTATGATAGTTAACTCTTTTTTGGAAGAGAATGAATTAGTTATTTAGTTATACTATACCGATCTAAGTTAAAACTGAACACTTATATTGTCAAATAATTTTACACAATATTTTTTCATCAAAATTCACAATTATATTAAATTTCTTATTATATATGTGTGTGTAAATTATTTATATATATAGCAAGATTAATGTCAAAATTCATCAAAATTACATTGATTTAACATCATTTAATACTTTATTTATATAGCAAGATTAATGCCATTTTTTAAATATGTATAAATAAAAGCTATTTGATTATATTTTCATCATTACTATTTCCTTACAAAATTTTATACAAATATCAAATAAGAAAATTAACAAAATAATATGAATAAAAAAAACATTGTATATCAAATTATTAAACAGTATAAGGGTATTAAAAATTTCACAAAATAAAGGTATTAAATTTTACACCAATATAAACCGATTCTCCTCATTTTAAAACTTACACAAAATAATTTTTAAGCAGGCATGCAAACCGTCTCTTCCAATAGCATCTAAATTAGATTTATTATTTACTTTATCTAACACCATCCTGGCAATGTTAGCTGCCACGGTTGCCTTTGGAATTCAACTTTCAAGTATTAAAGAATTGCATTTTTTACTAATTACGTATTTATCTATATAAAATTAAGTTGTTTATAGAATTATTAGAAAATAAGTAACTCAAATGTTATTTATTAATTTTAATCTCATAAAATACTTATTGATTTGTGTTTTATTGTACAAGATTTTGTGTTATTTTTTTTATATCGTCGTATCACTTTAAATGTATGCTATGCATCAAACAATTCGTGACGCTTAAAAAAGGCAATCTTTGATATATATTACGAAAATAACATGAACTAAAGCCTGTAATATTCTCACAAGTTTGTCACGAATTGTTTAATTCTCTATTGTGAGAAATGTTTATAAATATTCAATAACTAACCGAGTCTCGGAATTGTGTAAAAAGAAAAAAAAATTGAGTCTTGAACAAAATTATCTTCTGTAATAAACGTCATAATAAGGACAAACAAATTATTAGGTGTCACCATGGCATGCATGACAATGAATTAATAAAGATCAACCGAATCTTTCATAAAAGAAACCGTATAAAATGCAACTAAGTTGCACATATAAACCATTTAAAAGAATATCAGAAGAAAGTGCATGCAGTTCATATGATATTATATTTTCCCATATTATACACTTCCAACAAGTAATATCCATTGTGTGTGTGCGTGGCATAACAAAGTTAATTAGTCACAAAAGTAGTGGCATAAGCAGCCATATGGATACGTCGATGAGTAATTTTTATTTGTTTTGCAATAAGATAACCGGGGTTTGGCTTGATTAATTAACAAATTGAACTCTGTGGATGCCAGAAAATGAGAAAATTAATTCAATTTATTTATCATGTTTGGCCCCCCCTTTCCTTTTCTGGAGTTCTAACTTGGCTCCAGCTATCATTTTGTATCTTTCGTGTGTAAAAGTAAAATAGAAAAGAGACAGTGATAGAGACATGCCACTTCCCACTAGCTAGTACTCCACTTAATTGTGACACTTGATGAAATGGACATTCAGCTCAAGAGACAAGGATATGATGAAGAAGGTGATGTAATTAACCCCAATCCCCTAGAAGCTTTGTTGGATTTCAGCCATTTGGTTCTATTTTGATACCCATCCATATAAAATATTAAATATATGTAGAAAAAAATATATACAAGTGCTTTACAAGATCGTTAGTGCAAGATTTTAGTCCCCTTTTTAACGAACAGGGTTGGATAATAAATTATAAATCCACCGGAATTAATTAAATATTCAAGTTTATATTTTTTTTGATGAAATTGATATTATTTTGTCTTATCTTGATAAGCTTTTGAAACTCAACTCGCCTAAATATTAAATTAAAAAAAATGACATCCTTCTCTTAATATTTTCTCCATCAAAACCAACCTTGTCAATTTAAAGATAAAATTAAAGGCAATGAAACTTCAATTAAAGACAAGTTATTGCTATTATAGCATCAAAAACTTTTAAAATTGTATGAAGACATGTACCTCCCCGATATTGGAGGTGTAGGTCCATCCCCGGGGGGCAAAATTGATAGAGACCGATTGTAAATGCTAGTTGCTAGAGAGGCATATAGAAATGAGTTTTTGTCATATGGCTAGTTAAGTTAGTATACACACTAGAACCATATCATTGACCAGGTGCAATTCAAAATGAACCAAATTTGACTCAAATCATGATTCACTACCTCAATCTATAACTATGGTCAATATATTAGTGTTAGTGTATATGCGTGTTTTTTTTTTTTTTTTTGAGGGTGGGGACTATATAAGAATCGTAGACTTTGGTCATTATCTCTCATTAATGCTATTGTCGAATTGTCCAAGTCGTTATGTTCCTGAAACAACTTAATTAGCTGTAACCAATACCAAATCTGTGATCATTTCTATGGGCCAAAAACAAAACCAGAACTCGTGAGTTTTATGAGCCCTTGGAAAGGAAAACCACTCATAGGACTAAAACCGGGGGTCAATGCCGGAGTATTGCAATTTGTATGCACTGTATTGCATCGAATCAGATAAGTTCAAATCCTCTTCTTTTAAATTATTATTATTTTTTGTCTCCCTTAACTAAATAGGACTCGTTTTTTGGCATCTTAGATCCTCATTTCCCTCCTCTTACTAAATGGATCCTATTGCCAAACATAAAATATATGTGCATGCCCACTTTTTTGTCATTTTAATAATGGAAAATGTAGTCAATGATGCCTTCTCTCTCTTGATATTATGTAATATAAAATTGTATTATTCTATGCGAATGAATTGGACAAAATGAAATGGATGGGATATGGGAGTGAAGACAAAAATTAACAAATTTAATTCTTTTCCATGACCCTACGCTGATTTCATTGATTTGCAACTTTCCCGGGTGTGAATAACTTTTTATACCAAAATGGAATTGGATCTTCTGCATCTTAACAGTATACTTCTCTCTACACATATATTACGAGAGAGAAAGAGAGCCCAAAAAAATATCTGTATTTGAAAATAAATAAATAAATTATACTACTTTTTTATTCTCACTTAATTAACAGCAAATTGTGCATTTTTTTAACTACTCTAGATTCTTATCCAAATCAAAACCCTCCTTTACTAGCTAGGTATTTTTATCCGGCCATAAGAGAGTGACAGAGGGAGAAAAAGCAACGAATTCTTTTGTTTACAAGTTTTTCTATCAAATATTAGGGTTTAAGATCAAATATATAATTAACTTTGATAACAATTTATTAATATATATATATATATGTATTAATAAATTAGAATGTAATATATGAATGTATAACTTTTCTTGAATGTTTGAATTTATATTCTTAATTATGCTTACTGCTTATTGCTAAAGGAACAGAAGAAGAAAGAAAGTTTGTTGGTTGATCGTCTTATTAATTTGTCTACTTTTTTTTTATGGAACTCTCATGTGCCCACTAAGATGCACTTGTTTATATAAAAATTTAAGGACTTATAAGTAAAGATAGATTAATATTAATCAATGTGTTTATTTTCTGCCTTTGAAGACCATTTTAAGGGTTTTTTTAATGTTTTTTCCCCTAAAATAATGTTGGTGGTAAATCTTCTATTTTTTAACATATTTTTTTGTTGTCCAGTTCAACCCCGGTTGCAACAAATCGTCTTCACGGGAGACTTTTGAAACTCAAGCCTTTCATAATTATTTTGAGGTTGGGATTGGATCTTTTGTTAATATCCAATTATTTTTGAGTTTTGATTTGATTATATCACATGGTCCACTCGTATTACATAAAAAGTTTACGTTTTTAAAAATTCTCTCTTATACACTATTATGCAGTTTTTTAACATTACCATTTTAATAAACACTATAAAAAATGTAAGTTAGTATCGATAAAAAATAATGTTAATAATGTAAAGACGATGTTAATAGCTACTTCAATGAAAACAAAGACATGACCTCAACTTTGTTGCTATTTGCTACACCATAGTCGACAATAATTTGTTTGTGTTGGTTAACAGCAACCAACCCTAAAATTAGTGGTGGAAATAGACCTAGGTTAGGTTTGACTTTTTAAAAAATAGGTTAGACTTAGACTTTTATAAAAGTCCATTTGATTAAGAAGGTTAGATTTTAGGTCATTTAAAAAAAATTTAAATTTAATAGACTGTCGTATTTAAGTAAATATAATTATAATCATTTGTTTAGTATTATTATATTAAAATTGTTATAATGTATCAAAATTATATATTTATTTACCTTTTAAAAATATTTTGAATGTTGACTACAATAAAAGTCAAACATATAAATTTATTGAGTGATAATTTTATGTTTTATTAGAGAGCTTGTTACAAAATAAGCTTTTTTACTAATTTATCTTAAAAGTGATAAACTCATATTATATTAACATGTTAGACTTGATTCTTATAAAACTTAACTCTTTTATTTCCACCTTTATCTTATGTATTGAATAATGACAA
Organism: Glycine latifolia; assembly: GCA_013407115.1. NCBI lineage: Eukaryota > Viridiplantae > Streptophyta > Magnoliopsida > Fabales > Fabaceae > Glycine > Glycine latifolia. The sequence continues at coordinate 32,831,500 of CM023941.1, forward strand.
TTTTCATTTTTTATAGATTATAGTTTATTTCACATTGAGTTTCTCTCAATGGTTTACGAGTCTATTGTTCAATATAAATAGAAATTAGACTTATATAAAATTTTAAATATAAAATAGACCTTTAAATAGGTTAAGTTAAACTTCTAAATAAGATAGACCAAACATAAAAATAAAATCTATAATAGATACTAGACTAGGCTTATTTAACAAAAGTATTGTTCGATCTAGCTTATTTTCATCCGTACCTAAAAGTAGAAGAAGAAAAAATAAAATTAATTAAAAGCGATCAAAATCAGACAACCATTAAATTTTTTATTACTTGCCTATCTTAATATTGCAATGTACTTCAATAGATTACAGATTTTTAAAGTTAGGATTTTTCAAAATGGTTTACTGTTTTAAAAAATAAATAATTAAATTACTCGAAACATAAAAAATGAAGTATGACATGATTTTTTTTTAATTAATGTATCTCATACATATAAATTATATAACCTATTTTGACATATCCGCAAAGGTTGAGTTTATAAGCCAAAATAACTTTGCAAATTGTGTTGATATTATATATACTAATATATTCCCACCAGAAAGATATACTAATATCAACCTTTTAACTTTAAGTAATAAGCTTTGTTGTCACTTGTCATATATAGATAAAAAAATGTTGTAGTCATAATGCAACTCACATAGACAATATTATAACAAAATAAGCACCTTTTAAAACATCAAATATTATTTTAAAATTTTCAAACCGTGAATTAGATTTCAAAGTAGCCTTTTGAGTTTTAACCATAAACATTAGATAAAAGTGATATAGTTTTTTTAAAAAAAACTACTAAGTATTCTCTCGTGTTTAATGCACTTTGAACCATTCATGAAATTAATCACCACTTGTAAGAGTTGTTTTATTAAAATGATTTTTCTCTAAAGATGTTATTATGGACTATTGAATATACATGTGCATGGTCTATCTCTTTGATTATTCAATAATCTTTATACACATTCTAAGTGAATTTGACAGTTTGTCAGGTTTTTATAAATAAATAAAAAATCCTGCAACTAGAGAGACATATGTTTTAAGTTACTGAATTGAGTTAACAAGATGCTTGCTCAGTTTCTGAGTAAAAAAAAAAAAATCAAATCTTAATGTGCGTACACATTCAAGTACATAAATTGTACACTAGTATACATAAAACAAATGTATGGAAACACATTGTTATTAGACATACTACTGGACTGAGGGAAGCATCCTTGTTACAGCGTATTTCAATTTTTTTATTCAATTCAAAAATGGCACTTAGTCAAAGCGACAAAAAACCCAGCTGCATTTAATGCATTGACAGAATTATATGCTAACAACAAGTAGTTGCTATTCGTACAACAACTAATTAATCAAGGGTCTTAATCAATCAGTTTTTAATGTTTTGATTAATTATGCATGCACAATTGAAATTTCCATATAAATAATAATACTCAATATAGTCAAATTAGTGTTTGTTAAGAATTGTCAACCACTTAAACATGCACAATCACCTTAAGGATTAGTTGCTGACTAGACCTGGGTTTAAGAATAAAACCACTTGCGCAAGAAACAAAGCACATTAATAAGCATAAACCTGTATGTGTGCATAGATCGATTCTCCCTAGTATTGCTTTGAAGCCACGTCTATGCCACCAAATTAGTAACACTAAGGAGGGATCTCTTAACCTTCATTGACATTGGGATCTGTGAGTGTGACCTGGCTTATATTTATTGTCATAGACTCAGCACAATTTGCAGAGCACAAAGTATGCAAGCTTGGCATAAAATCATGATCCAAGAATATAGAGAATTGATAGAATTTGGGTAAGATATTAGTATTATATTTGTTTTTATGTTTCTTATTAAAAAAATATGCGTCCTTTGACTCTTACACACCAAGAGTAATTTATTGTTGATTCCATATTTTATGGTTACTTAGATATTCATATTTTTATTAACCTAATTTTACTTAAATAAAAGTATTGTTTTATAACTTAATTATAAAATATATAAAAAACAAAAATATGACTAAATTTTAATCTAAAATAATAAATTAATTAAAAATATAATGTATATTTAGTACTTGTAACAAATATAATAATTTAAATAAATTTATAAAAATAACTCATTTATAAACGCATAAGTTTGGTACTTGCCCTCGCTAAGATGTATAAGAAGTCATATATTAATACTAACTAGTATAGTGATCTTGTGAAGTAAAAAAAAAAAAAAAAAGACAAATAGTCTTGTATATAGGAGTTTGGGTAATTTGTGTAGTATTATTCAAAATAACACAATTAGTTATACAGTGATTTGTGGAATAGGATATTTTTACTTTAAACTTAATATATTAAATAACATGTGATTGTACAAGGCAAGTTGGATGATGAGATATTTGTATCTGCACCTATTCTCGTATTTTTTTTTTTTTTTTGTGGATAAATATTTATATCTGGACCCATACAGGCATACTCGTTTAGTGAGTATTTTATTTTTACAAATATTCATTGAACTTATATTCAATTACCATCCCCAATTTTTTTTTAAAAAAATACTAAACAAAGACTTTGTGCATGATGTATGAACCACTAAGGAGTAGGACGTCAAAGAAAGAAGGAAAGAGGTAATAAGGCACTTGTGAAGAAATCAAATACAAGAGCCATATTGTTTTGGTATTTAAATTGAGCGGTGCTGAGCCTAGCAGATATAGGGTTCATTTTATTTAGTCAAAACTTCCAATTTGGAATGTGAAATCCAAGTGTACAAAGTAGAGTCATGCCAAAGAAAATAGAAATGGGTTCATAAATGAGGCCTATGTGGGGTTTTAGTGTTTTGCAACTATTCCTACAAGGGAACTCATTAGCCCAACTAAATTTGAAATCATGTCCCTAGTAGAACTTCATGCGAAAAAACTTTTGCTCGCATATGATATCTCTTCACCATCTCACTTAAATAGTTCAACCTACAAGTTTTCCTGTCACCATCTCTAAGTTTCTAATTCTATTGTGTTAACAAGAAACTGTATATATAAGGAAATGCATTTTTATTTCAGCATCCATGATGGTTCTAGGAAATGAGAAGCATTTCTGTAATAGTTTGTCATTCACAATTAAGAGGGAATGATAGTTTTTTTTTTCCCAAAGGAATGATGGTAAAAGCATAACTTTTCAATGGAATTTGCGGATAAAAAAATATTCAATGGAATTTTCTTCACTTAAGCCCCCTGACCTTGTCTTGTATGATTTGGGTACAAATAATCTATTATTGGGCCATAGGTCAGTGGGCTTTAAAATTGTTTGATTATAAGTTAAAGGGCTTGCTATTGGCACCTCTCAAGGGCTATTTAAACTCCCCAACATAGTGATTAGTTTTCTCAAATAGGAAATTCTGGATGCTACGAGCACCTACTAAATAATTAAAATAAATATAATGAGAATTCTCACTATTGTTGGAAGGATGAGAATTCTCATGAATTTTTTTATTTAGATGAATTTTTTTGTCTATATGAATTAAAATTTTAGGTAGTTGGCTTAAACTGAGTACCACCTTCCTACCCCCTTAATCTAGCTCTCTAACAATACTTTCTTCCATTTTTGGCCACCAAACTTCTAGCCAACTATTTTTGTTCGATTGGCAATTCAAGTAACTCACTTGAACTCCATTAAAAAAAGTTGTTTCCTACATCTAACGAAAACAAGTCTTCATTGTGTACCCGTTTTAAATTAACGGTTTTTAATTGTTGATTAAGTTTATATTTTTGTTTGAAGGGCTGAGTAGGCCACCATTGAAGCATGTCAGTCATGTAGGCAAGGTTATGGACATGCCTACGAATGATGACACTTTAAGGTATGTCGAGTCAGGGTTGGCTCTTATCGCACGTGCATAATATAACATGGTAAATAAAGCCATATGGTTTACATTTATTCACAGATTTTCCCCTTTTCATGTCTCTTACACCTTCTTAATGTTAAGAGGCCTTGCTCCTACCTTATTCTTTCTCGAGATAACGTTATCATCATGTTGACAACAATGCTCGGAGTCAGCCACAAGCAGGTGTAGACAAAGGCTTACATGTCACCTTCTTTTAGCAGAGAGACTTGTATCGACAAAACATGACAGCAAAAAAGACAATGTTACCAGTGCACGCAGCATGTAGAGCATCTCCAATGGGAGAAACTCATTTGGGTTTCTTAACCAATTTTTTGTGGTCCCCGCAGTATTTTTTGTGGTCCTCACAGCGTCATGTCACTCCCTAGGAACTCACTTAATATTTTGCTCCAATGCAAGAAATCATAAGGAACTCAAAAAAATCCACGTATTTATATTTTTTTAATAAAACTTAACATTTTTTCAATTTTCATAAATATAAATTAAAATAAATAAAAAGAAATGCGTAACAATATAAAACAAAATTTTACATAATAATAAATAATTAAACATAATAATATTGAAATAAATAAAAAATCTAGATCTCGGAAAATAAATTTAGTTATTATTATTTTCGTTTTCAAAATAAAAAAAGATTGAAAATTGATAGG
>CM023941.1:32836069-32916069 GCA_013407115.1 Glycine latifolia
AAAAAAAATTACAAATATGAATTTTGTGTTACAAAGCTTAACAAATTATCCAATTTATAGAAAAAACATTCCAACAGATATTTTTTTAAATGACTATTATATTGTGTGAATTTTGTGTTAACCTATTATTAAAAAAAAACAATTATCTAAACCTTCAATTTTGCTTCCAACAATTATATGTGTAATTTATTATAATTAATATATATTGTGTAATTTCACGCTCCCCCACCCAAGTGACCCAACAGCCATTTTATTTCATTTATTAACATTTTCTTTTTACTTTCCCACATTCCCAAGCATCCCTATCCCACAAAAAATTCCAGAAGCTTCAATCCTTCATTTCCCTTCACAACTCTTCACCTACTCTTCTCTCTTCTCCACTCAAATTGCGTTCAAACTCAGTCCAAGCATTCCTCGCGGAGCCATGCCGTCGCGGAGCTACCTCGCGTGAGGGTCGTCACCGTCGTGGAGCTTCCTAGCACGCACCGTCTTCTCTGAACACCACCGTCGCTATCGCAGAGCTTCTTCGTGCGCACCGTCTTCTCCGACCACCACTGTCGCCGTCGCGGCAGTTCCTCGCGTGCGCTGTCTTCCTCGTGCCAAACCGTTAGTTGTGTTTTTCCCTCTTTCTTTTTCAGTTGGTTGAGCTTGAATAATATTATTATATTGTTAAGAACCTGTTCCTTATATAAGCAATGTTCCTCTTCCTTTAAGAATCGGTTCCGCCACGCAAGCACGCTCCAGCGCATAGTATTTTCACGGAACCGGTTCTTCAAGTTAAGAAATCGTAGAAGCTACTGCGTTGGAGATGCTCTTAACACTTACCAGTGCACGCAGCACGCTTGAGCATCTCCAATGGAAGAAACCCATTTGGGTTTCTTAACCAATTTTTTGTGGTCCCCGCAGTACTTTTTGTGGTCCCCACAACGTCATGTCACTCCCAAGGAACTCACTTAATATTTTGCTTCAATGCAAGAAATCATAAGGAACTCAAAAAAATCCACGTATTTATATTTTTTTAATAAAACTTAACATTTTTTCAATTTTCATAAATATAAATTAAAATAAATAAAAAGAAATGCGTATTAATATAAAACAAAATTTTACATAATAATAAATAATTAAACATAATAATATTGAAATAAATAAAAAATCTAGATCTCAAAAAATAAATTTAGTTATTATTATTTTCATTTTCAAAATAAAAAAAGATTGAAAATTGACAGGAAAAAAAAATTACAAATATGAATTTTGTGTTACAAAGCTTAACAAATTATCCAATTTATAGAAAAAACATTCCAACAGATATTTTTTTAAATGACTATTATATTGTATGAATTTTGTATTAACCTATTATTAAAAAAACAATTATCTAAACCTTCAATTTTGCTTCCAACAATTATATGTGTAATTTATTATAATTAATATATATTTACCCACTTCCCAACCTTCCCACCCAACGGTTATCTTCTTTCATTTATTACCTTTTTTTTTTTCAATTTCACGCTCCCCCACCCAAGTGACCCAACAGCCATTTTATTTCATTTATTAACATTTTCTTTTTACTTTCCCACATTCCCAAGCGTCCCTATCCCACAAAAAATTCCAGAAGCTTCAATCCTTCATTTCCCTTCACAACTCTTCACCTACTCTTCTCTCTTCTCCACTCAAACTGCGTTCAAACTCAGTCCAAGCATTCCTTGCGGAGCCATGCCGTCATCGTCGCGGAGCCATGCCGCCGCCGTCGTGAAGCCATGTTGTTGCCGTCGCGGAGCCATGCCGTCGCTGTCGCGGAGCTACCTCGCGTGAGGGCCGTCATCGTTGTGGAGCTTCCTCGCGCGCACCGTCTTCTCTGAACACCACCGTCGCTATCGCAGAGCTTCTTCGTGCGCACCGTCTTCTCTGACCACCACCGTCGTCGTCGCGGCAGTTCCTCGCGTGTGCTGTCTTCCTTGTGTCAAACCGTTAGTTGTACTTTTCCCTCTTTCTTTTTGAGTTGGTTGAGCTTGAATAATATTATTATATTGTTAAGAACCCGTTCTTTATATAAGCAACGTTCCTCTTCCTTTAAGAATCGGTTTTGCCATACAAAGCACGCTCCAGTGCATAGTATTTTCACGGAACCGATTCTTCAAGTTAAGAAACCATAAAAGCTATTGCGTTGGAGATGCTCTTACCTTCTCCATTTTGTTGGTTACACGATATTTGCGGAGAATAAATCTAATTGTCTGTCGGTCTACTACTTACACTATTTCAGGATCTTGGCAACTATAAGCGATATTCATAAAGTATTGTTGCCATGTTTTCGATGGATATGAGTTCAAAGCAAAATAATCGATATTTGCATTAATAACAAATTAAATTCTGACCATAATTTATGTTTAGAATTTAATTAAAAATGTATTAATATTTGTTAAAAATTTTATTCACATACACAGTTGATAAAGGGGATGAAAATAGGAAAAAACTCATAAATGGAAAGCAACTCTAAGATACCTAAAACCTTGGAAAAATAAGAATTCTTTTCATTTATTATAGAGAAATATGTTAGATGAAAATAATTATTTTTTTATACTCCTACTCACAGTGTTTGTTGAGACAGAGCAGTTGAGATTCGTTCTGGCGGTGTTTCATTTTCAGAATGTTCATGTTGAACTGAACAGGGATGAATTAAGGGTTGACCTTTCATCACAGCACAACACAATAAGAGAGTGAAATTGGAGAATGCCAATCTGAAAGGACCCTCTCTCTCTCTGTGATTTGTTCTTCGTTCGATGGCGTGTGAGGAAGTGGCTCATTCGAGGCCTCTGTTCCTCACGATCTACACTATTGTCATCGTGGGCATCGTCTTTTCCTCACTCTACGTCTTCTCCGCCATTCGCTACCCCTCAACCAACCCTTCTACTTGGTCCCTTTCAAGTACCCTTTTTCACACTCTCATTCATACTCCTATTGCTTCCGTAAAAATCTTTTCTGTTACTTCCCTAGAATGTGAAATATCCTTTTGTGGATTTCAAATGTGTTGCTAATCTTCCTTAGCTGGAGATAGATAATGTTTAAGCATTTGACATTGGTTCCACTTTTGTGTGTTTTTTAATGCCTTGTTGTTTGTTAATGGTGCCTTTTTTTTTGTGACACTTTTCAATTCATTGAGCTGCTTTTGTGTTTTTCTTTTTCACCCTTTATTTTGTTTCATACGTGGGTGTGATTTCAAACCTTAAACTATGTATGTTTTTCAGGTGAGGATGTTCCTCTTACAGAACAAACACTCAACGTTTCTCGGTCGGGAACTGTGCATGTTGTGCCTTCTGTTCCTCCGGAGGCACAAAATGTGAGGACAAGGCCTATTTTGAATATTCCTCCGCGCAATAAAAAGATGCCATCTTTGAATGCTTTCAGATTGACCGAAGAATTGGTTCAGCAAAGGGTGAAAGAAAAAATTATAATTGTGACCTTTGGTAACTATGCATTTATGGACTTTATTCTGACTTGGGTTGAACAGTTGAATGATCTGGGAGTTTCTAATTATCTTGTTGGTGAGTGTCGCGATTTAAGCCTTCTATATTTCTCTATCATGTGTTTTTGTTGAGTTTTGTAATTGCCCTTGCTAGAGATGCGTATCTGGTATTGTGTACAGTTGACTAAAGAGGGTTCTGAAAATCTACCTTTTAGGTGCAATGGATACCAAGTTATTGGAGGCGCTTTATTGGAAAGGGATACCGGTTTTTGACATGGGCAGCCATATGAGTACAGATGATGTTGGCTGGGGATCTCCAACATTTCATAAAATGGGGAGGGAAAAAGTTATTCTGATCAACTTGATACTGCCTTTTGGTTACGAGCTGTTGATGTGTGACACTGACATGGTTTGGTTGAAGGTGCTTTTCTCCATTTCTCAATATATGTTTAGTTTTAACTTTTAAGGGTGATTCATATGCTAGCTTTGTTTTTACGAATCATGCAAAATTTAAAAAGAGCTGTAAAATGTGTATTGATTAGGGCGTTCCCTTTTTTACTTTCTTTTGTCATGTATTTTGTAGTTTCTTTTCCAGCTTGCTAATTCTCTGTTATTATTCTGTCCTTTTTATCTTACTCCTACTTTTGTTGGTGCCATTAGCAAGACTTTTTATCTGTTTTATTCAGTGTGCATAATCATCTTTTATACTCATCTTTAAGGAAATCGCCAAGCATATTATGCGGTTGTTCTTCTGAGATATATCTTATTCATAAAACTTATATGCAATTATGTGATTGTGGAGCAGAACCCACTTCCATATCTTGCCCGTTATCCCAAAGCAGATGTTTTAACATCCAGTGATCAAGTTGTTCCAACAGTGGTTGATGATAGTCTGGAAATTTGGCAAGAAGGTGAATATGGCTTGAAAATGATCCCTAAATGAATGATAGAGAACCTTTTGTATGAACTCTGTTTTCAGGCATTATTTTAGAGTATCCTGTTACTCTTTTGCTATGGCTTTACATTAGAAGCTAACAAAATAATTTCCAATATGCAAACTTTGTCTAAGAGTCTGAAGTTTTTATTATATTATGTGTCTTCTACTCTTCTCTCTATTTAGAAACAAAATATAATCTTATTGAAGTTCAAGCACATTCTTTAGCATACCAAATTAAATACCACACTTTGAAGTTGTTTTCTTCCTCTTTTTTTGAAACTCAATGCTCTTTTTCACTTACTTCACCTCTTTATCTCTCATTTTATTACATATATCATCACAATTTCTTAGCTTTAATGGAAGAGATACTATATTGATGATTGTGTCTATCACCTTGTATAGTTGGTGCTGCTTACAACATTGGAATTTTCCATTGGAGACCTACTGAGTCTGCGAAAAAATTAGCAAAGGAATGGAAGGAACTGCTTCTAGCTGATGATAAGATATGGGATCAGAATGGTTTTAATGATATTGTACACAGACAATTAGGACCATCAGTTGATGAGGACAGTGGACTTGTTTATGCTTATGATGGAAATCTAAAGCTGGGAATTTTGCCTTCTAGCATCTTCTGTAGTGGACATACATATTTTGTCCAGGTAGGATCTAGTTAACAATTACAAATTCCTTCTTTTCTGATTTTATATATCTACTATTCTACTTTCTATTTTCTTTTACACAATTAACTGTCCAAGTGAATCTTGCTTGGACCCTGTGATGTAGAGAAACAAACTGTGTGCCAGTTTTTCCTAAGAACATACTTGCGTTCATGATTCTAGGCTATGTATCAGCAACTCAGATTGGAGCCATATGCAGTGCACACAACATTTCAATATGCAGGCACTGAAGGAAAGCGCCACCGACTGCGAGAAGCCATGGTTTTCCGTGATCCACCAGAATACTATAATCCCCCTGGTAATTAGTTATTTCTCGCTCTATTTTGGTTAGCATGTAATTTGCTTCATATTCTTGTTCAATGCATATGCACAAACACACTAATTCCGTGCTGTCTTGTCTTAATATAAAATTGTTAATCTAATGCAAAAGCAGGTGTTTTGTTTTTTTTTTTGCTTCTAGTTGAACATACTTTTAGGAATGAAATTCTACTAGAAAACATCTTAACAAATAATTTTAGGAGCAAACTAGAGTTTGATATTTCAAACCCTGTGCTAGTGTGCTTGGAAGACCCAAATGTAGATCCCAACAAGCATGCAAGCTAGCATCATACATTTATACCTTTATGCTGAAAACCCAAAGTTGGCACTTAATGTTTCAATGCATTATTTTCATTATCTACCTATGGTTGATATGTTGACTCCTCGTAAGGAACTTTTGCAGGGGGCTTCTTGTCATTTAAGCCATCTATTCCAAAAAGCTTGTTGCTACGTGGGAAGCATACCATTGAATCGCATTTTACACTTGTTAATTACCAAGTATGCATGTATTGACCTGATCCTTTTCACTTCTGCATTTGAAACAGAAACTCTGATGTTACATCTCCTAATTTATGTTGTACATGAATTTGTCCAGATGAAACAGATTAGAACAGCACTTGTAATTGCTTCCCTTTTGAACAGAACACTGGTGAGAACTATTTTCTGGGATCATAAAATGCTTATTAAATTACATGTTGAATCGCAAATATCTCATATCAGTACTCTCAAGCATTGTTAATTAAATTTTCTTATGAGTCCTGTAAATTATCAACCATTAGCAATTACATGAAAGTTGCAATGAACTTCTATTTTTGGCTCAATATTACCCATTAAACTTGGTTGACAGTCTTAATACTTAATAATTCCTCTGCACTTTTCTCTCCTCTTTAATATTGATGTAATTGATTTCTTATTAATCAATTCAATTGAAAGAAATAGCATACTTCCACTGTTGGTTTCGTCTGTCCCCCTTCCCTATCATTCTCACCCTTTTCATAAATAAGATTCCATTAAAAATTGCCAAAAGGTTATTGGTGTGGAAAAAGGATGCATGGAATTGACTTCCCATGATTAAAGTTGCTAGCAGTCCTACCATCTAAAATCAAAATGTACTAAAAAATCTTTACAGCCTAACATGCTGCATTGGTTGATATATTTGTCAACTTTCTTCTAAACCTGGGGCATTTGATACATCTGGTTTGGTGGTTCTTAGTGATTAAGATTGACAGTTTCTCCTTTGTAGTTCATTTTCACTGCATAAATTATATAATTTGATCTTAACTCAGTTTTTTATGTGTATATATTTAGGTGATGCCTCCACTATGGTGCAGAATTGATAGGCTATGGTTTCCCCATCCTGGTGTTTTGGACGGGTCTATGACTAGACAACCTTTTCTCTGTCCTTTGGATCATGTATTTGAGGTATTTCTAGTTTGATCAAGTAGTTCCTAAATTGTTATTATTGTTGTTATTGTTTTTCACTTATTCTTTAGATTGACTGGATTGATGAATAACAGCCTTAGAAATTTTTTGGACAAGTATTGAGTCCTCTGCAATGGTTATGAAATTGATGTTTTACACATGAACTAAGTGTGATATTAGTGCTTGCTTTAGATGTGAAAACCTGAAAATTGCAAAGCAAGCAGTAGTGTTCTTAGTTGGTTGAGTAGGGTGTGTGAGTATTGTAAATCCATTGGTACCGTCTTCGATTCCTATTGATAATATATATATATATATATATATATATATATATATATATTACTCTATAATAAGCACTTTTCACCGAGTAAAAGCTACATACATCTCTCAAACTAAGTTGCTACCTCAACCCCTGTGCCCCAAACATTATTGGGATTTCAAAAGTTCTTTTGATTTATTAGATCAGTAATATTTTACATTTTATCACTATATATATCAAAATACAAATTTCTCTCAAACTAAGTTGCTACCTCAGAACCCCTTCCCCAAACATTATTGGGATTTCAAAAGTTCTTTTGATTTATTAGATCAGTAACATTTTACATTTTATCATTATATATATATATATATATCAATCACAATTTCAATTTTTTCAACGGTTCAGACATTTTATGTTTTGCTGATTCTATAATTTATCATTTCTACCTCCAAAGAAACATACACACCAAGTTTGATTGTGTGCTGAAGATTTGTCAAAATTATCAGTTACTGCTATTTATTTGATACTGAATCAAAAGGAATGACCTTTAATGTGAGTAGTTGTGATCAGATATGCCCTTATAATTTTAAGAAGCACAAGAGATCTGGAGTCAGCTTGAACAGTGGAAATGAGTTTCATTTAACACTATTGCTCACCACTTATAGTCCATAATCTACATGATTATTTTTTATTAAGAGAAGCTTGTATAATCATTTTAGGTGTTTGATTCAGGTTCAAACAAGCAGTCTCTTTGATGATCTACATAAAATAAAATAAGGAAATTATATGCTTCATTTTATTTAATTAATTGTTTTTTTGTATGGTTTTAAAATTTTAGGCTTTCACTAATTCTGATTTCATCTGTCTTCGTGAGTTACATGTAGACTTTAAGTAGGATACTGAGATAAAAGCCCTGCAGATTAGTACTACAGAATATAAACCCTTTTTAATTCCCTGTGTACCTTAGATTACAATATTTAATGTAACCTGTTCCCTATCTTTTCTTCGTCTCTGCCTCTCCCCTGTTTACATGATAAGAAAACATTTCTGTCACTGTCTTATGCTCAGCTACGGAAATGTACTCTGTTGCAGGTAAATGTCATGTTGAAAGAACTCCCAGAGGAAGAGTTTGGCCCCGGAATAGATATTAGAGAGTACTCAATACTTGATAATCCCTCCCTCCCCTCAGAGGTGAATAAATTTCATTTCCATCTACATTTGAAACGGTGAATTCTCCTTTATTGTTGTATCTCCCTCACAAAACTTATTGCCCGGGTCTTGAGTTCAGGTGAAGAAGTCATGGCTTGATGTTCAGCTCTGTAAGGATGGAACCCAAGATTGTTTTGCATCAAATAACACCACTGTTGGGGGAGTACTCAAATTTCCAAGGCATAGCAATGAAGAAAGGGTATTTAAAATTTTGATGCATTTAATGGTTATTTCAGTTCTAGACTTTAAGTTCTTCTAAATCAACTCTATAAAGTACATTGGTATGTTTATCCTTGTGTGTCAGATCTTGTTTGGCTATGCCAAGTCTATTCATTAAATTGCATAAGGTCTAAGGATAAGGAGCTGGTTGGAAAGCTCACCTAGAAAACATGGTTGATTGATGGGGGAAATTTTTTAGTGGCCAAGTTGTCATGTATGACTGCGAACCTAAAATCTAATTCTGGATCACATAAGAAATTATGCTGGAAGTAAGAAAATCTTACTTTTGGTCAAGTTATCTTAGTATCTTCTGTACCAATTACCCACATGACTTTTGGATGAATATTCCTAAACATAAAGTCCATTCTTCTTCTTTGAAAAGTAATTCCTCCAAATTACTTTCAAGTGAAGACTTTTTATACACCAATTACCCAAACATGTAAGATGAATGGTCTCTTGTGTTGGCAGTTTTTTTTTTCCCTGGAAGATGAAGCACATTGTTCTAAGAATTGCAGAAAGGAAGATTCTTCTCATGTATGCAGCAACCACCCTTACCACAGCCTAATGCCATCAAAATTGAGCCCTTCCTTTATCAAATAATCATAATGTCATTGTTGTTTTTTTCATTTTTTGATCATATAATTTCATGGTTGCTTACAAATATTTTTTGGTTGAGGAATGGATGAGGGCTAGACAAAGAACTAAAAACTGACTATGCAAAATTTTCAGTGTCCTATTTAAAATATGTTGAACCTGGTTGTTTCTACTTGAATTTACAGTACATGAAAGTATTTTCATCATTCAAGGATATAAAAGTCATTCAGTTCTCTTCAATGCAAGATGCTTTCACAGGTTTCAGCGACAAGGCAAGGACTACTATACTCTTCTCTTTTGAAGTTTCACTTTTTTCATATCGAGATTCACGTTATCATGTCCTGATCCATGCATTATTTTATCAGGAAAGGGAAGATAAATTCAGAAAACGTGTTAAACGGTACACGGGTATATGGTGCTGCGTGCTGGATCACACTCCTGGCCACATTTATTACGATATGTACTGGGATGAGAAACCTGAATGGAAGCCAATCCCTCCTCAAACTTCCGCTGATGATCATCCACCTTGGTGAGGTCAACTTCAGGATCATGTTAAAACACTATGGACAGGAGATACATGAAGAGATTTAATTAAAGGTGGTTTGGTTTCTGATGGTACCTATCAACTTAATAACAAAAGACAGTAAAATTCCCAAGAAATTCTTATATTAACTCAGTAGGTCTCTGGATCAAGCTCCTTGACAATTCCAATAAAATACCAGAACAGAACAACTCAAACTTCTAATACAGATGCGAACACAGAACAATGTCAATTGCAAAAAATAACAATGCAGCAAACTCACTAAAACAGTGACGACAAGACTCGATTGTAATATAAGAATAATTAAGCAAATGACAGACTCCAAGGCTACTATTACAGCTCTATGATTATTTGTCTTCCCCAGATAAAGACCCCAACGACCAGCAACCAAGCACCACGCTCAGCAGCCCCACTCACCTTACTTGGAATAATTCCCCTCCACCATCACTAGAACATAACTGCCTTATATCACCTCCTCATTCACCATTCATAGCACTCCACGTGGCCTCTCCAATAACTAATTTCCCTTCTTCATCACCCTTCACTGTTATGTTGTTATTTTCCCCAATTACATGGGCCTTCCTTTTCCCCAGATAGACTTTATTAAATGGGCTTTAAGGGCCCATCAGTTTCCAACTCATTGCCTGGACCAAGATGTATACTTGAGGAAGTAAAGAATCTGTATCCAGATTGAGGATGTTAGTTGTTAGAGATGAGACAATATTATGGTTCATGTGTAATGGGAAGAACATGCTTTGTATCAACTTTCCAACACTGCAAATTGGAGAAATTGATAAGGATGTAGTTTTTTAATGCTGATGTCTCAGTTGATATTGAATTGCTTGTAATTAAAAATACAAGAGGCATCCCAATGTACTGCTCCACTTTTATTTCAAACAGGAAATTAGATGTTGCCTTTTCTAATTTTGGTCATCTAATTAGCTTTATCGGTTGGGAATAAAATAACTAAAATCCCTAATTAAAAAAATATTTTTTTAAGTTAAAAACTAAAACTCAATTAGCATTATTTTCTCAAAATACATTAGCTAATTAAATGTTTATGCATAGTTGCTTGCATCACACTTAAGAACCGCTGTTAATTGAACTAGTTTCATTTCTAGTGTCATGTTGAGACTAGACCAAAACATTATCTAACAACGTTAAAACACTGCTACAATCTTTTCCCAAATAAGTGAGTTATTACGTAGGAGCTACTCTACTGCTAAGCATAGCCATCGAAGATTCGAAATTGCCGAGTTCTCAAAATATTCTTTAGTGCAAGACAAGATTTTTCATAGCTATAATCAAGCATGAAGTGAAAATGAAAACATGGGTAGTTGTCCAATTACTACTAAAGCACGTTAAAAGATTGGCCAATGAAAATTTAGCCTTGTTTGGACCTAGAATATCACCATCATCCCATTCAATTTCTAAACAGAACTACCAAAATGGGAACTTCAGCGTTGTTAAGCGACACAGGCTTCTCATTCCTCCATATGCTCCTGCAATGTTATCGCGTTGTCATTGTTTTTGCAGCGTCATTCAGCTGTTTGACGAAATGCCACATAGACATATACATGGGAGAGAGATCCATTTTGAGCTTGTTGATTACATCAAATTGTGCCTCAGAAAACCCAAAAATGTGTCTGCTACTGTTGCCCATTGTGCAGCCTTAAAGATAGGTGCTCTAGCTCACCTCCCCACTTCAACATCTCTACTCACTGTTTATTCCAAGGCTGGAGACTTTACCTCTTCAAAGGGTTTGTTTGATGAGATTCAGAATAGAGATGCGATTGCCTGGAATGCTATTGTTGCAGCATCTCTTGAAAATAAGTGTTACAGGATAGCAATGGACTTCTTTGATAAAATGATCAAGGCCCAAACTGGGTTTGATTCTACTACTCTATTGCTTATTGTATCAGCTTCCTTACACATGAAAAACTTTGATCAAGGACGGGCAATTCATTGTGTGAGTATAAAATCTGGAATGCTTGTGGATATCAGTTTAGGTAATGCTCTTGTTGACATGTATGCTAAGTGTGGTGATCTAAGCTCTTCTGAGTGCCTATATGAAGAGATGGAATGTAAAGATGTAGTTTCATGGAATTCAATTATGAGAGGCAGTCTTTACAACAGTGATCCAGAGAAAGCATTGTGTTTCTTCAAAAGGATGAGTTTTTCTGAAGAAACAGCAGACAATGTCAGTCTATGTTGTGCCATTTCTGCATCTTCGAGTTTGGGAGAGCTGTCTTTTGGTCAGTCCATTCACGGTCTGGGAATCAAGCTAGGCTACAAGTCATATGTTTCAGTTGCCAACTCTCTCATTTCATTATATTCACAATGTGAAGACATCAAGGCTGCTGAAACACTATTCAGAGAAATAGCACTTAAAGATATTGTTTCCTGGAATGCAATGATGGAAGGATTTGCTTCAAATGGAAAGATTAAGGAAGTGTTTGATCTTCTGGTTCAAATGCAAAAAGTAGGGTTTTTCCAGCCTGATATAGTGACATTAACTACCATACTTCCACTTTGTACAGAATTGATGCTCTCCAGAGAAGGAAGAACTATCCATGGATATGCAATTCGAACACAGATGGTATCTGATCATGTTATGTTACTGAACAGTCTGATAGACATGTATTCAAAGTGCAACCTAGTGGAGAAAGCTGAGCTCTTGTTCAATTCTACTGCAGAGAAAGACACGGTTTCATGGAATGCAATGATATCTGGCTATTCCCATAACAGGTATTCTGAAGAAGCTCAAAATTTGTTCACAGAGATGCTACGTTGGGGTCCAAATTGCAGCTCATCAACTGTTTTTGCTATTCTTTCATCCTGCAACTCCCTTAATATTAATAGTATCCACTTCGGAAAATCAGTTCACTGCTGGCAGTTGAAATCTGGATTTTTGAACCACATTTTTTTAATAAATATTCTCATGCACAT
The DNA here is from genome assembly GCA_013407115.1 of Glycine latifolia. Classification (NCBI taxonomy): domain Eukaryota; kingdom Viridiplantae; phylum Streptophyta; class Magnoliopsida; order Fabales; family Fabaceae; genus Glycine; species Glycine latifolia. The sequence continues at coordinate 32,848,649 of CM023941.1, forward strand.
GTATATCAATTGTGGGGACCTGACAGCCAGTTTCTCAATTTTGCACGAGAATTCTGCTTTAGCAGATATAGCTTCATGGAACACACTAATTGTGGGGTGTGTTCGATGTGACCATTTTAGACAGGCTCTAGAGACTTTCACCTTGATGAGACAGGAACCTTCTTTAAACTATGACTCTATAACCCTTGTTAGTGCCTTGTCTGCCTGTGCAAACCTGGAACTATTCAACCTAGGGAAATCTCTTCACGGCCTAACACTTAAGTCTCCTTTGGGATCAGATACTCGGGTTCAGAACTCGTTAATTACCATGTATGACAGATGCAGGGACATCAATAGTGCCAAAGTAGTGTTTAAATTCTTCTCAACTCCCAATCTGTGCTCATGGAATTGCATGATCTCAGCTTTATCTCATAATAGAGAAAGTAGAGAAGCACTGGAACTATTTCGCGATCTTCAGTTCGAACCAAATGAGATCACCATTATTGGTGTTCTCTCAGCTTGCACTCAAATTGGTGTCCTAAGACATGGAAAACAAGTTCATGCCCATGTGTTCAGGACTTGCATTCAAGACAAGTATTTCATATCAGCAGCTCTTATAGATTTGTATAGCAACTGTGGAAGATTAGACACTGCCCTCCAAGTATTCAGACATGCCAAGGAGAAGTCAGAATCGACTTGGAATTCAATGATTTCTGCATATGGATACCATGGAAAGGGTGAGAAAGCAATCAAACTCTTCCATGAAATGTGTGAGTCAGGAGCAAGGGTGAGCAAAAGCACTTTTGTTAGCCTTTTATCAGCATGCAGCCATTCTGGGCTTGTGAACCAAGGTTTTTGGTTTTATGAGTGTATGTTGGAGAGATATGGAGTACAACCTGAGACTGAGCATCAAGTTTATGTGGTTGACATGCTAGGAAGATCAGGTAGACTAGATGAGGCTTATGAGTTTGCTAAGGGGTGTGACAACTCAGGTGTGTGGGGAACTCTCCTAAGTACATGCAACTATCATGGAGAACTCAAGTTGGGGAAACAAATTGCTCAGTTTCTCTTTCAACTTGAACCTCAAAATGTTGGATATTACATATCTTTGTCAAATATGTATGTTGCTGCAGGAAGCTGGAAAGATGCTACCGAGTTGAGACAATCTATCCAGGACTTGGGTTTAAGAAAAACTGCAGGTTATAGCCTTGTCGATGTTGGTTTGTGATAAAAAGAGAATTGTTTTTATTTTTTCTAGAGAAAGCTATTTCACTTCAAGTTCAAGGCCAACACCTCGGCATAAATAGTTGTATTACAGATTGCAACTATTAATGAATAAAATTTAGGTAGGTATTCTTACTTTTATGGCTAAAATATCTCTGTCTTTCCTAATACATTTTTTATTCATTTTTGCTCCATAATAAAATAACAATTTTATTTTTTATCCTTGAAAAAAAAATTAATCTCTAATAAATTTTATATTTGTTCCTTGTTAAATTTGTTCATAAAAGACTAATAACAAATGAAAAAAAAATATTAAAAAAAAATACAAAATTTGTTCATTTACCAAGGACTAAAAAAAGTGTAAAGGACCAAAAATAAAATTGTTAGAGACTTAATAAATAAAAAATCATTAAAAAACAAACACATTTTGAATATTTATTAGGAATCATAAATATATTTTAGCTCAATTTTATTGCGTATATTGTTGAGACGAAAGAACAATTTTAATTAGAGAATAAAATTAAAAAAGCTAAAAAAAACTACCTGTAAGTTGCCTTTAATTAAAATCTTTATCTAACATGGTACTGAAATATGATTATACATGAGAAAAATAGTACATACACCGATAATGTGTAAATGATTTTTATACTATTAACAAATCATAAATCGAAATTTTGTTGGCTTTGACAATCTTAAAAATAATCTCTAGCATTATTTATGATTGGTTGAAAGTAAAAATCATACATCACTTGAACCATTTTTTTCCTATTACAACTGTTAAAGAGTTTTCAAATAATGTACATCTGACAGACAAAAATACAAGCCAAGCCATGATCACAAAAAACAAAAGGCATCTTATGGTTACTCCAAAGTCCAAACATAATAATATTGCAGTGAGCATCGCACTAATCCAACATTACATGTAAGAAATTACTTCATGCGCCTCATTTTTCTTCCTGCATCTCCAAATGTTTTAAAATTCTATTTTACCATCCTTTATTACTGAATGGTCATTTCATAAGTGTATATAGGAAGTTTAAAATAGCTATTACAAAATATGATTTTCATATTCCAAAATAGCTATTTTGAAATAAGTTTTCTAGATTACCTATACACTTTCAGAATAAGTATCCGAAAATAGGTTGTCAAATTTCTTTTTTCTTGATTTTCGATTTAAGCATGTTTTGTATTGAAAAAGATGGGTTTGGTGAGGAAGGAAAGGCACCATGGTGAAAGGTGTAACTTGAATACATCGCTGCAATAGGTGTCCCTCTCTTCCTCCATGGTGCTATTCACATACATGAATGATGAATTCAATGGGGTTGGGTTCAATAAAGGCAGACAGAACCGATAAAGCCATCATTCACATTGCTTTGAGTGATGCAGATAGTTGTGATGGTGTTGGGTGGGGTACGGTGCTAGGTGGGGTGCGGAGGTGCTTGGAGGTTTGACGGCTACAGTTGTGCCAGGATTGGGCAGGTTAGGAAAGGGGTACTGACTATTACACAACGAAAGATAATTTTGTCCTTTAGTTTTTATTGTGGGGTGCAGGAAGGAAAAAAAGGAGTGCACGAAGTAATTACCTGACATGTATCAACTTAGTCAATGTTACCCGTCCAATAAAAGCTTACAATTCTATTATATTAATTTTTTACATTAATTTATTATATCTTTTATTTATCTAGCCAACTGTTAAATCATTACCAGATAATATACTCCATTTATTTTGTAAAATTATTTTACGACATTGAGAAGGAATATAAATATATAATCACCCTTCAAATAAAATCACATAACAGCCGCAATTTCATCTAAAAATGCAATGATATGTTCACGAATATATCAACCTCAACGACAATATATTCCAAACAGGAGACGTCTATCTAAATCGAGTAACATGGGAATGAACGTAAACTTCATTACATACTCAACTGAAATTGAGCCAAAATGCCGACAAACTCAGTCTGACATCATGCATGTTCCTCGGGATTTGGGACGTCCAATGAAAACCATGACCAATATAAACTCATGTAAGTATTCAGATTCACCCACCCAAGTCGTAGGAAAATTGGTGATGAGTAACTGCACTAAATATAAGGGTAAATATACAAATGCACCAACCAACATGCAGGCTCTTCTATCCATTGAGAAAGATGCCCTCAACGGTAAAAATGGCAATCTTATATTTCAAGGCATGAACTGAACCAAATCTGAGAACCCATGAAAAGCTCAAACAGATGCAAGGTTGTGTTGGTGAAAGAACTGCAATAATAGAAAACATAGTCAGTTTCCATTTGTGACAAAAAGCATTCTAAGTAGAATTACAAATGCATAAGTACAAACCAGCCCAAAAGTATGAACTCAGTCATCAAGGTAATAATAAGACCCGGCTGACTTTTGTTCTCTGTCCTTGGTTGAATCAAGTTTGTTGATCCTTGGGCGAAAATTAGTTGGGTCCCTTCTAAATGTGATATTAAGATGCTGCAGAAGTGATGGAATACATTAGATATATCATGCAAGTATAAGCACGGAACACAAGACATTGAAAGGAACAAAGTAATGGAACCATAGGTAATAAAACTTACTGATAAGAAAAGGTTCATCCCAGTCAACAATGATTGTGGAGAATTTGCAATACAGTCAATTGATGGTTGACCCTCATAAACAATAACTCTGTCTGCAAGATATGTTGCCATGATGAAATCATGCTCAACGACAAAAGCCGTTTTCTTTGCATGAAGAATAAACCTCTTAATGACTTTGGAAGCAATAATTCGCTGTTCAGAATCTAGATATGCACTTGGCTCATCTATCAGATAGATGTCTGCAGGCTGTTATGGTAGGAGAGAAACAGATCAGAAAACTTAGAAATGTCATTTGGTTTGACATAAAAAGAGGCATGCATCTTCTTAAGGGACACATAGACAGCAGTCACAGCACACAACAAAACCAAGTGATAAAGTTCCAAAAATCTGGCCAAGTAGAACCATAATGAATCAGGAAACGTTATTTCTATTTATAAAGAGACATAAAGTAGTTCCAAAAATCTTGACAAAGGATTAGCACTAAACTCATTTACATTATACGGAAAGACATCGCACTTGACATCAACAGCTTATTGAAAATATGCAAGTATTCAAGAATGTAAGCAGGAAAGAAAAAGGGTAGAGGTGAACAAATAATCTCAAGCAGTTCTCATGGAAGAAGTTTATAATACCTTTCCAAGACAGAGACACAGAGCAACTCTCTGCAACTCTCCACCAGAAAGATTCACAACTTCTTGGTCCATTAACTGTTCAATAAGAAGTGGCTTCATCACATCTGACACAAACTGGGGATGAGTATATGCATCACGTATTTTTTGATGTAGCAAGTGCCTAACAGTGGATTGGAACTTTGGGCTAATCTTCTGAGGCTTGTATGAAACATTAAATTCAGGCATCTCAACCTCAGATCCACCTTCCACGGTGTCAGGTTTCAATAAACCAGCCTGGATAATACCGGAGCAAGGTCAATACATATGTTGAAGAATTACTCAGTTCCTTTAAGAAACAAGTATGACCAAAAGAATACCAGCATTCGAATAAATGTCGTCTTTCCTGTCCCATTCTCACCCAGCATCACAATAATCTGAGAATCAGTAAATTCTCCTTCAACTACACGAAGTTTAAAATTGCCTTGAGTTTTGCTCATGGTTGGGTATTTGTATCGAGCATATGTCTGAGCTTCCTCAGCAGTTTCCTGTGGAGTCTCAGCAACCTAGACACAACAAGAGAGCAAGGTGTGTTTGATAAAATTGAAAATTTTGTTTCGATTTTAAAATTCAGTACAGAAATTTAGAATAATGAAAAATTAAGCACTGATTTATAATGTTTGAAAATACTTTCGTTTTAAGGTGCTGAAAGTAGGAGCATCTAATAATATAAAGAATGCAACAGTAACACTACATTAAATTGTTGCTGAATATTCAGTGACCTCCCATATGCTAAATATATTCAGCTTTTCACTCAATTTTATTTTTGGCATGTTAAAACAAACACCACTAAGTAGGAGAATCTAATAATATAAAGAATGCAACAGTAACACTACATTAAATTGTTGCTGAATATTCAGTGACCTCCCATATGCTAAATATATTCAGCTTTTCACTCAATTTTATTTTTGGCATGTTAAAACAAACACCACTAAGTTTCAGTGCTGAATATTTTCATTTTCATCACCCAAATTGAGTTTATGATCAGCAAATGAGAGGAAGGGGGATGCATAAATTATATATACCTTGAAGGTAAGTGAGTCATCACGGAACCTAAGATTTTCTGTTGGAACAAAGCCAGCCAAGAAAATGTTAATTCCTTCTCTGACCGAGAAAGGAAGTGTCACCACTCCATATGCACCAGGTTTTCCATATAGACAGCAAATAAAGTCTGACAAGTAGTCCAAGACACTAAGATCATGCTCAACAACAATTACATAGCTGGAAAAAGTGAAAAGCAAACAAACTCAATATTTATCTTGAGAAGTAATTCAGCATAGAACAGATGATATACACGGACTTCAAGCAGATTTACTGAGAGAAAGGGGCACCAACCTATTAGGCCTAAGCAATGATCGAATAACTTGGGCAGCTTTCAGCCTCTGTTTCACATCAAGATAACTAGAAGGTTCATCAAACATGTATATCTCAGCATTCTGGATCGCAACAACCGCAATGGCAAACCTTTGGAGCTCACCACCTGAAAGATCACCAACATTACGATCTATAACTTGATTAAGCTCAAGATCAGCACAAAGCTCCTTCTTCTTCTCTCTCTCATCTTTCTGGTCTAGCACCTGCCCCACATTCCCTTGCACAGCTTTTGGAATATGGTCAACATACTGAGGCTTGATGATAGCCTATACACCATATACAAATATATTAAAATATAAGCATAGCTGAGCAATATGATCATCATACCAGGGCTTGATTATAGTATATGTATCATATACAAATACAATTACAATATATTAAAGTTAGTATAATTACTAGCATGAACAAAAACTATCTTTTAATCAGTATACTGTCTGATCAGGACAAAATTCAAGCAAATTTAAAGTTAATGAATGTTCATCAAAAAATGTATGAACAACAAAAGCTAGCCTTTCAACTAAGGATAAAAAATGAATTTTCAGAAAGAAAGGTTGAAAATTTCTGTAGTATAGCTACCTAAGGATTACAATGCCCTGCAGTTCAAACACACATTTATTATTACTATATATCACCAGGCATTCAAATTTTGTACTACCATAATAATAGTTTGATGTTATGGTTAGTGGAAAATTTAGATAAACACACACATTGTTGCATTCCTAGAAATATATGATACAGTCTCCTTCGCAGTACTTTGGTGAACTACTATTTAAACATACTAACTAGGGCAATAATTAAAGCCATACTTATCAATCCCGGATAGCGGAGCGGAGCGGCCACCCTCAAAACTGGGATAGCGGGATAGCGGATAGCGGGATGACCGCTATTCTAATGTTTTAATTAAAAAAAAAAAGGAGTAAAGTCAGCAATAAAGGAGGTGCAAGAAGCAATCTGGGGGCCCAAACAAAAAAAAAACACTTACTTATATTAAAACGCTCTCTCTCCCAACCCACCTCACTCACTCAGCAAGCAAGACCACCTAAGACTAAGAGTACTTGGCGGATCTCCATGAATCCACAGTGACACAAATCAACCACCTCTGCGCGAACCACCTTACCCAGTGAACCCTACCACACCAAAACAAAACCCTCGCAAACCCTAACACTAGATACCAAGCAGAAGAAGAAAACAGAACGGAAAGTGGAAAAGAAGGAGGACGAGAAGAAGAAAACAGAGGAGAAGAAGAATGGAGAAGAAGACAGAACCTCGCCGGAGAAGAAAACAGTCACCGGAGAAGGAAGGCTGGTGGCCGGAGAAGGTGACGTCGGCGTCGGAGTCGGCGTGGGAGTGCACAGAGGAGGTCGCAGTCACAAATGGCAGAGGAGGTTGCAGTCACCGCAATCGCGGGCGCGACGCCACGTCCCCTGTCGCGGCCGCAATCACCGCTATCCCAAACCGCACCGCTACACTACCCTCCGTAGCGGTGCCAGGCCGCGCCGCTCCGCTCCGCCGCCATCGCGGCCGCTCCGGCCGCTATTGATAAGTATGATTAAAGCATATCAATAATGCTACATACTACTATTATTAATCAAAGCTGCTGGTAATCAACTTGGACTTTTCCAAGTACTTTAAACAATATCTATAATGTAAGTTGTAACTGCTCATTGTAAATTCTTCTACATATCACTGCCAAATGGACTCACAAATCACCACCTTTTCAGCTATGCTACATCAGTATTCAATGTGATATGTTGTATAAATTAGTCATCTGAAGGAGCAAATAGAACACTATCGAATAGAGACCATGGCATGGCAGAATCTCCGAGTCTGGACAACATGTAATGATAGGAGCATTCTGTGGCAGGTTATGATGGCTACAACTTGTGTGGCATCCATGGTGGAATTCACAGCTATGACGAAAAAACAATAGTTTAAGGATCTTTTCTTACAAAAAATAAAAAGTCAGCCACTCAATTTACTATCATTTAAGTACTATGCACTCTTCCAACTAACTCCACACATGTAACCCGCTAGTCACGTAAAAAAATAAAAACTCCATTCATGTAACTGCACACCATATTGCATGTGCCACATCCTCTTCTGGCCAAGCACACAGCATTCTTCAGCAACTCTCAATTCTTTTCTTTCTCTCCCTCTGGCAAGGAGGAATAGATTTTTAACTTAACTGTCTTGTTTTATGTTTTCAACTTGTTATTTGAACTTATTGTTTCCACTTTTTTCTAGTGAACTTATGAGTTATCATGAGACTTGTAATAATACCCCTCAAGCTTGAGAACTTTGATACTTTTGGTGAATTTTATGTTTCTAGTTTATTGTTCTTCATATATGTTAATAATTTTGTTTTTATTATCATATTCTGCAGTTTTTAGCACACTTTGTGTGTGTGTGTGTGTGCGTATATATATATATATATAATTTTTTCATTAAGTCATGATGGATAGTTGACTCTATTCCCAATTCTCCAAAATTATTGTATCCCTTATCAGTTGAAGCAATTCGAACACACTTGGTGCATGGACTCAAATATCACATAATTGGCAATTGGTCCAGTAAAAAGATTAGAAAGAAAACAAAAAATCCAAATAGGAAAACCACACAGGTACGAAGGAGCACATAATCATTTAGTCAGTTTTACAGTGCCAGAGTCCAAATCACTAAGACATCACGGCATGCATACATATTGAACAAGGATGCAGACATCACCTTCAAATCATCTTCTAGAATTCGAGTAAAGTAATTCTGCAGTTCAGATCCTCGAAAATAGGTCAAAATTTCCTGCCAATCAGGGGGATTCTGCAACCAAAAACAAAAATCAAACAAACGCGACAAAACCCCAAAACAATTCAGCAGCAAAGAAACACAAATTCAAATTCTATTACAGTGAATCGACCCAAGTTCGGCTTCAATTTCCCGGCCAAAACTTTAAGAGCAGTGGACTTCCCAATCCCATTTGTCCCAACCAACCCAAGCACCTGCCCAGGCCTCGGAACTGGCAACCTGACACCACAACTCAGTCCATCACAAACCAAACAAAACAACCACAGCCTCAAATTTCTCCGGCAAAACAACTCATACTCACCTATGCAGCTTAAAAGTATTAGGACCATATCTATGAGTAGTATCCCTGTCCAAGTCCTTTGGCAAGTTGATAATCTGGATAGCTTCAAAAGGACATTTCTACACAAACAAACAACGAACTCATCACATAAACAAACCTCCCACCAGCTCACAACACAATAACAGTATCTCCAATAACAATACCTTAACGCAAATACCGCATCCAATGCACAATTCCTCGGAAATGAAAGCAATCTTGGACGCGGAAGTAACCTCAATACACAACCTCCCTGTTATCCAAGTAAGTCCCCATAAACCCCCATTAAAATTAAGACACACAAAAAAAAAGGGTTTCGGCGGAAAAAAGGGAAATTAGATCTTACCGGTTCTGACGACGGGGCAACTCTTCTTGCACTCTTGGCGGCACTTTTTGGGCTTGCACCTGTCGTTGCTGACGATGGCAATACGCGTCAATCGATCGGCCATGGCGCCTTAAACACTTGTGAAGAGTGAGATTCGCTTTCCCTTTTGGAAGGAAGAGAGAGGTGCGATCGAAGTGTGCAGAAGAGGGTGGAGGCGTTGGCGTGTGGTGAGAACGTTCAGAAAAGCATATAGCATTAGGGTTACGTGCTTCACCGTGCAACTGGAATCCGGTCTACGGGTTGGTTTTATTCTCAGATCCGGTTTTACACATATCCTGATACATGCTCCTTTTTGGTATTAAAAAAAAAATCTTATCTTATATATGGTGAGATTAATAAAACATCTTCTAAACTAATGTCTTAAAAACATTAAAAAAATTATTATTCAAATCTATATTTTTTAATTTACCATTTAGAAATAAATTTTAAATTAATATCTATTTAGAATAAATCCTAACAAATGTTACAACTTCTAAATTAAAAGTCGTAATATTATTATGATTTTTTAAATTATATATATATATATATATGACGTAAAAAAATTTACTATTTTAAATTTTTTTAAAATATAACTTTAAAATTGTAAGTTTCTTTTACAATTTTAAAGTTATAAAGTAATTTTTATTTTTCATCTTGAAGTGTAAATTAGTTTACAATTTTTTTAATTGTAAAAAATTTATTTATTTTAATTATTTAAAAAATTAATGTATGTTTAATTTTTTTCTTTCTTTAATATTTTTATATTATTTTATTTAATATATTTAATATTTTTATATGATTATATTTAATATTTTTATGTTCTTTTATTTACTATAGTTTCTATATTTAATATTTTTATATTTTTTATTATTGTTAAGGATTATTTTTTTATAAATTATAAAAATAACGTAAAAACTTAAATTTAAATAAAAATATTAAAATGTATTATTTAATAAAATATTAAAATATTTTGTTACTAATATTAGCTTATCATGTATAAAATAATATTAATTTTTTTAAAAAAATAATTAATTTTAACAATTATCATTAAGTAAAATTAGTAATTTCGTACAATAGTATTTATTAGTATTATTTTAGAAATTATTTTAATATTAACAATATAAAATAATTTAATAATAAAAGTAGTTGTTACAATAAAAATAATATAATACATTAATATAAAATAAACAATATAAATTAATCAAAAGCATAAAACTAAATAGTGAAAACAATATTAGCCGTCAACTTGTTTATATGGACAGTTATTACGATTATGTCATTCAGTTCTACACAATAAGTATTTCTTATGCCTATCTAGAATTAGTTTGTTCATTTCATTATGTATACAAGTAGTGGTTGACTTTTCCTATGAGTCTCGTCGCTTCGAAGGATCAAGCATAAATATATGGACCCAAATACTGAGGTCATTTATCTTTGCTTCTAAGGGAATGAATGAAACAGATGTTGATAAACTTTATAAATGTTTTCTAACTTGTATACAAGGTCAACAAAATAATCGTAATTTAAATTACAAGAAGCACATGTTGCAATTGCATGCAAACAAGAAATTCAAAGTGTCTGAAATTCTCCACAACCACACCACCATTAGTTCAATTTGATAGTGCATGTCATTGCTCGTCGCCCAAGTCGCATATTTGCAATTTCTTGAACCTCAAACTCCCTATTTATCGAACATGCATGCGAACATAATGCTAAATAGCAATGTGTCAATTTTCTTGCATCATGACATATACCTCTTTAGAGTACCTATGTTATGCCTTTTTATCATATTCATGATTTTCATCCCATTAGTAATAAATGAGTCATTTATTTTATTAAATGTTTCTTTCACGAAGGTAGTAATAGGCAATGTTCGAGCTTCTTTCAAAATAGAATTCATATATTCAACAAGGTTGGTAGTCATATGTCCACTCTGTTTTCCTTCACCATAGGCTTGAGTCCATTTATTCTTGGGAATTTGTTTTAACCAATTTACTGCTCGTGAAAACTCTGATCACATTGCCAACAACCTTGCCTCAAATCATGGTTTTTTCATCTCATATCCTATGACAAAAGATAAAACAATGAGTAATAAATATGCTAACACGTAATAAATAAAATATTTGATGCATGAAATGCTTAGAAGTTTACCCATATTGATGACTTATTTTTTTAAGTCAACATTTTTAAACTCTTTATTAAAATTTGATGCAATATGGCGAATGCAATACACAGAAGTTACATTCGGCCTAGTCCACTCAACTTGTTCTGATCGCAAAGTTGCTAGCAAACTAGTTTCTTTGTCTGATATAATATATAATTTTGGTTGAGGTGTAACATATCTCCTTAAATAATGCAAGAACCACATCCAAGCTTCTTTGCTCTCGCTCTTAACAATTGCAAAAGCAAATGAAAAAATGTTTCGATGTTATATTGTCCAATGGAAGTCAACAAAGTACTACAATATTTTCAAGTTAAAAATGTGTCATATACTTGCACAATTGGTTTGCAATACTGAAAGCCTTCACTTTAAGCCCAAAATACACAATTAAGAATCACCTTAGAATACACGATATATATCACGTGAGGGGACACAATCTACTAAGATTGTAATTTTACGTAAGAATTTTGATAAATTTTTGCTATTATTATTCATTATTATTTCTAACTTCATAAATCTTTATATATAGTATTATCCTGGCCATCACCACCATCAATCACATCTTGAACCCAATGTACATCTAATGCATGTTTATGGAAATATGCCACAACATCATCAATCACAAGCACAATCTATTTATCAATCAACGGGCTTCTCTGGATATATGTCTCAAGGATATGAACAAAGTTTTCAAACATCGAGGTTCTAATCATATATGACTCAATACTCATTTCAAGTTTATTCTACCTCAATTCTTTTTGAAGGACTCTCACAAAAGTTTGGTACTACTTTCAACATTGTCATTGTTACGGGTCTGACAAAGGCCCATATTATAGAAGGTCCAAGAAGGGCTAACAGCTAAGAGAAAATAGTTCAAGTCAGAATCTCAACAACATCCAAGAGGAACTCAACTACTGATTCTAACCTAGATATGACAGCAACAAACCCTAGAGATAATCTCTATAAATAAGGGGTTAAACCTACAAGGTGGGACATTCTAAACCCTCTCTCTTTTAGTTGTCACTATGCACACACCCCACACCTTGATTATGTCGTTCATATTATTGTGCACAGTGATATGTTGATCTCTATGGTATCTCTCCCATAGGTACTTGAGAGAGGGCAAACAGATTCAACATTACCATACCAGTACATGGCTAAGCATCTCTGTCCCTAGGACAGAACAATCATCTGCATACAATTCACCGCCATCAAGCTCTTGTTATCGCTCATCATTACATATTCAAATCCATGACATGGGTTATGAGGAGGAGGAGGAGGAAGATGGTGATAATAATAATATCAACAATGATGATGATGATGATGATGGTCATGGTGATGATAATGGCCCTTAACAACAACAAATAGTTACACGTGATCATCCTAGAACAATAGAAGAAAGATGTTGTGGAATAAGAGGATAACAATCACCAACAAATCTAGTGCAATAAGATGAAAGACCTTGACGCATATATAAAAGAACTCGTTCTGCGATATCATCCCACTATTAATATTTTTGTTAAACAAATATGTAGTATATTTTAATATTTTATTTAAATTTAAGTCTTTTGCATTATTTTTTTTTAATTTAAAAGACAAATAATAATCCTTAACAATAGTAAAAAAATATAAAAAATATACAAAAAATATAAAATATCATATAAAAATATATAAGTATTAAATAAAATAATATATAAACTCTATTAAATATTAAATAAAACAAATAAAAATATACATTAATTCTTTAAATAATTAAAATAAATAAATAATTTACGATTTTAAAAAAACAAAACAAAATTGAAGTCATAAACTAATTTACGATTTCAATATAAAAAAACAAAAACAAATATTTTACGACTTTAAAATTGTATTTAAAAAAAATGAAGTCATAAATAAATTTACAACTTCAATGTATTTTTAAATAAAAAAGGTCAAACATATATTATAACTTTCAATTCATAAGTTGACACCTATTACAACTTACACTCAAACAAGTATTAATTTAAAAATTACTCTCAAATGATAAATTTTAAAAAGATTACCCCCAATCGATAATTTGGTCGTCCAAACGATAAAAGAATATCAAAAAAATTATAAACAATATAATTTTTCTTCTCACAATAAAAAAAAGTTACTTTAAGTTTTTTTATCAATACCCTTAAGACATATGTTAACATTTTCCATTAATAAAAGTTGGAGGTCCTAATATCATTTTATTATCCTAAACCAATAAAAAATAATTATCTAATTATTAAAATTACATCATAAACGAGCTGTTTTCTAGAAGTACATCATAGCCGAGTTAAAATTTAATTTTGGTGTTATTTAAAAAAAATATTGTAGAATTGTTGTTTATTTAAAAAAAATCAAATTCAATATTAAACTAATGAAACATACAACAAATATAACTGCAAGTCATTCTACAGCTAAAAGATAACAAAAAATTAAATAAATAACTCATATTAAACCTGCTTCCCTAGCCCGTTTGGTAATTGTTGCAGAACAACTCCAAAAGATACCAAATCTTATTACTCTCTTTATTAAAAATCTTATATTTTGTGACATTATTAAAATCAAAGACAAAATCTTATTACTTTCTTATATTATTGTAAGAGATTAATTTTGATGTATCTTATTAATTAATTAATCGATTAGAAATTGTTATAGGTACGAATTTTGATGAACCAATAGGGTTCTGTCTCCAACAAAAAACTAATTTCACCAGTATACTATAGTCTATACATCCAAGTCTCCAAGATATACGTTTATAGTTGTTCATATAAAGACAATGTGATGACTTCGTTCTCAGTCCAATAAAATCAACAAAGGCTAAAACTAAAATGGTATACACAGCAGAAAAAAAGAGAAAGCATGAACAAGTCTATGCTTTGCTAAAGCAACTGCAAGCTCGCACATAATATCCAGTGCATCTATTTTCCGTTCACTTTCTAGAATATGAACGGGGTGATACATCTGTCTAAAAAAAATACTAGAAGAGTTCCACCAAAGTGTAGTATAGATGGACATCAAACAAAAGTAGAGTTTATTATAAAAGCAATCCGCAGCAGCATCTACAATCGCGGTTTGTATGTACAGAAAAATATCATCACTTCCACTTCTTGAACATACCCTTGCCAAACTTCCCATGCTTAAACTTCCCATGCTTACCGAACTTTCCATGCTTGAACTTGCCATGATGCTTGAATTTCCCGTGAGGCATGTGTCCATATCCACCATATCCATGGTGGCCATGGGAAACATGATGAGCCCCAAAGGCAGCCGCCGCAGCAGCAGCACCACCAGCAAGCAATGCCCCCATACCGCCGTGCCCATGAGATCCTAATGACAAATCACTCAAGTTAGATCCCTTCTATTTCTATAATTATCGACAGCAGAAAAAACTTTAAAAAAAGGCAATGTATATACAATCATATAAACACAGAGCAAGTTTCAAACATAGTAGAGGACAGCCAAAAGAAATACAAAATGAAACTATGAAAACATTATTGTAGAGAATATTAACGACTGAGGAAAAAAATGAGGGAGGGGGATAAAGCATTCACAAATCCAATTACCAGTTACCATTTACCAAAGGTTGAAGTTATAAATCTCAATAATTATGAATTTTTTTTAGCTAAAGGCTAAACAATCCGCATGTAATGTGGAATTTGCAATGTAAACCACACATCATATACTGGTTTAGAAGACACCAGTATCTCAAAATCTCAATAAGTTCCAGTTAAACCATTAGCCCAAAGTAGTTTCAAGAGTTATACAACGGAAATTGTAATAATTTATTGATTAAAGATTTAACAATGAAGAATAAAAAATTCAAGGAATCATACCATGTGGAGCAGATGAACCAGGATAACCATGTGGATGGTAACCAGCAGGAGGGTAACCACCAGGAGCAGGAGGATAGCCAGCAGGGGGATAGCCAGCCGGAGGATAGCCGCCTTGTGGAGGGTAACCACCTTGTGGAGGGTAGCCATGACCAGGTGGGTACCCTTGGTGAGGAGGGTATGCCCCTGGAGGTGGAGGGTAGGCCCCAGGAGGGGCCCCATGAGCAGCTTGAACTACCCCATGAGCCAGATGTGAGAAAATTCCTTTCTCTTCTTCATTGTGTTTGTCCTTACCACCTCCCATCTTTCAAGGGAAAAGCTGAGATCAGAAATCTGCTAATTTTAAAAATTAACACATTGATTACATAACTAGAAAGAGAAAATCACATATAGCTTTACAAATTACAATTAAAAAAAAAAGCATTCTCCAATCCAAGCCATAAATATTAAACATTCCCCGTGCTGATCTTGCATGCAAAATCAGAACTTTTATTTTCATTATTGACTAAACAATTGCGAACACATAGGTACTGTATTTCAAGAGAAACCATCTTATCATATAATCTAACCTAAGCATCTCGAAATTATTAAATTGAATTGAATTATAAACTATAATAAAGCAACATTGGACCAGTAGCCACGAATATAACATGAATCCACATAAAATGCGACACATAAATACAACATTTTAGTTTGGTACATACATTTAAGAAGAAAAACATCAATGATTTTCTTCACAAAAAAAAGGCAAGAGATTCATATGCAGATCAAGAAGGTAGAAAACATATTCCAATGAACAATTGAACAGTTAGGAATAACTGGAAAAGGATAAAGAGAAAGAAAGAACTCACGGATTTTAGATGATTTTGCAGAAAAGCGAGGAAGAAACTGAAAAACTGAAATAGAAGAAATAAAGAGGGAGACAAATAGCCAAAGAGGGATTTTGTGGTGATTAGAGAGAGAGATTTATTTATTGATGGACGAGCGCCAAAGAAACGAGTTAGCGTTACACGGTAGCGACGCGTCTAACCATGCAATTGGACCTCACACGGAGCCACGCTTCTATTGATAGGGGTGTTCAAAGCTGCTGTCCCACGTCAATCAGCATTGTCTAAATTGCACCAAACCGATATAAATAATTTAGGTGTTTGTATTAAAATTGAATTAAACCGATGAAAATTATTTATGATTATGTTATGGGTTTAAATTTATAAGATATGATAAAAACTAAAATGTACTTATCAAAACCTATCAATATTTTTAATGTTGTGATTATTAGTGTTAAAATTTCTTAAAGTATTACGCTCATTATTTTCAAGTACATTATTATTTGTTTTATCTTTTTTACATATTTATTTTTTTAATTATGGTAAATCTCATTGAAAAATATTTTATTTTACTTTGTATTAGTCTATTTTAGAATATTATATTAATGATATTAAATTAATCAATTTTATGAGATATTTGATAATATTGTATTAATTATATTGAATATTTGAATGAATCATGATATAAAATAGTAGTTTTAAAGAAAAAAAATCAAATTTAAGTGAGTAATTTTTTAGCTCGAACTGAACCAAATTGTTTGGATTGGTTGAGTTTCAAAAAAAATTTGTAAACATGGAATTGAACAAAACTAATTAAAATTGATTGAATTATATCCTAATCAAAATTTGTCCAAATCAACCCATATTCGTATCTATTAATTATAGGATAGGGATATAAATGAATATAATTGAGCTTGCCTATATTCATTAATATTTAACTAACCTTATTTGAGCTTAACATCAACTTTATTTTTAAGCTTGAATTCAATTTGGTTCTAAGTTTATGTAAAACTCTATTCAGTTCAACTCAAATCATATAAATTAAGAGTCAAACTTTTAAAACTTATATTATTATACATTTCAAAATTCAATTTATTAATAGATTATAGATTAAATAATTGTTTAACTTTTTTAAAAAGACAAAATTAAACTTATTATATTAATTTTATAAAACCTAAAGGTATAAAAAATATATATAATTACAATCAAAATTTGTATAATTTTTTTTACTACTCTCCACCTTACATATATAAAATAAAAGAATCAAATTCATGAACCAAATAACTCAAACTGTACCCAATTTAAATTTGACTTAAAGTAAATTCAACCCGTTAATTGTCAAATCAAATTTCAAACTTTTTTTAAATTGATTTTATTCTTTGTCATCTCTGAGACACACACACACATACATATATATATATATATATATATATATATATATATATATTCTATAAATAAATAAAAAAGATAAGGATATATCTGGAGAAAAAATAACACTCGCAGACACGTTACCTTAATTAAGGAAATAAATTTCATGATTAGGGGCATGGGACCTTGAAAGCGCAACTGCTATTTGCTTCACCTTTTCCTTAAAACTTCCTCTCTCTTTTTTTGGCATGGGTAATAATTATGTATGGAAATAATTGCAAAACTAGCGAGTTTCCCGTATATGTAAAATAAAGAAAACAAAATTATGAATATTTCAAAATCCACTTTATTATTTTAGTAATAAAAAATATATGTATATACATATGGATACATTAAAGTGTTTAAACTTTACTTTGAAAATCTTAAAAATATAAATTAATTAACAAATATTAGTTGAATGACGATTTGTAAATAATTATTAATGTTTATTGAAAAATATTAAAGATACTCAATTTTTTATTCAATTGGATAATTAGTTAAAACAGAAAAAATAATTTGGTTTGCTCTAAAAACTCGTTAAGTCTGTAAAATAAAAACTCGTTAAGAATAATGAAGAAAAATGTTATACAATCCAATTCTACCTAGGCCTGTTTTTTGAAAATAATGAATCGATTTTAAAGAAAAAAAGTATTCAATTCAATCACTTTGATTATTATTTAATTTTTTATTCAATTGATTTGATTAAAAAATTATTTGATTTATTTCGAACCAATTTAAAGTAGTTTAGATTAAATGGATTTTAATCTTATTTTTATTTATTTCACATCTTAAGTCAAAAAGTTAATAAAAAAATTATGTTTAATTATGTGATAATTTTACAGCAAAAACATTAGTGAAGTTATAGGGAAAAAAAACATGACATTGCATTGAATTGAATCAGTCAATAAAATCAAATTCAAAATCAGTCCAATGCAAAACAATATTTCAATTTTTTTATTTGTTCAATTTTTAGTTTTTTAGATTTTTTTTCACTTCTCATTAAATTGTAGGGGTGTAAGTGGTTTGTTTGATTGAATTGGTGTATCTTTCAACCTAATCCAATTCATTGGATTGAGTTTACCTTTTATATTTTGTCAATCCAATTTAATTTTAATTGGATTGGTTATCAGGTTGAGTAATTAAAACTACAATCACTTCTTTAAGTCCTCAAAAAAAAATTTAAAAAAATCTTCAAACTCAAAAATAATATGAATATATTTTATCACATAATAATAAGGATATTTTTAAAAACTATTCATAGAACATTGAACTATTCATAGGTAAATAAAAAAAAATAAACCATACATATATGTGCTTACAATGTCATTCATAAAACAATATATTACCTTAAAATAAACCAAAAAAAATTCTAAAATAATATATTACCTTGAGATAAACAGTAAATTACCTTGAGAATGAGGTATGCTTAATTTAAGGTTTATGTATTAGCAGTTTAATTATATGCAGGCTGGGTTAAATTTTGGTTGGATTTAAAACTCTAAACATGTCACTCAATCTAACTTTAATTAGGTTCTTTAAATTAAAATCAATTAAATCCAATGACTCAATCTAATCCATAAAATATTAATTGGATTATGTGAAATTAAACGGATTTGTAAATTAAATCCGATCCGATTACACCCTGTTAGATTGTATCTTGTTTTTTTTTTTACTTCAAGATTGTATCGATTTATGAATGTCCCTAATTCTGCCTACTAATACATGCAATAATCTCAAATTAATGACTAATGATACATCACTTTATTGAGTGAATATGAAATACATACTTAAATTTTGTTAAGGGAATAAATTTCATGGAAGAAAAAAGTTGATGTAACGTTTTGTACGAGAGAATAAATTCATTGAGAATCTTACTTTTAAGAGTGAAAAATATATAATATTTAGAGGGTGACAGAAATTATTTCAAAGGCAATGCAATCACTTTCTTTTTTTTCTTTATCAATTTTGCTTGATTTAGAGAATCCTTTTTTTTAAGGGAAAAAGAAAAACTACAACGCTATAATGCGTTTTTTAATTTTTTTTTATTAAGAGGGTATCTGATTCTTATAATATGAGAGGCTCACAAATTCTCCCTTGATTTATGTGGTTTTATTGTTCTCAATTTCAAGAAGTGGTGGATGCTTGCCTATTATCTGACTTGAGCTGTTTTCGTTAACGATTTACAGGGTCCAATAGGAGAAAGTCACCTGATATCATTGAAAAGAGAGATTGGATTCGCGCATTTCTCTTGGCAAATTGTCCTTGGTTGAAGAACTGGAAGAGTCCTTTGTATCAAATTTGCCTGGACAAAAGCGACGGAGAAAAAGAAACAAATTGTACTGATTTGAACAAGTATGGCTTGATAAGGAGGAATGTGAAGAAGTGGTCTATAGCTCATGTCTCATGGTGTTATGGTGGAAATGTACCTAAGAATTTGGCTCGTGTTGGAGCAAATTTGGAAGCATGGGGTGGAGAATTTTTTTGACAGATTCTCAGACGAATAAAGACAGTAAAAAATAAATTGATATCCTTCAATTCAAAGACAGCAGCAAATGGAGGTGACCCAACCGCCATCAACAAAATATTTATTGCCTTGATTCCAAAAGTCAAAAAGATCTTGATTTGTCAGAAAACAATTACCAATTGCTTGAAGCAGATTCTTTCATTCATAGTAAGTGAAAATCAAAGTGGATACGTTCCAAAAAGACTTATCACAAATAATGCATTGATGTCTTTCGAGTGTTTTCACTTCTAAGAAAGTCTTTCGACTAGTTATAATGCACCTCCAAACATGAAAAGCGTGAGAGGAGAGAAAGTATAGAGAACATCTAATTAAAAAATAAAAAAAATGAAGAGTGAAACTCACTCTACAAGCATTATATTCTAATTCATACTAATATCAGAATAAATTAGATTAAGTACTAATGATTGGCTTAGATTTCATTAATTTGGAAAGTACGAGTACTTAATTTAACCAGTTAAAACTATAGGCACCAAAATCACCTGTGTTCATACAATAAGTGTAAAACGCAATTAAGCCTTTTGAGTTTTGAGTTTTGAGCGGAGGGAAGTGATACAACTTTCGACAAAAATCATTTTGGTGAATACCAATATAAAAATGTCACATGAATGACCACTTTTGTAACATTAAGAAGCAACAATTGCAGTAATGAGAAAATAAACTTTTCCTACTGAAATTCAACTATACATTAAAGCATACATGAAACACTATTAATATAAAAGAAAACATAAAAAGCAGAGTTTTTCAATCTGAGAGTAAGCAAATATTCTTCTGCCATGAGAAACTGTAAAATATTTAATGTTAAATGCTAGATAGGTAAATGATGAGACATAGGATCATCCACTATAGCAGAGCTCAAAATGGGGATCAGCAAAACCTCAAAGTAGCTTCAAGCTCCTTTTCATCAGCACAATTGTATCCCAGTGAATAAGCTCGTGCTGTTAAAATGGAAAAGATGAGTCAGAAAAATGAGATGCATGTGCAGGTTGATTCCCCCAAAAGAAAAGGAACAAAAGCCAAAGAGACAATTTTACCAAAACGGCCAGATCCCATAAATGGCTCTGCCTCATCAGTCACACCACCTTGCTGCTGCTCCTGAAATTTTAAAAGAATAAAGAACCCTTAGGAAGATAAGTTATATAGAAGGAGCCATTAACTTAATTTTGATAAATATGTTTAACTTTAGATTATAAATTTATAATAGATACTGACCCTTTAATAAAATTAATTTGCAATGTATATGTATTACAGTAAACAATATAAAAAAATTGTGTTAAAGGACTTTCAGACTTACAGTATCAGGCTCCATTTCCGAAGGCGACAATAATCTATCAAAACAGTGCCCCGATATTGTACAGACCAAAAGCTCGTTTGTGGGATCCATAACTACTTCTCTACATGTATCGTCACAAACTAGAAAATAAATGCAAATTATAAGCTCTGGCCCAGACCAAAGGATTTAAAATTTAATGTTGAAAAAATGTTAAGAAATTAAAGCACAAAGGAGCATTGTCATAGATAGTGTTTCTCACCATGAACTTGTCCAGTCTTCTCACAAATAAATACATCTCCAATATGGTAGTAAGAGCACGTTTCCCCAGAACAAGCATGATCAGTCACCACTGTATCACTTAGGCCCCTGCTGCTTTTCCATGATGACACTTGATCAGCTAATGTTTTGTCAAGAATTATCCTATCGTCCTTCAACTTCACATGCAAAAGATAGGGGGAGAAATAACAAATGGCTAAGAGGCATCTACTTTATATTGAAAATACAAATTTACTTTTGACATAACATTAGCAAAGCATTAAGAAATCTTAGTTAGGATAGATACACTAGGAGCACAAGCAAAGACGCATTACTATATAAAATTAACCTCTATCCCTTTCTCTTCCCCACAAGGGACGCCAAGGGAGCATGGAAAGTTGTAAAAGGACAAGAAACATTGTGTGTTAATCTAAGTTTTTCAGATAGCTGAAAGGATCTAAATATATCAGTATATATTTCCACACTACAAGTGTTTTCATCATTACCTGTGAAGGATGAGGTGCTTGACTTCGCTTAGCTGCTTGCATTTGAATGTAGTACTCCTTAAACTCATTTTGGCAGCTTCTAACAAGTTCAACCATGTCCTCTCCATCACGCTGCACAATGATAGCAGAAAAGGTGAGATCCACACAAAATTTCACAAAGCAACGTCGATTAATTCCGTTTCAGTTTCCTAGAGAATAAAGATTGGAAAAGGTTCAACCACTTGAGTTAAGTATGTGTTTCAGCTAATGCCATCAGCATGCTCACCCAAAAATCACCAATTGATGAATGCATGCACAAAAAAGAAAAATGAAACATTACTAAGAAAAACAGAAATGTAAAATGTGCACACACCTGAATGTATAACATTTTCCACGGGCATTCCCTTATCTTCCTTGTAGGGGGAAGCATGCCCCATCGCATACAGTACCTGAACAAATTTTACCATGACAATAGGCATAAATAAGGTTCATGCATTTTAATACATATCTGTGAACAAGGAAATGTATATAACAAGAACTATTTAAATAGAGGAGAACCAACTCCTCAAAGCCAAGCTGATAAAATAGGGGGAGCCTCCACTTCAAATGGGGGAGTTCCGTCTCATATGCCCAGCAGATATGGGACTGGCACTCCTGAGTCAAACATCAACACTGGCTAATCGACAGAGATCAACTCCTAAATCAAAACAATATATAATCCAAAAACCAGTCCATATATCCTATCCTATCTGAAGCTAAATCTCAAACAAATATCATATCAACAACACTTGAAAATATGCAACTTTGAGTAGCAAACAATAATACAATATGTACTTACAAGCGACGCCATAATGCCTCATCTGATGCAGCATAATTCAAAAACCTACAAACTAAGGAACAAGAAACAAGGTCCTGCACCCATCAAAAAACCATAACCATAGTCAGCTAAGCTAATTCATTTACCAAGGCAGACAACAAAATAAAATCCAAACACATAGAGATCCACAATTAAAGGGATTTATCAATTAAAAAAAATTGAAAAAAATAGATTTCTTCACACACACGGACCAAAAAAAAAAAGTGCTAAGAGGTAACCTCAGAAGACAGAAATTTAAGGATGTCATGGAAAAGCTCAGGTGGGATTTGACTGAAATAACCAGTCTCAATTCTGGGCACCACCCCGCTATTGACAACAATGTTCTTCGGCGCAGATGATGAATCAGAACTTTGTTTTTGCTTAGTAATCTCATCCTCCTCTAAGCGCTGTCTCTTTGCTTTCGGTTCCTCCACATTATCCTCTTCCTGCAACAACAGCCACTCAAATTAAACCCACTACGCCACCATTTCCAATAAAACTATTAAAAAACAAATTTTTTCCTTCAAAGCCCCAAATGAAAACCCTAATCTACAATTTAACACACGAAAACAAAAAATTAAAATCATGAAAAATTGGAATACCTTGTCAGAGACCTCCGAGAGGACTTCTGATTCCAGAAATTGAGCCAGATTCTCGTCCTCGTCGTCCGAAAGAGTCATGGTGTCAAGGAAACCCTAGGAAGGTGCAGAAAGGGGATTCGTGAGAGATCGAAGCAAAATCGGAATTGCAGATTGGCTGGCCGGTCGGAAAACCAAGAGAGAACTCCGGTGGCCGGAATTTGAAGGTCGGTTGTGGAATCAGAAGGAAGCGGCAAAAGAGGATAGAAGATTGATGAGATAGAAGCAAAGCAGAATGGACGGTTAGATTTTCTCGGATTGACCCGACCCGCTATGCTGGCATATGGGTTTGTCCGATGCTCTCAGATCTTTTTTCAAGTAAATCCTGAAGTCAAACGACTCTTTAGAGTTTTTTTTTTTAAGCAAAATTATTATGTAGGGATAAATTTTAAATAACTATTCAAAAATAATAAATAATTAGATATTTTATTAATTTTAAATTTAAAATCTTAAAATTATTTTATATTTTTTTATTGATGTAATAAAAAAATTTATGACATCTTAATTTATTTTTTAAAATTCAATTTTAAAGTCATAAATTATTTATGACTTTAAAGTTGTAAATAATTTTATTAAATTTAATATTTTTAGTTTTAGTTTTATTTAATATTTTTTACTTTTTATATTATTTTTATTTGATATTTTACATATTTTATAATGTTTTCCATACTATATTTGTCTTTCTTATATCTCATTTAATATTTTTATATATTTTTTCTAATGTTAAGGATTTATTTAATATAAAAACATTAAATAAAACATAAAAAATAATAAATAAAATAATAGAAAATTATCAAATAAAAATGATATACAAAAATATAAAAAATGTTAAATAAAATAATATATTAAAATATTAATTTAAATAAAATTATTTACGATTTTAAATTAGTAAATAATATTAAATTTTATTTCATCTAAAAAATATTAAATAAATATAAAAGAGAAAAAATGTTAAATAAAATAATATAAAAATATTAAATAAAAATAATATACAAAAATATTTTAAAAAATTAAATCAAACAATATGTATAATATAAAAATATTAAATAAAATTAAAATTAAAAATATTAATTTAAATAAAATAATTTACGACTTTAAAATCATAAAAAATGATAATAATTTATTTAATATAAAAAATATAAAATAAATTATAAAAATAAATTTTTTAAATCAAATAATATTAAAATATTAAAATATTAAATAAAATAAAATATTAATTTAAATAAAATTATTTATGACTTCAAAGTCACATTTTTAAACAAAATTAAGAAGTCTTAAATTATTTTACAACTTCAATGGAAAAGAAAAAAAGAAAAAAAACAATAAAATGATTTACGGCTTTGAACTTAAAAGTCGTGGAATACCCTAAAATTTATCTTTTTCTAGTTATTTATTTAAAATTTACTCTCATTAGGTAATTTAGAAAAAAATTATCCCTTTTAAGTTGTTTCTTCGCCTAAATCTAGATAATGGTGATATGTCTCTACTAAAGTTACTCTTGGTCCTGCATTGAGGGAAAAAATCCATTTGACCCCATTTCAAATTTCTAACCCGTCCCATTTTTCCTTTTTTCTTCTTTAGCTCCTTCATCTCTTCACCAACCGCAACAAACCCTTCCCTTCTCTTTCCCCAACCTAGTGTGTGTTTGGGTAAAAGGTTGCAAACTTACGTTTGAGGCAAACGTATGTTTGCAAAAGCATTACCACCCTTGCTTTTACTTGCATCTTAATTTTACTCGTTGGATTTGCATAGAACCGTGCATACTACATTTCTAACTTAAATCCAAACACACACTTACTCCTCATCCTCCACAATTTAATTATATTTTCCTTTAATTTCAGATGGCTCAGGCCAAACATGCTTCATATGTGGCTAGGCACGATCCCCTTTCATGAAAGGGATGACGCTGGAGAGAGGCATTGGAGACTGACTGCATCAACAAAGGCCAATGACATATGCTGGCAAAGCCAAAGCCATAAGTAAAGGCACATCCATTTACCAGGATCATTGGACCTCCATTTGGATGAGGTCCAGTTGATTTGTCATTGATCCAATCTTACAGTGACCACCGTGTTGGTCATGTATGGATTTGACAGTCACGGTCAGAGATAAAGTTGGTCAGCCATGGTGGCCAGGTCTTACCACTCCCCACACAACTAACGATGAAGGCTTATGTGTTGTGGTCAGGGTTATCAGCCCTAGTTACAACGCGGTATCTTATCGCAAACAAGGGCTTCATGAAATGCCTTTGTGGGAAATGGCACAAAAAGACCTTGTCCTTCCACCTGCTTGTCAGAGAGATGACCATCGTTTTGGATGATGTGCCATGTCTCCTACACTTGCATGTGACAGGCAAGCCCATTGATTATGTCCCATCCACCTTCAGTAGAGAGGTCGTGAAGATTATGCTCGTGACTCACCTTAGCATTTTGATAGAGGAAGAGGCTATAGTGGCGACCATTGCAAGTGTCAAGGTTAGGTTGATGTGGCTGGCAGACCTATATCACTAGTACGTATAGTCAGGATTGTACGTGTGGGCTGTCACAACTTATCTTTTGCACTTGGTCGACAATACGATACTTGTTGACAAGTCCTTAACTCATGTCTGTGTCGCCTACCTCATCTACCTCAACAACCTAGATAACTGCCACTGATACGCCTGGGGAGTCAATGCACTGGCATACCTATACAGCCATCTCTCTTATGCGAGTTAGTACACTAGCAAGCAAGTTAAAGGTTACATGACATTAGCCGTGGTAAGTAAATAATTGTTTAATTATGATTATTTTTATTTTCTTTATTACTGTAATTAATTTTTTTACAATGTTTTTTACTGTCTTGAGCATTTGCACATTTGCTCACTGTTGGCTATTTCAAGCCTATGATCTGTGCTCTGGATGACCTAGTAGCCAGCAGATAGAAGCCAACATGAGGCACCGGGTGCTAAGTCAACATTGTAAACAACAGATAGAAGCCAACATTTTAAACAGCAGATAGAAGCCAACATCAAGGAGAAGTTGTATGACCTCCAAATGGATGTTGTCTTTCGGTGTCCTTATAAGAGCCACATGGGTGTTAGGCATTTCCCCTAACAGGCACTTTTCTATGGCTTCATTAGGCCAAGACGAACATGTGGCCTTATTTTTCAAATAGGGTGCTAAGGCACTTTTGTCATGTTTAGCACATCCTGCACCATCCACCGCAACGTCCATGTATGAGGCTTCTAATACGGCATGGGCAGAGTGGTAGCAACATGTCATTTCATTTGGTGATGTTATGCCACCCAAGGGTCCTTGGGCTTGTATCCTCGACTATCTGCCTTGGATTTACCAAGCTTCCCACCCCTATGCCATTTCGTCAGAGAATGGAGAACCACCACATCCTCCTGTACATTTACCAGCCATCCTAGTGCATCTACCACTTGGGCAGCCTGTTAACTCTTTGGCAAACGTACCAATTTGTCCAAGTAGTAAATAAAATGGTAAGACCGAGTGTCGAGTTCACAAGGACTTTGATTATACTCAGAATTTGTATACGTCTAATTGTAAGCAATTAACAGAATAAAATTTTGGGATTTGTAAGTGATGCTATATGTAACACCCCGTGTGCACCCGGTGCGTTATCATCAGATCAGCGCTATCAGCGTTAAACAAACGCAGTGCGGAAACGAGAGAATCGTTTTTCAAGATTTCATTATGCATAGAATAAAACACATATAATACAAACCCCTGCTGATCCAGTTAAAACATAACATAACAACAACAACTGAGGCAGATATACATAAAACTCAAAATAGAGATCGTCAGGAGGAAACATACACTAGTACGACATCATCATCGTCTGTACATATACATACTCAAAACAAGACCACAACTGGTCATACATCATTATATGTACAGTACAACGGATGTACACTCACACCCTATCCTTTTATACAAGACAGAGATAAAATAAAGACTCTTCTAGTCTTCATCTGCAGCTCATGACTGGGTCCAGCACTCTCAGCTAAGGCCTTCTGCATAGAGTATCTCCTCTCCTCTGGAAATACCTGAAAACCACAACCCACAACGGGGTGAGATATAAAATCTCAGTAAGCTCAGGGTCCTGGGAAATCCTCCCTTACCCTGGTTCACCCCCAAGCACAAAACACATACAACCTAATCAGGAACGAGCTTAGGAAATCATCCTAGCTCTCATAACCCATTACAGGGTAACATAACCAAATACTCTCAGTATCAGAGGTATCACACCTCATCCTGGCTCTCACAGCCATCTCAAGACCATCTAACAGAGCCAAGCCAGAATCATGGCTTCAATAACTCATATCGGCTCTCATAACCGTCTGACAGAGATCTCACAGATGTACCTAATCATCAGTGTCAATCACTGGACACTGTATATACCAGAGAGGCACCGCCTCCAATGCTATATATATAAAGCATAGCCTGAGTCCACCACTCAGGACTTCATACACACGGCCTGAGGAATCTCTCAACTCAGGGCTTCCACACACACTGCCTGAGGAATCTCTCAACTCAGGGCTTCCACATAAAACTCAGGGCCCTTGAAGGTATTTCCTTCCCCTGGTTCACTGACAACAGATACTCAGACAGAAACATCATATTTATCATGGTTATCATCAACCATTCATTCAATCAACACATAGGCAGTCAAAGTACAAACATCTGTCAATATCCATGTGATTCCGATGATCATCACCATCTATCACCTATCATCATCATCCTGCGGAGGCTTTCTTCTAGATATATATGCCGATCCCCACTCACAGAGGATCCAATATATACTAGGACATCTCATGGCAGGACATCACTATCTATCAGAAGCACCCCGAAAATATATAGCTACAACCACGTCTGGAGGACTCCTATATACCGGGCCGGCTTCTCAATACAAATCGCTATCTATCAGAAGCACCCCGAAAATATATAGGTACAACCACGTCTGGAGGACTCCTATATACCGGGCCGGCTTCTATCATGAGCTACAACTCATATCCTCTATCCTATTACCATAGGATTCCACATTTCATACATCGCATGCCAATACACATCAATTCCCCCTTCTCAGGGTTAGACATACAAATCATCAAGCATTAACAGCTTTGCCTAAGGAGGAACCTCCATACAGGGTAATCCACCCTTAGGACTTTAACAAGAGCAGTGGCACCTCCCAAGGAATCTCAGCTATTCCAGGGAGTCCTCAAACTCTTCCTCTGGCTAGGGAACCTCAACTAGCCTGATACTATCGCAGTATCCTATAGGTTCCATCACCTGCAACCTCAGGTGCATTTCCATTCTCACACTATCTCAGTGTCTATCCTAGGGTTCATCATGACACATATCATCATCAACAACAGGCCATCACAGCCTTTCTTCCCCAGCATGCACAACACATATTCATCTATATATTCAAACATGGTATGCACCCATCACCCACTTGGGTGGCAAACCACAACTAAGGGAAAAACCCCAGAACAGTGAGCTTACCTGGCATGCCGTGCCTCACAGCTCTAGCTCAACTGATGGTCTGTGTCACTGCTGCCCGTTGTGTCAAGCCCTACCAAAGCACACAACCGCATATTATAGACCATACAGGCATATAAACACATGCAAATTCAACAAGCAGTCCTCAACTGCCTCTGGGAAAAAGAATCTCAATCCTTTCCATCAACCCAAGTTATCTAACTTAAGGTTCATCAGGCTTATCCATTCTAAGCCTTTTCATAGACTCTCAGTGGTCTGTCTCAACTCAACCATGGCCTAAGAGTCTCCACAGACTCAACCCAGCCATTCACAATGAGCATCACAGCTCACACAATCCACTTATACAAGGATTTCCACGGCTTGAACGGTCTATCTCACAAGACACCGTTCTCATGGCCTCTCAGGCACATCAAGCCCATCATCATGGCCCTTGCATGTCTCAAATCAAGTGACTCAGTTCAAGTCACACATGCCCAACCTAGAGCCAAAACCAAAGTTCTCCAAATCACAAACTGAAAGCTAATCCTTCCTCCTCTCATCATCCTGAACACATCTCTCAACTGGACCCAGAGCTAATTCTAGCTCTATCAAAAATGGGTCACTATTCATCAAAACCCCCAAATCACAAATCAATCGGAGAAACTCGAGTTTCTTACCTCAGAACTGCCGAGGAAGGCCTCTGGGCTACTCTCCCTAGCCTTGGTGCACTGAACCACCGTCGTTCCTCGCCCAATCTCGAGCTCTCTGCAGCTTTCTCAGAAAAGGGGTTTTTCAATGAATAAGGAAGAATGATTTTGGCTCAAACTTAGTTCCTAAGAGGTTTACTAGGCTTTGGAAGGTGTTTGGGGTCACAAAGCATGACCATGGGAGCTTGGGGAGCTCTCCCATGGCTGCTGGAGCTCAGAGGAAGAAGAAGAAGCAGTTTTGAAGCCCAAAAACGCGAAAATGGCCTTTTATAGGCCCCCAGCGAGAGTCCCACGCTACCAGCGTGGTCCCCTACGCTACCAGCGCGGAAATCCAGTGGAAAATGACTTTCTGGAGCACTTCCCACGCTACTGGCGTGGCTCCCCACGCTATCGGCGCGACACTATTCACAGGCAAAATCCGTCGCTAATTCCGTCGCAAAATCCGTCGCTAACGCTTTTTCTGACGGAATTTAGCAAATTTAAACTTTCTTTCTTTTCTCTTATTTACTAAACCTAGGTTATTATACTATATGTAAATATAAATTCAAAATAAAATAAATTGAAAAATAAATTAAAGGTAAGATGCAAGATTATGTGATATATTGGGTGTTCAGCCTACCAAAACTACTCTTGATGCAATGTTAATGATTTTTCACTATTTAATATTATTTTACATATTACTTTCATTATCTAATTACTCTAACCATGATCTCTCATATGAAATAGCCTAAATTACCTAATTTCACTCCTGATCCCTCATCAAGCTACATCAAATAATTTGCATTAAGAATAGAGATATATATTTAAGGCTAAACAATGTTATTTTATCCCTAGATATGGATTGTCTAGATGTTCTTTCCCAGTTCTTAGAGTATAGACATTTTCCAATGCATAAACTCTCATAACATTACATGCATATAGATGATCATACCATAAACATGACAATAGATTCATAAAAGAATAATAATATGAAAATAACATTAAATAGATAGTGATACTTGTTACATCAAAAGTGTTTGATTGTTGAACCTTCAACAATCAGTGGTTTAGCCTCTCATTGTCATGAGAGGCTTACAAAATAATGGAAAACAAAAGATAATGATAGAGAATGAAGAAAACTGGTAGAACAAGGGGCATAAGCCCACTTTTATGGAGTAGATTCTTCTCTCCTTTGTTCCTTTTGTTTCTATCTGGCTTTTGATTATTTTTTCTTTGACTGCTCCCCCTTTTTATAATCAAAAATTTTCTTAATTGAACTTTTTTAATATTGATAACGCGCTAAGCCCATATGTGCATGCTAAGCCTATATGTGCATACTACTCCAAAAAAATTCAACCAACACACTATAAATAAACTAATTTTATCATTTATTGGATAAAAGCTCAAACAAGTTAAATTTTCATATTTTCAATCACAAAAGAAGTATTAAAAGAGGAAAAAGAAGATAATTGTTATATAATTTAAATGCATAATTTATGTATAAATAACAATTATCATGGCCATTGGCAGAGTATGTACCAGGTGGAGACTATTCTTGCAAGGTAAATCAAAATGGATTTTGTTATTTTTTCCCCCTAAATTGTCACTTTAAATTTTTTTTTAATTGAAATTGTTATTGTAGGATGAATTCCAAATGGCGTCAGACACTATGCAGAGCTTACTGGACTTCAGAGTTGTGCTAGAGGACACGAGTCATCATCAGACCATACAATAAGCTCTATAATTGTTGTAGAAGGGCTTTGAAGTTGTGTGCAACTTAGAGAGGTGAAGGAAGAGGGTTGCTAAGGATGATGGCAATGGCAGATAATTATTTAGTTGTTATTTTTTGTTTTTTGTGTTTATCGACTATTTAAACAACACATGCTTAGTAGTAACAACAACTCTTCAATTGATTCATAAAAGAAACATATAGATAAACAACTAAATAAACATTAATAATACATACTTTTTTTGAAAATAAAATAAACAAACAACGTGCTATTTTGATAAAGTAAAAACATGACTATACATATTTAACACGCATCAGAGTAATAATCTCATCAATAGGGCAATGATTTCATCTGGAGATCAACCAAAATTTGCATTTAACTTAATCAAACATTTGCTACTAAATTCTGAAAAGATGAAAAATATTTTTTCCACATCATCATCACATTTAAGCTTCATACACTCATATTCAACACAACCATCACCAATGTAAATTGGTTGACAGTAAAAAGATCAAGTAAAATTCTACAACATTTGATGATGTCAATAATTGTTTTCCTTAAGGCATCAAGTGACATGTGGTTACTTATTGTGATGACTTGAGGACCACTAGGACATTCAAACATTATACCTTCAAATGATGAAATCATGTCACCATCGCAATACACAAGAGCAAATATGCTTTCCTTATTTCAAGCAATATGGTGAATATCAAGCAAAGGAGTTGAGTGACATCAAACTCCTACTGCTATTTATATTAGATGATCTATTGTTTTCCTATGACTCATACCATATCAACATTTGAGATGACACCAAAAACATAAACGATTTAGATTGTGTATATATTTAATATGATTGGTATGCATACAAAAAAATGATTGTTTAGTAAATATGTCTTGGAAAAAGAGGTGTTCAATCAATACGTCTTAGAAAAAAGTAGTCTCAGACAATAAATGGGCAATAAATGCAGCGTTGCAATGTTCAATAAAAAAACATTTAAGCTTCACACAAATGTTTCTTTTCTTTTTCTTTTTTAAAAACACCACAATGGAATCAAGATATCACTGTGGATGTTTTTTTATCCCAACAAAATCACGATTTCGTTGTAGATAAATTTTTAATCACAACAGAATCACGATTCCATTGTGGAAAAAAGTTATTCACAACAAAATCATGATTTTGTTTTGTTAGGGGGTGTTGCAAAATATAACAATGAAATTACAATTTAGTTGTTATGTTTGAGGCGACAAAAAATATACAACAAAATTGTGATTATATTGTATATGAATACAATATAATCATGATTCTATTGTGAATAAAGGGGGATGAAAACTGGTGCATAACAGAATCATGATTTCATTGTGCATTTTGTATAACAGAGTCGTAATTTTGTGGTGAGAGTGTTTTTGGAATATAAAAAATCTCAGCCCCTTAATAAGGACCAAGAGCAATTATCATGGGTCAACAATAACTCTTATCTAGATATCTTCATAATTGACAAAGTTGTCTGTTCTTTTTTTTTTTTTTTGAGAAAAAAATTATAATTTATACTTTTGATTTATGTTTGTTCGTTGTTACTAGCATAACTTATTTCTTTTAATGTCATTCTTGTCATGTATTTCCCGCATTTGAACTTTAAGAAACAATCTTAATCGTACTTAAAGAGAAAATAAACCTAATCCGCTGATAATTCTTTATTCGTAAGCCATTTTTTTTTGTACAAATTCATAAGCCATTTGAAAGCATCACTACAGGAAAAAAAATATTAATTATAACGTTTATGATATATATACCTTAAGCTTGTAATGGTCTAATGGAACATTTTTCCTCTGTAAAATTGTAATTTTGAAGAAAAAAAAAATCTGATACGCTAATGCACATATACCAACAGATCCAAATTACCCAACTTATAATTACAAATGACAATGACTCGTAATGTATCCATAAAAATATTAAGATAAACGTTTGAAGGATGAAATGTTATTGGTGAATTATCTGCAATTATATTCGATGATTGACAATATAACTTTGTGGAAACGTTGAATTTATCTGTATAAATCTCTGGAGGGGAAAATGAAATTAATAAACCAAATGTTAAAAAAATATATTATCTTTTTTTTGCTTATCATTATTTTTTCTAGCAATGAGTTTATTCATATAATTAATTATTTCTCATAAGAATTTTATATCAATTTAATGATATCTATATATAAATAAGTTGTTTTTAGTTATACATTTAATTTTATTAATAGTTGCTTCTTAATATAAAATATACAATAAATTATTGTATAGATTCTCATAATTTCCTTATAACTTTAAATTAAATCTCTCTTTTTTTTTACGGTTTAAATAAATTCTCATACTTAGTTTTTTTAACAAACTTTTATATTTATACATTAAAATAAATTAGTAATTACTGACCTTTGAAATTGTAGAGGTAAACATTATTAAAAACAACTTGTTTATATTTGTTTATAACCGCTAACAATTTGATTCATGTCAAAATGGATCAGAATGTAGCACATAACTTAAAATAATAATTTGTTTTAAAATTTTCTTCCATCTCATCTCTACCTCAATTTTATTTCTATCCCTCTCCTTTTATTTGCTGAATATTCTATCCCTCTCCCTATTTATCATATTCTTTAATCATATTTATTACTAAGTATTTTCTTTTTCTTCTTTTATTTTGTTTCTTCTATATCTCTTCTTTTCACTGATGAACTACAAAAATACGGTGTAGGATAATTATTTTCCAACGACTAAACTCGGCCAACTTAGTTGATTTGATTTTTTATTTTTACTCAAAACCAATTTAGTCTAATTCATGGTTAATAACAGCGTAGAACTATTTGTCATATAACTTATATGAGTTCACCGATTGATGTATTTTACATTTTTATATAATTATTGTAAAATAATTTAATTTATTCCTTTACATACTTTATTTTTTATTAGTCCTGTACTATTCACTATGTATTGGAAGGATTTTTCCTAATCCTTTTCTTCTAAACTCGATGAAGGGAATCGATAAGTGAGTCCAAGATCAGCAACAGACAACGACAACAGTCCATCTTAAGCCTCAATATTTATTTGGCAATGTCTTAGGTCCACAACAAAAATGACCTACTTCATTGGTTCATTCATGGAGGTAATCGACCCTTAGTGAGATGTAGCTTCAAATTCATCTACCTGGTTAGAGATATACACGTGATTTGTCATGTGTATATATTTTCAGTTTTCAAATCATCATTGTCCCACCATCGTGTGATGAAGCAATCATGGAAGGCTTGTTCATTGTTTGTGTCCAAGAGAGTCCAAGGTTGCTTGGTAACCCTCACTTAGGTGATAAAAATTTAACATACTCCTCACGTACATGTCTTCCTTTTTTCACATCCAATGCAGTAAATGACACAGAATCTACCCTTTTATAGCTACTGTTGGATCCACATCCACCAGTAAGGCAGTAACCAATGCGTTATCAAACACACAAGTTTTTTTTTTATCAAAAGGAGGTACTAAGCCCCTATATTAACATAAAAGGGGCCCAACAAAACCCTATAAGATTCCTGCACAAAATAAATTTACAATCTGGAGGTGGTTGACTATACACATGTAGGCCTAAAAGTAAAACAAGAGATGAATTAGTTAATTTGTCGGCAACAAAATTTGTTTCCCTGTAAGTATGAGTAAGCCTGACAGACCATATTCTGTGCATGAGTTCTAACTATCCTGATAAGAGACCGCATATGATGATTAGCATTATCAGAGGTCACGAGGTTGATAGCCACTTTGTAATCACTCTCCACCCAGACCTGTTGGTACCCTTGCTCCCAGGCCATTTGAAGATCCATTATGATGCCCCACAGTTCAAACACATGGTTAAACTATGTCAATTCATGCAAACGTAGATGTTCATTGTAAATGGCATTCACATTGAATGAATTATGAAAATCCTCCTATCACAAAGCAAACATGTTTAACAGAAATGAATGTCAATTCAAACACGCTGTTAACCAACTGAATTGATTTCCCTGAGCTGCATGCGACTACCACTTTAAAAAATGACTGTCATGCTCCTGGCCATTATATCAAGGATTGTGCTACCTTACCTTATTATATGTTAATTGTCAAAATGAATCAATCACTAATTTACATAATATTATCTTCACAGTTAATTATCATTTATCTAACCAGATCAATTACAATACAGGAAGTAAAGTAATGCTTTAATTTGATAAATTAGAAAGGAAACAGAGAAACTAACAACTAACAGTCAAATAATATCTGAATTGTTTATCTTCTATAGCAAAATTGAGAAGATGAACATTTCATTTTTGCCATTTCCCTCACTCATTGATGGGCATAATATCTGAATTGTTTATCTTCTATAGCAACAAACAAAAGATCAAATAAAAACATATTTTTTCCGTTCCTTGAACCAAAGAACAAGCATTCATGTAAGTAATGGTTGTGCTAAAATTATTTTGAAGACAGCAACACAATACCCAAACTAGACACAATAGGTTATCACTGGAACAACACAAAAATTTCCAACTTTCAAACATCTAACTTAATTGGGTCCTAGATGAAGGTAATTTCAAACCATATGCAAGTCAATCATATCCTACTTCTTAGAGGACTTCCCTTTCTTTTGAGGGCCTTTCCCCTTTGTGGCATCCACGGAAGAATCCACATTACTGTCCTTCACATTAATCGCACCGTGACCGAATTCCGGAGAAAGTATCTTCGCAATCTCAGGAAAACCAACACTGTTTCTGCCACGCAACAGCGTCTGCAAATTCTGCTCCCAAATCTTGTCCTTCTTAATACCGGGACTCTGCACACCTCACCACACCTCACTGTCAATATAAAACCCTAATTTCAACTTTACCAACCACAGTGTTAAATAAAATTGGGGGGATGTGTGAGCGAACCTTGAAATTGTAGAGTTTGATGAACTTGGAGAGAATTAGGGCGATTTCGGAACGAGATTGGCGAGGGATGCCGAGGAAGGTGCAGAGCTCACTGGAAGATTTGCGGATCTTGGTGTTGCCGGTGCCGGTGATTTCCTCCACCGCTTTTGCCACCGTGGACATGCTTCTCCGACCAAACGACCCCATCTCAATCTGATTTGCGACCTCTTGCTTGCGGCTTCTCCCACCCTTCCTTCTAACTTCTAATCCCAATCCTAGAAATCAATAAGAACATTGTGTTCGTCACAAATAATTTTAAAATACCTAATAATTAAATTCAAGATGGAAGGAGTTCATTTTTTTTTTAACAGTACTATAGACTTAGTATTTTTTTTAATTTAATTTTATATTTGAATTTTTTTAATTCAGTATATATATTCTTAAAAGGTTAATTAAGTATTTAATATTTTTTTTTTTAAAAATTGACATTTAATCCTTAAAATAAGATTTAATTGATTAAGATTCTTGAATTTTTCTTTTTGGTTACTATTTTAGTCAGTGCGTGACAGTAATTTTATTATTATGTAGTTTTCGGTCCATGTTTTTTCCATCATAGAATATTTGGAATCGGTGACTCGTAACCCTTTCCTACCAAATACACTAGTGCACTTTTCCTACTCGCACCAAAGATTCTTGATATACACACCCCACAACAAGGCAACAGTAATATCAGAGATTCAGAGATCAAATCAACAAAACTCCAACAGTAAAGGACCAAAATAACCGCCGTGTTGTCTCATTCCTCACCTCTTTCCATTGCCACCCACCCTTCAAACCCTCGTCGCCTTTCCTCTTCAGCCATCGCCTCAAACCCAAGCGTTAACTCTAAATGCAGGAACATAACCTCGTCCAAAACCCTCATTACTAAATCTCGATTTGCAGTTCTCGTAACCCCTTTGCATGCAGCTTCTCCACCCTGGTCAACATCATAATCGCCATATAACATCACCAGATCTGTTGAAGATTGCGGCGACAGTAAGGGGCAACAATGGCAACTCAAGAATTTAGATTTGTCTATGGGGCTAATCACTTTTGTGCCTATATTTGGATTTTGGGCTAAAGCAATTTATGCGGGTTGTTAGCCATAAGAAAACGTTCAATACATTTTAAAGAGGTTATCCACACAATTTTTAGCAGTTAAATTTGTTAGAAAATGAAAAGCATTAAATAATTAAAAGATTAAAAGAAAAGTTATACTATTCGCGTCATCATTTAACTATCTCAAAGATTAAAAGCTTACCTTCATTAATCAAATATTTGTTTAGAAACTAAAAATTAAAATTTTAATAAAAACTAATGACTAAAAACTTAGTTAACCCTTAATAAAAAAATAATGAATATATACTATTGATCTAGATTATTAATCAATTAAAATTCATTTCCAAGCTATTTTTTAAGATAATTGTTATTATAAAATTATTGTAAGCTAGTTTTTTTTTGTAAATAAATATTTTAAATTACAGTTTAATTCTCATATAGTGTAAAGTAATTTTATACAATCAATATATTAAAATTAGAAATATTATATTTTCAAATAAATATCATAAAAATCAATAAACTTGTTATACATGGTTACAACTTATGATGGTATAAAATAATTTGGGATCTGCTTTCCACACCTGCACTTTTTCCAATACACCCAATATGCACAATGTAATACCGATTTTGCCCTTCTCGTAATTCATAAGTTTCATATAGATTACGAATCCGTAAGGCCAATACGTAACGTTAATCTGTGAGATCCTTATAGATTCGCAATCCGTACGTGTTAAAATGTTTTAAAATTATTTTTGAAATAATGGCCCAAGTAGGTATCAAACTTGTGACCTTCTGATTACAAGCGCGATGCTCTAACCAACTAAACTACTAGATCATTCATATTAAAAATTAATTAATGTTGCTATATATAACATTACAAATTTTAATGCATATTTAATATACATAAATTTACTTACATAATTTTTATAACAATTAATTTTTAACTAATAATATATTTTTTTTATATATAAATTTCTAAAGTATATGAACCTATGATTTTATAAAATTAAAATTTCTAATGTATATGAACCTAATATTTTTTAGTCAAACCTATGATTTTTAATTAAACCATTATTTTTATTTTAAATTTATTGTTATAAAATATGCATTATTAGATAAAAAAATATATTATTAGATAAAATCATGGTTTAATTATAAAATATAATAATTTTTATAATAATAAATTTAAAATGAAAATCATGGTTTAATTAAAAATTATAGGTTTGAATAAAAATATTAGGTTCATGTACATTATAAATTTTAATTTTATAAAATCATAGGTTTATATACTTTAGAAATTTATATATGTAAAAAGAATATTATTAGATAAAAATTATTATGTAAATTTATGTGTATTAAATATGCATTAAAATTTGTAATGTTATATATAGCAACATTAATTAGTTTTTAACATGAATGCTTTAGTAGCTTAGTTGGTTGGAGCATCGGATTGGTCTTACGGATTCATAATTCGTAAGGTGTAGAAAGTAGATCCCAAATGATTTTATATGATCAATACATCACCTATTTTTTTAAAATTATTTCTATGAATTTTATTGTTATTGTATCTCAATGCAATTGGTATGATTGAAATGTTAACTTTATATTTTTTATATGAATTACTAATATTAAATATTATATTATATTATTAGTTATGTTTAAATTTATTTGTAATTAATCATTTTAAAATATATTTCACAAACAATAATAATTAAATAATAATAATTTTATAAATTTAAAAATAATTTATTACACTTCATTTCATCACTAATTAATATATATATATATATATATATATATATATATCAATATACTTTATTTTTAAATTTAGTTATTAAAATATATTTTACGAACAATAATGATTAAAAATAATTATTTTAAAAATATATAATCATATTTAAAATTATTATTTCCTAAAATAATAATTGATAATATTATGTTTTAATTAATAATTAAAGTTAAGAATTTAGAAATACTTAATTGCTAATGAATACTTAAACTTTAAATAGTCATTGATTGGATAAAAAAATATAATAAACAAATTTTTTTAAAATATCAAGCCAATTTAACCCTTTTTCTCACATGTAACCTATATATAAATTTATATAAAAAGAAAAAGGGAGTTGGTATTAGCTTAATGCAATTGCTTTTAGTCCTTACCAAGAGGTTGCCCCTTTTTTTTTTTATTTCAAAAATATCATTCCCATGAAATCATGATTTTATTGAATAAAATACCTAACAGATTGATTTTGTTGTGTAACCATTTCCACACCCCCTTATCATAATAAAATCATGATTTCGCTATATAATATACAACAAATCAAATTTTTATTGTATATATATTTTTTATTACCCCAGACATAATAACAAAATCATGATTTCGTTGTATATTTTTTTGGCACCCCCTTAGCACAATGAAATATTTATTTCATTGTTTAGTTTTTTTTCCCACATCACAACGAAAACGATTCCATTGTGATGAAAAAAATTAAATAACGGAATCTACATTCTGTAGTACTATTTGTTGAACACAAAAAAGGTAATAAAATCACAATTTCATTGTATTGTCTGACATAACGGAATTACAATTTCATTGCCTATTTTTTTCTAGAAAAAAAATAATAAATTGCAAAAGAAGAATCCACCTCATACATGAGTTGGGAAGGAGAAGGAAAAAGGGTTGAGTATGTGTTGGAAAGGGAAAGAGGAGGGATAGGAAGGGAAGCGCTAGGAGAGGGAAGAGGCAAGAGGGAGGACACAAATGAGGGGAGAGAAGGAAAGGGGAAGAAGGAAGAGAGAGAGAGAGGTAAAGTAATTTGAAGTTGGGGATAGAAGAGTATTTTCACATTAAGGTAAAGGCCAATAACAATATGGGTAGGGACCAATAATATCACCCAAAGAAAAACAGATCAATTTGACTCGACTAACAAATCAATTAGCTATATGGAAAACATCCTAGGTAGGTCTAACCAGTTTTTTATGCATGCCAGATTATCCCATTTATATAGCTTTAGTCACATAAGCACTAATTTAACTAAGTAATTTATATTAAGTATGACATATTTTGGAGATAAAAGACAACGAAATAAAAATGATAAATTGAAATCAAAATACTCACATTGTATGAAGATAAAAAAAATCATATTTTACTTATTTAATAATTGAGTTTAGTTTCTATAATTTTTAATTTATAAATACAAATAAATTTATTATACTTAAAGTGTGTTTAAAAGAATATGTTAACAAATATATTGTTAATATTTTTTAGAAAATGTATTTCTAACATTTCTTGTTTAAAGTTGAGTGAAATGATTTAAAAATATCTTACACTATCAATGGTTGCATACATACAATATTTATTCTTACTAATTATTTATATTTACACAATATTGTTTTTTTTTAACATAATATAGTTAAAAAAAACTCTTGAAGCAATATTCTTGGAACATGGGAGGCAGAGGCACAACACAAGCAGGAAACGAAGGGGGGGAGAAAAAATCAAAAAAGAAAAAACCCATTGTAAAATTCTAATTGTACATAACTGTAGGTGTTGGGTTCCACACAAACTCAAACACGTCAGCCTCTAAAATCTCATCTATGCTTCACACCCGATCAAAACTAGCCACGTCATCCCTAAACTATTAGAACATCTTTAATGCTGGATGTTATGGATATATCTTAAGCTTAAGATCTTGCATTTTCCAGATCCAACAATAAAACATCCCTTAAGATCTTCATGCTGGAGATTCAGTTCTTGGGGAAGAACTTTGAAGATCTGTAGACTTTCTTTAAAAGAAATTGTTGCTCATTTGGTAATAGCAAAACACGGGGAGGAAAATGAGAGGAAAAAAAATTTGGAATGCACAAAGGAAGGAGATGAAGAACAACATAAAAAAACCAAACCAACCGAAGGTCCATGAAAAAAAAACAACAACATTAGATCTTCCTTGCAACAAATAGAACCACAAACATTTTTTTAAAATAATACATCACATAGAAGGGAAAAGGGGAAAAAGGAGTAGCGTGTGAAGGATGGGAAGGGGGGAAGCTGGGGGCGCGGTGGAAGGGAAGGGAGAATCAGGGGAACACGGAAGAGGGGAATGAGGGAGGTCAGGGGGGCGCGTGGTGGAGGGGAAGGGGGAAAGAATGAGAGCGCGAAGGAGGGGAATGAGGGAAGTTAGGGGGGCGTGCGGAGGAAGGGAATGGGGGAAGAAGGGGCACCTAGGAAAAGAGAGGAAGAGAAGAAGAATAGTGGGGAAGATGTGAGGATGGGTGAGTGGGTGAGTGAGGAGAGAAGAAGAAAAGTGGGGAAAATAAGGTGGTGTGTGGGTGAGATGATCTAATGAGAGAGAGAAAGAGACTCAGTAAGGGTAAAAAAAGAACATTGCTTGTCAAATTATAGGTGTGCACAATGAACATTGGCTACAAATTTTTATCATTGATGAGTAAAATTTGTAGACTTGTTCAGTTGTTACACACACAATGTCAGCTAACAACATTTCATAAATTGCTTTAGTACACACAATTTTCATTTTCATTCTTCATTTGTTAATCTCAATTCTCCAATCTCAATCTTAGTTTTTTTTTTTTTTGCAAAATGAATCCAAATCAATTTGATTGACAAACTTATATAAATTTTTTGCAAGATTACCATATGCCTCCTTCGACCCAAAATTTTACAAAATCATCCTACTTTTTGTCCCCCTTCTTTTTTACCACCACTACCACCAAATTATTTTATGTCAAACACTCAAACCTCTTCCACTGTAAATTTTCAAAGTTCTCAAACATTTCCTTCAATCCCACCATGTTTTCAAATGATGAAGTTCGTTTGCAATTTTCACAAATTTCTATACAAATTGGGCTAGAAGATATCGTCTTTGAGGAAATGGGAGGGTCTTTCACAAAAAGGAAGCCTCAACTCACCTTTGCAATTGAAGAAGATACAAACCTCATTAGTTCATGACTCAAATCTCAATTGATTCAATTGTTGGTGTTGGTGAAGCAAAATAAGCGTTTTGGTTGAGAGTCATAAAAAATTACAACAAATTTTGAGGTAAAATACACGGAAAAACAGTGAATCAACTAAAATCACGATGACAAAAAATTAATCTAGGACTGCAAAAGTTCAAGGGTCATTACAAACAAGCAGTATCATTGAAGAAAAGTGGTTGCACGGATGACAATGTCATACTTCATGGATATGTCATATGGAAGGAAGACAAAGGAAGTGATTTTGGTTTGGAGCATGCTTGGGGACTTCTAAAAGATCAACCGAAATGGTTAAACCAATTTACTGAAAATTGCTTTAAAATGACGAAGATTTTCATCGTCATTTAATCCAGAAACAACGGTAGAAGATTCTAAAGCTAACACACCGTCTAAAATTGTCAGTCAAATGGGGCAAAAGGCAGCTAAAAGGAAAAGCAAGGGGAAAAGAGTAGGAACATCTACCAATCCTATGGACTTGACTTATGTGGAGGAAGCAATAAGGGAAATAAATGTTCTCAACGCCAGACTAGCAGTCTTAAGGGAGAAAGAATTAGAAAAGGAGTACTACGACATTCTAATGAAGGACACATCTACAATGTCTAAATGACAACTGCAAGACCATCAAGTCTTTTGTAAAATAATTAGGTGTAAACTAGGTATGTAGTACTAATTTGTTAGGTAGTTTTAATTTATTGTAATCATATTTTAATTTGTATTTTTAGGAGTTGTGTTTGATTTGTCTTTTTTTTTTTAAAAAAATTTGTAACTATCTTTTAATTTGTTGAATTTTTTTGTTTGTGAAACTTGACCGTTATAAGATTAGCCGTTATGAAACTAGTCGTTATAAAACTAGTTGTTGCAAAACTAGCCGTTATGAAACTAGTTGTTGTATAATTTGTTATTTAATTGTTCAATTCTCATTCATTCTTGTACGTCTTCTTCAAACAATCTTCTTCTTTCACTCATTTATGCAATCAATCATTCATAGAATGGATCCAAATAATGGCTTCTACAGAGTTTGGAAACAAATTGTTTATGAAACACTTGATGACGATAGTGATGAACAAATCATGAGCTACTTACACGCAATGCAACAACAGTTGACGCAGAAGGCCTAGAAGAATGATTAATCGCAATCATGAATATAGACATATATGATTGATGAATGACTACTTCTCAGAAAATTCGGTATACACAGACACTCAATTCCAATGTAGGTTCCGAATGCAGCAAAAATTGCTCATTCGAATTTTCAACACTCTTAGTAATCATGATGAGTATTTCCAAATGAGATTTGATTTTGTTAGTAGAACAGGCCTCTCGCCATTGCAAAAGTGCACTACAACTATTTGTATACTAACATACAGATCACCTGTCGGTTTTGTGGATGAGTACATTAGAATTGGCGAATGCATTGCAACTCAATGCTACAAAAACTTGTAAGGGGTGTCAATGAGATATTTGGACAAGAGTACTTGAGAAGACCCAGCAACAATGACATCAATCGCCTATTACAAATTGGAGATAGACGAGGGTTTCCATGTGTGTTAGGTTCTATTGATTGCATGCATTAGGAGTGAAAAAATTGTCCAGTTGCATGACAAGGCCAATATCGTAGAGGTGATAATCGCAAACCCACAATAATACTTGAAGTCATCGCTTCATAAGACTTGTGAATTTGACATGCATATTTTGGAGTTGCAGGTTCAAACAATGACATTAATGTGTTAAACCAATCACCTGTGTTTGATGACGATTTGCAAGGTCGAGCTCCTTATGTACAATTTATAATTAATGAAACTTCATATAATGTGGGGTACTATCTTGTAGATGATATTTATCCTGATTGGGTTACATTTGTAAAGAACATACCAATGTCACAAGGTCCTAGAAAAAAAATATTTGCAAAATGTTAAGAAGCAAAGAGAAAGAATGCGGAACAAGCATTTGGTGCTCAAATCTCGATTTGCAATTATATGTGGTCCATCACGTGCCTGAAACATAGATACAATGAAGGACATAATGTTGACATACATTATATTGCATAACATAATTGTCGAAAACGAACAAGATACATTTAGTGGTAATATCGTTGTTGATTATGATCACACAGACAACAATAACATTTCAAATGTTGAAGTATCTCGTGGTGCTCTTTCTGACTTTGTCACATACTTACAAATAAGATGTGTTATGCATATAAGAAGAATTCATAAAAAACTTCAAACATACTTGATGAATGTTTAAAAGCATTATAGTTACAACAATAATGAAATTTAATTTTTTTTTTGTATTAATGTGTTGCATTTTTTATTATCAAATATATATATAT
The DNA here is from genome assembly GCA_013407115.1 of Glycine latifolia. Taxonomy (NCBI): domain Eukaryota; kingdom Viridiplantae; phylum Streptophyta; class Magnoliopsida; order Fabales; family Fabaceae; genus Glycine; species Glycine latifolia. The sequence continues at coordinate 32,893,458 of CM023941.1, forward strand.
ATATATATATATATATATTATTTTAACATTTAGTAAATAAAACTTAAATTTATGCTGATTTTCTTATTTTTTTAATATTTATAAATTTTTTCTTTACATGTTTAATTAATTAAAATTATTTATTTAATTAATCATACTTAATTATTTAAATAAAATATTTAAAAATAAAATCCATATAAAACCTAATAAAAAGTTATTTAAGATTTTAAAATAAAATCTACGAAAGAAAACAAAATGAAAAAATCTATAACACTAAAAATATTCATAAAAAAATATTTAAAATTCTAATTTAGAATAGAAAAGTACCGTGGGATCATCGAGGAGCGAGGGAACCCAAGGCCAAATGCCTCAACTAAACCCTCTCACTCTCACGCTCTCTCATACTCATTCTCTCACTTGCTCACTCTCTAGGGTTTTTCGGAATCAGAAAACGAAATAGGGTTTTAGCGGAACGATCATGGCACCAGCTAGGGTTTTCGGGGCAATCGCTGGCAGAGCGTTCATGGCGGCGGCCGCGAAGAGTGCGGCGAAGAAGAAACCCGTTCCGTCCAGCGGAGCCGCTGCGAAAGCCGCAGTGAAGAAGACGGCCGCGCCTAGGACAACCAACTCCGGTATACAGAAGGTGGTTCCGGTGTCTTCCGAGCTCGGAGACTTCCTCGGCGCTCCTCAAGTGTCCCGAACCGAAGCCGTCAAGAAAGTCTGGGCCTACATCAAGCTGCAGAATCTTCAGGTCTTGTTTCCGCTTTCGCGCAATGTTGCTGTTTCTCTTTGCGATCTTCGCATTTTCATCTTTTTTATTTTTTTTACTTATCGGTAGAGGCTACTTTTCACCGAAAGAATAACGTGTTTGGGATGAGATTGTTTTCGTGCTTATTATGTGTTAGGTCATCGTTTGTGGTTTTACTGCTATATTGTGTTTTGCTTATTATGTGTTTGTGCTTGTTAAGTTGTGTTTTGCTTATTATGTGTTTGTGCTTGTTTCCGAATAGTTGTAGTATTGTTGCAGAATGAGGCTATTCGTTTGGTTTGGTGCTTCTCTGTCTGCAATGTTGAACGCTATCTCTGTTTCATATAATTAGTGTAGTAAGTGTAGTGTTAGAACTGCTACTTATGAAATGATTTAGCATTTTGCAGTTTAGCTCGTAGCTGTGATGTGTGTTTGGTTTTGAGTTGAAACAACTGAATGTGTGTAAATATTTGAAAAAGTGAAAGCTATATTTTGTTGCTTTGCTGTTAATGTTAAAATTTCAATCGATTTTTCTAACGTGAAGCAAAACCAAACACACTGATTATGTTGAGGAATCCATGTTCTAGTCCTTGAAAATGTAAGGGTTAGTGTTGGGAAACAGTTTAGCCCTTTTTCACTTGAGTTAAAGGGAATGATGATTTGCAAAGTCATGGACGAAAGTGAGAATTTTGTAAATTCAAGGACTAAAGGAAGACTAATTACAGGGACTAAAGTAGGTATTTACTTGTTTTATTAAGATAGTTATTATGCAATGATAATATGATTTTTGGAAGGGGGATAGATTTTTTATGAGCTGGTTTCTGGAGTGTCTCCGTGTTCTCCTGTCTCTGAGATTCCTGCTTCTTTAGTTCAATTCGGAGTCGCTGATAGCAATCTTGATCATTGTTGGTCTTTTCTCCTTTTTTGGTGAGATTTTCCTGCTGTATGTTTTCTCATTTTTTTTTCCTGTCAATAACTAAGTGGAAGCTTTCATGGCATTAGTTATAGAAGTAGGATAATTTATTTTTTGTATCATGTAACCTTTTTTATCTTGTCTGTCATTCGTGTCTTTTCATTGTTGGTTGTCTTTACAATGGCATGACAGAGCTATTCTTTTGCAGAATCCAGCAAATAAGAAGGAGATCTTTTGTGATGAAAAGCTGAAAACCATTTTTGAGGGGAAAGATAAGGTTGGGTTCACAGAGATTGCTAAATTGCTGTCTAACCATTTTGTGAAATCAGTCTGATATTTCGCTTTGATGATACTGTTACTGATGGTAACTTGTTCTAGTACATTAAATAGGTCATTTTGTCTTCAAGTACATGGTCTGTGACCAACCGCTAAGAAACATGGAAATTTGTTGTATCAGACTTAGTTTATTTTTTATATTTTTTTTAAGGTGGTGTTATTTGTCCCACTCTCTTGTTTCACATTGTTGGGGTTTTAGTATATATGATGATATTTCCAAGCCATATGTGTTCATCACCATAATATTCAGCTATTCGTGATTTGACATTACACGATTTGATATGTAGCGTGTTTGGATTGAGTCAAGGATACGCGTTTTCCAACAAATCAACATAAATTTTTTTAAAATGATGAAGAAACTTTTATTTCAGAGTTGACGCATGTTCACGACAGAATGCTCAACCAAACAGGCACGTAATTTCACTGGCAACTGTTTGCATCACATGAATCTAATATGACTTTGAATCTTGCTATTCATGAATGAACAGATGTGATTCCATATCACCCATAAAAATTGCATGAGTACAAGATTCATTTTTTTTAACTTTCACCATTCTTTATCAGAAATTGGAAAGTAAGATAAACTATTAAAGGAAAAGGAACTGAATTGTCATTCTCTCGTTCTGTGTTGTATTCGGCTATTTCATTGCATTATTTTTAGTCTTGTGAAATAAGGGCTAAATGCCCTTTATTCTAACTTAATTTGTGAGCATTTTCTAATTTAAAATTATTACACTGAGCCTTATATATTATGTTAGTCAATGGGACTTTAGTTTAGTATAAGAGGGTGGTTTCTATTAATTTGGCCAACTACGATTTGAATATCTTTTGAGAGGTTTATATTTAGTATATTATGGAGGTTTGAAAAAAACAAAAAGGAAAAATTATTTGTATGATAATACGCTTTCCAGTTATGTTCGGTGAAACTAGCTTATAAGCTAGCTTATGATCAAACTCTTTGTTTATATATATATATATTAATGACTTAATATTTGGGTCTAGTAAAGTGTCCTATTAAGGGTTTAATATCTCAGGTATATTAATAATACGCGTAACAACCGATGAAGGAGGTCATAACAAAAAAATATCATGATCTCAACAATTAGAGATTTCAGTTGAATAAATTGGAAGAAGGTATCGGCTAACCAAGAGGTAAACTTTCTTATAAGTAGTGGTTGCACTCATAGAAAAAGGTATACACTCTCTGAACCCTACTTTTCAATTAACACTGTGCACACATTTTACCCCAAATCGTCGTATCTGTGCATAGTGATCATATAATCTCAGGAATTTTTTCCATAAGACCTTAGAGAGAATTACTGATCTAATATTAATCCACTGGTACTTTAATCAGACATTGTTGTTTTCAACGACGGAACAATATATATATATATATATATATATATATATATATATATATATATATATTTTAAACACTAACAATGACCATAAAATCACTTACCATCATTAACCAGCTGTCATTTGTATTTAAAAAATGACAAATTAAAGCCTAAATTAAAACTAAAAAAATTAAATTAAATAAAGAGAAAATGAAAACATAAATTGTTTGAGTTTAAACATGTTTGAATTCAGGAATTGAAGAGTCCCAAAGTTTATAAGGGTTTGAGCATGAAAATGCTTTTAAGAGTGAAAAAAAATCTGGATTTAGTTCTCGGATTAATGAAAAGTAAAGAACATATTCATAAATTATACAAAGATACATTTGTGGTTCGATGAACGTTGTAAAAATCATTTATACTACTAGTACATACACTATTTACTCGTTATATATCTATTTTTTCTTCTAAATTTCATTCATCTTGTAATTTGGCCACCATCCCTTGATTTTCAATATAAAGTATATGAACTCATAAACATGCAGAGGAACAAATGGATGGTAACATTGACATAGCAAGTTGGTTTTGGTGTGGGGCAGCAAAGAGAGTTGCAACCATTATTACAATTTTTAGTTTTCTTATTAACGATTGGAATTGTTTACTTTACCTTCTAAACTTTAAAAGAACTTAATCTAAAAAATCTCATAGGAGCAAAAAAATAATTCCTTTAATAAAAGGAGGAAATAAATAAAAAAGGGTATGCCAACACAGTTACACGAACGTAATGTGGAAAACAACACAAATAATACAACGACTTCATGGTTTTTACTTCACCTCTTTTTTTAATGAAATTTTTTTACTTCCTCTTTAATACATCAAACAACTTAATAGACATATGGACACACTGGCCAGAACGATAACAATGGTGTTTACTATTTTGGCATCCCTTACGAAGATCTACTCTGCCTTCTCTAATAATTTCTGTGCTGCTTGACAGTTGCAATGAACTATTCAATGCTTGTAGCTGCTCCTTCTCGACTTATGATGTTTCTCACGATGATCAGAATAATCAGATAAATAAGAATGCTCATGATATCTAATTTTTTCAATTCTATGATGTCCATCCTTCAATGAATAACACTGCTCTTTTCTGTTCTGTTTATCCACATCACTCTCAGGATGCTCAGAACCCTTGGGTGTATGGCAATACTTTTGTTTGATTCTTCTATTTTGATCATCCTTGTCGACATCAGAATCTTCAGACACAGCTCTGCTCTGATTTCCTTGGTAGCGATCAAAACCATAATTTCTGTCATGCTTTTGAGAATCACAATGGGCTGTTGATGAGTGCTTATGGCTGCTCCTCTTAACCTTGGGTTGTCTTTGATGATTAGAATCATCAGATGAATAAGAAAGTGCATCCCTGCTCTTGTTATCAGCATGATCACGGGCAGGACCAGAATTCTCATATGAGTATGAATGTCTTTTTTTGCTATCTTTGCTCTTATGCTTTTGTATATTCTTTCTACTTTGATCATCCCTCTGAATCTCAGAATCTTCAGATGAATAAGCATGCTTTCTTCTGTTATGTTTACTCCTACCATGCCTAGAACGGTCCGAACCTTTGGATGAAAAGGAATGCTCTTGTTTAGTCCTACTTTGATCATTCCTGTAACTGTCCGAATCTTCTGATGAATGGGAACTCTTGTGTCTGCTCTTTCCATGACCTTCTTCAGAGACTGAAGTTTCTGATGAACTTGACCTTGCACGATCTCGCTTCTTTTTGTTTACCTTAACCTTTTTTTTCTTAGACCTCCTCTCTCCATTATCTGATGATGATGCTTCACTATCTGAATTTATTTGTTGCTGCTTTTTGTGCTTGCTCTTTTTGGACTTCTTTGGTTTCTTAGAAAAGTTGGTTAATAACTCGGGGATATTATCCATACCAAGAAAACCTGAAAAATAGGCAATAATGATGGTTGCCTTGGATAAGCATGCAACAGTTAAAGGCATAACTTAAAAAATTAGAGCTGCTAGTAGATACCTCCATACTCATCAAATATGTCATCCTCAGCAACTATCTGCTGGTTCGGATCATCTGGTTTGAACCCTCCTCGAGGAGGACTGATTCCTGGCCTTTGCTTGAGCTCCCATTTTAGGGGCTGCATCATTTGCCGAACAACACCATAAAACATGTCAATGTTATACCATCTTTTTAGTAAAAACAAAGTAATACACATCTTCATTGGTATCAAGACTACAATTTGAATGACACATAAAAATGCAGTTCCCAACAACAAATTGAGCACAGTAAAGAACATTTGCAGGAGGTATGATAAAAATGTCTATTGACTTAAGAAAACCAGAAGGCAATCTAAAATTGTCCAGCTAAGGTTGAATTTTCAAAATCTTCCTGAATTCACATTTTCTCCCATTCATCTGTAAGAGGTAGATTTTCCTTCCCAAGTTCTTAACTAACTTTTTCATCCAAATATGTGCATATTCGGTTTTGATTATTTCACTTCAAAAAAGCTTTCCAGGTAAAATCTCTCTCTAAAACATTTTCATTTTCAGCTATGGCCAAAGTAAAACAAGCTAACCCAAATCCACTCTCATCAGAGATTGGGCATAGCTTGTAAATGATGGGGCAAGAATCTATTAATGAAGTAATAGAAATGAATGGACTATGGATAGTGTATTGTGATGTATAGGAAGCATTATCCCTTGAATAGTATGAAAATATATAATTAGAAACAGCAGGATACCAAATTACCAAATTTAAATTCTGAATTGCTTGGTTAAATTATCACATATTCAAAAATTGGCAGCAAGTGAATTTATGCCCCAGAGATCTTGAACTAATTAGAGACTGGGATTGAGATTAAAGTAAGATAGGCAGAAACAGCATTTCTGCAAATGTAATAAATGTAATTCTCAACATTTGTGAAATCAGTTTGTGATCACAAGTAAGCCATCTCACCATGACATGAGTTATATTCTTTTTATAAGCAAGTTAAGATAGTATATTGCAATTCTGTAGCTTCAAACAGAGTAACTGACTTGGAGAAAAATGTATTAATTATTTAATAGAAGAGTGAAGAAATAGAAGAATAACTAGAACATCTATGTTCAAATTAGTTAACTTGTCAACAAAAAATGAAACTAAATTCTACTGACGTACAAAGTCAAAGACTAAGTTGTAAATTTCCGAAACAATGGTTCAATTAAATGAGCAACTGACCTCAGTAGGATCTGTGTGGGCAAGGATAGCATTCAAGGGATCATCTCTTTTCAATCTGCTTTCCTCATTAGGCATTATAGCATCCTTCAAGGGACATTCACGATCACCACTTTGGTGACCATAGTTCCCACATCTTAAGCATTTTACATTACGGACTTCAATTCCAAAAGGTTTCACCCTGGCGGGAGCTCCTGTTTCCAGCCTAAAAACCATTCAGTTACTAAAAGTACAATTAAATAGGTTTACAGAAGTTCATGGGGTATCACAGCAGCAATTGAACTTGAAAAATACATTTCCAAGTCAAAATTTCCAGCCAGTTATCCAATTTGAGTCAATGATAAAGAACTTCAGTTTCTCACAGAGATCTGTTTGCTATATGCTTGCATTTAGCCCATAACAGAGACAACACAATCAAAAGTAATCTCGATGTGCTGCAAAAAATCTATGGTCGTAGACTTAGACTCTAGTACAATCAATTCTGCTTCTCACAATACCAAGCAATCCAACCAAAATTGAAAAACAGGACATCATTAGATAGCTTTTGAATACCACACAGCACATTCATCTCTTGACACCAAAGGCTGCCATCATTAGGAGAGTATAAGCAAGCACGTCATTTGATAGCTTTTGAATACACACAAGTCGGGCATTAATATAAACACACAAACCAAACAAAATAACACCAATCGACATACCTAGGCGCATTTTTAAGAACTTCGAATTCCTCCTCAGTCGGAAGAGGCCGCCCGAAAACATCCTTGGGCCTCGGTTTCTTCTTCTCTTCATTCAAATGCGAGGAACTCTGCGGCGGCCTAGGAGACAAGCAATAAACAAACATATTCAATCAAACAAGAACTGAAAACTAGTAAGAGGCAACATATTAGTTTCATTATTGTTATTGATGATATACAAAACAAGTGATGAAGGAGGTACATGGAAGAGGAAGGTCCATCATCAGCACTAGGCCCCTTGCTCATGTCCTCTTTTTTCTTCTCGTCGTTCATCTCAGCAGCTTTGGCACTCTCGGCGTTGTAGCCGGGAGGACGAACGTACATGAAACTAACAGCTTGCATGAGCTCCACCTACACAAAACCCTAATTTCAAATTCAAGAAACGAGGAAAGACGCAAAGAGAGAGAGAGAGAGAGAGGATGCGATTCGGACCTTGTCCTTCTCTTTTTTGGAGATGAGAGCGGTTTGGCGAAAGAACTCTTGCTCCTGAGCGAACTGCAATTATAAGACGCAAAGAGAGAGGGATTAAAAGAAAAATTGTTGTTAAGGAAGGAAAGGAGAAGAAGGAGAAGTTAAATTATAGTACCTCGCGAGAAACCTCTTCGGTGCGGCGTTGGCGATTGGCATGGGTCTGTTCGGCGATCCACTTGCGGCGTTGGTTGGGGTAAGAAAGAGGGTGCCATGGCTTCTGGTTGAGATAGGAGTGGCTCCAGGCGGTGCCGGATTTCGTCTTGTAGTCAACCTCTCCGTTTGCGATTCGCTTGCTCAGCCTTATGCCTCCTCCTTCCTCACCCTCCATCGCGATTCTTCCAAACCTTCTCTCTCTTGCTCGACCACTGTTTATCTCCTAAACAGATTAAAATGTATGTTTCAAAGTACTGTAAAATCTCTGAAATCAAAATTTTCAATCCGTCAATAAAATATATATTTTTAAATTTAAAAGTTGGTTTTTAAGTCAATAGTTGAATATAAATTTATTGTGAAATATTGAAAACTATGAGTTTTTAATCTAGAGAAGAAATATTAGTATTTTAGATGTAATTAATTTTATTCTTATTTTAAAAAATAAATTAGGTTTAATTAATCTACGAGTTTGTATAATTTTATCAAATTTCAATTAGGTTTCTAAACTTTATTTGTTTTAATTGAGTTTTTGAATTTTTTTTAAAATGAGTCATCTTATCTAATTGTAATTATGAAATGTTAATTATAAATACTTAATTAGAGATGCATATAAATATTTTTGGGATGTGTTATAAACACAATTAAATCAATGTGAGAGATTTTTTTTTAGAATTTCAACTTTTATAAATATTAAGATTTTATTAAAAATTTGGTAAAAGCATTAAGAAACATAAAATAACTAAACAATAAAATAACATATTTGTGTAATTTCCTTAAAAAATATATTATCTATTGTTTATTATCTTAAATACATATCTAGTTTTTTTAGGAAAACATATAAAATTCAATGGTAGTATAATGAAAATATAAAACTATTTTACGTTATCATTTAATCATAACTTTTAAAATAATATTATAAAAACCAACAAATTAACTATACAAAATGATTTGTGATTAAATGACATTTCAAAATATGTTTGCATTATCACTAAATGATATTTTTTTCAAAAATATTTATCTAGTTAGTAAAAAAATTAATAGTCATGTTATGTAAGTTTAGTGTAGAAAATTGTATATTTTCTATTAATAAAAAATTATATGTATGATTTTTAAGATAGTTGAGTGGATATAACATTGGGAGGAAAAGAGGAAGGGGGTGTTTGTGAGAGGAAAACCTAGGATGGGGGAAGCCGAGAAGAAGAGGAAAGAGCAAAATATTTTGAATATTTTATTTATTTAAGAAAATAGGAGTATGAAGAGAGAAAAAAAATGTAAAAAGAAAGGGCTTGACCAATTATGACCCAAAGCTCAATATGGTCCATTCCAATACTGGGCCATTAAAACGTTGTTTTAAAAATTGAATAGGTTCAACTGAGGGCTTAGTTTAATGACTTCAATCAATAATCAATAATATTATTAAAACTGTCCAGTCATGTTATCTATTGGTGGGACAGTTTTTTGAATTTATTTATTTATTTTATTTAATTATTCAATTTATTATTTATTCTTTTACTATTTTTTTCAAAATCGGTGTAGTACATGGATTTCAATTCTAATTTTTTTAACAGCTGGTTGAAAGACTGAATTAATGCATCAACAACAGGTTTCAAGTATTATTAATGCATTAAAATTCACCTCAATAAAATTTCGGCTCAAGATTGGGCTAAGATTAATCTCAATAAAAAAGCCTCAAGTGATTAGGATTAATTTATACATTTCAATTTATGAAATATTTTCTAAAAAGAATAAGACGTAGGAGTATGTATTAATTTTATCTTACAACAAGATAAATTTAATTTAATTTATTTTCTTCTCAAATAAAAATTTACGGAAAATTTTATTCATAATATCTTTGATCTGGCTAATAGAAAACTTGAATTTCTCGGCGTGCAATGACTTTTTTTTTAATGCAAAAACTGCACGCATTAACTTTTCTTGAGTATGATGAATGCAATTTTAAGATGAGATGCTATAAGAGTAGGAAAAACATTTTCTAGATTATTTGACAACCTTGTCGGTAAAAAAGATTATTTAATGTGAATACTACTACTACATAAGTTGACTAGTTTTATTATTGTGAGTAACTAACATGACAATTAATAAGTCAACCAAAAGACCACTTAGATTTGCTGCATATAATTGATTTTTGTCGAGGATGGTGAATAATGCTTTTAGCCTTTAGGGAGTGACAGTTGAAACCTTGTTGTATCTATGTTATCCATTTAGAGGAAAGCAAACAGAAACATGTAGTCTGTTATTCCTCATTTTATTCTTAATTAGGCTGAGTTTCCCATTTATACCCTTGGTTAATGTGTTGCACTGTTTTGGAGCCTAAATGTCCTATGTCTTTGTTCAGTTTTCCTTCAATGTAATTTCTGGTAATTTTTTCTACAGAAAAAGATTCGAATTCAATGCATATAGACCTTTTACTTTATATGTGAATATGTGATAAGTGCATGCATATTTATGCGTGCTAAAACTAAGCTTTATGCATGACATATTTCATATATTATACCCAAACAACTCTTTAGCTCAAACGTCAATTTCTTTAACTTTCGGTATTGTTTTTGGATATGTGCAATTTGCTGAAAACATAAGTAGAATCACTCAATTGACTTCAATCTCAAGATGAAGCCCTTCTGAGGTCCCACTCACATGTAAATGTTTGAATTGAATTGTTGCTCATTGGATTGCAGCAATTTGTAAAGATTGCAGACTCTGGTGGCATCTGGTTCCTAAGCTAACTACCGAATCTTTGTTGGTTACTTTTGACCAATTTCTTGTTTAGTATCATGATTAACTGAATGCTAGATTGCTACTCAACATCTCTTGATGATATCATGATTCTTCCGTGGATAAAAGTTACATTCCTTAATTTTGTTTATTCTTTGTAGTTGTAATTTCTTGAAACTTTCGGTTATGGTAACCAAACACTTTGGATATGTGCAATGTCCTGTAACCATAGATAGCATCGCTCATTTTGACTTCACTGTCTCAAAATGAAGCCTTTCTGAGGTCCCAGTCACACGTAAAACGTTGAATTGGATTTCTTATTAGATTTCAGCAACTTGGAAACATTGCTTAACTTTGTGGTACCTGGTACCTAAGCCAAATTTCGAATCTTATTTGATTTTTGACCGATTTCTTGTTTAGTATCATGATTAACTGAATACAAGTTAAACGACATCTCTTGACGATATCATGATTCTTCCGTGGATAAGTTACATTCCGCAATTTTGTTTATTCTTGGTAGGTAACTAGTTAGTAATGCTGGAAAATAAACAGCATATTCTTCGTCCATGACTGCTTTTTAATTTTTGTATACTGAGCTGAGGTCAGTGACGTTGTACAGCATCTCTTGGAGCTCATCTTCCAGGAAGTGTAAAATTCTTTTGGTTGTTTTGAATTTGTAACTTGGGGTTTGTATAGTATTTAAACAGAGTCTGTGGATTATGATTATGTTCAAAATAATGGGATGTTTTAAAGCACATGTTGTAACCCTGTAATTTATAAATGTACTGATTTTACTTTGATGTGCTGCACATGGGCATGCTTTTACACAAAATAGGAAAAGCAAATATAGAGTGATTCTCAGAAGTACCTACACATAGGTACACAATAATGGAGATGAAAAGGTAATTTTGGCGTAGCATCTAACTAACAACGAGATTTACCTAGGAATAGAACTTCCATTATATTTTCATGTGCCTTTCTTTTTGGAGTTAGTGTGGGAGAAGGGAGAATTCTTGCATCTGTTCAATCACAGGTGCTTGACAATTACACATAATGCCTGCATTAAGGGGTTTGGTTGGTGATCAGAAAATGCCTAGGCATGATTGGAACCTTTCACTTCTGTTGCTTGAGTTGGGTGGAGACCAAATTGGACCACAAAGTTATCAGATTTTACTGTTGCTTTGCTATTTCTATTGCTAGGCTTCTATTAATATATAGTTTTTGGGTCGTGGATGGCAAGTTATAATGAATCCTTTTTGCTTCTGGACGTAAGCATAGTGATAACATTTTCTATGATGCAAAATATTCACTTTCTTAACTTTGTTGATTTATTAAACCATCATGGAAAGCCTGGCTTTGATTACTTAAGTTATAATCATGTGTGCATACCTTTTTGTTGTTTATGCCTAAATACCTAACACTTGGTGAAAATGAGAACGTGAAGGGTGAAAAAATAACTATGTTCTATGTTTGAAAGAACAGTCTTACCATACTTTTATCTAATAATCATTCTGAGCTGCTTCTCCATTTCTCACACAGATAAACTTTATAATACATTTTTTACTTTCCTTCTTCAAATTTAACTACTAATTGAGTGACAAGACGATTGAGAGATCATCTACCCTACAATCTACCGGCTTTAATTGTTACTGTTTTAAGCAGAATTATAAACAGTCCTTTTCTATGTCCAACTTAAGAGTGATTAGAGTGCATGATGCACTATGCTGAAGTAGACTGTGACACGGATCTTTTAGGTGTCCCTTTTTATTTACATGAAGTACCAACCTGATTTTAATGGTCTTCTTGGTACTCACTAGTCACAATACATTGCCATCCGTCCACTTTCAATTATTTTAACAAGTTGATTTTGATGTGCATTAACTGGGCTTAATCTTCATTATCATTTGGTTTTTAATTATGCCATCATTTATACATCATTAGATTATGAATATCGCTTGGTTAGTTGGTTGGATCAATTTTTAATGGTATGCTAATTCTTCTTAGCATTCTAAAGCACCAGACTTTTAGAGTGAAAAATGCAACAAAAGCTCTGATAATTTCCACTCAATTAGAAAAAGAGTAAACAGTGTAGGCACTATTTAAAGGGTGTACATTATCATCTAATTACAAACTATTATGTATGAAAAATGTGTTGACTTTTACAATAACTATTTTTAAAGTCATATCAACGACGATTTAGTTTATCGTAATTTTTTTTGTACACTATCACTGTATAGAAATTAAATTCAAATTCTTTAGGGAGAAATATAACAACAAACTTGTGCTTTCAAAAGCCTGAAAATGATCCTCAACTGTGTTTGAGGGATAAAAAATGTTTCTAAGCATTTAGCCTTAAACGTCTCGTCACTATCTTTGACCTTTTATGTAGGGGTGTTCGCGGGTCGGTTCGAATCGATTTTGATCAAATTTAGGATCCAACCCAATCAAATTTAATCGGTTCAATTTTCAGAAGAAAAAAAATTTGAAACCCAACCCAACCCGTTTATGAACAGTTTGGTTTGGTTTGGGCCAACGGGTTATCCATTTAATTTTTTTTCTTAGAACTACTATTTTATATCATGATTCTTTCAAATATCCAATGCAATTAACACAATATTATCAAATGTATGAAAATAGTAAAATTGATTCATTTAATACCATCAACATAATATTCTAAAATAGACTGATAATATACATTAAAACAAAATATTCTTGAACAAAATTTACTATAATAGTCTGAATCACAATTATTTTTTAGAAACTAAGCTTTGCTATAACCAAATTTGTTGCAACCAGATTTGCTGAAACAAACAAATGAATTATAAACATGGTAAACAAAATATGAAAATAAGGTGAAACAAATAATGATATACCTGAAAGTAATACATTAAGAAGTTCCAGCACTTGCAGTTTCAACACTTGGAGACCCAATATTAGCATTATTTAAAGCCAAGCCAAACAACTCTAAAAATTTAAACACAACCTCGTTAGCACAAAAATTAATTGATATTTTATACAAATATAAAAAATGAAATAAGGGATTAAACACCTGATTCAATCTTTTCCGCTTCATTTATTTCAACTTATAAGTCATTAACATTTTGCTTAGTATATCCTAGCCAATTTTGGGCACAAATGAGAGGTTCAATAGTAGTAGGACTCAAGAACTACGAAATGAATCAAAAATTCTACCCCTGTACTAAATGCAGACTCAGATGATACAGTAGATACATGAATGACCAATATATCTCTAGCCATACAGGTAAAAATATAATATTTGGATGCATTTAATTTTCACTAATTCAAAATGTCAAACTCAGGGTGATCATCCTCAACATCATCCTGCAAATACCTATCTAACTCATTTTTTTGCACCTCACCTTGTTTTTTTTTCTTGATTTTCATTCTAAATTCATCATCCCAATCATCATCCTTATCACCTTCATCATCATTATGTTGTGAGACCATGTTTGAAGCAAATGTACTAAAATTAGCTGAATTGCTACTAGAATGAGAAATAAGATGTTCTAGTACATATTGTTGAATCAGTTTGTGAATGAGGTCTTTCAATTTTTTCATTATGTCCATGCTATTCTCAATACCCTATATACGATTAAAACAAAATTGAATGTACTCACATTTATAACGAGGATCAAGGAAAATAGCAAGCAAAAGGTAGTTAATTCCGCCACTTTACCAATATTTGTTAAACTTTAACTGCATATTTGCTGTCATCATTTGTATCACTATGACATTATTATGCCTCCACTTATTTAGTGATTTTTGAATATTATCCAACTTCTTAAAAAAAGTGTTAGCAGTAACATGCAATGACCCAAGAAAAGAAAGAGTTGCATCATAGAAAGTATTCAAAAAGTTAATAAAAACACGAGCACGTTGCCAATCAATCTCTTTGGGACATCTTTCCCCTTCACTAGATATGAGAGTTAACACATATGAAGCCTCAACATACTCAACGATAAAATGCATGTTCATATTTTTCAGCAACATCTAACATCAAATTAGTAGAGTTTCACCTAGTTGGTACATCAAGTATTAACATGGCCTTAGTGGTACACTTACTTCTTCAACACACCTCTTAAAACTTGCAAATCTACTTGGAGAGACTTCACAAACTTACATGCAACTCTTATTTTTCTAATGGATAGGTCAATTTCTTTCAATCCATCACTAACAATTAAATTCAAAATATGAGCAGAACATCGCATGTGCATGAACTCTCCGTTCAATAAAGTATGTCCATTCCAAACACTCAATGCTTTAGCTAAATATGAAATAGCTAAGTTATTAGCACTTGCATTATCCACTATTACACAACAAACTTTTGAAATCCCCCATTCTTTTAAACAGTTCTCTAGGGTTATCCCTATGGTTTCACCTTTGTGGTCAGAAATCAAACAAAATTTCAATATTTTTTTATTCAATTCTCACCCTTCATCAATGTAATGAGCTGTCACACATATGTAATTCATATTTTGAATTGGTGTCCAAGTATCCGTAATAAGTGAAACCATTTGTTTATTTGCAGACAACACATGCTTCAATTTCTCCTTTTCATCATTAAAGACATGCATGCAATATTTAGCAATAATGACACGAGAAGAAATTTTAAATTTAGATTGAGCATTTTCCATGAACTTCCTAAACCCTTCATTTTCAACAAACTTAAAGGCAGATTCATCAATAATGTCTATATTTGCAAGTGCTATTAGAGTCCACTCTTGATTAAAATCAACAAGTTTCATATTAACTTTAATAGGGTCACTTTCACTATCACTTCCAAAAACAATTGCCTTTTGCTTTTTATCAACCTGCCTATATGGGTTTTTCTTACATTGTTGGAACACATGTCTTCTCAAGTTTGAGGTTCCATACATAGAACTAGCTACTGCATATGATGCATTACAATACTTGCAATAAGCCCTACCATCTTTCTTCTTAATAAAATGTTCCCAAACATTAGAAGGGGGTCCAGCAGATTTTTGTTTCCTTAAGCGAATGGGGACTCTTCAACGTAAATGATATATAATTAGACAATAAATTACCTATTTTTCAAGTTGATGCTTATTGTAATAAGTTTTGACCTGGTCGAGTTTCTCCTCCAATTCTTTTCACAGCTGTTCATTAATAGCTTCCATTCTTGTGTTTGTTATGTGCTTAGAGAAGGAGCTGGTGTTGTGGTACAGAAGCAGAGAAGGAGATGAGATGAGAGGGTAATAGAAGCCCAGAGAAGAAAAAGAAACCTAAACTCCAAAGATAAGATAAGATGAGATGACTATGAGCTACTCTTCATTCGGCTCACACATTTACAATATCACACCTTTTTTTATTGTCAAATTATTTTTTTAATTTTTAATATATATATATATATATATATATATATATAATAAAATTTATATTATTATTATAAGTTCACGGATCGAGTCAATGGGTCAACGAATCTATAAATCTAAACCCGTGACTCAACCCATATATGAACGATTTTGATTAGTTTGGTTCATTTTTTACCCAAATACATAAATGACCCAACCCAAATTTTTCGGATTGGTTTGAATCAGTTTGGGTTCACGGATGACCCGTACCCGTGAACACCCCTACTTTTATGCTGATTAGAATGCAAAAATTTATTTTTCTTGCTTCTTAACATGAAGGATAAGCATATGCCCCTTGAGTTCAGGCAGTTGAATTTATGTTGAAGTAGAAACATAGAGTTAGTATTCTCTAAATCTATTAAAAATAAGTGTTGTACATCCAACTCAGTCAGGGAGAGTTGAAAAGCTTCATTACATGAGTTCCATCATAAGTCTACTATTCTAGCATTATTCCTCAGTTGACTTGTGCAAAAACTCTTCAAGTTCTCGTGCTGTGGATGGGAGCTCCGCCATAATTTTGATCTACCTAACTCTATGCAGTGCTAAGTAAGCAACTAGTCGATAACCCACCAACATCATGGCCATAATGCACACATCAGCCCACAAATGATTCAAGCCAATTGATTTGATAGGAGGAAAGTCTGCAACTTTGCACAGCTCCCCCTTTGAGCATTCATAATAGTCATTTTCATTGTACTGGACACCTAAAAGCAGCTTGTAACAGTAGTAGCTATAGCTCAAGTACTTAAGCCACACTATGAATGGAGGAATCTGTTGTATATAGTACCCTCCAGCAATGAGAAACACAAGGGTTGTCACAGAAGCTAGAGTAGTTGCCTGTTTAACCTCCATCAAAATAGCACCAAATGCTAAGCCAAGGCTTTGAGAGACAACAACACTGTAAAGAACCACAAGAAGTGAAAGGATAAAAGTCACAGGATCAGGTTTAAGTCCTCCCATCCAATAGATTATGAAGACAAATGCAGTTGGTAGTGCAAGCTCCAGAGGCAAGTCTCCTATTGTTCTAGCCAGAAAGTAGGAAGAAAGGCGGTACATTCCCGAAGACCGTTCCTTGATCAGCATTCTCCTCTCTTGAGGGAATGTGAAAACTGCATTGTAGAGAGGGTAGAATCCCCAGAAAACAGAAAAGAAAAAGAGCAAGGCAACCTGCATTACACATACAATTCAACCCCATATTAGTCCCTCTTGAGGGGTATATTTTACAAAATAAATGTAGCCAAGTAATATTAATCATAGTTTGACTTCTTGGAGTTCAGGAAACACAGGACTTGAAAACGGTGTGATGTTGTCATGAATATGAAAAGGAATTCAGTCAAATTAAGGGCCTAACATATATGTTACCAGAACTTTTTTTTTGTTTGTTATTAATTAACTGTCAATATCATCAACTAGAAAAGATAAACTTGAAGCAATTCTTACTTACCCGATCATCAATGTGTGACTCTGGAGTATGCCACCACAACAGTCCACCAAGAAAAGCGACACTTACAACTTGGAATATTCTCAGCCTGTTGAAGGCTTCATACCTTCGCTCCCTCACTCCCCTTTGTAATAGTACTTTGAACTGATGCCACCAGCTCGTGCACCATTGTTCTGGCTTTATCGAATTTCCTGCATCAATTCATCAGTAAAGACATTTCAGGCCACTAAGACTAATAATAGAGAGAAACTTTTTTCTTGTGATTGTTTTTCCCTTAAAAAAAAGAATAGAGGACCTACTTGCACAAGCATCTTTTGTGATATTGTAGTTGTTAGCTTCCAGGCTGCAAACCTCAGCTTTCAGCGTTGTAGCTATATTCTTCTCATAAGCACAGATGAGAGATTCTCTAA
Source organism: Glycine latifolia (assembly GCA_013407115.1). Classification (NCBI taxonomy): domain Eukaryota; kingdom Viridiplantae; phylum Streptophyta; class Magnoliopsida; order Fabales; family Fabaceae; genus Glycine; species Glycine latifolia. The sequence continues at coordinate 32,911,344 of CM023941.1, forward strand.
CCTGCTTTCTCTCCTGTTCCAGTCCCTCACTTTGTTCAGTTGCATGCTTGGAGTCCGGGGCAATCCCTGCAATGCATCATGACATTGTTAGTATTGTTTTCTTCAAAATAATACCTAATCTGAGACTTTGATTATGCATATATCAAATATGTACAATATGAGTCTTGAAACTGGTGTCAATTCATTTTAAGTTAAAGAAAAATTTAGAGCCAATTAAGCAATGATAAAAAGAAAAAGTATGTGCCCAGATTCCACTTTTGAAATCCATTGGTTTTATAGTTATTAACTATAACTGGTAAAAAAGAGAGAGAAGGAAACAAATGATTACTGTCCATTACCGTTGGCAAGATCAAGCAAGAGATCAGCTGGATTGACAGTCACACATGTGGAAAAGCCAACAGATGAGAAATAGTCCAAGGCAGTTGAAGCAGAACCATAATAGATGGGGCAGCCTTCAGAGAGCACCACCACCTTATCAAACATGTAGTAGAGCCTACTAGAGGGTTGGTGAATAGTTGTGACAACGGTTCTACCGCCGCTAGCTAGGCGTTTGATCGTGTTAAGGATCCTTTGTGCTGTGGTGGAATCCAAGCCTGAAGTAGGCTCATCCAGCAGCAAGAGGCTTGGGTTGATGAGCATCTCTTGGCCTATGCTCACTCTCTTTTTCTCTCCACCTGATATTCCTCTAAAAAGTGGTCCTCCTATCATGCTGCTCCTGCAACGAGTCAGTCCTAGTTCAGTGATCACTCTCTCAACATGCTGAACTTTTTCGTCTCTTGTCAAGGTGTTTGGAAGCCTTAGGAGTGCAGTGAACACTAGAGTTTCGGTGACGGTTAGGTGAGGGTATAGCACATCATCCTGAGCCACAAAACCTGTTCTTCTCTTCATGGCACCGGAGAAAGGTTGTCCGTTGTATGTGATCTTACCGGATAGTTTGCCATTAAGCCGGCCTCCAAGTGCTGTGAGAAGTGTGGTTTTGCCACTGCCTGATGGCCCCAACATAGCTAGTATTTCTCCTGGACACACCACACCAGTGATTCCATTCAGTATGGTCTTCTCCTTGCAAGTCCATGTACTTCCCCAGCACCCTCCTTTCTGCTCTAGTTTAACTTTGTAAACCAACTCCTCAAACTGCAATCCAAAACACAACATATATGCTAAGAGATTAGTTACTAAATATATCTCATGAATGAACGCAGATGCTGCTACATGGAATCAATGCAAGTGTAGGATATGAGTATTATTGAAGCCCTTGTTATATGAATGGGGAATTACCTTCAGAGTTATGGGGTACATAATGAGGTTTGGGAAAGGTTGTTGTTGTTGTTGTTGTTCATTGTTTTGCATGGGATAGGAAAGGACAGTTGAGTTATGTGGCTCAGTCATCTCTGGGGGTCCTTCCACAGAGTGATGACTATTGCAGAATTCTGGTTTTGGTGCTATGCAGTTCTGTGGCATGGCTAAAGAAGTGAGGGATTTTCAGCCTTTTGGTGAAAATAGTTGGGGGGGGGGGGGGGGGGAGTGATGAGGATTGAGAGAGAAGTTAAGATGTTCCTTTTAACTTGATGTTCCAATGAGTAGCTAGGAGCAGCACATGAATATATAACAAGGACTAGGATGTGCACTGTGTGCCAAAGCCGTATATAGGCCACCCTTGGATGGTGGAATCCCACCTTTTTATCTCAAATTATTCTATCACGGCCAAGCTCACCAAAAAAACTTAGAAATTGTGAACCGTTGCTTAAGATCACTTCTTGATTACTTTTTCTATTTTTAACACAATTTTTTATTAACGGTTTACCTTTATTAATATCATCACTGTTTTCTCATTATATATACCCTTACTGAAATTGGCAGAGGTAGAAACAAAATTTATATTAATAGTAGCTAGTTGATCCAAGGAGCAATACATGCAGACGAAAATAACATAATTCAAAGAGGCAAAACCAGCCTCCACTTCTTCCATAAGTTCAAATATTTTTTTTCATCTTGGAATTTTACATCAATATTTTACTCTAGGCCATGAAGTGGTGCCCGTCAAAATTCAAGCCACAATCACAGAAGCAGGAAAATAAAAACAGAAATCCGGCCACACAAACATAAAAGTGAATACAGATTTGCTTCACCACGTTTTGGCTTTCTAGTGATACTAGATGAACTTTTGTTATCGTATTTTATGCAATAGAGTCATACTCGTGATATTTGTATGTCTGTGCATGTTGCTGCAAAACAAAAAAATACAATGCTAGTACTGCCTCTTTTGACAATGATAGTATTTCGTTTCACATCTATGTACTAGTTCATGATTTTTTAAACAAGTGGGTCTCTTTAATGCTTTGTGAATTTACCTTTGAGATTTTTAGCTATCTGTTGGATATGCTTTGGTTTATTTTACTCTACCGTTCTTTAATTTTCCTTTTCAAGATGATTGCACTGTGCATACTATGTTGTGAGAATGAAAAGCATTACTGCTACTATAGAGTGACCATGATGGCTCTCTTCCACCATTTCAGCTAGGGACAAAACTTCATCCAAACAAATTCAATCGAGCAAGCAGTAAACCATGGTGAATAGTCCTTTATCATATGCAGCAGTTTTTTTTAATCTTCTTAGTTCTAACATCTATGGCAATCCCCTTCCTTTTTCTTTGGAAATTCTGGAAGCTGCCATATCCCTTTCTCAACAAACTAATTTACAAACTTAACATTGTTATATGAGCATGATCCAAGTCTTAAAAGATTTATTAAAACTTGAGTCTAAACAAGTTTCGGAAGTAAGATCCAAACCCATATCTGATGTCTTTCAAGGAAAAAAGTGTTTTGGTTAAGCCTCTTCGTACCTGTAATATGCTAAATCTTTCTGGAATCCGATTACTGATATGTCCTCTAAAGGTGAAAAGTGAAAACCATTTATAAAGGCTACAAATGATCTCCGAAATTTCCGTTGATTTCCCTCATACTTGTCTTACATATGAAAAACGAACCTAATTAACTAACTTCATTACGTTTGATGACATTTCTCTGCATGCATTTTTATTTCTTGTTCAGTTATTTCTTACCCTTTAAATTAAAAGATTTCTATCTAAGGAAGAACTCAAACTCATAAGAACAAGAGTTACATTATTACCACCTATTGAAGTGAAGAGAGAAGAAATATCTTTATATAAGGATCCTGACATCTGTGGTTGGTCTGTCATTTTTCTCAACCGCTTACAAATAATCATGGAATTTAACATCTTTTTAAAATATGAATGGATGAGAAATTCTAAAAAAAAATTTATTTACATTGTTATTATCATTTAGTACGTTTTGAGGACGACATGATTTTGTCTCCCCCATGTGCTGCTTGGTGTTAGTTATGGTCAAGCAGTGAGTAAAAGAACCCTCCAAAATGCAACCAAAAGTGCGTTATATTCTCTTCCCTCTTTCTATGCATGTGATAGCCATCCATCGGAGAAAGAAGAAAATCAGGCATACAATTTCAAAACTTTTAAATCCTCATTCCCATGACAACTTTGCCTTGCAAGTTTGGTTGAACAGTTGTCATGTGTGTGTGATGTAATAGAAGTTGATGATAAAGTTTGATGCCTCACAGTGAAAACTTTACATTCCTCGAAGTAGAAGAAGCAAGAATAAATTCAAAAGAATGAAGAACAGGAAAAGGGTACGTGAGGATTTTACCAAGAGACAATGTTGGTCATTAAACTTGTCTATACTTTTTTTTTTATGGTAGTAAATGTAAAGGTGAAACTAACGGTGCATTACTTTGTAAAGCTAAGTGATTCTTATATTCCCTACGGCAACATGGTATTGATTTTATATAGCACTGTTATTTTCAACATTCGTATCACCGAAATTCGATATGACTGTTTTTATTATATCATTCCCTGTTATCATATCACTCGTGTTTGTTGAGTTAAAAGGCAAAGAGAATTGGAAGTGAGAGAGGTGCTAATTAATAAGCAAAGTGTTTTACTATTCACCCCCTTTCCTCTTTTAATCTAATAGTTTCTATTTAATCTGAATAACTGAGGAATGATTAAAGGTAGAACCCATCAATCAGATTCCAATTTCTGTCCATAAAAATAGTTTATTTTTTTCTTTTGGGAGAGCACTGAGATAAATGGTATCCATAATGGGTCCGGTGGGAGGGTACCTTTTCAGTGTGGAAGACTTGGAGCATTGGCTTCTTGACACTAAGTGCGCATATGAGTTTTCTGTCATCAACTTGTATATTAATTTATTATGTACACAGAGGCATAATTAAGGCCGTTTTCCCTCCTTTCTTCCCACTAGGACTCTTTGTTTTTTCACATATTCCCATTCATTCCCTCTCCCTTTCATATTTATATCTCATAACTACTGGATTCTCTTGTTTATTTATAGGGGTATATCTGCCATTAGCATAAACCACACAAGCCATCAATTTGAACCTTCTTGAACCCAAATTTTAAGAATTATATATGATGTGGAATATTTATGAATTTCCATATGGAATGTCCTCCTTTTACATCAAGGGACTAGAGGGATTATATTATTAGTGATAAGATTCATAAGATGAGTGTCTAGTATTAGTACCTTAGTCTGGAAGGGGGAAAGAGAACTGCGTTTTATTAAATTGCAAGTCCATTCTAATGTAAGATATTCTATTACTATCTTGTTTTATAATGGATATAAATTATTTCACAACTGTATCATATGATTATGCTTATTCCACAACTTTGAAT
>CM023941.1:32921069-32955376 GCA_013407115.1 Glycine latifolia
TTGAGACTAAATAAATATAATGTTTTTACCAATGTAAAACATGTATTAATTTATGAACCTAGTGACATAAAACTTGCCTATGGACTAAAGTCCTACTCAAATTAGATTCAAACTTATGATAAAACTATCAAATTATAATAATTATTCTTCTTAATTAATTCCTGTGGGTAAATTAAGAAATATAACTTGATATTTTATCCTAATTAATCATACAAATATAATAAAATTCCTGTGGGTAGATTTTATTATATTACATATGATTAATCACAATTAATATTTTTAATGTAATTTGAACACTTAATATATAAGTTTAATCAATTAAAGATGCTGTGACTATTCTCTAATCAATTAAATTATATTAATCACTTAACATTAATTAATTCTTAATAAGAGCTAAATAATTGCATAACATCCTCAATAATGCAAATAAATTGAAATAACATCACATATAGTTATTCAATAAACTCATTAAAATTAATGTGAATAAATTATTTAACATAATATTGTATGTTTAAACAAATACCATATATAAACATACAATATAAATAATTTTAAACACATAACTCATAACCCAAATAATTTATTAAATAAATTAATTATGAGCAACATTAATTAATAATATAATTAATTATTAATTAAAATATACTAAAACATTTTATAAAATGTAAATAGTAACATGCACATATATAAAATGTAAATATCAACGTGCGTGTAAGCTTTCAAAGCAATTTGCAATTAGGCTTCATTTTAAACATAAAGGCTATTGGGTTTCTTAAATAGAAATAAAAGGGAGTAGCATATTAGGCAAAAGCACGAGCCAAAGAAAGCAGGAGAAAAATCACATGATTTTTTTTTACATAAGCAGTGACATTATTCCTCCTTCTTCAACCTTTAGCCGAGTCACTTTGACCCAGTTGCAATCGTGAATCCGAATAAAAAACCCAATAGTTTTTCGTCATTTTTAAATACCGAGATTCATATTTTAATTCATAGAAAGCTTAGAAACTTAATTTCTATATGATTTCAGGTCTCTTTAGTAATTTAAAATGTTCGAAAAGAGTACTGTAAATCAATGTTTCAAAAGAAAGTTACCAAATGAAAACAAGGCAGAGGCAAAATAAGGCTCTGGTACCAAATGTTAAAATAATTTATATTGGTATGAAAATGTTAACAAACATAAACAACACGTTCAGATCAAACAACGAAAGCGGAAATAGAAAAATAAATTTCAGAAGTACCTACCTTCAGTCATTGCTATCAACCTTCAAATAATCTTCAGAGTTTTAGTTTTCCAGACTCTCACTCACTCAAACTCGATGGTGTATTTTTCTAAAGAGAGGAGTAGACTTGTGATCTGAAACAGAGAGTGTGATAAGATAATGGGTTAGTGGGTGAACGTGACTAATAAATGAACCACATACAGAAACGATTTCCCTAAAAGATATAGACTGAATATCTAAATATTCTTATCTTTATGGAATAAAAGATATAAACTGAATATCTAAATATTCCTATCTTTATGGAATATCTTTTAGAAACAGAAAATCAACCGTCGCATCTAGAAATAACATTTTTAGTATTAATTTCCAACACATGGCAATGTCAAAGTGAAGTGTGACTGCACTAACAACGATGAGTAAGCCTAAAAATAGATGAATTAAATTAAAATAGAGATTTTCAACAACTTTTTTCTCTTACGACACCACGACTTGGAACTTTTTGATAAAAATCAACTTGTAATATTATTCTAATAGATTTTTTTCTTATCTCCTATCATTTTTTTCTTCTATTTCCTTCTATATATTATGTGTAATTAGCTCTTAGGGGATGATGAATCTCAATTTGACTTTCTTGTAATTTGGATTCTATATGTTGCATTTTAATTATAGTTGATGCATTTCAATTGAGTGCAACCATGGATTAATGTTAGATTCACTTGGAAATTTGTTATATGGATTAGATTGAAGGTATTCATCATAGTTATTATCCTAGGGATATGAAATGATGATTACGAGATACTATAAGTTCCAAGAGTAAATAGACATGCATCTTAATTTAGATATTAAAAAAAAAAGCTAGCTACCAAGGTGTTGAAGTTAACATAATCTAGTGCATTTGATATTAATTTAAGGTTAAAATTTGAGTGGAGAGGGGATTTGATTTCTTGAAGTGAGGATTGAGAATATTCTATCCTAGCTATTTAACTCTAGATTTTTCTTACTATTTCATTTTACTTTTGTTCTATTTTGTGATATGTTCTTCTTTCAATAACTATGAACATCATTTTAAGGCTAAGCCCAAATAGTAATAACTTTGTGAATTGATAGTTGGATACAATTTTCATGAGAAAAATATTTATACTTACATTTTATTACTTGGTATTCTTTGTTTCATTATTAGTTCATATGATTCAATACTTTTGCTAATTCCCCCCCCCCCCCATCGAATGTTAATTGATTTTAAAATTAAATGAAACATGAATTTTATATATTTGTCCTCCTTTAGAATTTTTCATCATGCTTTAGTAGTTATATAAAATTCTAATTATATATATTAAAAATTATATTAATGCATTCATACTTTAAATATTTTTAATACTGTATCCTCTACCATATCCAGAGGATACCATTCCTATATGCATGCAACATATCTTTCTATACAAAAAAGAGGAAAATTAAGCATCATATCGTTGAAAAAATCCTACCCCTACCCCCCCTCCAAAGGCAGCAGTATAAAAAAAAAATGAAAGATTAAGATTTGTACTCTTCTTCATTTTCTTTAGGATGCCATAATATTGTTTCAAACATTTTTTTTTCTTGCACCAAAACCTAACGTTTTTTTATTTTTATGTTCCACCTCTCCGTATCATATGTAACTTTATTCAATGCATCTAGAAAGTCTTGTGATTCCGTAATGCCAAAGCTTGCAATATCAATTACCTACATCGGCTAGGATGTCTTGATTCAGAACAATTAGTTAATTTAAGTGGCATATATTTTATTTTCTTAATATTAAGATATTGAGTTTTAATTTTGTATATATAAAAAGATGCACATTAAAGGTGAAAATTTCACCATATTGTATATGTTCGTGACCCGAATAAAGTTGTTTTTTTTCAAATGAAGTTGTTGTTTGTTTCTCATAAACATGTGATTTAAAAAATACTCACTAAGACAAAGTGATTTAGGGTGCATTTAATTGTTTTTTTTTATAAATTTTTTAAATGATCTTTTAAGACAATTTTTTTTAAAAAAATCTAATTTCTAGGAAATAGATATGAAAAAATATAACTTGAAAGTGTAAGAAAAACATAAATGATAGAAGATCTTAAATAGAAAACTAAAACAATTTAGAGATGCCTTAGCTTTTTTTTTTTTTGTTCAAAAACTAAAAAAGTGATATTAATTTCAATAATAGTTTTGAAAATATTACTCTTATCAAATAAGTTTTTGTTTTTATTTTTATTTTTAAATATTTTTTTTTAAAAAGCAGAAAATAAAAGTGCTATCATTTTTTTTCTTTTCCCTTTTCCCCAAATACATTTTGAGTGTTAATTAGAATTAGGCTATTGGAGTAGTCGATCGAAGAAAAGGGAAGTAGTCTTTTACTATTTTAAAAATCAGATATTTAAAAAATCTTTGATAAAATTATTTAAAACCTTTAAAAGTGAGATACCACTAACATAATAGATAGACCGAGAAAAGGGATTAATCTTATAGTTCTTTTATTTATAAAATGGCATATATACTTTTACACAATTAATAATTTTATGTATAAATTGTTAATTTTTTTAACCATGTAACATAAATTATCTAGATTATTTATGTCAAATATTGTAAAACTGAAAAAAAGAAAATAATTAAAGGGTTTCATTTTATGTATTTTTTTAAAATATATTATGTTAATTATGATCCACATCAATAGAATATCAAATAATTTTAAATTAATCTTAAATTTTATAAATATAATTTAGATGACTCACAAAAAATAGTCAAATTACACGGGTATAAATTACAACATTCATTACACCATTTAATAATTTTTAATTATATTATACTTATATACTTTTAAAATGTATAAAAATATGAATTGTGTGTGTGTCATATATATAGTTAAATAATTAGATTTATAAATTTTAACATCTGTTAAAAAATTAATAAACGTAAGTTTACTAAATTTGACATTTATTGTAAAATAATAATTCTCTATCTTTTTCTTTCAAAATTAATTCTGGAGTTTCTTTTTAAATTTCAGACCAAATTAATTCATGGAAATTTAACTATAATTCCTAAAAACTTGTAACTAGTGCAATTCGAATATAATTTCTAGCAAAGATAATCCTTTTTATACAGATTGGAATTATAAGCGAAGTAAAAGTGATCAAACTATGTTGATCTTGAAGTGGCCAATAAATAATGCATTATATTATTTTTTCACAAGATATTTTACAATCTAATGTCACAATTATGGGGTCAAAAAAATATAATTAAGCTGTCGAAGTCACTAATCACTGAGACAATAATACGCATGAGCAAATGATCATTATGGTACTATCATTATTGATATATATATATATATAATGCTTGCTGTTGTACGAGTTAAATAATTGTAGATTGTCTTGGCTTACTGATGTAGCTTAAGTTAAACCATAGCCGTTGTTTTGCCCCCATTTTTCTTTAAAGCGTGGTAGCGAGATTTTTTTTTAGTTGTATATTTATAACAATTTTTTTTATATATTTAATGTGTTTTAGAAATAATAAAATTACTAAAGAGATTCATTAAATATGAAATAAATGTCACAAATTTATGTAATTTTTAATAAATTTTAATCAATAATAAACAATATAAAAAATATATTTAAGAATGTGTTTTTAGTATTTGTCTTTTTTTTTCTCTTTGTTGTATGAGACTACATATATCTTTTATGATAGATAACTCAGTCCAAGTTAAATAAGAATTTTATGTATGATAATGTTCACTTTATGACAATAATAAAATTATAAATGCATATCAGACGTTTAACTTGATATCACTTTTTATCTGCATGCTCTCAATAAAATATCCTATATGTTTGTAACAGTAAAAGGTATTTTTAAATAATATTGGTAGTTGTTGTAAAAAAATTAAGCTTGGTAGTTAATGTTTAAAAAATGGAGTGAAAACATGTTATTAATTCGTGTATATATATATATATAATGTTAATTAAATCATATCAATTAAATAGTGAAGACAAAATATATCCACCAAAATGTCTGTGTCATTTTGACATAATGTTACCCAATTATCATTCTTGACTAAAAAGGATCCCATAGTTTGATAGTTATTATGTAATTAAGGGGCAAAATCTTGTCACTATATATCATGGTTATTTAGACACCAAATTAACTTTTAAAGGTTATTGTCCAACTTGAATAGTTGAATAGAAGTGTGTTGTGCTGTTATTTCCCCAAGACTATAGACCATAATTTACCACTTTTATAGTGTTACTGTGTTGCATTATTTTCCATCTATGGACAGAGGTATCTTTCAGCAATAAGGGGTTGGCCCTTTTCATCTCCTTTTCTTATTAAAGAAAGAAAAAAGGAAGAAAACCTTTTGTAAACCAAGTATAAAGAATTGGCATTTTATTTTGTTAAGTTATCAACAAAGTAAAATTAATTAATTAATTATTACCAATAGGCATGGCAACGAGACAAGGTGGGAGTGGGTATTGGATTTCCCGTCCCTGACCCCGACTCAAAATCTGTTCCCCAACTCCGCCCCCAATCCCCGTCGGGTTTTAAAACTCATCATCATCCCTGCTCTCGCTAGGGGTCGGGTTCTCCCTGCCCCGTCCCACCCTCGCTATTTGATTAAAATTAAAAAAATAATATAAGTTTTTTTATTGAAAAAATCGAACGAAAATGCTAATTATATAACAAAAAAAAACAATAACAAATCCACATTTAAAATATGAGATCATAATTTAAAAATTACAAAACAAAATTAATCAATTCAATTAAAAAGTACAAAATAATATTTCTTTTTTTTCTTTTTTTAATATTATTTATTTCGGGGCGAGGGCGGGGGTGGGACGGGTATCTGTAATCCCATACCCGACCCCGCCCCCGCTTCTGGCTTTTGGAGAAAACCCGAACCCGATAAACTCGATTTTTCCCCATTAAAATCAGGATGGATTCGGACGGGTACCCACGGGTTTGGGTCCCGCTACCATGCCTAATTACCAAATCGAAACTCGAAAATGAAACGACGATATATAAATTTGTAGGGGCTGGGGTCATGGGTAAATCTATAGGGGGAGAAGGTGTCGCTTAGTAAGTTAGCAATGGAAGTTAGGGGTCATGGGTAAATCTATAGGGGGAGAATGTGTCGTTTAGTAAGTTAGCAATGGAAGTTAGGGCATCTATAACAATAAATTTCAATTTGAGATCTTAATTATCTTTGTACAATCATATTATATTAGGTCATTCTCAATATCTTCTACATTTTTATTCAATAATAGATTTTATTTTAAAATCTTAAATAATTTTTTTTGTAAACTCAACAAGAAACACACCTTCTAATATTTATTTATAAATTATTTTAAAACAATGAAAAATAATTAATTAAATATTTTTTAATTTCAAAAATTTATAATAGAAATATAAAATTTATTAATAATTAAAATACAACATGAACAACCTACAACAATGTTAAAAAAATTGATGCACTATAGTAATGGTCATAATGAGCTACATTAATGGTTGAAAAAATTGACCCCCTACATTAACATAAAAAATTGAAAATACTACAATAACGATAAAAAAATTACATTTTTTTCTTTCATCTTTTTTTCCCCTTTTCCTTTCCCACCCACTCCCTTCATCCCTTCATATTCTTTTCTCTCTTTTGTATCCCTGGAGTGTCACATCACTCCCAAAATCTCCTACATTTTTTATTCAATAGCATCTCATTTTAAAATCTTAAATCATTTTTTATAGACCTCACAAGAAACCCACCTTCTAATAATTATTTATAAAATATTTTAAAACAAAGAAAAATAATTAACTATATATTTTTATTTTTAAAAAAATTATAATGGAAATACAAAACTTATTAATAATTAAATACAACATACAACAACATTAAAAAAATTTGATGAGTAGCGATTGTGTTGAGCTACAATAACCGTCATGTCGAGCTACAATAAAAGTCGAAAAAATTGACATGCTATAGTAACCTTCAAAAATGAAAACACTACAATAACAATAAAAAACACTACATTTCCCCCCTCTTTTCTTTCCTACTCACCCCTTCCACTCTTTCAAATTCTTCTTTCTTCTTTTCTCTCTTCCCCCCTTTTTTTCCTTTTTACCTTCTTCCCCACCCACTCCCTCCATCCCTTCATATTCTTCTTTCTTCTTTTCTTTCTTCCCTATCCTTGCAGTGTCACATCACTCTCAAATCTCCTACATTTTTTATCCAATAGTATATCTCATGTTTAAGATCTTAAACCATTTTTTATAGACTTCAGAAGGAACCACCTTGTAATATTTATTTATAAATTATTTTAAAACAATGAAAAACGCTACATTAACGTAAAAAAAATATTTTAAAAAGGAACCCATCTTTATCAATTTTTTTAAACGATGTTGTAGGTTGACATGCTACAGTGACGTAAAAAAAATGAAAACGCCACAATAACGATAAAAAACACTACATTTTTTCTTTCTTTTTTCCCCCTATTTTCTTCCCCACCCACTCCCTCTACCCCTTCATATTCTTCTTTCTTCCTTTCTCTCTCCCCCAACCCACTTCCTTTGCCCCTTCTCTTCTCTCTTCCCCGCCACCTCCTTTGCCCCCTTTCTTGTCTCTTTCCCCCCTCCTCCTCTGCCTCCTCTCTTCTTTCTTTCCCCCCACCCCCACCTCCTCTGCCCTTATCTTCATTGCAACCATTAGAGACACGGATCTAGCCACCATGACTATCGTCGGACACTATTGATCTGGCTTTCATCCCTCTTTTGTAATTATTTTATTTTTTATTATTTGTTTAAAATTATATTATTATGTTATTGTATTGGATTGTGGTATGTTGTTGGTGTTATCTGTTCTTCTTCTTTTTCTTCTTTTTTTCCCGCAAGAGTAACTGTTAGGACTGAGGAGAAAGGCACTAAAAAATTATTTGTTTTAAGAAAGTGCAAATATTCAAGGTTCTTCTACAAGAACCAAACCTCCAGCATGAAGATCTTGAGGAGGTCTCTAATAGTTGGATCTTCGAAGAACAGATCTTGAGCTTAAGATCTCTCTCCAAGATCTCCTATTGGAGATGACCTTAGGAAGTTGACACGTGGCACCCACTCCCACATTATAGTGGAGCAAAGTTGATTACGTCTCGACACTCTCACCCGCATTTGCCCCAAAAATCATTTGGTAGCACGTGGGATCCATTCCTGCATCTCCACTCACTTCGTTATTATCTTTTTATTTTATCTTAGTCCCATAAACACTTAGTTTATTTTATATCCTGAAAATTTAGGAAGAGAGAATGACACCTCACTCTAAAGAAAAGAAAGTCTTCGAACTCAAAAAATGCTTATAAAGATACTTATATTTATCTCTTTTCAAGAGAACAAGTGAGAGTTCGAACTCACAACAATGTGTTAGATGTGAGATTCTGTTTTGTTCCACTCGGCCTTGGGATTACACTATGTTATTTTAGTTTTTTTATTAATAAAACATGATATACAATTAATTAATTGATTAATCTCAATGATAATATTGTTAAATAGATTGAAGATGGTAATCAACGTGATTCTCGAATTTTATACGAGATAAGAGTTATTGTTTGCGTAAGAGAGAAAGAAAAAGAAACTCAAGTGAAATTAAAAACCTAGAAGTGGATTCTTACGAGACAAATTACCTATTTGGATACAAGCCATAAGTGTTTTTAAGAATTTTTCTACTGAAAATATAGAGTTTTTCTAGTAGAGAAACTCTTATAAACACTTCTAGTATTGTATCAAAACAGACTTACATGAAAGAGGAAAAAGAAAAAAACTATGACTATGTATGAGCATAGAAAGACGACATAGGAAATGGTAGGAATTCTAAACTTTTTTTTTTGGTCTAGGTCATATTTGATGCAATTGAGATTAAATACTTTCCAAGCAATTCTCTAACGTTTTTCAATTAGGCCTATATATGCCTATTAAGATTTGTACACTATGAATAAATAATAATTGACTAAATGACATGCCATTGGATCTTTATTTTACAGGTCACTTGATTGATAATAAGTAATTGTTATTTTCTGTATAATAATTTAATATGTCACTTGATTAATGATATAATATTAATAATAATTTCCTTTTTTTAAAAAGTTTAAATTAGATTTTTATTTTATTTTAAAAATTACACTTCCTTTTTTTATACATGAATGTCTATTACACTTCAATCTATTGATTTAATGTAAACATGTTTGTTATAAAAAAAATTGTAAATATGTTATTTTTTTTAAAAAAAATCTCTTTCAAATTGTATAGTTGACAAAACATGCTTATTGTTTTCCTTATCTTTTCAGTCTTTGTACCGAGGGTCCTTTAGCTATACTACAAAATAGAGAGACAAGAAAAGATATTCATGGCATAAAGGTGTAGAGGGACTTCTCCTATCTCACACATTTTATTTGTTGATTATTGTTTTATTTTTTTCCAGGGAAAATGATGAGGAAATAAAAATTCTTAAAGACTCCCTTGATGCTTATGGAAAAGCTTCTAGTCAGCTCATCAATTACTAGAAGTTAGAAATTTTCTTCAATTCAATATTCAACAAAACAAAAGGAGCAACATCTCATTTTTTTTTCTAAGAGCATTAACACTAGTAAATACCTAGGACTACCTTCTATCATTGGTAAGAAGAATAAATCAATTTTTGGGTTCATCAAAGAGAGACCCTGGAAGAGAATTAATCAATGGACAAACAAGAATCTCTCAAAAGGGGTAAATAAATTATTTTTAAGGCTTCAAAGTATTACTTCATATTACATGTCTTTTTGCTTCATTCACTTTAGAAGATGAGCTGCAGAGAAGGATAAATTCCTTTTGGCACGACTCCAAAAAAAGAACCAAAGAAAGGAATAAACTAGCTAAATTGGGAGAAAATGACAATGAACAAGGAATTTGGAGGAATAAGTTTCAGGCACTTGCATGCTTTTAACCTTGTCATGCTAGGGAAGTAAGGTTGGAAATTGATGACCACCCAAGATACTATAATAACAGAAGTGTTCAAAACTAAATATTTTCCTATAGGGAATTTCTTGGATACCAACTTGGGCCATACTCTAAGCTTTAGGGTATCCATGCATCACGAATAGTGGTATGACAAGGATTGCAATGAAGAATTGAGGATGAATATTCTATTAATGTTTGGTCCCAACCTTGTCTCATAGATGAAGGTACATTAACTGGTTAGCATGATAAGATGAGAAAGTTTCGATCTTGTGTTGTTGGGGTAGTAAGTCTCGATGAGATGAGAGCAGTAAAACATACAAATTATTGGAACTAAAGTCTACCCCATATGTCTCTTCTATTCCTAATTCATTGAATTATGATTTGAATGTTAGAAATTTCATTGACCATGAGCAAAAAACCTAGAAAAAGGACCTTGTAGAAGCAAATTTTGTCCAACCTGCTATGCATAAAATATTAGCCATTCCTTTCTTAAACACACCAGAAATGGATGGTCTTATTTGGAAGTTTACCCAAACAAGAGCTTACATAGCCTGTAGTGCATATCATGCTATCATGGAGACACTTTTAGACAACAATCATGTAAAAGTTGAAGGAAATTGGTCACTAATTTGGAAGCTAAACTATTAGCCAAAAATTAAACATTTCCTTTGGTGTCTTCTTTGAAGTTGTCCCCTAGTAAGAGTGAACATGCGAAATTGGCATATTAGTTGATCCACTGAATGCATTTTTTCCTAGCAAAATTTGGAAAGTGAGTGGCATTTGTTCATTGTTTGTGACCAAGCAAAGCATTTTTGGCTAGCCTCAGGTCTATGTCACATCATTGAAACCCGTTGGAACAATGCACATTCTTTCACATAGTTTATCTTTAACAATTTTAATAGTTGTTTCATCCTTGATTGTGCTCTTCACTGGATGATCACTTTAAAGGAAGTAACAATTCAAAGTTGCTGGTTTGTCACGTCAAAAGAAAGTAACAATTCAAAATTGTTGATTTTTCATGTCAGCGTTTAGCAATTTGAAATTAATGGTTCTATGATATTGCAACCCACACCCACTGGTTCGTGTGCGTGCAACTTGAGTTTGTGATAAAAAAATTATAGAATATATGAATCAACACTGGTTCAAGTACACATGAAAATACTATGTTTAGCAACAAAACAACAATTCGCACTAACGTGATTTGTAACTATAAATATAACTTCCTTTCATTCTTCTTCACACATTCAACATATACATCAAAGACTTGAGTATTTTCTTACCAATTCATTTTTTATATGTTAAGAGGTAGATGTTATGCATTAGTATAACTAGATGAATATGTAATATATGTTTTTTTGTTATATGATTATATTTATTTTGTGAAGATTTATGCATTTTTTTTTAAATGATATTCAGTAAAAGTGTAATTTTTTTTATATACTGTATGTGATTTTGTATACTTTATTTTTGTTAAATATTATTAATTATGTATTTGCAAGTTTAGCTTTATTTTATTTTCCAAAAATCATGTATAACTTTTCAATTTAAGTTAATAATGTGCATTTGTGTATGTTAATGGGAGGATGTTTGATGGTGACAAGGATTTGATATTTGAAGGCACTAAGAGAGTAATTAAGATTGGAAGTAGTATCAGTTTTGATATATTAAAGAGGAAGATACATGACAAATTATATATATGTTCAAATGAAGTTATATCATCTATAACATCAAGTTTCATAGTAAGTGGAAAATATGTTGCATTACATATATATGATGATGAAGATGTAGAAATCATGATTAGTGCTTTTGATAAATGAAATGTAAGTTGAAGTAGATTTTGTGGGTTATTCTACTATCCTAAATGACGAAACAACATCTATTGAGCCAAGTGAACTTATCTGACCACTATCAATATATGAACCACAATAAGGTACCTTTGTTATTAAATTTGACAAAATTAATAATTAAGTAAATAAAAATAACATAGATTAATATTGTTAAATAAATTAAAAAACCATCCTAAGTAAAAATTAATTTATTATATATTAAACAATTTAAAATGTAAAACACATAAATAAGTAATAATAAAATTCAATAAATAATAAAATTTAAAATAAGTAAATACACTTGAAGAAAATATATTGACCATCATACATCACAAATAATGACATACAAGCATCAATCTTCCTCCAAAAGATATGTTTGGAAGATAGATTTATGTTTGTATGTCACTATTTATAATATATGAGTCAATTTTTCGTTAAATATATTTACTTATTTTAAATTTGCATTACTTATTGAATTTTATTATTATTTATTTACATGTTTCACATGTTAAATTATACAATATATAATAAATTGATTTTTACTTAGGATGATTTTTTAATTTATTTAAACAATATATCAAACTATTTTATTTTTTATTTACTTTCTTAATTTAATTAAAGTAAATGTATGTTTTATTTATTTTGTAATTTTTTCATATTACCTATATATTTTTGGCAGCACATAGTAACATTAATTGGATTCATCATGATCAAGAAGATATTATGGGTGAACATGTCCATGTCTCTTAGAATGTTGGAGATGAATTATACAAATGATTAGAATTTGAGTGTAAAAAGTTGTTAAAAAAAATGCATTGATGCAATATCATATCAAGATATACCAAACATATTTCATTGTTGAATTAAAATCAAAGAAATACACTGTTAATTGCAAGAATATGCACAATGGATGCCCATTTTATATGAGGGCAATTGTCAAAGGAAGAAAGTGAAACAACATAAATAAAACCAACACATTCGAGTCTCATTATTAAATATGAATAAAAAAATTATTTTGCATTTTACATTTACTAGATCAAAGTTATTTTTACGGGACCTTCTGCATCGATGGAACACGACAAGTGACCTCAAGGCAATAGCAAAAAGACTACACAATTTTTTAATATATGAATATAATTACTATTTAGTTTAAGTTTTTAAGAAAAAATATTTAGTAGACAAACTTACAAAAGATCAACTTATGAAAAAAAAATTACGTACAAAAAAAATTATTTTAGTAGTGAAAATAAATTTCAAAATTTTAAAAAGAAATTGTCTTAACTATACATACTAAAATCACTTATAACTCAATTAACACCATAATAATGTTCCATGTACAAAAATTTTAAAAACAATGTTTCAAATAAGGATACTTTAAGAATTACAAAACATGTACTTGAGTTCCAATTTTTTAGAAGCTAGCAAAACTTTAGCAAAACTTTAGTAATCCGTGCAAAGAGAGCACACCAATTCTGAAATGTCCCAAAATATCCAATTACAAAGGAAGAAATTGAAAGAACAAAAGTGAAAATAACACTTGGGTTTCATTATTTAACATTGTATTTTAATTTGGAAAGTCAGCATTTTAAATTTGCTGGATCAAATTCACGAATCTTTTGCATCGACAATGATGAGATAGTGCATATTGATCGACAAAATGAATTTGTTGTTTCTGCATGTCCATGCTATGAGGATACAATGCATGGTAGTCAGCAAAATAAATTTGCTATCTATGCATCGACGATACATGACCGACTATGATGAGACAACACATGATAACCAGCAAAACATATTTGCTTTTACCTAACCAGCCATTCAAGGTTGTTGTTTGTTAGTAATCTTGAACTAACAATTATAAATTATGGGTTTATGTGGAAGTCTTTTTCAATTTTTTTAGCGAAAAAAAATAATGACAATAGAATAACAAGTCAAAATAGTTATTTTACCTTTTTCTAAGTCAAAAATAGATTCATGTCAATACTTCAATTTAAAATGAACCTATTTTAATAAAAAGTATGTAAAAATGACCAAAATGAATCAATCTCTCTGCCTTCTTGTATTATTATCCAAATTCTGAATGAAATGAAATCCTTTTTCTTTTATAAAAAAATTATCTGTCTATATTTTAGAGTGGTGCTAAGTTTTCAGAGGAAGAGTTAGTGTTATTTAGCTATTTTTTAAGGAAGAAAGCGTAATTTACTTTATTAACAAATTATGCAGTATTATTTTTAAGCATAAACAAATCTATTATAAATAAAAGCATCTTTATTAGTTACCTAAAAAAATATTTATTAATCAATGTAATTTTTTCTACTAATAATATAAAACATTTTACAAATCAAATGCAAATTCATAAAAAATAAAACAAATGGATCACTTCCAAAGTCATGTCTTTTTCTTTTAGCATTACAAATAAGATGGTTGTCATTTTCTTTGTGGTTAAGTCTAAGAGCTTTACATATCTTTAATTACAATAATTGCTGCTTTTAGTGTTGACCCCTTTCAACCCATAGGACATATACAAAAAACTTTTTTGAAATCGACGTATGATATCACACACACACAAAAAGAAATCGACGTATGATCTTCATTGGGTTTAGGAAATGATGATAATGCTGATATCTTAGATGATCGCCTTTAAATTAAAATTACAAAGGACAAGGCTGATATATACAAAATTGAAACTGTACCATATTTAACCAAAACAAGTGGCTGAACTTCCATCTCAATTAATTTTTTATACCCCACGTATCTTTGTATTCACTTGTTTGTATTTTGTATTATACAATATCCTTTGCAATGCCACATCAATGTCTGATGTGACACAACAAGTGATCCAAATCCAACTTGTCAAGTAATTTTATAGCTTATATACCAGTATCTCAATGACTGGAAATTTAATTATTTTATCTAAGATGGAGATTGGAGAATATATTTTTTTCTACTTTCTTTTTTACACGAGTTTTATACTTCTTTCTTTTCAAATATAATACCATGATCTTTGTGCCGCGAAATGAAAACTAAATGTGATCTTATTTATAATATTTATCAATCAAATCAATAAATCAGAAGAAAAGAGAAAGAGAGGGAGGGAGATGCTAAAGATGTGGGTGCACGAGTGACTAATCGCTGCTTTAGCCTTCCGTTGAAATTCCTTAGAATACAATATATGGAGTAAGATTTGAATATATCTAAATATTCATTTTAAAAAATATATTTTATTTTGACTCATCTTTTATTAGTAGAAAAAGAAAAAGAAAGGTATACATAACATTCGAGTTTATGATTATATATAATCAATAAAGTGTAAGCATGATACGTGTCACTTTGAAGTTTGTATGTTTTTATTCCATTTGCTCTTATATTAATATTTCATTTACTATTATATTTCTATTTTATCATTTTTATTTTAGTTTGTTTTCTCGATTATATTCTTTTTCAATACTAATATTGATAATAATGTGTCAAATAAATATAATCCCATCATGAATAAATTGATCAATTTAAATAATTAATCATGAAATAAATGTTATTTTAAAAATTGATACCTTATTTATTAACAAGACTTGTCTTTGAGTATTAAATTTAATTTATTAATTATAATATTGTATACTTTTAAATATTATTATTTAAATTTAAATTTTTATATACTATACAAATTAAAGATATATATTTTTTTAAATTTATATTTACGATAATTTTAATTCAATTTTATTTTTAAATTTTAATACATCATATCAATAAAAATGATTTCTTGATTAAAATGGTTTATTTCATATTTGTCTATTAATTTTAATTGTTTTCTTTCTCTAATTTATTCTTAATTAAAATAAAAATATTTATCATTAATAAAAATTTACTTTCATGTATAGATTTTTTATTTAAATTTGAAAATACTCGTATAATATATAACAAAAAATTCTAGTTGAGTAACAAAAGTAACCTTCATAATGGTAGTATTTTGGTACACACAAAAAAAAACCTTACATTGCTTAGGAGTCAAGCTAAATTGTATTCTATGAACACTTTAATCCCTTTAATCACTTAGGTGCTTTTTAAGGATAAAATTGTGAGGCTCACACAATAGCCAAAACAGACAATACATCACATGATGCTGTGAGCCCAGCAATGTAGTAGATTTGAAAGCGAATAATTGGCGGTAGAAAGGATGCCCAAGCCTC
This sequence comes from Glycine latifolia, assembly GCA_013407115.1. Taxonomy (NCBI): domain Eukaryota; kingdom Viridiplantae; phylum Streptophyta; class Magnoliopsida; order Fabales; family Fabaceae; genus Glycine; species Glycine latifolia. The sequence continues at coordinate 32,937,285 of CM023941.1, forward strand.
GTAAGTGGGTTGTGAGACCCTCACCTCCTTGACCTCAATTGGGGGGACTATTTGTTTTCTTACACTAAAAAGGTCTTACATTGCTTAAGAATCAAGATCAAAGTTATAACACCCTCCTCGATTAATTAACTATAAAACAACTTAGACATGAGAAGAAGGGAGGCCCTTTATCCCCTTAACCTTAATTTGGGGGTGGGGTGGGTAGGCTATTTGTTTTGGTATATAAAAAAAAGTCTTCCGTTGATTAAGAGTTGAGACTGATACTAGTCACTCATATACATAATATATTGCTTATTTACTCCTTTCATTCTCATAATATATATATAGAGAGAGATAGAGAGAATCATTGAGCGCATACATCAATTGATGTAAGATTGTTTTAGTTTAATTAGTGATTGTAAATTCAAGTTGTAGGTATATAACTATTGTAGTAAATATTTAAAGAAGAATTTATCACTCATAATAATTTTAATTATGAGTAAGATTATATCTTATAAACAGAAATACATATGAGATTGACTTGATAAAAAAATAGGAAGAGAGGGAATAAGCAAAATAATGTATCTCCAAGTCATGAACCGAAAGTGTTTCTATTTTTCATATATTTTTACGGTGTAAATGTTACGTTAATTTTTCTTACAAGACCCACATGATATATATATTCTTTTATAAGGGATAAACTTTTGTACTAAAAATATAATATAATATAATATGCAAAATAATAATTTTCTATTAAAAGTATATTTTTAACCTTTATAATGATGCTTCCTAATGATATCAAGTCATTTCAATAGGGAAAAAATAATTAGAAAGAGTATAATCCTAGTCCTCTTGTCTTTAATTTACACCCTCTTTCGGTTCTTTCTTTGCTTATTCTATAAATAGATATATATTATGCATGGGATAAATTCCTTGTATTAGTGACACTTTACAACTCATTAGAAAAGAAAACAAAAACAAAACCATTTGACATTGCTAGCAAGTAATAGATCCAGTATCTTCTCAATCAAAATCATGTATATATGATTAATGCTATATTAGTTGAGACTTATAATAAATGATAAATTAGTTTGTTTGAGGTAAAGGGATGATAAATTAGTTTATTATAGAATCTACCAGCTACAGTTCCACATCACACATAGTCTACCTATAAATTTATTATTGAATTCCTTTATCTCATAATTAAAGCAATATACGGCATAAGAATGACGATTTGCTCTCACACTTGGAAAAACATTACCAAGTTTGCATGTTTCTTTTATGGCCACGGTTAGATTTGAGACGCATGTCCAATTGTCCATGTTTCTTTTAAAGTTAACGCATGAAGGACAGGTAAAATTGTAACAAAAATCCTTCTATGGGGGTTACATCCATATCATGGGTGTCGTGGATATCTGAGTCATAATATTAATATATATAGAATGGGGATGGATTTATTCTAAAAATATTTTTTTTTAAAATAATTTTTTATTATTATCGTTCATTTTCTTAAAATTCAATAATTATAATAGTTCACTAATTTATCCGTTAATTTTTTTTTAAAAATAAATAATAAAAATAAAAAATAACTCTAAAAGATAGACTTTCTGTGTAAGTTAATCTCTTCTTTTATAATATATATATCGCGACTTTCTTGAATAATGGAGATGACGGGCTGAAACTGATTGCGGCACTTACACTGCACTTTCTATTCTCTTTGTAACTGACATTAATTATATTATCTTTTACTCCAACTGCATTCCTATGTTGTCAAAAAGATGATGGTGGAATTATTATTAAACAATGATGATGATCAGACTAACAACTTTGTGAGCACTTTGGATCACTAATTAACTACTAGTTGGGTGTAATTAATGTTTTTGCAAACATTGCTTGTGTCATGTTAGAAGAAGGGGAAAAAGGCAGCAGTTGCAAGTAGGAAGTTAATTAGCTGTTTCAAAAGCGGACATTACTGAAAAAAGATGCATTTTGGTTGTTATGATGGGTGTTTAGTTATGAGTTGAACTTGAACTCGTTTCAAGCCTTCCCAGAGTTAATGATTATTTATTAGATATAGAAAAAGGGCAAGCAAAATTAGTGGGGGTTGCGGTGTTGATCGATCATTGCAGGCTTATTGATTTGGTGAGTTGGGTTTGTATTTTTGGATTTTGAGGGACAAAGGGTAGGAAATCATGGACAGAATTTAGGAGAATTGAAAGAAACTGATTCCTGTTTACTCATGAAGTGATTCATGGGCAAACTGTATAGGAAGAAAATCGAGAAATTGACCATAGCTTTAGGATGGTTTTGTGATATGCATGGTAGTGACACCATAGGTTTGGATAGCCTCTGGCCATGTGTTCCCTGTGTTGTTGAAGTAGTAGGTACGATCATATCATGTGATTATTTAATCAATTTTTTTTAGACTATATATATATTTTAGATGAGGAAGTAATTCTAGTGAAATCGAATACTATTATTATAGGTAATTAAATTATTATTTTTTAAAAAATATTTAATATAACATATATTGAAATCTCGAAATTAAGATCATTGTTTTTTTCTATCAATAAATGTTATTTGTTATTAATTATTAATTTCTGTCAGTAAAGAAATTCTAACACAAATATTTTTTTTCACTACTAAACTAATCTTATTATGCTTTGTTAAAATTACTTATTAACATAAAACAATCTCGTGAGAATTGATTTACCTCTACCTGATCGTGTTAATCAACTTTAATGTGATTTTTATATTGTATTATACATGTTTAGCACACATTGAACATTGGTCCATGTGGTAGATTCCAAATTGTCACTGACAATGATAAATAGACCCCCCCAGAGAGAGAGAGGGGCTTGCATGAAAGTGGGGATGATGTGGAATAAGGTAATGACAGAAAGGGCAACCGGTAAATCTCAGGTGCCACTGCAAGATTTTCAGACAGCAAAACCCACATAAAACACGCGCGTGTCTCCCTTGTTCCTTCCCTTTTAATTTTCTCTCTCTCCTTTCCATTTTCCTAACATCTCATTACCCTTTTTCTTTTTTCTCAATTAGGGAGGATTTCAATTCTATGCCCCCCACAGCCATAATTGCTGAAATGATGTAATGGATCTAGAGATATGGACTGGCCATGAATGATCAACTTGATGGGATACGTATATAGATATAGGTGTGAGTCATTATGCTACAGGTTTTTGAGGGGAAAAGAGAGATCAATAGTTAAAATTGAATGTACATCTTAGATTTGTTGAAAGTGGACAAACACATGATAATTGGAATGATTGTGTGTATTGAATATCCGTATAGATAAATCCACTGCAGCCCCTCTTACCAATATGCTAGTTGATACGCTAGAAAGCATGCGCAATATATGGCACAGTGTTGTAGATATATATAAATATACAATGTGTAGCACAATCCCCTATTCATTCAGTCATTCTCACGTAAGCATTGGAGCTACCTGCATTCACACATGTATAGCTTAATTCCTACGTAATTTCTTCTAATTTGCCCTACTAAATAATAGAGTAGTTGAAAGTGATTACGGGCCTTTAATCCAATAGGTATAGTTTAATTAGCATCACACATACAAGTTTAGTTTGTAGAGAAAGATCTGAAATCAATTCCTGTAAAATACATCTTAAATAAATGATAAACTTTAAATATAATTAAGTCATATATTAAAAATTAATTTGACAACCAATTTATAAAACCGAAATTATAAAAAAAATTACGGATCTTCTCGGATACAAAAGATTCTCATACGTCTGTGCTTCGCTTAGACAACCACATACATTCATTTCTGTTGCCCGAAATGCTATTCAGACTTAATTATTCACAGAAGAAAAGAGGCATAGGTAGGAGGAAAAAGGCAAGAGAGGAATTTTTTTTAAAAAGAATAATATATGACTGTAATAAAATTTTTATGAAATACTCCCTTCAGTATATAGTTTTGGGAAAACGACACATGATTCATATATATTGCTATAATCTTTTAAATTGATTTATTTTTTAAATATTACATTTCCTTTGTTCGATTTCGTTATTTTCCTAATTTTTTTTTACATATATTGGATGAAGAAAAATCAATGTAAATTAAAAGAGTGTTTCGAGATTAAATAAATCTTACATTGCTTAAAAATCAAAACTAAAGATAATTTATAAATGTCTACCTCTCTTAACCTATTAAATTATCATTTAAGAGTAAAATTGCGAGATTCATACTAAAAACTCAAACTTGAAATTATAATTAATTTATTACAACCTCCTATTAACTAATTTAAGTTTTTCCTTAAAATTTAGCAAAGAATGAATCAAACTTCTAAACTTTTTTCTTTCTCGTTGGATTTAGAGATTTTGAGAAATAATTTGACTTTCACTCCCCTCCTTCCCTATCACAAACATATAAAAAATTCAGTTCCCCTACTCCCTTCTTTAAAAAATAATAATATTAATGAATTGTTTTTCTTTTTCTTTCTTTCAAATCACCCCAATAAAACCTTTGGTGAAAAAAATTCCCCCGTACACGACCAACCTTTTGGCATCAATAATTGAAATTTTGTCAGTAGCTTTTGCTTTTCCTGATATATAACTTATAAAAAGCATTATATTCATGCCAAATAGGAATGTTGATAGGTACGGATTACAGGGTGAATCTGAATTGATCCAAATCGATTCGATCAGTTTGGATTGGATCATTTATGTATTTGGATCAAAATCGAACTGAACCAATCAAAATCGTTCATGTACAGGTTAGATAATGAGTTTAGATATATAGATTCGATCAAAATCGAACTGAATTGATCAAAATCGATCAAAATTTTTAGAGTTATTTGGTTTGGTTTTAAATACTATTAATATAGGACTCTAAGTGTTGGAACTGCAAATGTTTTATAATATTAATGGATCATATTTTATTCTTTTGTTTTAGCAAATTTGGTTATAACAAATCTGATTGCATCAAAGTTTATTGCAAGAAATTAGTTTGTAGGAAATAGTTATGATTCAGACTATTATAGTAAATCTCGTTAAAGAATATTTTGTTTTAATTTGTACTAGTCTATTTTAGAATATTATGTTAATGGTATTAAATGAATCAATTTTACTACTTTCAGACATTTGATAATATTGTGTTAATGTAAATATTCATTTTCATCTTTGAATGTGTAGAGCACTGACAAATTCGTCCTCGAAAGATGGAAATTCAAATTTTAGTCATCGAAAGTGAAAAAAGTGCGACAAACTCATTCATTTGTTACCGTTAATGAAAGAGCCTATGTGGTACATAAGGACGAAAATGTCACAAAAATGATTATCAACATGGTTGTTGAATAGATTGGACCAAAATGTAAGTAAATTTCCATTAGAAAAAAATATCCTATGATATTATTATGTTCCAACAATGTGCCAATGATATGAGAAAACAAACAAATAGTTGTAGCAAATTTGCAATGCATGTAAATGGATATACTGAAATTTGAATTTTCATCTCTCAGAACGAATTTGTCAGTACTCTACACATTTAGGGACGAAAATGACTATTTACCCTAAATTGCATTTTACCCAATGGAAACTTACTGATGTTATGTTTTGGTCAAATGGAAATTTATTGTCATTTTGATCCAATCTATTATGCAACTATGTTAACAATTATTTTTGTGACATTTTCGTCCTTTTGTGCTACATAGGCTATTTCATTAACGGACGAAAGTTAACAGATGAATACATTTGTAGCATTTTTTTCACTTTGGAGGACTAAAATTTAAATTTTCATCTTTCGGGGACGAATTTGTCGAGTCTCTACATATTCAAGGACATAAATGACTATTTACCCTATTGTATTAATTATATTGGATATTTGGATGAATCATGATATAAAATAATAGTTCTAAGAAAAAAAGGTTAAATTTAAATGGGTAACCCGTTGGTCTGAACTGAACCAAACCGTTCATAAACGGGATGAGTTTGGTTGGGTTTCAAAAAAAAATTTAAAAAACCAAATCAAACCAATCAAATGTAATTGAGTTGAATAATAAATTTGACCAAAACAGATCCACTAACACCCCTAATGCCAAAGCAATTAAAATATAACAAAAGTATAAATTTAAGTTAATTTCTATATACTTTCAACATTCAAGGTCGTTATACTACTTCTAAGTATTTTTTAACTATCTAAGAACTCTTGATATTTAAAAATGATTTTGAACTCATCTAAAGAAGAAAATTCTACCTCCTCCAGCACTTATCTTTTCATATTTAAGATTTGAAAAGCAAAACTTTTTTTTATCATTTGGACTAACACATTGATTTTCTAAGTGACAGACGGACCATGCGAATAATATAAATATAAGGAATCAAAAGTAGAACTTTTTTATTAGGATACATTCTTAAGTGATTTTGATTACAATCTCAAAAAAAAATTTAATACAATTTTTTAATGTGTTGATTTCTTAACAAGTAGTACTCTTAGGACCTTAAAATATATTGGTCGTGTAAGTTTTGAAATTACCAAACGTAAGGCTCTATATCGACTAAAACACTTAATTCAATTCTAAAACAAAAATATTCAAATCAATTTAGTTAATTACTCAAGAAAAAGTCTAGTACTCCTTCAAAAAATTATAAATGTAAGATATTTAGTTTCTTCTATATGATATTTTCTTCAATATGTAGTTCTTCAATATATATACTTTAGTTCATGACAAAATCATCAGTGATCTAAATTGCTGTCTAAAAATGTTTACTCAAATTAATGATTGGAAAGACTAAAGTGTTCAGTATTTGTAATCTTTAGAAACTGTTATTTTGTATTTCCTAAAAAAAACAACTATTGTTTTGTAAGTTTTTTCTTTCTTCAAAAACTAAATTGTTTTGAGTGATTTTTTGTTTGTTTAGAAATTGAATTCGGTTTCGCCATCATCAATACATTTAGTCTATTCATATGCTATACTGGGATATAGGTTTTATAAATTATTTTTGAGTTGTACAATATAATTAAAAAAATTTGATGTACTTGGGAGTATCAAATATTTAACTTCAGCATTAGTTTTGTTCTATTCGACTCATAAATGGATCCCCCTTGCTCTTGATATCTAGTACTGAAATCAATAAAAGAATTGCTATACTGTTACAAAAAAAAGATGAATTGATATAGTTCCCTTTTAAAAAAATTATGAGTGTCAACTAATAAAAGCACTATGGGAAGACATCTTTTGGATTCACTTTAGACCAGGTCAATGCTAAATCTACTCATAGAATTCACATTCTCAAAATTCTCTCTCTTTGATTTCAGTATATGCATCTGTAATGTTTCTAATCATCTTGAATTTATCATCTAATTAATCAAATATTCTCTGTATATTTTATGAATTAAATAATTAACAAAGACAAAATGCTAGCTTAAAGAATGATTTACGTTACCAAGTTTGAGAAAGATATTTTTATTTTATGATAAAATATCATATAAAATTAGAAAAACCTCAACTAAAGGACGTGATACCATATGTTGTGCAAACTAACTAGAGAAGCACTAATTCCCGCTCCCTTGCTTGGTAGGCCAGGGGATAATTATTATTTATGACCGTGCGACCAAGTCTATTGCTTTCTTCTATACATATAAATCTATTCACATTGTTTCAACTTTCATGTGTTTATGTGTATTTTTTTTTAATTTACTCACATAGCGTTTGAACCAGTTAATGTACATTATTATCTCTAAATGAAGCTATCAAAGTCAAGTTATCTATATCCAAATTGAAAGACTCTTGAAAAACTATCTGTACTTACCATTCACCAAATGAAAGAATCTATCTATGCTTACCATGGCAATACTTAATAAACAAAACTAGTTATATCCAAATCAAAATTTAAAGGTTTATAAACAAAAATGTAGCCATGATAAATAGTAAAACAAAACTAAAATATGATCATATGTCTAATCATATTACGTGTTCACTGAGCCAGTGTAAATGAGAGAGGGAGTACGAATATCTAGTGAGAAAGAAAAGAGAAAGACACAATTTGGACAAGTACAACACTACAACCATTGATCTAAATAATATAGTACTTATTCACTTTAACTTTACAGCTAAATATGATCGTGTCTATAGCCCATGTATAGTCTGATGATTCGCAAAAAAAAAGCGTATAGTATAATGATGATTTATAATTTTTTTTAAACTTTCTTCTTCGGTTAAATAATTTTTCTTGAAGTCAACAGCACACCTATGATGGACTCAAAAGATATCGCAACACAATTGTGATGAACTACAAAACAAATATATGAACACAGGTGCGGTGATCTTATTTTCCTTTCTGAATGGGCCTGACACATTGTATTGAGGCCCATGTCATTCTCACTCTTTGTTTTCCTCTTTCCACTCCTCACCTTTTGTTTTTGTTTTTCTTTGATAACAATACACTAATAGAAACAAGTTTGCATTGTGCATTTTTGTTCTTCTTACATACAAGATGAAAACTAGTTTCCGTCGAATCAATGAGAAGTGAAAAAAATAAGAAACAAAAAGACACAACAGTAGTAGGAGAAGAAGAAAAGAGGGAAACGAAGGAAGTGTGTGAGAAAGAAGAGAGTGGGGATGGGAGGATGAGAAAAAGGGTAAAAAGAAGTGAGTGAGACCAATCGGGGTTTGGATCTAGTGAAAGATGGCCTGTTTGGATGTTAGCTTCTCTAGAAGTACTTCTAGAAGAGAAAAATAAGAAGAAAAAAATGAAATGAACTTTTCCATAAGCTAAAATAAGTATTCCATTAGTTAATTTGTAGATGTCATCTTATCTTTTAGAGAAGCTACATTGGTGAGCTTCTACAAATTAGCTAATGGAGAGCTTATTTTTATTTATGGAAAAGTTCATCTCATCTTTTTGCTCTTATTTTCTTCTTCTAGAAGTGCTTCTAGAGAAGCTTATCCAAACAGGCCCGTAGTGTCCCACAATATGATGAATTAAAGTTCAAATTCCAACTAGGAGGAGAGATTTTCATATTTAGTATCCGCCATGTCTCAAAATGATTGTCTTTGAAAGAAAAGACTTGTGGGAAAACAAATAGAAAAAGAGAAAAGGAGTGGTGTGAAGAAAGGGGTAGAATGAAGATATAAGGTTAGTTTAGTGGTGAAGGAAAAAGGAAAGAAGGGGAGAGGTTGCGAGTTAAAATCCCCTGCTAACAAAAATTAATAATTAACATTTGTTCATAAAAGAAAGAGATTGAACAGAAAGTTAAAAAAAAACAAAAAAACTGGAAGTGAGAAGAGAAAAAGAACAGGGTTTTGAAAATAGCATGGGCCTTGAGTTAAATTCGGGCCAATATCCACAACAACTTCATCGAACCCGAACTTGCTAGACACGACCGGTACGCATCCCGGACCGGGTTTAACGAACAAAGAAAATTGCTAGAAACGGAGAAAGCTAGTTAGATCAAAGATCTGAACCGAGATCGGAGAAGAAGAAGAGAATGGGAACCTCGGTGGCGGGTCTAGCTCCGGGTCTGTCACGGAAGCTGAAGAAGGTTCAAGAATCTCGGATCGACACGCCTGATATCTTGTCTTCGCTCAACACGCTCTCTTCCTTCTACGACGACAACACTCCTCAGGCGCGTCGCAACCTCCGATCCACCATCGAGAAGCGCGCCCTCTCCATCAACCGCGAATTCATCGACGCTTCCCACGCCGCGCAGCTGGTAATTCCTCTTCCCCCCGCCGCTGTTACTTCACTTGCTTCTGCTGTTCATTTATCTTTGCATTTGCTTTGTTAGGCCTTGGATAGCGTGGAGAACGAGGTCGATTCGCTCGCCGAGTGCTGCGACAGGTCTGCATTTCCGTTTCTGAGAGTTCCTTACCTGCAATTCGTTGTTTGCGTCTTTATCATGACAAGTTGATGCGCCTGTGACTATATTTTTGTGTCCTTTGATGCCTATTGTCGTTGACTGAAGCTCAGTAGATTGATATTGAGTTGCATTCACTTCTGCTTCTGTAGAAAGTGCTCATATGGACGCTAATTGCATTTTGTCCATGTAATTGATTATCAGATACGAAACTAGCACATTGCACAGGAAGTTTAGTAGGACTGATACATCAATAACTGCTGAAATAAGTATTCGAAAATCGAAATGAGATAATGATGTGAAAATTGACTGATTAATCATTAATCATTTTCCATCCTGGTAAATAATGTATCCTGTAGAAGCTTAGTCAACGTATTCGCTCAAAGATTACCTTGGTAGGGCTTGTAAAATGCAGGCGAAGGAGAATAATGCAGTTAGGAGGCAATGAGGTATAGTTTCTGTGTCCTGGGATTCAACATTTTAGGGGATACACTTTTTTATTCTGATGCCTTGTACCTATATGCATTTTACGCACAAAGAAATCAATGTTCCATGTGCAGAAAATAAATAAAAAAAAATAGCTATAATTATAGTAATTAGGAATAAAATAGGTTGCTCAGGGTAGTTTCTGTCTAGATTTATGGTTCAGATTTAGGTTGTTTTTCAATCACTTAATAGGAAGTTCTTGGGATTTTAGTGGGTGATCTGGGTGAAATAGTTGGGAATTTTTTTTATAATTTATGTACAAATCAGGCAGTTCCATCATTCCATGCTAGCAAGCATAATAGGCCTGAGTATGGTTTGTGATCAAGAGATTCAATTTCTGTATTTGGTGTGGAATTTAAACTTGTGATTCTCAATTTTGGTTTTTAGCAGTGCACCTCTATAGTCACTAGTTTATAAGTCATGTTTTGGAATTTTAAACTTTGCCTCATAGAATATCAAGTTTACATTTGAAAATTGAAATTGTCTTATTGTTCTTTCAAAGAGAATAAATTCTTTATTTTGCTAGTCTGTAGATTCTTGGATAAAATTTTAGGTTCTATATTTACAGGATAGCAAAGGCTTTGAATAGTTGTAGTGCTAGCACTGCTGACATTATTGGTACCACAGAGAGGCTCAAACAAGAGCTTGAAACTACTACACAAAGACAAGAGATTGTGGCATGTTTCTTACGCGATTATCAGCTCTCCCCTGAAGAGGTTTAAATTATTGTTTTATGTCTTGAACTATGGCTTTGTAAATTAAATGAAATACATGTACTTTGTTCTTGCTTACAATTAATTGTTGATTATCTGTAGATAAATGCACTTAGAGAAGAAGAGCTGAATGAAAACTTTTTCAAGGCATTATCTCATGTCCAAGAGATTCATGCCAATTGCAAAGTGTTGCTTAGGACACATCATCAGGTAATCTTCTTGCTGTCTCTATCCCCCTATATTATGCATGGAATTCAAACCTGTTGTCTGAAATCTGAAATCTGAATTCTGAACCCAAAATGCCTATATAATTATGAGTTTACTTGGGAATACTCTTCATCCTCTTGGGCAATATTTTCCATCCTTGAAGTAAGTAATCCTTAATCAACCCTAGTTCTGGCTGTAAGAGTTCCAAAGATTTCCATTATTGACAACTCAAAGTGAACAGTAAGATGTTCTATGATTAAATAGAATTAACAAATATTATTAACTTTATATTTATATTTCTCTAAGTTATAAATGACCGAAGCAACTGGGTCTTTCTATTTCATCATGTCAATGATTGTTTTGTTGTATGCTGTTTGCTTTTCTGTCACAATTTTCACTTAGTATCGATCTTTTTCTGGCTGGATTGCACCATACTTAGTTGTTACTTTATCAGTTTAAAATAAAATTGCATTTTTTATTAAATTAAGGAATTTCATTGCAGCGTGCTGGTTTAGAGCTGATGGATATGATGGCTGTGTATCAAGAAGGAGCTTATGAGCGCCTATGCAGGTGAAGATTCATCTACTTCAGCCTCATATGGCTAGAGCATGCATTGTATTTTATCTGTGTGAGTTACTACAAGTATGAAGTGTGAATTTTAATCTCTATGTATTGTTGATATAAATGTCAAAGATAGACATCTTATATCTAGTATTTTCTCAAAGTCACTTACAAGTTGTTTCTTTGTATTGAGATCAACTAGATTTATGATATATATATATATATATATAACTACTTATAATCTTCATTTCTAGGTGGGTTCAGGCCGAATGTAGAAAATTGGGTGACACTGACAATCCGGAAGTTAGTGAGCTTCTGAAAACTGCAGTGCGCTACCTCAGGGAAAGATCTGTCCTTTTCAAATACTGTGCAGAAGAGGTAGTTCTGTCGTGGATTTATCAGCTTTTTTCTAAATTGACAATTGTAGTTTTTCTTGGGATTAAAATTTGGCCATCTTCCAAGGTAAATATTGAGATATTTTGTATTCTGAAGCATATTATATTGCACCATCTATTGGTGACTATGATAAATTTATTTGCCAGTGGACCTCATATCGATAATAAGATCTAAAGAATATTCTTATGTCAAATTGAAACTTGGATTGTCTTTATCATCCTTTGCTTGTGCATCATAAATCATTGATTTACTAATTTTGCAGGTAGCCAATATGAGACACAATGCACTATTTAGAAGATTTATAAGTGCTCTTACACGTGGAGGACCTGGTGGATTGCCTCGACCAATTGAAGTGCATGCTCATGACCCACTACGATATGTCAGTGATATGCTAGGCTGGTTGCATCAGGTATGACATGAAAGCCTTGTGGATGAATGCTTGAAGCCACTTCAGCTCTTCTGAATGCTATTTTTTCTGCCATGGCTTATTTGTTCATTATATTCTATTTTTGTATGTATGCAGGCCTTGGCATCTGAACGTGAACTTGTAGCTGTATTACTTGATCCAGATACAATTACAGATTCTGGTCCGAAGCAATTCTCCAATAACTCTGAGGATGGCTCTGGGAAGACAGAATCTGAATTGATGTTTGTTCTTGATAGAATTTTTGAAGGAGTATGTCGACCATTTAAATTGAGAGTTGAACAAGTTTTACAGTCTCAACCAAGTCTTATAGTATCCTACAAACTCAGTAGTACACTTGAATTTTACTGCTACACTGTAAGTTGTCAACTTTTTCCCTTTGATTGTAGTAATCCCATATGTTTATATATTTTAATGACTTCTCATGGTCTTTTAGATCTCAGATTTACTTGGACGAGAAACTGCACTTTGTAATACACTATGGGCACTGAAAGATGCTGCTCAGAAAACATTTTTTGACATTTTGAAAAGTCGAGGGGAAAAGCTTTTGCGGTATCCCCCACTTGTTGCTGTTGATCTTTCCCCGCCACCAGCAGTGAGGGAAGGGGTATCTGTACTTCTTGAAGTAATTGACAACTACAACAGCATGATGGTTCCTGCTTCTGGCCAAAAACCTGCTTTTGGTCCAGTTATATCTGCTATACTGGATCCAATAGTTCAGGTATACTTCTAAATCTGGTACCTGCATTTGATAATTGATAGCATAATCATTCCGTGTAGTCATGAAAGAAAATGATGTGAATTGTGAATACTTTATAAATTTTGACCTTTGTAATATAATGTGGCCTCTTATGTGATCGTAGTCTTTGAAAGTCGTTGTACTTGATTTGGTAGCAACTATGTGACACAATTGGTGCAAGAAAAATCTGTATAGAACTGCTGCCCTTGGATTCCAACATATCCTTCTTTTGAAACTCAGAAATTTTCTTCCTGGTTCTTGTGAGCTAAATTCTAATCAGGCTTGCATACTCCATCTATGAACTAGTCACTTTAGCACTGAGCTCAAGATGTCTTAATTGATGTAGGTTGGTCTGCTAGTTAGTTAGTTATTGTTAAGGATTTTTTATTTTATAATCAGGGTTTTTGATTTCGATTATAATTTTAGGAATTGTGTACATGTCTGGTAATGCTTATTTGTGGAAGAAATAATCTCCTATTTTTTAAAAGTTATCTTAGAAAGTTAGCAAAAATAAGCTGTTCTTTCTTTAAAAGTAAGCTAAACCAAGTACCCATCTTTACAATTTGCAACTGTCTATATATAGGCCATAGCTGTAGACCTTGAACTATTTGACTTTTGACTTTTGAGTAATAATAATAATTTCTATTGAAAGAGTGTTTGATATTGTGTTGTAGGAGTACCCTGCACCGTAGAGGAGTACTCTAGGTTTATTTTCTCTTTATTCCCCATTGTAAAACATCCAATGTGAAGACAGAACAAAATTTTGGCTATTCATTTTGAGAAGTCATTGGCTGCAATTTTAATTAATTATAGGAGATCATAGCTTTAGCTTCCTATTTGTTGCAGATGTGTGAACAAGCAGCGGAGGCACACAAGTCAAAGGGAGCTGGCCACTCATCAAGAAGGAGTAGGATGAGTTTTGACTCTGGTCAACTTACTAAATCATCAGTTGATGCAATTTTGTCAAATAGTAGCTCTGCGTCTTCCTCACTGGTCTATTCTTACTCCTCCTCTTTTGAGTTTTACAGATATTTGTTGCTTTAAAGATTTTTTTTTTTTTTGGCTTTTGCTACTAACTTTATTTCTGTGTATTTTAATAAATTTTTATTTCCATTTTATTAAAAATAGAGAGGGGGAGAGAGAGAATGCTATTTAGTACCCATAAGGCACTAGTTAAGAAAACAAAAGTGGAAAGTAGTCAATGAAAAGGAGAGAAATTTTTGCATTGAAGTTGCAAAAGTCATGTAATACTTCAGTAAACAATAAGAAACACTTAATGAGATATATTAAATATATCTTAATCATATCAATGTCCTTAAGATACTCATTAGTAAAACAAAATAAGTTCCAATGATCTGGAATTGTGTGTGTGTGTGTGTGTCTGCATGTGCTTTTCATTTGCTCATGTTGGTGCACGAGTCTATGTTTACAATATTTTAAAATCAGTCCTACAAGAAATTTAATGAGAACTTTATTTGGAATCTAGAGAATGAAATTGAAAATATTCTGTAATTTTACTGGAAATTGTCAAAGGAATTCCACGTCATGTTGTAAATGTAAAATCTTGTGGACCAACAAATAAAGTTCCATATTCCATTATTCCAGGTGTGAAGTGGAAGGAATATTGGAGAACAATTTAAACATATATGTAAATATAACAGCCAAATTTTGGATTTCTTTTATTAAAGTTTCTTGTAAAACTTTTATCCAATCGACTAGCTTTTGGTTATGTGCGACATTTGCATTAACCTATGTCATGTTTTTACAGACTAGTGAAACCCCTTCAAAGATCTTTCTCATTAACTGCTTGTGTGCTATTCAACAACCTCTATCTGGATATGAGGCTGTTGCTGATTACGTGAAAAGACTTGGAGCAATGATAGATAATCACTTGCGTGTTCTCGTGGAAAAAGAAGCTGATGCAATCTTAAGAAGATGTAACTTGTCAGAAAAGATGCCTCACTTCCAGAATTCAATCCATAAGGAAGGGGACAATGAAGTGGGTACCCCATTGGCTGAGATGGAGGACACTAGTCCAGCCGTTCTTTCGGAGTGTTTGAAAACTCTATTTGGCCTTATTTTGGGAAGTGAAAGTACGCTGCCGGAATTTGAGCAGATGCAGGTTCCAAGGTTGCGTTCTGAAGCTTCTATAGGCGTGGCCAGGTCACTTGCCGAAGCTTACGATCCTATTTATAAGGCTATTATGGATCCCAAGAATGGTTATCCAGACCCCAGGTCTTTGGCAAGGCATCCACCTAATCAGATAAGAACCATATTAGGAATATAAGTTTTGTTGATTTGTGTAGCTCCGGGTCCGACCTCTTGCTCAATATGTTCACTATGTTTGTTAATTACGTATATAACCTCTCTCATTTGAGATTGTATTGATATACATACAATAAAATAATTCTGTGATCTATTAACTTTTGAGATCCTATATTGGACTTATATTATTGTTGTTAATGAATATAATTTCATTGATCATAATATTGGTGTTATAAAAAAATTAAAATTAACAAAGTGATTGTGGACAAATGATTAATATGCTGAAGTTAAAGTTAAATCGTTTAGGCAAAATATTTGACGAAAATAATTTTGGTTAGATTATACTTATTTCACAGCTGAATTTCAAATTAATCACAGATAAATTGAAGTTAAGAAAAAAAATAGTGTTATAAAATTCTCAATTCAAAATATATATATATATATATATATATATATATATATATATATATATATATATATTTTAAAAAATTATCTCAAACGTGTCATTTTATAAAATTTGATTGGGTTTTGTTAAACATTCTCTATTTGTTAAATACACTCCTTTTTTCTATTTTTTTTTAATGTATAATTACGTAAACAACTTTGTCGTCTTTTTCAAACATTACTGACTCATGTTTCACGGCACTCCCCCTCTCCTCTGGGCTTCTCGTATTACCCAACTTGTAGTTTCGCTGCACTCCCCTCTTTTTGACATTTGTTTTTTGGCTATTTCATTTAGGCTGACGTGCACAGATTTCTTTCAAGACCATCTAATGATAATCTTAAAAGTTAAACCTCAGCAAGTCAGAGTTTTGGTCTTCGTGAGATGAACTTTAATTACGTTCCCGGTAAGACTATAACTATCAGTTATCCATCATTGGTGTCATATTTACTCAAATGACCGAGATATTCTCCAAGACTAGGTTCAACTATCAATTATCCATCTTTAGTCTCATTTTTTTATATCTTTCTTGTACGTTTGTAATACAAATAATGAAATTCATATCAAATTGCCGGCATCAACATTTTTGCAATTTGAAACCCGAAAATTTGAACATGTTGGATCTTTCGTAATTTGTAATGATACTCGTTGTGTACATGCTACGCCCATTCCTCTTGTTGTAATGATGTTGTGGCCTTGTGGGTATAAATAATCTTTTATATGCTCTGATCAATTGATGAAGTTAGATAAAAAAATTTGACGACACGACAAGTTACGACACTAATAACGCGGTTGTCATTGTTATGTTAATGTTATTGTTTGATAGAGAGTAAAACAATTAGCAAAAAATTACAGGGAAAAAAATGCTAAAACCCTATTTTAGAGGAAAAAATTGAAATTTGAGAAAAAAATATAAAACATAATTAACCCTTATTTTTTTTCCACTTAAATAACCTTAAAGTTTACACATGTTTCAATTTCTTTTCTCTTCACTCTTGCTTCTTTTCACACTACTTTCGCCGTACTTCTTACATGTCTCCCACATCAAATAATGTGTTGTCGGTCCTTTGTCGTTAGTTCTTTCGGTTTCTGACAGTGTGTTGATTGTTGATTAACACAACGATTTTTTGTTTCGTTAGTCCCAGCCAGTCCTTTTTTTATTAGTTAAACATTGTTATCATATCAGATTGTTGGTGTAAAATATTCATACAAAAGTTTCATCAGGTAATCATACTCATTAATAAATAATGATGTAATAATAAGATATATTTATACATACCAAGTAATAATTTTTTAATATAGATAGTGTGAAAATGACTCATGGTGTATTAATTAATATTAACTCTTAGGCAGGGTCCACCCCACTTAATAGGATAAGACTTGGAGTTTGTCAAACTCAGAAAATTGATCAAACCAAAACCAATAATCAACGAATCAACACCCCATTTCAGCTCTCTCTGGCTGAGATATTGTAATGGAAGGAAGTTCAGAATCAATGGGAGTATCAGTGGCGTGGAAGGCTCATGTGGGGATGGCACTGGTGCAGCTATTCTGTGGTGGTTACCATGTCCTCACCAAAGTGGCAGTTAATGTTGGGTCAACCTACTAGTTTTCTGCTTTTACCGGGATTTCCTTGCCTTCACTATTGTTGCTCCCCTTGCTTTTTTTCTTGAAAGGCATGCTCTTTTTTCCTCACTCTTCCTTTCCTGCAACCATATATGATTATGCTATATTTGATCACAAATCATTTTGCTTTGGTTGACGGTATAAAAATTTCTGAGAGTGCATAACAATTAAATTAAATAAAAGCTAAAAAAATGTCTTTGTTTTTAATTATTTTTTCTTTCATCCCTCTTGATGCAAAATTTTAAAGATGCTTAGACATGAATGATTCCTCGTTGGCATCTTGACTTCAACTTTTGCAAGTCGATAGAATTTTGGATTTTGAAAAGTCTTCAACCTGTTGGATTGGATGTTTAGACACCGTTGTACATGGAATTTTTCATCCAAACATACATAATAAATAAATAAAGAATTTAATT
>CM023941.1:32962072-33069735 GCA_013407115.1 Glycine latifolia
TTCAATTTTTTAAATTAGTGTTGCGACCACAATATTGTGATTTTTTAATTTTTTAAACCGAAATCGTTAAAAAATTTGCAGTATAATTTTTTTTAAACGTACGACTTTAAAATCAAATTTTTTTTACAACTTTAAGTTTTTATTATTATTAATATACGACTTCAAAGTCGACCTAAAAATCAATGATGAAGATCGGTCCAAAATTAATTTAAAATTAGATAAATGTAACAATTAATAATATTATTACAAATTATAATAAATTCGTAATTAATTAGATTGAATATTGCTAATATTTGTTTTTATCTAATTTCGGTCTCTATTTCCGTCGTTAATAATTTTTCGATTGAATATTCTGGTCATGTCCAATATTTCGTCGCAAAAAGTATTAGTGACCGAATTAGAGACAAAATTAGTGACGGGTTTAGTCATGCCCAAGAGGGACGCGTCTGGTTCCTATATATGCGTAAATACTTTTAAAACTGTAATATTTTCGTAATTTTTTTATTAAAATTGCTATATTTTAATTTTTTTGCCAGATGTACTGTGTGTTTGGTTAACAATTACAATGGGGCAAACAAATGGTTTTTTTTTTTTCGTCGGGGGCAAACAGACATTTAACATCAATGACAAAATCCTGCTTCCTATTTTCATTCTTTGGAAAGTGTGAACTCCAGTTTGCAGTGATGCAAATGGATTCCCAAAGACCCCTGCAATAGTTGGTTCATGATACTAATTTTATGAAAATGTACAATTGAGTTATTGATCACTTTTTCTTCTTTCTGATTTAGAGCATCCTTGGTATTTAACTGATATCAATTGGCTTATCCTTGTTTGAGGTATATAATCATCATCTAAAATCTGGTTCTAGAAATGTTCTACTTATGCTTGTTTGTTGCTGTGGTAATGGTTCCAGAGACCTGTCTTACTGTATACAATGATGGCCCTGCTTTGCACATTTAACTAGATTACAGTCAAACTTTAGAAGTGGAATTTTACCCACGAACTTTTCTGTGCCCTCTTATGAGTTGTGATATTCTTCTCTTTATTTCTGATGTGAGTATCCTAATTATACATTTTTACCATGCTGGCTGTAGACTGACTAGACTGCCCATTACCTAGAAGCTACTGACGTCATTCTTCTTTCTTGGATTGACTGGGTAAGTTTTCTTGATATAGTTACTTATTTTCTATTTTCGTGATTTTTTAATTCATGCTATAGTTTTTTCTTCATGATTCATGATCAGGATATTTGGCAACCAGCTTTCGTTTCTTATTGGTTTAAATTATACTAATCCAACTTATGCTGCTGCTGTACAGCCAGCCATTCCAGTCTTTACATTTCTGTTTACTGTGATGAACTGATGATGGGGTCAGTTTCACTCTTATCCATTTCTTATTGAGTATTTTAAATGCCTGTGCTAATATATATAATTTATTTATTGATCATTAAATGTGTATATTTACGAAATTATTCAGACACACCAGGACATAAAATAATGTGTTGCATAATAAACTTGCAGCATAGAAAAAGTGAACTTGCTTAGATATGAAGGTGTGTGGCAAAAGTTGGAGGAACTCTTATCTGTGTTTCGGGTGCCATATTGATGGTTTTCTATCGTGGTCCAGCCTTGATAGGAGATACAGAAATGGACCATGTTGCAAAAATTAGAATAAGTGCCAGAGCCTTCTGGATGGTTAATCAATGGTTTACTGGATGTTGGATTTGACAATTTTCCGCTTGGGGTTATATTCTTGATAGGGAGCTGCATCTGCATGGCTGCTTTTCTTGCCCTTCAGGTATCTACATTTTTGTTATATTCATTAAAGGGTATTTTTTAAAATAAAAATCCATCAAATGACTTCTGATCATAGCATTAAGGAAAAGAATGACCATTATCACTTCTTCCTCTATTACCCATTTACTAAGCCCCTGCTTCTATTTATTATATAGGCCTGGGAGGCTGGAATGACTCTAATAGTTCTTATTTGGAAATTGGAATCATCCTTTCTCGTTGCGTATTTTTATGTATTCCTCTACTCGGACTGAGGGGAGGGGGGTGATATATTAATTTAGGCATGCTAAAAACAAAAACCTTTCAACCACTCTTTATAAACTCACACTTTTGCTCCCAATGCTCTTCCATTTGGAATACACTCTTTATAAACTCACACACTTTGGTATTCAGCAGCTTCACAAAGTTTTCACATTTTTCTTTTGATTAAACCAATCATTTTGTACTTGTTATCGCATAAATTAAATTGGTTTATTGCCAGAAGCACCGGTCTTAAGTTAGGCCATTCCAAATCTGTCCATTAATTAGGAAAGCTGTGCTCACTCCTCAACTTTTGTGAACTGATTTATTGTGATCTTTGGTTCTTTTATTTGAGATTGTTGGCATGTTTAATTTATTCCTTTTCATTATTTTCAGGCACCAATATTAAAGAAGTATCCTGCAAATCTATCTGTAACAGCGTCTTCATTCTTCTTTGGAGTTGCACTGATGGTGATTGCATCATTATTCATGGTTGGTGAGTTAAATGACTGGATTTTGACGCAATCAGAAACACTAGCTCTTGTATATGCTGTGAGTCACTAGAATTTTAATTGAATCTCCAATCTCACGAACTAGTCATTGCCGATCATTTGGTCCATTTTACTTCGTGCAATTGTTTTTATTGTTTATTATCGTGTGCAGTTGACAATGGCTCAAGCATGACACATCACAAACATATTGCCATAATTCAAATATAATAATAGAAATTACTTTTTTCTTCGTATGACATATCTAAATTTGAAATTTCAATTCTTGTGTCTATGTTGATTTACTAACATGTGGGTATTAAATAAAATAAGCAAAGCAAAGAACAAATTTGTTGGGATTAGATGAAATCAAATATATGTGTTCATCTGCTAACTTTAGTTCTGTATTTAATAATTTTTTAGCCACTGTCATGTCTAGCAGTTTAAAAAAAAGGAGAAAATTTAATTCAAGTTCTGTATATTTATCATCAAGTTCTTAAGTCAGACATGTGCATCCCCCCAATTATGCAACATATTCTTGATGGAGTCATGGGGAATATTTAATGTTGAAAAAAACCGAATTTTCATAGTTTAATATGAACACTCGAT
Organism: Glycine latifolia; assembly: GCA_013407115.1. Classification (NCBI taxonomy): domain Eukaryota; kingdom Viridiplantae; phylum Streptophyta; class Magnoliopsida; order Fabales; family Fabaceae; genus Glycine; species Glycine latifolia. Next base: position 32,965,203 of record CM023941.1, read on the forward strand.
TTAAAGAACTCGGTAGAAGTTTCATCCTAAAAAATGCCCCCAAAATCACTAAAGTTGTTTCTATAAAGCATTTACATGCACGAGATGTGTCCTTGTTTACTTATAAAACCAAGCTAATGTGACTCCATCTCATCTGTTTGAACCACATAGATAGGCTTACCTAATCAACTCAACTTGGCATTGTTCTTATCGGCAAAAGCCACAATACTGCTTCTCCCTGGCAGTAGCAATAGTTGAGAATTGAGGATATTGGATTTTTCTTTGATGTTCAGCTATCTGTTCTATTTGGTGATGCATGATTGTTAAATGGAGTGGAAAATTGACTTGCAGTCTAGCACAGAAGTCAAAGATCACGTCAACGTGTCATTGAAATTCGTATTTTAAGTAAAATAACAGTGGAATGCAAACTACTGAAGCGAAGCAATGAGGGGGTTTTATTTTAAGGGATGAAAAGATTGAAAGTTTTCTTGTATGCTGAGTTATATGGGAAAAAATCTAAGTTCCACGTAATGTCAAGATAAAATATATAAGTAGAGTTGATTTAAATCAACTCACATTCTAAAATATATTTATCTAAAATATTTAACTTTAATTTAAAATGTTATTGTAATCTAATATTTTTTTTTGACTTATTTATGTTTTGTAACATGTTGAATTAATTGTATTTTTTAAAGTTTTATGTCGAATAAATATTAACATTTTTTTTCCTATTTTCATACTTATTATCTCTTTTTTTTAAAAAGAATTAAAACAATTATATTTTTATTTACATTATATTAATATATCAATTATTATCTGCATGATTTTTTTTTCTGTATAATATCGTCTATATATATTTCATTAAAATATATTGGATTTTTTTGCAATTATTATACATTCTTCTGAGAAAAAAATTTACTTTTTTTATCATATTATTTATATCGATCTATCAAATATAAATTCTAATTTAATTATTACTTTTTTAGTCACTATAACATTTATACCAAATATCTATAAAATTTTATTTGTAACTAATCTATGTTAAGGAACATGACAATTAAGATTTATTCTCTCAATCAGTTCTCTTGTCTACCAGACTCAAATTTACACCCTGTTTGAAGAGACAAACTCAAACTAAGACCATCGATAATTATTATTATGTAATTAAATTAAGTATTACAATTCACACTCAATATAAATAGGTGCATGTATCGTAGGGATAAAAGGAACAGTATGCTAGCTAGGTTCCACGTTAGATACTAGGATAATCCATAAGATTGATCAAGAGCAAAGCCAATTATCAAACACTGCCGTGCCAAAAGCACAATACATATTTGTTTTCTTGTCAATTGTTTTGTGTGTGCCTTTCGAAGTTGGGAGCAAGCATCAGTCAGAGTTGGTGTTTCCTTCATTCTACCGTCACCTTTTGTGTGAGGTTGCAGATAGAGCAAGACTGCAAGAGTGTTATGGCAGAATCATTGAGGGGTGACACATGGAAGGCCCATGTGAGCATGGCACTGGCCCAGCTATTCTATGGTGGCTATACTGTAATCACCTAAGTGGCCCTTAATGTTGGGGTCAACCAACTAGTTTTCTGCTTCTATTGTAAACTCTTCTTGCATATCCTAATTCTTTCTATGAACATGGTTCACTTCCCTATAACTATCCTGCAAACCTATCTGTTACGGCATGTTCATACTTCTTCGCAGCTTTACTGATGGTGACCGTGTCATTATTCATGACTAATGAGTCAACTGACTGGAGTTTGACGTCATCGGAAATTCTTGCCGTTATTTATGCCGTGAGTCACTAGAATTTTTAACTAATCTTCAGTCTCACAAGCTCTTATTATTCATTGCTGATGATTTTGGTCTACTTACTACATTGTATTATTAGAGTTGTCTTCTAAACTTGGCCCTCATTTATTGTTTGCATTTTTTCATTCAACACATCAGCTATCAATTATTGACTATTGTCTGTTTGGTAAGGACAGCATTCTCCCTTGTTTAAGTGGGAGTCAATGTTGTAATGGTCCCACTTTGTTAATCAAAGTTCTCCAAGTTTTGGGGTACTACTATTAGTATTATGGAAATTGGAAACAAATTTCTTTAGCTTTCTCTATTTGTGAAAAAGTGAGGGCGAGCCCTGCACAAAGATAAAGTTGTTTTGGTGAGTTGTTGATCATAGATTTGAATCCAAAAACAGTCTCTTTACATATGCAATAGTAAGACTGCGTACAATATCTCTTCCCCTTACCTTCACATAATGAGGAGCTTCTAGGCAATGAGAGTTTTTATTTATTTATTTGTGAAAAATACCTTTTTTGTTGATGTATTGTACAGTTGATATTGGCTCCGAAGTGATGCATCACAAATATCATGTCATTGTTCAAAATAATAATCAATGCTGATTTATGCTATTTTGTATGTCTAATCTAAACTTGAAATTTTGGTTCTGGAATCTTTGTAGAGATACCAGCATGTAGGTATTAATCAAAGAAGAAAAGCAAAAGAACAAATGTGGGGATTAGATGAGTACAAATATTTGTGTTGTATTTGCTGACTATAGTTCTGTTTTGCTAATGATTTTTTGCTACTGTCATGCCTTACAGTTTTAAAAAAAAAATTCCACAAATTTGTAAAGCACTTACACCTGTAAGACATGTTCTATTTTAGTTCTAGAAACCAGATGAGTGTGAACTCGTCTCTTTTGTATGAACCGTAGAAAGTCCACCGTTTTGTTACCTGAGCAACTAAAGTTGCCGTGTGACCTTACCAGCAGAAACCACAAAACTGTTTTTACGTAGAGGCAGCAATAGTTGAGAATAAGATGGATTTTGCTGTTATGGCTCAGTGATTTTCTGTCTAGTAAAGCAAGCTTGTTAAATGGAAGGCCAACATGACATGCAGTCCTGCACGGAAGTAAAAGGAAACATCAATATGCGTGTCATTGAAAGTTATATTTTGGAGGAATGAAAACTACTGGAGTAAAGCAATGAGGGTGAATTTTTTTAAAAGGTTGAACACATTGAAAGATCCCATGTTGTTACTAATATTTTGATACTAGTAGATTATTTTGGTAGTTTTTTAACCTGTAGATTTTGACAAATATTTTCCTTATTTGTTCAGGGAACTATTGCATCTGCCCTTAACTATGGACTCATTACATGGTGCAACAAGATCATCGGGCCAGCCATGGTTGCCCTTTACAATCCGCTTCAACCTGCATTTTCTGCCATCCTGTCCCAAATTTTCTTGGAAGTCCAACTTACTTGGGAAGGTAAAACTCCAATTATTATTTCCAGTTGTTGGTGCATTCTATTCTAACTTGAAGAGATTACAAACTTACTCACCAACTGTAAAGAGTAGCATTGTTTTTTTAAAGAAAGAAAAAATGCAGCAATCCACCCCTTTTTGTTTTGGAACAATTTCACTAGTTAGTTGAGTTTAGAGGGCGAGTTTTGTCATAACGGTGAAATCCCCCCTAACCTTCACATAGCGAAAAACCTTTAGATAATGAGATACGTAATTTTTTTTTATGTAGTTGAGCTTAATGAAGTTCCTCCTCTTTTTTAAGCATGACAGTTTGAAATTAATTTAGAAGTTTCTAATTATTCTTTTTGTTTTATTTATTACATCCATGTGAGAACAACATCATGGGAGGATCTTTTGTCATTACCTGTCTATATATGGTTGCTTGGACATCTTCTAGAGAAGACAAGTAATTGTTGGAGTTATTTCTCAAAACATCTTTAGTGGTAAATCCCAAATTGAGATTTTAAATTACTATATTGATGAGTTCTTTATTGTTGAATTTGGAGATCTTGATGAGTGCTTTATTGTTGGATTTGGAGAATATTAAATCTTCAGCTTAAGATTTATTTCCAAGATGCAACATTAAAAAAAATGCTTTCATAGGTGTTGGGTCTCTAAACTACTTGTTGGTGACAGAAGTGCACACCAAAGAGGTCTCATTTTTTCGGTGTCCGCTAGCGTATCCCAAAGTCATCATCAGATTAAAGAAATGAGTTATTAGATGCCAATCAATTGTAAAAATTGGTCTCATGATTCTCAAATCTGTTTCTTCTATAATGTCAATAGGTAAATATGTATTTGATCATGTCAATGTATTTCGGGACTAACTGTTAATGTTGTCATGTTATATCTGAATTTGGAGAGCAATTTTGTAATGTGAGTCTATATATTTTATATTCCATCTCTTTCTGGAATTGTGATAGCCCTTTTATTTTTCGTTGAATTTAACATTAACCCCTGAAAAAAGTGAATTTCTTAATAGCAAGCTGATCAACGAAAATAAAATCAGAAACTTTTTAACCAACCTCTCGTTGTTTATACTTAAATGTTAATTGCCATTGTTAACTCCTCCCTCTTAGGTTGCGTTATATTGCAGCAAAAGGATAGAGAGTCACATGATGTACACGTGGCAGCGGATTCCATTAGTGAAAGATTGATGAGTAATTCTATCAGGCGCAGTAACAAAATTATAGGAAAATACCATTATGGTTGAGGCCTTGAGGGAGTGAGTGGAGAGTATATGTTACTGAAAATGAGGGGGTAAAAGGTGTGGATGCCATTAGTGGAATATTCTCTTCCTTTTCTATTTTTCTCTCTGATATTCTTCTGGCATTGTATTTTGCTGATTTCTGTCTTGAACAACCGTTTATTTCCATTCTTCTATACTGACAATAACAGAGTGTTACTGCTATTTGTGGTATTATATCATATTCCATTGTACAGTTTCTGATTGTGTAGGGGTAATCATAATATTCTGCTCTATACTAAGCATTTCCTATCTGAGCTCTGCATTTGTTGGCTGATAATTAAATTCTTTAAGTAAAGTGATTAAGGGTTTAATTGTTAATTGTGTATAAAAAAAATAAAACACATATAAGTGGTTTCCATATCTTTATAAAAATATAGTTTCCGACTATAAACTAAAACATCAAACATTAAACATAGTATTTAACCCAAATTAATTGGGGTTGGTAGTAGATAAACCCAATAATAGATTGAATAAGATTGAGAAAGAGAGAAAAAAAAGTGAAAATAAGATAAAAGAAAAAAAAATTAAACTAAAATAAAATAGAGATGAAAAAAAAATAAAGAGAAAAAAAATTAAAAAAATAAACGAGTGAGAATTTAAGCATTCACCTAAAATCCAAATTCAAATACAACTACTAGAGTAAATTTCAAAATATGCTTTTGAAAATCTTAAAGATAAATAGGTGATAGCATTAGCATTTGAAAATGTAAAATCCCACCAAAGCTCCTAAGAATTATAAGCATTGGTTATATTAGTTTTTGGAATTTTTTTTTTACCTTTCAAAAACTAATAGAGTTTATCCTATGTTCAAATCAGTATAAATGATACACTTGCATCATTTAAAAACTTTTTACCGAATAATTTTATTCCAAAACTTATAATTGGATAGAAATTTCCTGTTTTATATATATAATTATATATTATCTATAACATTTTATATAATTATAAAATTATTTAACACCTATTTACATTAAAAGCAATGGACTATACAAGTATAAGAATATTTTGATTTACTACTATTGTTATTTCATTTTTACAAAATTTGACCAAATAATTTAATTAACATGTAATAAAATTCAACCATTGATTTGATAAAAATAAATTTATATAAAATTACCAATGATGTAAAAATGGATAAAACTTATGTAGGTGTAAATTGTTTCTCTTTAAAATTTAGGTAATCAACATTTGTAATTTTTCCGGGCTATACTATATTTTTTTTATATTCTAATTGTCATTTAAAAAAATGGTGCTTACTTTATTATACCTTCATACAATAAGTGAATTATCATTTTTAAGAGTAAGATAACATATGTGTATACACTCATTATTTCATAACCACGTGTCTTTATCATTTGTAACTTCTTTTTAATTTTATATTTAATAAAATTTTAATTAATAGTATTAATCTTCTTTAATTAATATTAAACTTTAAAATAATGACTAAAAGTACTGGGATACTTGTGCATTATTGGTAAAATGTTATTAAATGTCATAAATTCATCATTAAAATAATATTCAATCAAGAACTCTTGACTATTTACATTTTTATCATTAAAATGTTATTAAATGTGTTTTCATATTTCAGGCATGAAATAGAAACTATACCCACGTTACTGTTTCTAAACGATGTGCAAGCAAGTTCAACTGTTCAAGTTTAGCCGGTGATAACTCCTTGGTTTTGGTCCTATCGGCCATCACGCTGTGGATGCAGAAGAGTCCAATACGTTCCTCTGCTATTTTATTTCTTTCAAAAGTTTTGTTTTGGTCATCAAAGTCGTCACAAAATTCCACCTACCCAACGCCACGAGAATCAGATCCATCCATTTCTCTCGCTCCCTCATAATGGCGATCCACCCAAAGCCTTCCCCCTAAAATCTCACTCTCCGAAATGCCATGCTTTCTCCTCCATCCACCTAACCCCACTTTCTCCAGTCCATCTGGGTATTCCCTGAATCGCAAAAAGCAATGGTCTTTGCCAAAATCGCATCACTCGTCGCCCCCAATTCACATTCCCTTCCCCACCCCCTTTCTCTCCAGGATCTCTCCTCGTACCACCGCCACCTCGAACCACCCCTCCAAGGCGGAACAACATCGTCCTCGTCCCCACGAAACAAATGCCTCAGACTCTCACTCTACCTCGCCACCTTCCTCTTCATAACTTACCTCCTCTTCCTCCTCCTCTACTCCTACTGGGCCCACGCTTCCTCCGCCAAGTACTACGTTGTCCTCGACTGCGGCAGCACCGGCACCCGCGTCTACGTCTACCGCGCCTCCGTCCGCTTCAACCGCCACACCACTCTCCCAATCGCCATCACCTCCCTGAGAAACCCCTCCCACATGAAGCCTCCCACTGGCCGCGCCTACGATCGAATCGAAACCGAACCCGGTATCGATAAATTAGTAAACAACGTGTCTGGTTTGAACAATGCACTGAAACCTTTGCTCAGGTGGGCCAAGAAGCAGATACCAGTGCGTGCTCATAAGTCTACATTTTTGTACCTTTATGCCACTGCTGGTGTTAGGAGGCTTCCTGTTAGTGATTCTCTGTGGCTGCTTGATAATGCTTGGTCTGTGCTTAAAGACTCTCCCTTTGTGTGCCAAAGGGATTGGGTTAAGATTATTTTGGGTCCCGAAGAGGCTTATTTTGGGTGGATAGCTCTTAATTATGATAGTGGCATTTTGGGGGTTAGGCCTAGGAAGGCTACTTATGGTGCTCTTGACTTGGGTGGCTCTTCCTTGCAGGTCACGTTTGAGAGTGATCAGCAGCTGAATAGTGAGACTAGTTTGTATGTTAGGATTGGATCTGTGAGCCATCATCTCACCGCGTATTCGCTACCAGGGTATGGACTCAACGAGGCATTTGGTAAGTCTGTGGTGTATTTGTTTAGGAAAAAGTTTGGATTGGGTGATGTGGATGTGGGTAGTGGTGGGAATCTTGAGTTGAAACATCCTTGTTTGCAGGAGGGGTATAGGGAGGAATACTTGTGTTCTCGTTGTTCGTCTAGTAAGAAAGGCGGGAATGGAGGGTTTGGAGGAACTCCATTAGTGCTTGTTGGTGCTCCCAATTGGGGGGAGTGCAGCGCGCTTGCGAAAGTTGCTGTGAATTTGTCGGAGTGGTCTGATCATGGTGTCAGGCTTGATTGTGGAGCGCAGCCTTGTGCTTTGGGTGATAATCTGCCTCGCCCGTATGGACACTTTTATGTGATTTCTGGATTTTATGTGGTGTATAGGTTTTTCAACTTGACTTCTGAGGCCACGCTTGACGATGTGTTAGCGAAGGGTAAGGGATTTTGTGGAAAGAGGTGGGATGTTGCAAAGAGAAGTGTTGCTCCGCAGCCCTTTATTGAGCAGTACTGCTTCAGGGCACCCTACATTGCCTCTCTGCTTAGGGAGGGTTTGCACATTAATGATAACCAGATAACTGTTGGTTCTGGAAATATCACTTGGACACTTGGGGTTGCCTTGTTGGAAGCTGGAAAGGCGTTTTCCACTAGATTTGGGCTTCGTGACTTTGAGCTTTTTCAGATGAAGATAAATCCTCTTGTTCTTGTGCCCATTTTGTTGCTTTCTTTTATTCTACTTCTTTGTGCTTTATCATGTATTGGCAATTGGATGCCAAGGTTTTTCCGGAGGCTATATCTTCCCATTTCCAGGCATAACAGTGTTTCTGGTGCTTCTGTTCTCAACATACCATCTCCTTTTCGGTTCCAGCGATGGAGTCCAATGAACTCTGGTAAGCTATTTATTTACACAAATATGATTACTACTAATCCAAAAACTTATTAGATGAACTGTCTTGTTTAATTTTTTTTCTGAGACGCCTAGAAATTGGTCTGTTTTTGTTGTTCTTTGTGTTTTTACTATTAAATGTGGTCTAATGACCAGCACCCATTTGTATATCTTGGATATTACTGTCACTTGTTTTTGTCATGTTCTCAAATTCTCAAAGCTTGCAGTCATCACAAATGTGAATGTACTCAATTTTTCATTATTATGTGGATGATTTGTGTGTATTTTGTAAGTCCTAACCAAGTTGTGCCTCAAAATAGTTGTGAATTCTGTATATAATTTACATGAATAATTATTTTAGAACCGACCTTAAAATCCAATTTACACCTGTGATACCGCAGGGGATGGAAGACTTAAGATGCCTCTGAGCCCAAAAATTTCAAGTTCACAACATAGCCCATTTGGTCTAGGGCATGGTCTTGACAACAACAGTGGTGGCATCGAACTTATGAAGTCTTCATTGTACCCATCAGCTAGTAATGTCTCACATAGTTATTCCTCAAACAGTTTAGGACAGATGCAGTTTGACAGTGGCAACATGGGTGCCTTCTGGTCCCCACACAGAAGTCAGATGCGTCTGCAGAGTAGGAGATCACAGTCTCGAGAAGACCTGAATTCCTCATTGGCTGAAGTTCATCTGGTGAAGCCGTGAAGGTTTAGGGCAATGTCTTCTGAAAACATTGGTATGATTAAATTAATATCTTTGTCTAAAATTACATCCTTTTAATAGACCAATCTTTCCTTTGATTTTTGCTTTGCTTTATCAAAGTTTTCACGGGAATTCTCTGTAACATACTAAATCTGTAGGATTCACCAAAAAAGAATACTAACATCTATAGGTAAGTAATAGTAAAGCAAACACACATCTTTTTGTTGATTTTTTTTTTTCTGTATTTAATTAAAGATTTCCACATTTTCCGTAAGTTTGTAAATTTTAGACTGCCTTGCACACAGCAACAAATGTCATGATTGGTTGTGAGTTGTAGGCCAATTAAATTTCAGTGCCCAAGATGAAATTTTTCTGGGCATTGAGTCTAAACATCTTGTCATTGTACCGTCATCAGTAATGATCTTCTACTAGCTAAATGGATATCTGAGAGTCTTTTTATTTTTTTTTTGTTCCCCCTCAAACTGCAAACTGTAAAAGATTTATCTGTCCTAGCATTTCAGAGATTTTTGTCAAGGAGATGACTGTAGCTAAAGGTGAAGCCAGATCAATTGATTCCAAATGAATTTGCATCTCCTGGAGATCACTTCTAAACTGGATTGCTCCACGAGTTGCATAGCACAAACAAACACTCTTAATCTAGGTATCGTCTCATCTTGCCATAGTGGCTTCTTGATGTCAGCATGTTCTGCCCCAGCGATTTAGTTTTTCTGGTGCCACTAACCCTTCAGAAGTTAAGTCAAGCATCAAAGACTAACAGGGACAAGAAAGGATGTATCATAACATTGAGACTGTTCCTATAGCATTCTTTAGACTCACTGCCATTATTACAGAGAATGTCTTATTGTTTCATAGGTGACTCATGATGAGTTGGAAAATCAATTAGAAAAGATGAACATCACGGAGAAGTTGTAACATAGCACAATCCCTCACATCTTATAAGTTAAAAAAGCTACTGAATTGACTTCACATGTTGCAAGTTACTGAATTGATTTCTCCAAAAATGTATGTCATGCTATTTTCTAGGTGTTTAAACAAGTCGAATTAAACCAAACACCTAAGCTCAAGCTTGGCTTCCATAAAAAAATTATATTCAAGTTTAACTAGTTTATATAAAATTTGGACGGCTTGTTTTAAAAAAACTTGTTTAAATTTGGTTTGTTTATCATTTTTTCTCAAATATATTCTAAAAAAATTAAGTTTATAATTATTATATTTAATAGATATTTTTTATATGTAATAAAAGAAAAAATAGAATAAAGAATATTTAAAAATAATATATATATATATATAATAACTTTTAAGAAAAATTATAATTTATTTATTAGAATCAACCAACTTGATAAGCATTCCACAACGGTGTGTTTGATAAAACTAGTATATGAGCTACTTCAAAATTTATATGTTATAAATTAGAAGTTGAAAAACTGAAAATTTATTAGTTGATTGAACTTAAAGAGTTTGGTAAGAATGGTTAATAATCTAGCTAATGAATATAAAATGATATAAAAGGTTATATTTATTTATTTGAGATAAAAAGGAATTTCAAATAAATTAATGAAGATATAGAAAAAAAACAAAAAAGTCAAGCTAGTTTATTTTGATAAGTTAGTTGAAGTAACATGAAAATGTTATTAAAATAAATCGGGTAATAAACAAGTTTGGGTTAAATTAGCTTATCAAAATTGTTACATAATATATTGTTTATGAATTTTATGTTAGAAAAAACACAAAGTGCACAATTAAGATAAACGATATTATGTATTTATCTATTATGATATTAGATTTATTATTTCTTTATCGACTCGTCTTTAATATATTTCTAGATCCATCATGCCAAAAATGGAGTTCAATTTGATCATTGAAGAATTTTTCGTGTCTAATAGAGATCACGCACAATTCATGATATTCTTCCCACAATCCATTTGTCACGCAAGTAGGTGAGAATTTCATTTATAGTGTATTTGGTTTGATGGTGAAATATTATGCTAAAATCACCACAAAAATAATTATTTGTTGCTTTAAACAATTATGGTGAGTTCGTATTAAATCAAACATGTGCTTAGTCTTTTTAAATTGTTCTCAACTTCCACGCTCTAAATACAAGGCTTAACTCTACCATATCATATTAAATTAATAATGGAAGTTCATACGAACTCTTCTTTCCTCGATTAGACATGTTCTTATCGGCCCTTAGCAAGGCCTACATCATTTGACACCACCATTTCATATTTTTACAATAAATGGAAAGATAGAAAGAAGAATAGAAAAGAAAAGAAAAAGTTTGTGACTAAATGAGCAATGGTACATAAAGAAATAGAAAACAGTCGTAAAAATGTGAAGTGAACATAATTATTTTCTATCATTTAGCAATTTCTACAGTTTATAGTATTTCTTCCAATGTCATTACTTTTAACTTGTTTTATGTCCAATGAGCCATTTGACTCTTCTTCCAACAATCCTCACAACGGTAGGTGGTGAAAAAAGTATGCGCGTTTCTTTCATCATCATTAGAGATGTTTTTTTTTATCCACTTTCGTTCCTCTCTCCAATTCAAACCATGTAGAACAGATAGATGATAGAGAATCAAACTTGCTATTAGCCAACATAAACTTCCCCATCGGGGCAGCAATATCAATAGTGGTCAACATAGAACTCTTTGTAAAGTAATAGTATTGCTTTTTCTGGTGAAGACAGAAATATTACTTTCGTGAATCATTCTCCAAGAACTTTCCATAATGTTAGCGAAGGATTTTTCTCAAAATCATTGCATGTTTCTTGCTCAAATGGATTTATTTTCCTACCATATAAACTTGAGCTTTATGTCGGTAATCAAAACCAAAGCAGCAGAGGGAACAACATGCGCTTTTTTTCCAATTAACAAACTCTATATAAAGCAATGATAAGAATAGAAATATCATGACCTAGCAGCCTCCAATTCCTTATCAAAATGAAGCATTTTTGTCTCATGTTATTAGCATTTTGGTCTATATATTTTCACCTAATTTCTCTCTTTTCATTGAACTCCCTGTGGGTTATCCCAAATATGACTGCCTTTGCATCAGGAAATGAGACTTGATACAGCCTGAAACGACGATTGCATAAACAGAAGGTACAATGCTGAAAATAAAGATAGTGTGAGACACATCGAGAGGTCTCACTGTTCCAAGTTTCCACTCAAACAGTATTCTGCCCCCCCCCCCCCCCCCTCACCCATACAGCCCTCTTTTCCTTTAACCCCACTTTCCACGAGCATTCTGTTAGAGGATATTTTCGTCCTCTACGTCAGCTACCGCCTTTGGGCCAACATCAGCAATTGATGCCCAAGTTCTGAGTTGCGCTTCATACACCATTTGGTTTTCTAATACACCATTTGATTTTTTAAAAATCTGAAAATACCCCTGTCAGCTTTCCTCTTATATCTGAGTTATGTTTGAGTTGGTTGAAGCTTTCCCGTTTTATTGCTTCATTTTGGTGCCACTGCGGTTGTCGAAAACGCTGTGCATTGGTGGTAGTTGGTGGCATTGTTGATTTCGTCGAAGTTGTGGCGTGGCGGCGGCGTGGTGGTGGTTCCCGTCAGAGTCGTGGAGTAGCATCGTGGGTGCAGAGGTGAGTGGTGCGGGTTTGTGTGTCGTACGGATTAACCAATCCATAAAGGCCATATGGATTAGGTAATCCGTATAGCCTTTACGGATTGAGTAATCCGTATGGCCTTTACGGATTGGGTAATCCGTATAGGCCATACGAATTAATCAACTTTTTGTAAAAAATAATTTTAAAAAAATGGTTAAAACATGTATTTAAGGATAATTGACCTTAATTTTTATAAATTATTTGAGTGAGTAAATACAAAAAGTTAATATTTGGATTCTTTATGCAAATTGTGATGTTGAGAAATTCATAATTTGTTAAATGACAATTTTTTTTTAAAATTATTTGTAAAAAATATGTAATAAATTATAATTGAGTTTAATTGAGTAATGGTGATCTTTAGAAATTAATTGAGTGAGTAAATATAAATAAGAAGTTTGTGGATTGTTTATGTAAATGGTGATCTTTAGACTTTCATGATTTATTTAAAATATGTTAATTTATGGATTGGTTATGTAAATTGTGATGTTTAGAAAATGTTATTATTATCTGTGTGTGTGTTTTTAGTAATGAATAAATAAAATTTGTAGTTGTTAGGATGGACACCGATGAGTGGATATATGATAATATTATGTCTGAAGAAAATTATATGGATGAAGACATTGGAGCGGACCTTGATGCGTTTGAAGACAATAATTGTGTTATTGATTGTTCTGTAGCGTTCAACACGACTGAGGTATTTATGTGATTTTTAACGTAGTTAATGTTGTGAAATTATTAAACTAAGAAGATTAAAGATGAATTATTCATTTGTGTAGGTGTTTGAATCCCGTGATGCGGTTTTGAAATGGGCTCGTGCGGTTGCATTTGAGAATGGTTTTGTAGCGGTTATAATGAGGAGTGACATAAAAACTGGAAAAATAGGAAGGACGTCATTTGTGTTAATTGGTTGTGAAAGGAGTGGAAAATATAGACAATGGAAAAAAGGTTTGATACCTTCAACCACTAGCACTAGAAAATGTGAGTGTCCTTTTAAGCTACAGGGAAAACCAATCCCGGGAGGTCAAGGGTGGATGGTGAAGCTAATATGTGGCAATCATAATCATGTTTTGCCTAAGTCATTTTGTGGACACCCATATGCTGGTCGTCTAAGTCAGGAGGAGAAGATCATTGTTGGTGATATGACAAAGTCGATGATGAAACCAAAACAAATTCTTCTAACTTTGAAGGAGCACAATGAGAATAATTATACAACTTTGAAGCAAGTATACAATGCAAGATATGCATACCGCACGTGTACAAGAGGCAATAATACTGAAATGCAACAGCTAATGAAACTTCTTGAATGTGACATGTATATTCATTGGCATACATTGAAGGATGAAAATGTTGTACGTGACTTGTTTTGGGCACATCCGGATGCAGTACAATTGAGTAATGCATATTATATGGTGTTCTTGATAGACAATACATACAAAACAAACAGGTATAGACTACCTTTACTTGACATTGTTGGTGTGACACCTACTGGGATGACATTCTCAGTTGCATTTGCCTATTTAGAGGCAAAACGTATAAGTAATATTGTGTGGGCCCTTGAACGGTTTAGAGGGATTTTTCTTAAAAGTGAATTTTTCCCTAAGGTGATTGTTACGGATAGAGATTTAGCATTGATGAGTGCAGTCGAAACCATATTCCCAGAGGCAACCAATTTATTGTGTAGGTTTCACATTGACAAGAATGTGAAGGCAAAATGTAAAACTTATATTCTGCAATAGAATGCGTGGGATTATGTGATGGATGCATGGGGAAGTGTTGTTGACTGTGCTAATGAGAAGAAATTTGATGATTGTGTTATGAAGTTTGAGGTTGCATGTGCTCCGTGGCCAACATTTATTGATTACGTGAAGGACACTTGGTTGAACCCTTACAAAGAAAAATTTGTGACAGCATGGACAAACAAAGTCATGCATTTTGGAAATACAACAACAAACAGGTAAATTTCGCTTACCATTTAAATTATCATTTGCATACGTTTCAAGTCTGTCAAATGAACTATCTTCATATCATGCCTTGTAGGGTTGAGTCTGCCCATTGGACTTTAAAGTGGCTACTACAGAATAGTGTTGGTGATTTGTGCACGGTTTGGGATGCGATGAACAATATGATCACCTTGCAACATACTGAAATCAAGGCATCTTTGGAAGGAAGTACACATGTGGTTGGACATGTTTTTAAAGTTACGTTATACAAGAGACTTATTGGCATGGTGTCCAGGTATGCGTTAAATCAAATTGCGGAAGAGTATGAGCGGGTGGATTATGCTGGAAAAAACCCATCTCGTTGTGGATGTGTGCTGAGAACAACGTATGATTTGCCTTGTGCATGTGAGTTGTCTAAGTATGTTATTGGGAGCATTCCAATTACCACTGTTCATATGTTTTGGCGAAGATTAAACTATTGGGACAATGGTGCAGCTGAATACCAAGTAAGCATAACGGATGAGATAGATGCCATATCCAACCGTTTTGAAATACTTGATTTGTGTGGAAAAATGACACTAAAGTCAAAGCTTAAAGAAATTGCATACCCTGATTTGAATTCCATGTGTCCTCCTCCTGATAAGGTCAAAATAAAAGGTGCTCAGAAGAAGAACGTCAGAAAGCACGAACGGTCTACAAGAAGGAACGCGTCTTACTTCGAGTATGTGGATGAGTTATATTCTGTGCAAAGTAGTTACTCTACCCCGAAACAGTGCAGTTCCTCATCCGATGTTCTAAGGAAGAACCGAAGGGTTCAAATGCTCGATCAATTTCATCCATTTATGCAAAAATTTATTGTAGACATAACTGATGTAAAAGATGATGGGAATTGTAGATATCGAGTAATTGCTGACTTATTAGGTTATGGTGAAGAGGCTTGGTCTTTGGTACGCAATGATTTGCTCAAAGAACTAGCACAATGGACCGATTAATATGTATCGTTGTTCGGTGGGATACATAGGTTTGAACTGTTAAAGCGGTCGCTACTAGTTGATGGATTATCCAAGGTAAACCATCGTTGTTCTTTCAGATGCTTTGGCCAAACCTGAGTACGAAAATGCATTTAATATATTTGATTAACTGATAATTTGCAGGTTACGATGGATAAGTGGATGGATATCACAGATATCGGTCATGTAATTGCATCAAGATATAACCTCATTGTAGTATCCATGTCACTCCAGCAAAGTATGACGTTCTTCCCTCTAAGGACTCAACCACCTAGAGATCCCCAAGTTCATCGCATTTTGTGCATTGGTCATGTGTTTGGAAACCATTTTGTTAAGGTAAGAGATAATGTTTTTAATTTTGATGCATACATTTTATTTTAGCAAATTCATGACTTATGTGGAAATTTGTGCAAAACAGGTTACCTTGGCAAACAATTGTCCTTTACCCTTGACGGCATGTTTGTGGGCTAGTCACTCTACCAACAAAGCTCAACAGTGGCCCTATCATTACATTGATTGAATGCAATTGTATATTAAATCGATGCATTTGCGCACACAATATGTTGATTTAGGAGATGCATAGACATTTATTTAACAGGGCAAATGTATTTCTTCTGTGATATAAAATGTTCAATGATTAAAAACATGTTCCGTCAGTTGGTGTTCTAAGTAACTAAACAATAATTACATATAAATTTATCTGATCTCGAATAATCAATGTCCAACAAAATAAATATCAATCACAGGCACCGGAAGGCCTCCTCTGCGGTCTGAAACTCCGTCTAGCTCGGGTGTAAACAATGCCATCCTCAGTCACACCTCGAACTAGATGCAGGAGCTGCTCAGTCACCGAGTATGCATCTATGCCTTCTGTGACCATCCTCATGTCAAGCATATGTTAAAGGCCCTCAGCAACACGTTGGCACACATGCTACAAAAAAACAATTCTAATGGTTAACCAATGGATAAACATGTATTGAAAGTCAAATAGTTAATCCTAACAATTATTACCATGGCATGAACTGGTCTCTGCTCATCTCCATCAGTGTGGGACCCTAAATGTGTGGGTGGATCAGTAGCAGCATCATGGGAATGGGTCTAGGCTAGTGCAGGCTGAGGCACTGGTGGAATCTGGGAAGAAGCCTCCTCATAAGCTGATGGGGTCATGAATGGATGGGAAATGCGGGAGAACCACCCCATGTATGCAGCACCACAGTGACCTGGATAATCAACCAAGTCTCTGATGGCACCATGTAGTCTAGGAAGTGGACCCACCTGTCTTCGAGGTCTTCAACTGAGGGAACATATGACACAGGCAGGGGTGGAATTTGTTGAACATACCCAAACTGCTTGACCACCCTCTCAGGTAAATACCTAGTCATACGAAGACCCCATCTGAGGAATCCAGCATACATGCAGATAACCTCAAACTCCCTGTGGGCACGATGCTCCCCATACGGTGTCCAACATACATCAGACAGTGTTAACCTATCTATACATTTACGATAGGTTGACACTGGTAAGGCCTTCGCGCTCTTCCACCTGCAGGCACGAGGTTGCCTCTCGTCGTACTGCTCATCCGCAACCACATTTCCTATACTAGGAAAATTCTCGTATATCCAGCACTACAAATTTCAAACAATCAAAGTCAGGAAATAATGCAAACAAAACACACTTATACAATAAACTTTAATCATTAGACACATCATACGATATCATTACATGTAACAGAGTGATGTAGCCTGCAAGATGTTTCCCGTGGTGCTTACATGCGTAGCTCAGGTTCTCATACATGTGGATAAGAGCACCCGCACCCCACGCAAGACCCGCAGAACGGTCAAAGTCTCTGAACGCCTCTAAGAATACCACAGCTATATGTGTGGCACTCTTGTTGGCAAACAACGTACATTCAACAAGGTGAAGTAGATATGCCTTGGTGGCCAGTATCCACTGTCTCGAGTCCACCTTCGCATAATACAGGTCCCAGAGCCATGATAGTCTGACATAAGCCCGTGACACTATGACGTCTCAGCTGTAGCCTCCTCTACGGTCACATCGAGTAGCTCCACCAACAACGTGATCGCCTCTCTGATGTCTAACTGATCGTACGCGTCGAATGTGCCCATAACAGGGAGATGCAGCAGTGATGACACGTCGTCCAATGTCAATGTCATTTCCCCCACTGGCAGATGAAAGCTACATGTCTCGGGGTGCCATCTCTCAATGAATACAGAGAGCAACCCCCTATCCCCTGTGTCCACTGAGCATCCAATCAATGAAGTTAGGCCAGTGGCAGCCACAAAACCTTCTATCTCAGGTACAAGCTTCCCAAATTTAATAACCTTGCGCCCATGCGAAGCGAGCTTTAACTCTGGACGTTCCTGCATTAAAGACATCATTAAAGGTAAGACATTAACAATAACCAAAAATAATACACCTTAGACTATGTAAATACCTGTCCTGCCCATACTTTGAGAGCTATATGATCGGCGAACCCAGTCAGCACCAAAGAATCTTCTGGTCCACCTGGAAAAGATTCAGTCTCAGTCTCCATATCCTCAATGACCGGTTCAACAGTCTCGGCGTGTGTTTCCTGCACAGGAGGATCCTGAGGCACATCAACACCTGCCCTTTGACGGCGTGCAGATGCGGTAGGCCTACGCCGCTCAGGGCCTTCTGCATCCTGACCTCTACCATGTGTACCCAATGGTCGGTCGGGACTTCCTCCAACTTCCCGACGCGTTCCTCCTCTCGTCCTAGCCATAATCTGCATTCACAGCACAAGTGAAGTTAGAGCAACAAATGGA
This sequence comes from Glycine latifolia, assembly GCA_013407115.1. NCBI lineage: Eukaryota > Viridiplantae > Streptophyta > Magnoliopsida > Fabales > Fabaceae > Glycine > Glycine latifolia. The sequence goes on from CM023941.1 coordinate 32,983,594, forward strand.
ATTAACAAATAAGTTTGACAATGCACCAAAACACAACACATGGAGTTATTGGTTTCAAATGCTTAAAATAAAAATTGTTGAGCATGAAGATTGGCCAATGTCACAAGCATGTACAGATTCATATAACAAGACTCTGAAGAAGTGGCATGGCTGCCTTGCTATTTCCACCTTCACAGTAATGTTCTTTTTGATGCTTTGTTGATATGATCTTCAAAGTTTTTGATAGAAACACAACTTATGTAGAAATAAGTAAATGAAATTATTTATATTTGGAAAGTTGGTATACAATTTTCAATCATTATTCATTTGACTATATTATCTCTGAGGGTACAATTATGAAGAGAAAACATACTGAAGATAATATAGTGAACATCAATATCTAAGTGATGACCATACAAAATGTAAAGAGGAACTATTATTCGGGTTGCATAAAGAGGTTTATTTTGGTGGTGGGATCGGGAGGAGTAATCTTATTCTCCATGGTGTGTTGTTAGCTATTCCAATACATAAAAGTTTTATCCTCGAGTTCATCAAACTTGGTCTTTTTTAACAGCCTTGATTTGGCTTAGCTGATATCAAGGCATCATGAATCACAAATGCAGAAGTTCCTCACTAGTAGCTCTTGCATGCTCACACTAATTTCATATCAACTTCACTAGCATCACAAATAAGCATCCCATTTCATATAAACTCTATTAAGATCATATATTGTTTCTATATTATATCAATAAACATTCCTAAATGCAAACACAGACCTGGATATTGAATTCCTTCATATTTTCTGACCTTAAAACACAAAAGTATGAGGCATACGGATTACATAATCCGTAAGACTCATACGGATTGACTAATCCATATGAGTCATATGGATTATGTAATCCGTATGAGTCATACGGATTACATAATCCGTATGAGTCATATGAATTACATAATCCGTATGCCTCATACGGATTGACGGATCCATATGAGTCTTACGGATTATGCAATCTGTATGCGACCCCGACGCCATTTCAGACCAGAAGGAGAAATCACTCACCTCGAAATGCAGCAGCGACCAAATGGAGAAGACAATGACAGACGGAGAAGACCGATTCCAATGAAGGTGGTATCAACCAGCACGGCGCAGTAGGGAGCACGAACGGTGGTGTGGGAGCGCAAGCGGTGGAGGAGCGGGAGAGTTGCAGACCAAGCTTTTTTGGTTTTTTAAAAATTATAACATTAAGGGTATTTTTGGATTTGCACTATTCAAGTAATGGTGTATTGGAATATCAAATGGTGTATGAAGTCCATCTCCCAAGTTCTCCTATGCTTATCCCTCTTATAAACCTTAATTGGGTTGGGCTGAACCATATCAGACTGCTCATTTGGCATTGCTCAAATTCAGGAAATTCATATCCAATGATCCTTATGGAATCTTACTCTCTTGGAATACTTCCACTCACTTTTGTAACTGGCAAGGAATAACATGCAATCCCATGCTTCAAAGGGTTACATAGCTGAACTTGCGAGGGTACAACTTGAAGGGTTCCATACCTCCTCATGTTGGCAATCTCTCTTATATGAGAAAGTTCAACCTCAAGCACAATAACTTCTACGGGAAAATCCCAAAAGAATTGGGACAGTTGTCACAACTGCAGAAACTTGTTATCTCACATAACTCACTGGAAGGGAAAATTCCTACAAACTTCACAGGTTGCACCCGTCTCCAAGGCTTATACTTAAATGGCAACAATCTGATTGGCAAAGTATCAGTCAAAGTTGGCTCACTTCGAAAGCTTCAACATTTGATCGTGCTAAAAACCAGTTGACCAAAGGAATCACATCATTCATAGGGAATCTTTCATCCCTAATTCATCTCTTTGTGGCTGTTGACAACTTTGAAGGAGACCTTCAAGAAATATGTCATCTCAAAAGCTTGACAAAGATAGCATTGGATGTCAACGTATTGACTGGAACATTTCCTTCTAGTCTTTTATAATATGCCATCTCTTACGGTAATCTCAGCCGCTGCAAATCAATTTAATGGCCCTCTTTCACCCAACATGTTCCAGACCCTCCCTAATCGCCAAGAATTTTATATTGCTGACAATCAAGTCTCAGGTCCAATTCCATCTTCCATCACAAATGCATCTGTCCTTTCAAGACTTGAGATCAGTATAAACTATTTCACAGGACAAGTTCCAAGTCTGGGCAAGCTACAAAATCTTCTATATCTAACTTTGGAGAAAAATAATCTAGGTGACAATTTAACTGATGATTTGAAGTTTTTAAAATCATTGACAAACTGTAGTAAGTTGCAAATCTTAGATATATCGTACAATTATTTGGAGATCATTAGCCAAATTCCTTGGCAATTTATCCTCCCAACTCAGTCAACTATATCTTGGACATAATCATCAGGAGAAATCCCTCCAGCATTAGGAAATCTAATTGGCTTAACTCTCTTATCAATAACAAAAATCCGCATTGGTGGGATTAACCCAATAGCTTTTGGTGTAAGTTTTATTAACAACAAACAAGCTAACAGGAGAGATATGCGCCTTCATAGGGAACCTCAGTCAATTGTTTCATTTGCATTTAGGAGCAAATTTGTTAGAAGGAAGTATTCATCCAAGTATAGGAAACTGCCAAAAGTTACAATACTTAAATCTCTCAAAAAGCCACCTTACATGTACCATACCACTGGAGGTTTTTAATCTTTCCTCTCTAACAAATTTGTTGGATTTGTCACAGAACTCGTTTAGTGGCAATATACCGGAAGTAGGCAACCTTAAAAATATCGATTTCCTGTATGTGTCCGAGAATCAACTGTCAGGTGACATTCATGGAACTATTCAACTGTCAGGTGACATTCATGGAACTATCAGAGCATGCATAATGTTGGAGTACCTCTATATGCAAGGGAATTCTTTACAGGGAATCATACCATCCTCTTTAGCATCACTCAAAAGTCTCAAATGTTTAGACCTGTCACGAAACTGCTTGTCTGGATCAATTCCGACTATTCTGCAGAACATTTTTTCTTGGAATATTTCAATGTGTCATTCAACATGTTGGATGGTGAGGTACCAATTGAAGGTGTCTTCGGAAATGCAAGTCGGTTAGTGGTGATGGGAAACAGTAAGCTTTGTGGAGGAATTTCAGAACTGCATCTACCACCATGCCCTGTCAAAGGTAAGAAACTTGCAAAATTCAGGTTGGTTGCAGTGATAGTTAGAGTGGTTGCTTTTCTTCTCATCCTCTCATTTATTCTAGCAATCTACTGGATGAGGAAAAATAGTAAGAAACCATCTTTGGATGCACCGATGCACCAACAATTGACCAGTTGGCTAGAGTTTCATACCAAAGCTTACATGACAGAATCTATGGGGCTTTTTGACAAAGAAGGGGTAAAATAAAATTAAATTACCATTTGGGAGTATTTTTAAAAAATATTACTGAATGGGGATAACTAATAATAACTACCACTTCTAATTCAGAAATCCTAACATTTGTTACTACTTTATTCTTTTTCAGAATTTTTTACTAAAGACACATGTGTGTTTATAACTTTGAAGTTGTAAATACATTTACGACTTTAAAGTCATAAATATATTACCTATTTTTTTTCTTTTCTTCTTATAAGTCATAATGAGAACTACAACTTCTTCTTTTTTTTGCATTTTTTTGTTTTTTATACTATTTCTATTTCTTTTTTTTTGCTTTTTTTTATACAATTTCTTTTTTTTTTTTTTTTTAATTGTAATTTTATTTATTTAAAAATAAAGTAATTAATTTTTGTAATTTCATTTAATATTTTGTATGTATTTTTTATATCATTTTATTTAATATTTTAGTAATTTATATTAAAAATAAAATTTTATATATAGACAAATATAACATCTTTTGATATTCTTTTTTTCTTTTTAAGTGGTAATTTAATTAAGTAAGAAAAGTAGTTAAGTTGTCTTTCATTAAAAGTGTAATGAATATGAAATGAACATTACAAATTAAATAAAAGTAAAAAAAGCAGAAATAATATTAGTCATTATTTTTCTTATATGAACAGTTATGACGATTATGTCCTTCATTCACAAAAATATAAAAAATTAATTAAATAAATAAATATAAAAAATTATTTTTAACATAAATTACAAAAATATTTAAAAAAATGATATATAAATACATAGAAAATATTAAATGAAATTACAAAAATTAAAATTACTTATATTTTTAAATAATTAAATTACCACTTAAAAAGCAAAAAAAACAAAAAATTGAAAAAAAAAAGGAAAAAAAAGAAACAAAAATAGTATAAATAAAGCAACAAAAAAAAAAGAAGTCGTGCTACTTACGACTTCTAAGAAGAAAAGAAGAAAAAAAAAAGTCAGAAGTCATAAACACACATGTGACTTTAGTGAAAAAATCCGAAAAAAATTAAAGTCGTAATAGGTGTTAGTGTTACGACTTTTGAATAAGAAGTCGTACCCACCTATTACGACTTACCCTCTTCGGTAAAATTTTAAAAAAATACACCCAAATGGTAATTAATTTTTTTTGCCCCTTCTTTGTCAAAAAGCCAACCTATAGATTCTCAACTACAAACTTGATAGGGTCTGGAAATTTTAGCTCTTTCTACAAAGGAACTCTTGAGTTAGAAGACAAAGTTGTTGCCATAAAGGTCCTAAACCTTCAAAGAAAAGGAGCTCACAAGAGTTTCATTGTTAAATGCAATGCACTTAAAAATATTAAACATCGAAATCTGGTTCAGATTTTAACATGTTGTTCCAGCACAGATTACAAAGGTCAAGAATTTAAAGCTCTAATTTTTTAGTACATTAAAAATGGAAGCTTAGAGCAATGGTTGCATCCTATGGCACTAAGTGCAGAGCATTCGAGAAAATTCAGTCTTGATCAAAGATTAAATATCATGATTGAAGTTGGTTCTGCATTACATTATCTTTATCATGAATGTGAGCAATCCATTATTCATTGTGATTTAAAGCCAAGCAATGTCCTTCTTGATGATGACATGACTGCTCATGTGAGCAATTTTGGCATAGCAAGACTTATCTCAATCATCAATGTTACATCTTCTAAGCAAACAAGTACAATTGGAATAAAGGGGACTGTTGGCTATGCTCCTCCAGGTATGTTCTAAAATCTAAACTCTTGAATGAATCAGTTTTTCTTTGAATCCCCTATTTTTTTTATGAGAACTTGAAATTTACTAACTACAAAGTATTGAATTTTTTTTTTTGGTAGAGTATGGGTTAGGTTCTGAGGTATCAATCAATGGTTACATGTATAGTTTTCGGATTCTTGTGTTGGAAATGCTTACTGGAATCAGACCCACTGATGAAATCATTGAAGATGGTCAAAATTTGCATAAGTTTGTGGAAACTTCATTTCCTAATAATCTTTTACAAATTTTGGACTCATCACTTGTACCAAAACAAGGATAAGCAGCAATAGAAGAAGTAAACAATTCGAATCTTACTCCAACTGTTGAAAAGTGCTTAGTTTCAGTCTTTAAGATTGGACTTTCTTGTTCATTGGAATCATCAAAAAGAAAGAATGAATATGGTGGATGTCACTAGAGAGCTAAGCAAAATCAGAAGAGCCTTTCTTGCAGGTAAGATAAACGTAAAATGACTTAATTCTCCACATATTACAAAAGAACAAATGTAGATGCATCAAACTGTTTCTTTTGCCAAATTTTAATAGCAGTTCTATTTACAATAATATTCTTTTGTACTTGTTTTTTGTTTTTATTTTTTAAATTGTTTCACACATATCAGTATTCCTTTTCAAACCTTGAAATATTATAAAATTGAGATTTCTATATTCTGAATTGCACTTGCTGCTAGCTTTGGCTCTTACCAGATTAATTGTTTATATAGTTACAATTTCATTTCTTGCCATTTTGCTATATATTCTAAAATTCTAAAACTACGAAGGTAACCTGCTTCTTCTCGAATTTCCGGTATTGACGCTTGAATAATCAAAGCTGAGGTAAAAGCTACAGCCATTTCAAAAATTGTTTGTTTGAGTATTGTGTACTGTTTAATTATATTTTACCCCCGTTATCTACTCATCTTACTTAATTTATCTAATAATCCATCTAAGTAATGGACTTTATTATACTTTACTTTTATTTCCCAAGATTTTCCAAATTTCAATGCAGAGCATTAAAATTCTTTCAAACTAATTCACGGTGGAGATTTGTCATTGGTTTCGGAGAATACTTTGCACCTATAACATGATTACAGCGACAACAAAGCCTTATTCACTGTACCAAATTTTTATTTTATTATATTGGGATCCATAAACTTGTCTTTAATATTAAGAGGTTACATAGTAGAGAATTCTTTCTAATATTTGGTTTATCAGACACAAAATTCTTGGTAAAAAAAAAACTTCCACATATGAAATATACAAATTAATGAGTATAAACTCAAGTACAAGGGTCAAAATAATAAGTGGACTTCAATAAAGCAGTGCCAGTGACTGCATATGCTTCACAGATACTTACATTCAATCTTTCTATTTAAGGAATTTCACATTTCTGAGTCCACTTCTTGTGTAAAAGAATGTTATAGATTCAATCTTTAAATATTAAGATAACATAGCAAAAAATATGTCAACCATCTATGCTGAGACTTTTCAATCTATCCAAAGGATAGTACTTGTAACTTGTAGAAACAGTAAATGAATCAAGTAACAACTCTTCTAGGAGTCATACAAAGAGCAAACGGTTTAATCAAGTGATTCTATGTCAGTGTGAGACAGCAAGTCAGCGTGGCAAAAAATGTAGAAGTATACGAACATTGCAGAGATCAAATTTCACTTTCTACTTGTCCCTCACTTTTGAAATCTATTGCTTATTTTATTTGTTTACCTTTCTCTTTAATTTTAGCTTTTAAACTACAGAGTATGGTACAACACATGCACTACTTTCACCCTAAGTCCATATAAATCAAACATTATGTTCTCATATAAGCAAGTGTTTCAATTTACTTCAAATTTAGTTGTATGTTACTCTAACTGTTTAAAAGAACTAAACATAGATTTAGTTAACTGTCATGTAATCATGTCAAAACGCCTTACCTTTGTAACCTTGCAAGCCCCATCGTATTGTGCAGCATGGTCAGTTGGAACTTGGAACAACACTTCTTCTCTTCTAGTTCTTTGAGAGTTTACTCTGTTAAAGTCAGTTGATGAATACTTGTCACCTACATCCATAGATTCTGTTGTAATCGTGGAAAGAGATTCAAAGAATGTGAAATACGCAAGTGCAAACCATATCAATTCAGTAGACTGTTTGAAGGCTGATCAAGTGATTTTGGTGACTAATTCAAGTGTGTTGTGTTATATTTGACACAAGTTCAGATCTACAAGAGCAATCGTTTAGTTATCCTCGCTGTTTTCACACTCATGGTTATCTGAAATCTGAATACTGAACTAAGTGTAGTCTAATTTTAAACTGTAGAGTTTTGTTGATCAGTCACTCATTGTAGATTGTAAATTAGACATTCTTATGCAGGTATGCTATAATTTCTAATGGGCAAGAGCTGCACACCAACTGCAAAATGTTCATTTCACCAAAAAGATGATTTAAACTTGTAACGCAATTGTGTAATGGTAATTGGAACCATTTGACTGATCTTCTTATTCTTCTTGATAAGGCATTTTATGTTATGTTTGTTTTCAGTAGAGCCTCAACATAGCAGACTAGCAGTGCCCAAGATGAAATTTTCCTTGGCATTGAGTCTCAACATCTTGCAATTGTACTGTCATCACTAATCGTGCTTCTACTTGATAAAGAGATATCTCAGTCTTAATTTCTAATGGTTGTTTTTTTGCTCTAACTGCAAATTGTAAAAGCTTTATATTATATTTGTCCTAGCATTTCAAGCATTAAAGACTAACAAGCACAAGAAAGGATTTGTTTCATAATATTACCATGATCATTTAATTTTGAGAATGTTCCTATACGATTCTTTAGACTATTAAACCGTCATTATATACTAGACAGAATGTGTTGTTTCATAGGTGATTGATGACTTTCAAAATATGAACATCACGGATTGTAACATAGAACAATCCTCACATCCTATACCTCAAATAAGTTACTGAACTGACTTCAGAGGATGCAAGCTATTCAATGACTTCAAAAAAATGACTGCTATGCTATTTCTCAGGAGTTTAAACAAATTGAACCAAACGGAACCACCTAAGCTTAAGCTTGGCTTGCATAAAAAATAGAGAAATGTTATATTCTCATACTATCTTATGTATAAAAAAAGTATTAAATAAAAAATAATAGACAATTTAGAATTATTTTAAAATTATGATATTCTCATTTATTTAAATAGGTCAAATTCAAAGTTTGGATTTAGCTTGTTAAAAAGCATAATACATACATTTGACTTGTTTATCTTATTTATAGCTTTATTTTTATATTTATCAAATACATTCTTAATTTTCTAAGTTTATTAATATAATATTTAATAGATGTTTTCATTTTAAAAGATGATATAAAAGAAAGAAAAGAAAGAGAATAACAGAATGTTTAAAAATAAAAAAATATATAAGTAACTTTTTATGACAAAATTGTAATTTATTTATTAGAAGAAACCAACTTCATCAAGCATTTAATAACTCAAAATTAATACATTGACAGAGAGTTCATTTCATTTACATCCGTAATAAACTAATAATGACCATTTTAAGTAAAACATTAGTACCTGGTTTGTGTTTCTAATTTTCCATTACGTTTGGTATTAGCTTTAAGTGCAAAACAACTGCATTCTTCTAAGGAACGAACGTGGAATATTGAAACTGCCTTTGGTTTTGCCAATTATATCAAGGGTTGTACTCCATACATCAATATAAATTATGAGTGGAATGATAATGTGATTTTATATTATTATTTAATTATAAATTATCATTTATATATTATTTAATATAATTTTATAAAAGTTAATAAAAACTAAAAATTAATCTCTTCTTTACACATTACTAGTATTATCTTCGTATTAATAAACATATACACACAATAATGCAATTCAGGACAATTTTTTTCTTGAAGGTGCTATTGAAAGAAATATACAACCCTATTTACAACAAATTCGATTTATTATAAGGATCCAACTCCAGACTTTAATTAAAAAACGTAAGTGTCGAATCACTTATATCAACAAACAATTTTTTTTTTTAAATATTATTCAATATAAATTGGTTAAATTGAAATATATTGTATTAAAACAATATGTTATTATTTATTTAATACTAGCAAATATATGCATAATTTTGAGATAATCACGTATTAACATTATATGTAATCTATTTTATATATAATTGTGTATACTAAATAAGTTTAATTAATAGCTTACTATCTCAGGTTAATTATGAAGTAAAAGGCTGAGTCCAAATTGACTGGCACTCAAAGAAAAAATTCAGAAATTAATCTAATTGGCATAATTGAAATTTAATAAATTAAAACCGTATAATCACAATATTTAAAAGATTAAAAATGTAATTATATTAAGATTTTATTTTATTTTAAATTTTAACCAAGTATATTGTCTTAAAAATATTAGTTTTATAATTCTATTGTTATTTTTAAATTTGAATCCAATTAAGTATTATATTTTTATATTAATTTGATTGAGGGAAATAATGTTATAATAAAGTAATTTTAATTTATATGATAAAATAGCTGTATATACTATATATAAAAATATTTATCCTATATATTTAAAAGAATTAATTCACTAGTCATATTAGAAAGATATAAGAATTATTTAATATAATTATATTTTTATTTGGAACTAAATAAAAGAAAAATAATTAAATGAATTATATTAGAAAAGAATTATATTAGAAAGACTTTATTTATGATATAATGTTAAACCTGTAAAGCTCACGAAGACCTTTGAGAATTAAACTCATAAAAATAAAAAATAAAAGCCGAGCCAAATTAGTATATATAAATGAAAAAAAAAAACTCAAAAACAAATGTATCATTTCATTTCTAATGAAATAAAAACATGTATGTATCACTTGTCACAATTTTTTTAGAAAAAGAAAAAGAAAACTTATGCGTTTCATTAATAGTTTAATTTTAAATATCAAACTATTTTTTTTCCTGATTATATCTAACTAGCTTCAGTAGCTTAATTGTAGCAAATTAAACTCAAAAACAAATAATTACACGGCATCAATGAATTCTAAGAAGCAATAATGGTGCTATACATTAAATTACAGGACACGTGTATAATGGACACAGAAGCGTGGAAGACAAGCCCCACACACGAACCATCATGTCTCATTCTCACGACAACGATACTTTCCTCAGCTCACTCTCCTTCACGAACAGCCCATGGAACCCGTACGGCACCCGCCGCGGAAGCCTCACCGCCGCCACCACATCCAGCTCCGGCGACTTCGCATCCATCACCAAAAACCTCGACTCCCCCTTCCTCTCATCGTGCACGTAACTCACCAAGTACCCATCATCTTCCTCCCCCCCTTCTTCCCTCGCCACGAAGAACGGTTCTCCGCCGTAGCAACCCTCGCCGTACATCCTGCACCCCACCGTGCAGTCCCTCCGCTCCTCCCCCTTCGACACGTCTAGTTTCACCACCCCCGAGATCTTCGGCATTGGGTCCCCCACCGCCGCGTAAACGAACCTGTTCTTCTTCCCCCCGAACGCAGGATTTATAACCGCGAACTCGAGATTCCGCGCTGACATCGGTTGCCGCGTGATTATCCCCGTGTCCAGCTCGATCCGAACCTTCTCCACCATCGAGTGAACTAGCTCGATTCTCTCCAGCGCGTGCTCCATCGAAAGAATATTCGGCGCCACCAGCACCACCGTTCTTCCATCGTCCTCCTCCCACGCGTTTATCGCGTGCATGATGTTGAACCCCGGCACCTCAAACCACTTCATCATCGACTCATCCTTAGCATCACTGAAACCAAACAATAATTACATGTCACATTCTTAAATAATTATTATTAAAATTAACTTGGTCAAACTTTTTTTGTATTTTTTGGTATAAAACGAAATATCTCTCGATCAAAAGTTAATTAATTTATCAGAGACATTTATTTAAATAATTGATCTCTTTCAATAAAATATTTTTTCATACACATTACTTATAAATTAAATTTATAACTACATATTAAAAAATAAGATTATCAGCTACTCATATTAGATTATATTGATAAAATTTTTTGTATTAAGTACAAAAATATAATAATTTCATGCCGCAAACCACATTGCAGCCATCACAATAGTTGTGACCACAATTTAGAACCATAAAAATAAGATACAGTTTAGATGCAATTTTTCGGTGTTTTTAATACTGTTTTGCAGTTTAATCTCCACAATTTGCATGGAAAGGTTGATTAGGTGAGTTATTAAGACTTAAATTAAGGTTCTAAATATTGATAAATTTGATATTGTAGTCCAAATTAAGTCATGCTGACCATTTCTAAAATCTTGAGACTCAAATTCTGATTGAAGAATCACGTCACCAAATTGTGTTTGTAAGTTTTATCGGATTGTGATGTAAAATAATTTTTGCTACTACTACTTTTATTTTTAAAGAAAAAAAAAAGTTGTGTAGTGGATACCGAGGGAGGATTCCGATCCTTGGGACTTTGGAGGCGACCGAGCCAACGGGGGAGCCACCGGAGATCATGTCGAGAGGGTTCATTCCGAGCTGAATATCACAGAAGATCGCGTATGTCTTCGTAATGGCGAAATCGTGGAGGAACGAAGGTGTTAGCATGGAGAAAATAGGAACGTCCTCGTGTTTTTTGCCGTTACCGTCGAAACGGAAGTAGGTGAGGAACGGTGGCACGGGGCCATAACGGAAGGCGAAGCACTCTCCCGTGTCGGGGTCTATCTTAGGGTGCGCCGTCATACTGAACGTGAGTTTTCCGTCAAAGTCGTGACGGCCAATCGTCTCGATGTTGCCGTCAGGGGTTACGTTAACGGCGTACGGGAGGTCCGATTCGCCCAGCGCGAAGAGACGATTCCCGAAGAAGGCTAAGCTGGTGTTGGCCAAGCCAATGCCGTTAGCCGGGTTAAACTGCCCCGTTAAGACACGTGCCGCGGAGAGGGAGCCACGTGCCGCGGAGGCCACGAGGGAGTTGAAGCCGGAGAACACGCTGGGGATGAGAGGGAAACCGGCGTCGTTTTCCATTGTGTATTTGTAGGTTTTAACGTAGCGGCTGCAGAGCGTGGGTTTTTTGCCTTGGGAAATGCGAAGCGCGTGGAGCATGCCGTCGCCGTCGAAGAGGTGGTAGGGCCCACGCGGGAGGAACTGCGGGTTGGGGCCGTTTCGGATGTACGCGCCGTCGAGGCACGGTGGGAGAGAGCCTTCAATAACTTGGCACTCCGTCGGAGGAAGCTCGTCGACGGGGGCGAAGTTTTGTGACAACACGTGGCGTGGGTCTATGGAGGGTTTGAGTGGAGGGTCTATGAAGTTGTTGATGATGTCGTCGAATGCGTTTAGCATTAGTGCGGGCACCCATGAGTTTGTTTTTCTTTTTAGCTCCACGCGCTGCTGCGGCGTCGTTTTGGTGGTGGATGATGGCCTTGGTTTGGTTTTAGTTTTTTGAGTGGTGGTGGTGGGGGTTTTTAGGGTTTGTGTTTGGGGTTTTTCTTCTGTTCTGAGGGGCGTAACTGCGTTTAGGGGTGGAGAGGGTGCAGAAGTTGCCGGTGGTGGTGTTGTGACTAAGATTGGTTTTGGGACCATTTTTGTGGTAGGATAGAGACTAGAGAAGAACCCAATGCTATTAGGCTGGTAATGAAACTGAGGGAGTAAAGAGTCGCTTATTCAATAATACTTATCGTGTGCTGCACTTGTCATCTATCAAAGGAAAAAGAAATTAAAAAATTTAAAATAGAATATTTTTGTTAAGAGTTTAAAAATTCTATTTTTTATAAAAAAAATTACGTTCTTTTATAATTTATATAATAAGAGTATTAGTTAATAAAACCGAAAATGACTTGCTCTCCTACGTAAATGTCACGGCACATACCTTCTTTAGCAAGACATTCGTGATTATTTGAAAAATTTCTATAATTGAAAATAAATAAATAACCAGATATTGTTTAAGAGAGTGGATATTAATGTTCTCTCCTCTCATAATTAATCAAGATAGGAAAATGTTAACATATACCCCCAATATACGGGTAGAAGGAAAAAGAAGATACTGAGGAAAAATAAAATAAAACAGGAAAATTGTTAATTAATTGTGACAAAGAATGTAATAAAAAAATGAAAACTAAAAAGAATGATGAAAATAAGACGAAAGTGGAGTTGGATGTATGAATATAATAATCTACCAAGTTAATAGTTACGATATTTTAAATAAAAATTATTTGCATAAGACTAATAGTACACTAACCAGAATAATTATATATATGTGAATGAGAGAGATTTTTATAATAATTTTAAATCAATTCAAGTATGATTTTTGAAAGTAATTATTATAAAAATTATGACACTTATCATGTATAATAATTTATTATTTGATGGTTTTACTTACTCGGTATTTTAATTAAATTTTATAATATTATATAATTATTTTCTTTTTTATTATTTATACACACATCTTGAAAATATAATTTAAAGTGTGGAAATATTTTTTATTTATAAAAGGACTATAAGAAACATAAATAAATATTTTTGGCGAAAAAAACAGTTAACATTAATGTAAGATAACTAAATAATATAAAAATATATATTTTCCAATTAGAAAAGTAGCATCGAAACAGCATGTGATAAAATAAAGTTGATCCCCTGGGACCTCTAACATAAACTATTCCATTTCCTTTATCCTTTTCACTTTTCAGCGTAAGAGAGCAAGAGAGGCATCTACATTTTCTAAGGTTTTTTATGCTTTCTAAAATATGTTTTTTATTTTTATAAATACTAAAATATTTGAAATTTATTTTTGTGAAATTTTGAATATGTTTTTTTTAACATATAAATATAAATGTGTAATATTTTAGTTCGATGGTAGATTAAAAAAATCGAATCCTACACATTAAGATCAAAGGATTACAAGTTTTAATGGATACATCACAATGACCTAATATTGAGATGAATCTTTAAATTTAGTTTTGATTTGAATCAAAATATCAAATATTTATATTTTACAATAAAAAAACATATTTAAAATTTCACATAATTAAATTTTAAACATTTCAAATATTTATAAAAAGAAAAAATATATTTTAACTTTTCAATATATATCATCTAGATACACTAATGTCTCCTTCGTCTTGGAGTAATCTTAGGCCATAAACTCATTAATATATTATTTAATTGGATAATAATATAAATAACATTTCGGATGGGGTATATATAGTAATAATACAATGCAATGCCACAGAATGTAGCTAAACATTCTTTCAGTGATCCCGAACATGGGTCAACATGTATATGTTTGTATCGTTCTGTCCATTTTTCATGTGCGCAAATATTAGACGTCACTGACGATATTTACAATCTAGCTATACACTGTCCTGTAAGGCCAGAAAGACAGAAAATTTAGCCAGTTCAGTCTAATTTCAAGTTTCACTTTCACTGGCTGTAGATTTTATCCGCTGCCTATGATGATTGATCAGGTGCTAAAATAAATAGCAATCTTTACGTATATATGAATATGACGTAATAATGGAGAATGAAATTATTACCCCTTAGATCAAGGCCACTAAGTAAGAGCATATTTGAATATTCGTTCAAACCACGATACATTAATTTTAAGATAAATTTAATGATTCATAAATTCTATTTATAAAAAGAAGAGTCTAAATATTTTTACAAATTTCATTTTATTCCAAAAATCCGTTTACAACAATAAAATAAACATAAATCAATTTTTTATAAGCTTTTTGCTGGTAATGCTAATGGTTATAGAGGAATGTTAGTTTTACTTCAAATCTTTATAGTATTCATTACAATAAAAAAGAGAAACGCTGAAGTAAAAAGAAATGAGTGACGAGTGTAATAAATAATTATTTGATTTGGAATATAATATAAAAACAAAATTAAAACCAAAATAAATAAATAAAAACAGTGATTTCAAATTTTTAAAGGAACGAAAATCAAAGAATTTTTTATACATGAATCAAAACCAAAATTAATTTTCTCATTTAAAAAAACTAAAAAATAGATATTTCAATTTAAAAGATGAAAAAAAAGTATAAAAACAAATTAATATTCGCTTCATTTATAGAGATTAAAAAAAAACAGAAAAGCTTTAAAATATTTTTTTTTTATAAAAAAAATATCAATCTGGATTGACATGACTTGGAGAATATACTTTAAATTTATCCTCAAAATGTGATAAATATAATTTTGAAAATCTATATCCATAAAAGATCATTTGAAAGTAAATCAACACCTGGAATCCAAATGTGGTAAAAATGAAGCTAACAGTAGAACGATGAATCTATGATATTTCTATTTGGAATCCATAATAAATGCGCTAATGGTCCACCTTTCTTTCAGCCACCGAAATAAAAGGATCTCAATCAGTTTTCCAAACCACATTTTGGTCGATATTAATTTTGATTTAGGCAGAGACCACATTTATTTTCCTTATTTTTCTTTCAAAAGTTGAGTGGTTCTCAAAATGGAAAAAAAATGTGTTAAATATAGAATTTGAATTAAAATTATTATTATTTTTATATAGGAATAAATTGTTAAAATAATCTAAATAAAAATATATTTGAAATATTATTTCCTAATTTGAATTATTATTTATTAATATTGTGTTTAGGTTATTAATATTACATATATAAATATACTTCATTTAAAAGGTGATGGATAAATGAGTAAATAAATGAATAAGAAATCATTATTTCAATTTATTTGTATCTTAAGTCTATTGATCTAAACATGTTGCTGGTCAAAATCGTTTCTAGAAGAATATTTAAGAAGCAATTGACAAATTGAGCATGATCGATATTGATGTATCAACTTGAGGGAAAGTGTTGAAGATAAAAATTGAATTTGAATTATTGTTTATATTATATAAGAACAAATGGTTAAAATAGTTTATATAATAATAAGTTTGAATTATTGCTTATTAGTTTGAATTATTGTTTCTAAATATTATATTTAGGTTGTTAACATTACTTATATAAATATATTTTCATTTAAGAAGTGATGGATGAGTGAATGAATAGATTAATAAATAAATAAGAAATTATTATTCTAATTAATTTATTTGTATTTGATTTTTAACAAAATCAGATAATTCTCTTTGGATAAATACCATGGAACTATATATAAAAAAAAACATATCAAGAAATTGTTTCATTTCTGTGTCTCGTGGAAAACAAAGCAGGCTCCAATACGTGGATATTTTGTTTAGAGATTTCAGCCTAAAATAACTTGCATGTAAGCCTTCAGATCGAAAAAAAGGTTGCTTACAAGAGCGGAAAGGCTTTGGTTTTGCCGCGTAAGGGGAACTTCCCTTTCCAGCCTTACCCACCTTGTTGATCTTTTCTTTGTTTTATACCATAAGACAGCTTGAATTAAGAATTAAGAATTAAACGGGACAACCACAGAATATAACAACGGATTCGGCAAGGAGATAAAAGTTGTTTGTCTCTGGTTTCAGTAGCACTCACCTTCACGCCATTTGAGTTTGGGGCTGCTAAACAGAAAGCGATTTGGGTGCCTATTTCTTCAAAGATAAATAGACTATCGGTGGAGTAGAAGCTACTTAGAATCTTTGAAATTTAAATACAAGATTAGAAGTGTGTTTTAGAGTTTCTTTATAATAAAAAAAAAACTCTATATTTTTAATGGAAAAATTCTCAAAAATACTTGTGATTTGTATCTAAAGACACTTGATCCATTACCAGTTTACTTCATGTGGTCCCAATTGTTTCCTGCTTATGATATACGTTGAAATTTTATAAGGTACTTAAATATTAGTTTTAACTTGTAAGAAACTTGTCAAACCCTATTGAACTTTTATGGAAGATATTTCGATTCAGAGATGTCAAGTTTAATGGCTGAAATGATTTGTCTGTAGCGCCAGTTAGCCCCACCGGTAACCAACTGAAGAAAGCTAATGCGACTTATTATGCAATAATGCCATGAAATGAGCCATTCATTACAATCACAGAACTTTAACTTGACCCTCCCGTGCAAACATCTTTTAAATGCCCTACCCAAACCAAGTGATTTTACAGCTACTTATTCCTTATGATTTTTTTATTAATAAATATTAGTTGTTAATTATTAATTTTTATTAATAGAAAATTTCAAACTTATAATTTGTTTTCTTTCTCTTTTTCATTCTCCATTCACCATTAAGTTAATATTATATCTCCACACCTTATGAATTTTCCTCTTCTCAGCTATCGGCAATAATTTTTTTCTCCCTTCGGATCACACTTTGCTTTCCTCAAATTTTTCTTTCTAAATTTTAGTAGAACTATAAAGTGTGATTCAATTCAAGCTATTAACGGTGATGGGCTTTAGCTATCTTATAATCATACTTTATGGGAGATAGAAAAACAAAACACTCTCAATAAACTCTGTTTCAAAAACCATACACTCTTGCAGTCTACATCACTTAAAATAACTTAGATTTGTATTGACAAAATAGAATTATTATTTGAACTATTTAAAATGAACTAAAATAAGAATGACAAATTTATTTTATTCTATCATGGTTAATATGATAAAATAAATTTAAATTTTTTTTTTAAAAAAAATATCTATAAGATCGTCAGTAATTTAGGTCCTATGTAGGTGGATTTAAATTTTTTATTTTTAAATTTGAAAATAATTCTTGTTTGGATAAAAAAAGTTAAAGTGATTTTAAATGAATTTCAAAATCATTTTAATTCACTTTTGAAAACAAGAAAAGAAGGTTTTCTAGTTCTAATTTTAAGTTTTTAGAAGTTGTCTTATTTCTTTTAATACTTTTTTGCATCATCTCTTATTCAGCTTTCTTTGCCTTTTATTCAATTTTCTTTTAATACTTTTTTGCATCATCTCTTATTCAGCTTTCTTTGCCTTTTATTCAACCTTCACTATAGTTGACAAATGTCCTATACCCATCCTATAGACTTGAGCTTAAATTTCATTTTGGAAGTCCAAATTAAAATTGAGTTTTTTTTTTTTTTTTGCTCAACTTGCTACTTATATCGAGTTTGTGTGACTGACTCTATCTAAAACCTACTCAATGATTAAAGTTTCAGCATGATTTAAAATTGGCCCTTTTTTATCCTCACTCGATTGAACAAAACTTACAAAAAATTCTATAGGTACTATTTGTGTTATTCTCCCATTAGAATTGGAGTTCACCTCGATAATATGCATTATCTTTTAATACAACCTCTATGGATACTATATTTGTACGTTAGAAACAAAAAGAATGACCAAAATTTCCTGACATTTGAACTCTCAAGCAATTTTTTTAATGGGGTTTATCCATTCAACTTCTTTTACATGTCAATGTACAATTTACTTCTTATATAGTTAATTCATGTTTGAGTAGGTAATACTTCCACAAGCCATTCTTAATTTTTTAAGCAAAGATTCCCGAGGCTGCATTCGGGCTGTCTGCATCTGATACAGAAACTTAACAGCTTCAATGTACAAACCATTTTGTATGTAACCCATAAGCATAGCATTCCAACAATCAACCTTTCTCTCCTCTTGGCTCATCTCAAACACCAGTTTGGCATCTTTCAATAACCCACATCTTCCGTACATGGCAATCAAACTACACTGCACATAGTGATCCGAGACCAGCTCAAGCTTGATAGCATCAGCATGGACTTGTTCACCACATCGTTCCTGATTCAGCATCCTCCCACATGCCTTGAGAACACTAGAAAACGTGAAGCAGTCCTTCTTCACCCCTCGCATTCCCATCTCCTTGAAGTCGTCAAAAACCTCGGAGAAATGCCTTTCCCTGCAACCACTAACAATTTTAGCGGTCCAAGTCAACGTGTTATGTCGTGACACCCCATCGAAGACAACACTCGCATCTTCAAGGCACGTGAATCTCCCGTAAAAGTTGATCAAGGAGCTGCTGAGAAGCACATGATCACAAGTACCCAATTTCAACAACCATCCATGAACTTGCATTCCTAAAGGTACATTTACAGAGCATGCACAGGCCCTGAGAAGGCAAGCCCATATCCACGGAGGAAATTGCATCATACCCAATTGGCTTAACATGTTAACAAAAACATTTGTAGCCTCCTCGTAATCGGTATTATCATAGTAAGCAACAAACAAAGTTGCCCAAGTGTTGAAGTCCCTCACACGCATTTTGTCAAACATGTGGCGCGCATTTTCCAACAAACCACACGACACGAACATGACGAGAATCCTATTGAGGAAGGGCAATGGGGGTTTGATGCCGCTCTTGGAGATGTGGGTGGCCAACTCAATGGAGGTTTCTGGGTCGCCGGAAACAGTGCACTCTTTTATGAGAGAGGCGTAGATGTCAATGGGTACGGGAAAGGGTAGAGCTTCCATCAAGCGCAATATGTCAGAGGTTGTGGCCCCCTTTCTCTTCTTCTTTTTCTTCTTCTTCTTCGTGAAAGTAGTTGTTTGAGGAGTAAGGGGTTGTGGGGAAGTGTGGTTAGGGAAGTTGTGAATGGAGTGGCGAAAGGGTGGTCGAAGCTCGAGTTGATGATGGTTGGGAGAAGGCAAAGTACGTAGGTTTCTGTTCTTTAAATCGACGTTTTCGTCGAAGAATAGGTGGTGGGTTGGTACTGTTGTCACCGGTGCAGTGATGAGTACCATTTTTCACGTGGATGACAACATGCGATTCACACTATATATGTTCTCTTCTATCATAATCCTCTTGAGCACTAAATTCTAAACATTGAAACACCACCCTATGTGTTTTCTTCCATATGGTAATCGTAGTGAACCTTAAACCCTAACCCCCAAAACACCACCGTCTAGTTTCTGCTCTTCGAGTGTTTAGTTTCTCTAGCTCTGTTATCCTTTCCTTTGCATCAAAATAAATAACACCAGAACACTTCAAAATGAATTTTATTTTGAATTGTTTGTCGTTTTACAACTACATAAATTTATATTTTCTTAAACTTTTTATTATTTCAACGTTTTGAGTTTTTAATTAGAGTTTAATATATATATATATATATATATATATATAATAAAACAATTTTATACAATCATCCCATCACAAATTATTATTTAAATTATTTTAAAATAATTATTTTAAAAATCAACAAACTTAAAAACAAATTTTGAACAAATTAGATGTATATCTTTTTTTCTCAATTTATTGGACAACCTTTAAAAACAATCATTTTAAATCAAACAAAAATGTTAATTGTATTGAAACCAATTCTCTTGTATTAGAAAAATATTTCTATAAATAATGTTAAGAAATGAAGGTGAAAGTAAATAAAAGTTTTCAAATGAATAAAATAATTAAAGATTAATATCAAATTTTAATTTTATGGAAAATAAAAACCAATTTTAAAGAAATTTCCAGAAACAAAATATATTCTTAAAAAACACATTGTCAACACTTGTCAATTTGTCATATATGTTATAAATTGTTCACATGTATGATTGAACCCCGTTAAATACATCAATAATTAATGGATCTAATTTAATCCTAAAACCAATTCACACGATGAAAAATAAAGGAGGGATGGAGAATGGGTGAAATATCTTGCAGAAACTAAAAGCAAGATTATAAAACACTAAAATTTGCTCCATAAGACCAATACATACAGCACCCGCAGCAGAAAGAGGAAAAAAGAAAATGGTAACGGGAAAATTGGCATCACATGATACAAATGAAATGAAGAACAAGTAGCTGAACGTTTTGGGGAGTAATAATGCTTTCTCACATTCCTGGAAGTGTTTGATCAAGTACCCTTTACATTTGGTATTCAGCATTCGCTTGAATTCATCAAATATGGCCGGCTGAGAGAAGAAATGAAAATTCATCAAGATTCATAATCTTTAGAATCTGAATCTATATCCTCAGACAATTTATCATTTATCATTGCACTTGGAGTAGATCAATATCGAATAGACTGTAAGAAGTTGAAATATGCGTTCTTAATGTCAAACTGCATATTGTACCCTGCATAAAATATAACTTCCATCAAAATTCTGATTAAAATTGGACATGGAACTGAAAACGGAAGTAGTCTTGGTCCTTACAATAATTTACTGCAATAGTTAACCCTCCATCATCCGCACCCTGTCTAACATGATGGAACCACATACTAGGCCTGCATGAATTCCATCCTGTCAACATATGCTACAGAAAGGATACTCAACAATAAGATGGTAGAGAATTTGAATTCTGGGTTAATTTCCACTCGCAATACTCTTCTTTCTAGTTAAAAATCGGATACTATTTGATGCAATCAAAATCCAAAAGTTCTCTAACAAGGTTGCCAAAATATTCCCATTAAGTTGAAAATACCTGCTACATCAAGTCACTCGTGCAATGTGGATGCTCACTCATTCCTTCTTTTTTTTCTTTTTTTCTTTTTTTAGGGGTTGGGGGAGGAGGGCAGAAACACTTGACTTAACGCAGAATATACCAACAAAAATACCACCAAATTCATCCATTCACTTGTGTTGCATGGCAAAAATTGCTAGATAACAAGCCTCAGTAAATGTTGTATGGTTGAGTAGAAGCAATGTTATCAGGACATGGAAATACATTTGCAGCATCAAATGCAGAATTTTAATGTTTGTACTCCTGTGGCCACGAACCATTAGCCTATCAGCTATAATTCACTCATTTCAGTAAGTTGAAGCAATTGATCGGCAACTGATTTTATTAAAAAAAATGATATGCAATCATGGAATGCAGGAACTGTGTCAGAGTCAGTAGCTTATCAGTTTGGTTCTCTTGATCCTCTCTCAACAACTAGAAGTCTATAACACTAAAAGAAATCAGAAAATCTATTATTGAATCATTCACTAAAGGTGATTAGTAAGCATGACAAAGATCTTTAAGTGAGTAAGATTATTCAAGTAAACTAGTAAAATGGATCACAATCACTGCATCCATTAAGTTCAGTAGGCATTAGAGAAAACGGATTAACCAAAAAGTATAATGTATGAACAACGAGGAACAAAACACAGTTATGTAATTTCAATTAACATCATATGCCCAGTGACCTAATCACAGGTTCAAATTTACCATCTCAGATGATAAAGAATATCCAGCAGAAGAAAGAAAGCACACCATTAAAGCACATTCATATGATGCAAATGCAAAGCAAGGGAATCTTACAAATACAGAACCTCGCCAGCCTTCACAGTACATTCAAATGGCCGAGGGCCATTGAAGTACAGGGGAAACTTGGCCATCTCATCATCCATAGTCTCCACAGAAGGATAAGGATCCACACTGCACCAAGGCACATACCTTGTTGGCTTCTCAAGTTCCAAATCGAACTCTCCCCTATCCTACAAACCACAACACCCAAATGAAATCAACTCCAATAGGCAACACTCTTTAGTAGCAAAACCCACACCCCATCAACAAGAAAGAAGAAAAAAAGGGATGAACATACAATTTGGTTAAAAAATAAATATTAATTGTGTTGAATAACTCCTTGACCACTGACCCCAATTAGCTTGAGTTAAAGGTGTTATTGATGTGATGTTGATGATGTTGAATAACTCCTTGAAAGTTTCAGTTTTTACACAAAGGAGAAAACTTAGATGCAGTTTCATAGATACTGAACTCCAATCAAAATTGGAGTTTTGCCTCAGTAATCCACATGATAAATGTTTCCGTTAAATGTCAACGTGGATTGCTGAGACAAATTCTAATTTTAGTTGGACAACACCACCAAAAATACTTATGAAACTGCATCTAATTTTCTCTTTATACAAACCAAATTATTAACACGTTGGTAACATTAATAGAATTAACTAGTTAGTAACTTAACATATAACGTATAAACGATGGAAACATATGGCATGAAAATAACACTGAATTTACATTTTCTTGAATTAAAAAAAAAAGGATGGGACGAAAATAACCAAGAATATGAGTAAGTGGCAGCAGGGTAGTGACAAATATACAAGCGATGAACATCAGTAGGTGGCAACAACAGGAAGTGCTTTTCCCCAGTGACAACAGCGTAGAGATTCTCGTAGTGATCCTTGTGGAACGAGGTACGGGAATGCTGGTTACCGATCCAGAGGTTCACAGCTTCGGGTTCAGACCCAACAGCTTTGGTGGCCCAATCAAAGTGGGGGTCACAGTCAGCAGCAAGAGACGAATACTCAGAGCGAAAGCAATCATTTTGTTGCTGCGCGTAAGCCACCAGCTTGTTGGGCTCGGAAGAGGAGATGAGGTGAAGGGCTTGGGGGAAAGGCACGCGCTGCACGTGCGCCGAGGCGAAGCAGAGGGAGGAGCGGATAGGGGCGAGGGCGTCGGCGGCGCCGGTGGGGGTGGGGGTGAGGTGGACGGAGACGGTGGCGCCGGAGAGGGATTGGGAGAAGTGGGAGGGGTTGGTCCAGGAAGAGAGTGCGGCCCAGTGAGAGATGGCGTTGGAGATTATGCATGGCTTGTTTGGAGTGATGAAGTCTCTCAGGAACTGAACTGGGGTTGGTGGAGACTCTAGTCTCTCTACTCTTCCGCTGTTTCCCAAACTCAAATCCCTCACTTCCCTCCACAGTTCCTCAATCTCATTCTCCTCCTCCATCTTACTTAACAAGTCTCACTTTTTTCAAGAACAGCTTTCTGGAGCTTCTGATATGTAATGTGGAATTTGTAATCGCGTGAAAATGAAATGATTAAAAAGTGCGTGTTGACGTTCGATAATTGATTCTCATTTTAGAATTAATTTTATTTATATTTTTAGATGTTTAATTTTATGATAAAAAATAATTTATAATTAATTCTAAATTAAAGTAGTTTTTAGATTGAATCCAAAATTTTATGCTGAATTCTATCTTTAACTTGATTTTATTATAAAACATCCAACATAAATCACATTACATCAAAATCAATTTTAACCAAAATCAATTTCATTTAAAATTAATTTAAATAATCTTCATCCAAATACACAATAAGATACACTAAGGAGGTCTAATTTAATTGATTCAAGATAATATGCTACTATTATAAATCCATCTTATTGTATTCAATTCACACATATTAAAAAATAAAAACTAAAAACAAGGCCATGAGAAAGGAGACAAGTATTAAACAGACTGTAAAAAAAATAAATGTAAGCCTATTGTTTCATAAAAAAGTGTAAACCTTTTGTAGAGGTGATGGTCTTTAGTTTTCAGGATTATTGTGTGTTGTATTATTACCTTTTAACAAATTGTTAAATCAAATTTTGTTTTTATTTTTGCAAAATATACAGGCAAAGGCATGAAAGCACTTGGATCATTGGTGGGGCAAAGACAATCTACAATGGATTAGAAACAACAAATTTGTGGAAGAAAATGTATTTTGTACGAGATTTTACATAAAAAGTTTGGTGGCAAAACAGGCAAAAGCTTGACATTAAGATGCACATCTCAATTTATCCGTGGAGCGCAATCTCTCAAGTGAAAGCTGTGCGTGTTTCCCAGTAACTTCACCTTTTCAAGGTTAGTCCATTCATTGACAATGACAAAGGGAGGCAAACTGGGGTTTTTGTCACACCATGTCGCCACATGGTTTTAAATTCAACTAGTCGTGGTTATTTTGGTGCCATTCATTGAGTTGTATGCTTTGCAGCGTGGGATGTGCTACTCAACAATCAATGGCAAAGAACAACCCATTGCCCTTGATCTCCGAGACATCTTTAGTCCAACTAGCTTCCTCATGCAGCTATGCAATGCAAGTGGTCATGAATGAAAACCACCAGTCTTTGGCCATGTCAGCTACTCACTGAGTTTGAGGGTGGTGTGTCGCCTATGCGAATCCTATTTGGCAATGGCCTTGCAATAAGCCCATCTGTGACCCACCCTACCAATTCTCCATCATTTTTTACATGGTTGAATTCCCTTTCCACATAATCCAGAGATATATGCAGCCTCCCACCAGGTTTGGAATCATTGAGGGTTCCTCTTCCTCCAATTCCTGCGTTCTTTTCTAGCCAGTAAAGGTAATTGACCTGGAACAATGCCTTGAGCATATCTTGCTGAGAACAGTTTTCTTTGAGCACAACCTGAATCAGGAAGATGCATTATTAGACCCATGAAACACAATGGCAAATATTTAATTTAAAATAACCTTTCAAATTGGGCAAAAAGTAAACTTGATGCAGTAAGTTGCTAATGCCTGAAGGGGAAAACCATTTGACAAATAAACCACATTTTTCAGCCTCTATAGTTTTCAATCTTTATTTTGGAAACAGAGAATGGAACAGAGCAGCTCAGAAAGGAAAGGAAAAGCTACAAGATGAAAATGAATTGTGTAGCCTTCTGCCTCCAATCGATTAAAATACTCCTCTTGTTTCAGTGATTTTC
The DNA here is from genome assembly GCA_013407115.1 of Glycine latifolia. Taxonomy (NCBI): domain Eukaryota; kingdom Viridiplantae; phylum Streptophyta; class Magnoliopsida; order Fabales; family Fabaceae; genus Glycine; species Glycine latifolia. The sequence goes on from CM023941.1 coordinate 33,009,075, forward strand.
ACAGATCTCATTACATTTGGACCTCCCCACTATATAAGTTTGTTAATTAAACCTCCAAAATAATTGGAACCAGAAACAAGGATAACTTCTTGTAAAATTGCTTACTGACAAGAAAAATTAGCCTGTACTTTTAATTCTAAAATATTGGACTTGTTTAGGATGAGAAAAACAATCCAATGAAAAGGAAAGTCGGTTGTCAACTTACACAGAATTTTCCCATGTACTCTGACAAGATGTAGCCTTCATTTTTATAAAGCCCAAAGAGAGCAAGCACATCTTCCTTGCTATTGACAATTTCACTGAGCTTGGATCCAAGCTGCAGACGATGTTCAATTTCTGCAGCTGCATTTTTTGCTTCAGATGATAAAACAATTGATTGTGCCTATTACAAAAGTAAACAAGCCAAAACATATACAAATTAGATTGTGCAAAACATAATACCATCCGGTTCTGATACTTGTCCATCCTTCTAGGCAGCCTAATCAATTGTAGCCTAATCAACTGATGTTAGAAGAGTATCTATCTGATATAATCTAGGAATTCATAGCAAGTTGAGAAGAGCAAATAACATTATCATAGACAGGTCAAGTCTCGCATGTTTTATGTTTAATACTTCCTAGATTCAACCCACATTGACAAGAGTAGTGAAGATGGAATAACAGTGACATAAGAACAACGACCATATTAAACCCTAAAAAATTGCAAAAGTAACCTTCCAATAAGTTATCATCATAGCAAGGGACAGACGGACATGTGACCTGATACTCACCAGCCAGAACTGAGAAGTACTATTAGAAGAAGCCAGAAAGAACCTTACAATTATACAAACTATTATCAAAATAAATAAATAAATGTAATTTTAGCAAGCAGCAAATTTTGAATCAGGAAGACAGTAGCTTTGTTTCAAAGGTTTAAATTTCACAACTTAAACAAAGCAAGATTAACTCACTTTGTTTGCAAAAGTTGCATTTAATATGGGTACTGCTGGAAATAGTGGCTCCTCATCATTGACCTCTTTAACTGGAGGTGCCTGGCCACTCAGTAGATATTCACTAAAAACCAAACCTGTCAAAATATTCAATGTTTCATCAGCAGTATAAACTATAAACTAAACTAATTTTTCATGAGAAAAATAGGGCACAACTCCCTCATGATTGAGTTTGAGTGGATGCGAGAGATTCAAAATTACTTGCACGATAAGGATTTAAAGTCCGTAGTTGAATGGACTGATACGACTTCAGATTGCAGTACATGTGGATCCAGGTCAAGACAGTAAATGAAGCAAGAACAAGGGGTGTGGAGGAGCCTATGCAGTTACCCAATCCTATACCGAGCCCTATACCAATAAACCTGCTTGTCATTCCTTGGACCTCCCCTTTAGCAATTACCTACAATTTACAATTATTTTCAGAGAGAAAGCAGAATGTAGCTATAAGTGTCCAATGAATACTCATGAATCATTATCATGCCACTTATAGCTCGTTAGATTCCAAACTAAGAAAACAGAATGATCATTGTGTTGCATCATTAACTTAATACTCATATTTAATAAAGAAGAAAGAATCTAATTTTCACCTCAGCAAAATTCCTTTGAGCAGCAAAACCAGCAAAGAAACAGCTCCTGGTTGAAGCCTGTGAAGAAAAAATCAGTTCAAACTTTCAATCATAGTTATGAACCTCATATAGCGAAATGTAGCAACCAACTCTAAAAACGCTATAGTGAGATAGTAGGTTGCAGGATGACCGTTATTTTAAATGGTATATAACCCAAACTAAATGGTATAAAGTATAGACAATTGTGTTCCAGGGGTACAAAAATGGGTTTTTGAAGGTTATATCATGGTAGGGCCAATATAGCTTGTGAAAAGCCAAAATGGCCGCTATTTGAATCCCATAGCGATCTAGGATTGCTCTACTCAACCATAGCGTGCTATTGACTACTAAACACGCAGATGAATGAGAACCAAAACCACTGAAGGGTAGGTTAGAACAATCCCTTTAAACATATCAGTATTATGCTTAATATCAATATGCATAGTGTTCATTTAACTTTTGTATTCATACTCACCAGAATCTTGTATTCTACACAAGACTCAACTGGCTTAACCAACACTATCTAATTCTAAACAAAAGGATTTAATCTTTCAAGACAATGCAAATCATTCATACAATAAAAACTTGCATCACCTGAATCAAAGAAGCAGCAGAGCGAGAGGCCCCAGCCACAGCACCAATGAGCACAAAAAACTGAGGGAAAGCAGGAGTACACATCTCCAAACCAAAAGCAGCATTTTCAAGAAGATCAGCGAACAATCTCCACCCTTTAGGGTTAACATCAAAATGGCGTCCAAAGTTAGACAACATGATCTTACTAAGGTACCCAATTCCATCCTTGAGCACCCAATTGATAGCAGCAGCAGTGGGAATAGCCCCTTTTCCCAATCCAACAGCGTAAAGCAACGACTGCGTTGCGAGCACACCACTAACCTGACAAGCCACACCTTGCACAGCTCTCCACAGAGAATACTCCAAGTAATCACTTGTCACGCTCTCGGGGAACCCTTCTGGAAGCATCAAGCGCGTGAAGATGTCGCTGCACTTGAGCCACACGAAGGTTGCGAGCTGTGAAGGTACTTTGAGGGATGATAGTTCCGACAAGAAGCTTTGTTGTGCGGAGACAAAGACATCGTTGGTGGGGTCGGGGACGAGTTTGGTCCACTTGCCACCTTTGACTTCGTAAACAGGTTCGGAGAAAAGTGAGGTGTCGGCGGTGGAGGAGGGAGACAAAGTTTTGGCCTTTGCGAGTTTGGCGTGGAGGAGGTGACAGAAGAAGCAGAGAGCGGAGGAGCATAGCAGGGAGAGGAAAAGGGTGTGGTGGGAATTAGAATTGGAATCGGAGGAATCAAAGGGGTTGCCCCAACTACCACCGTTGTTGTTGTTGTTGTTGTTGTTGTTATTGTTGTTGTTGTTGTTGCCGCCGTTGCCATGGGATAATAGAGGGAGGGCTGAAAGGCGAAAGGTGTGAGAAGGGGTTTGTTGTTTGGAACAAAGGGGTACAGCGGCGGCGAAATGTGGCGGCGACGGTGGAGGGCAGTGGCGAAGTGGAAGAGAGGTGAGGAAGGAGGCGGAGAAGGGCGTGCAAGTGCAGCCCATTTTGGTGGTTCCGCCGGGGCTGGAACAGAAGAGGGACTGAGGGAGGAAGGTCAAAACTTTGAAATGGACACATTCAGGGCAATATCAAACCAACGTGATCGATTATGCTCACTGTTCACTAGCACACCTTTTGTTTTTTTTTTTTTTAAGAACAAATCAACAATTTATAAATGTAAATTAACTTAAAAATTATAATTGATAGTATTATATTTTATAAATTTAGATTATTAGATTTTTTTTATACTTAATTTTGACTATTAGATTGAAATACTTTTGTTCAAAATTTAAAAATTATTTTTACTACATATTAAAAGTCATGGCATCAATCTGTTCGATTTAGGAAATAAGAGAAAAAATTTGTATTGTTTTTCATGTATGATTTATACTTTTTAAGTTCTACATTATTTAAAAATATATATATTTTTTATCTTTTAAATCAAACATATTCTAACTCTTTATTTTTCTTAGTCCTTGAGATTTGACTTATGCTATTGGCTAAGGCCCGAGTCCACTCAATAAAAATTGGTTATCTAAAAAGAGATTTGGTATATCTACTTTCTTTCTTTTGCTTATCCACTCTTCGTTTTAATTTATTTTTGAAAAATGCCCTCTTTCAAAAAATACATTGCTTTCTTGGCATTTCTAGAAAAATAACCACCCCCCAATGTTGCACCATGGCAACCAAGTGCAGGAAAAGAAGGAAGCAAGCAAGCAAAGCTGAGAATGATGTCATTTTCGTCGAAGAACGATAATCCTAACCACTGAGACATCATGTTTCATACTTCATAACTAGCTCCTCCATTCTTCTCTACATTCAATTTTCTCACTCTCTGACAAAATCCACGCAAAGTCATTTCCTTATTGACATCTCTGATTCTTTCATTCACCTATCCATTGTTATATGCTCCTTCATCGATAATAAGCCATGACCTTCACTTCCACTCTTTCTATCTACTCTTACCCGCATGTAACAATCTCCCTCGGTAATCGCTAACTAACAACTGTTCTTCTTTGAAACCCTAACGACTTCTCGCTCTCGGTGCAAGTTCACCTCCATAACCAGTGATTGCAATCGTTGGCCTTCACTGTCGTCAGCGTCGCTCAATTTGTGGCGTGTCCACACAACTCCAGCATAACGTATCCCGAGTTTCACAAGGGAAACTTACAAGAAAGGCAACACGTGCGGGTTCGCGCATGACATTTTCGAGTTTTGACTCCACTCATCGCACTATCGGACTCAGCCCTGCAGGGGTTGAGCATGATGTTGTTAATGGAGATGGAATGGGTGGTGGTGGTGGTGACGGTGAGGTAGTGGGAAGGGAGGAGGTTGGTGCCGAAGTGGAGGGACAATGAGTGGGGGAAGAGGTGGTAGCGAAAGAGGTGGAAGGAGGGGTGGTGGTGGTGCTCGAAGGCCGCGTCGGAGGGGGCAAAGATGGTTAGGGAGTGGTGGCTTTCTAGGGTTTCGGAGGCTAGTTCGAGGTGCAGGGCCTTGCATTCGTAGCCCACCGCATAGAGGAGGAGAGAGAAAAGAGAGAGTGGTGGAAGTCATTGCTTGTGTGGAGGGAGTGTATTTGGTATAAAAAAAAGGATATTTTTGAAAATAAATTGAAAAGGAAAGTGGATACCGTCTAAAAAAATAAAATGTGAATTTGAGATGAGTTGGACTGGTACAAATTTCTTTTGAATTACAATTTTGTTAATTAGAAATAAATTATTAATTATTTAAGAATTAGAATTTAAATTTAAATAAATTTACAATTCCAAACAAAAATCTAAAAATAATTTATTTTCTTTTCATTTTAGTTACTAATAATTGCAAAGATTAAATGATTTCAATATATATATATATATAACCGATTATGTTATAATCAAAATGAATCAAACATTTGTAACAAATTAAAATTTGCTAATTAGAAAAACAAGAATGATGTTTGTAAAAGAAAATCATCATAATCTCTTTTTATTTCCTCAAATAAATTTTTTTAATGGTAATGCAATGTTAAATAGTGCGCAAGGCATATCGCATTGACATAATTGCAAATCAAATAATGTATATCTAACTATAATTCGGTAACAGATTTATCAAGTCAACTGAAATATGCCAAAATTTTGTAACATAGGATCTGTTCGGTTAGAAGATCCTTCCAACCTTATATGGTGATGGGCTAACTTCTTTTATGAGAATGAATGAATAAAGAATATAAAACTAAGTTTTTTAACTCCCTGTTATCCCTATGTTATGTTTACTTAATGTAATGTTTTGGCTGCACGTGCTTAGATTTGTCTTCTGTAGTTTTGTTTCCTTGGGCCTTTAGGCATCCTTGTTACAAAAAGGAAGAATAATGAGAGATAAATCTATTAAAAAAGAGATAAAAAGAAAAGAGAGAGAAATAATAAGTGTGATTAGTAAATTATAAAATATAAATTACAAGTTTGATGCTAGGAATATTTTTTTCTGGAAAATGGAGTCTCATCTTATCACGTAACATAGTGGTCAAAATTGTAGTTAAATTGATTTCTTTATGACTAGACGAGAAGATAGAAATTCGTGTATTGACTGTAAGATCTACCCTGGAGAATGTGTGGCGATACAATATAAGTTGGTAGTTCTAGAGGTTAGGTTCAATAAAGTTCTTAATTTGAGGAATAAAGCTTAAAATCCAAGGATAAGATGGTGGAAACTAAAGGATGAGAAACAAATAGAGTTTAAGAAAAACATGTTGCGTAAAGGACCATGGGAGATTATTGGAGAAGCTAATGAAATATGGAATAAGATGGCTATGTGTGTTTAAAATGTGGGAAGGAGAGTGCTAGGTGAAAGCAAATGAAATAAAGTTCTTACAAAGGAAATATGGTGGTGGAATGGAGAGGTGCAAGAAGTTATTAAACAAAATAATGAATGTTTTAGATTTTTGTATAAATGTCCCAATGATGAGAATGTGCAAAAGTTTAGAGTAGTGAGGGACAATAAGCTAGATGCAAAGTTTTTGACGATTTGTATAAAAATCTTGGGAGCAAGGATGAGAAGAAAGGTATTTACAAACTTGTAAAAATAAAGGATAAGAAGAGTAAAGACCTCACCCAAGTTAGATGTATTAAGGATGAAATCAAAAACTTTTGGTAATGGATGAAGATGTAAGTGAAAGATGGCTAAACTACTTTAACAAATTTTTTAATGTGAATGACGACAAAAGTGAGGTGAATTTGGAGGATGTTTTTGATGATCTGAATAGAAGATTTATGCGTAGAATTAATACACATGAAGTTAAGGAGACTTTTAAGAGGATGAAGAATAATAAAGCTTTGGGACTTGATGACATCCCTATTGAAGTGTGAAGATGTTTGGGAGATGTGGCAATAAAATGGTTGACCAATTTTTTTAATAGGATTCTTCAAACAAATAAGATGTCTGATGCTTGGAGGAAAAATATGCTTATGCTTATTTACAAAAAAAGGGAGATATCCATAATTGTTCAAACTATAGAAGCATCAAGCTCATGAGCCATACTATGAAGTTGTGGGAGAGAGTTATTGAACATCGTCTAAGGAGGGAGACCAAGGTTTCCGTAAATCAATTTGGATTTATACTAGGCAAATGTATCATGGAAGCTATTTGCTTGATCAGACAATTAATGGAAATGTATAGGGAAAAGAAGAAAGACTTACATATGGTGTTCATAGATATTGAGAAAGCATATGATAGAGTCCCAAGAGAAGTCTTATGGTAGATTATTGAGAATAAAAATATAGCATTAAAGTATGTTAATGCAATCAAAGATATGTATGATGGGGTTACCACATGTGCGAAAGCTTGTAATGGAACATCAAGGTATTTCCCTATCACGGAAGGTGTTCACCAAAGTTCATCTCGTAGTCCTTATCTCTTTGTCTTAGTGATGGATGAACTAACGAAAGATAATCAAGAGGAAGTGTCGTGGTGTATGTTTTTTGCAGATGATATCGTGCTTATTGATGAGACCAAAGATGGTGTTAATAGGAAATTTGAATTGTGGAGAAACACTTTGGAGTCTAAAGGATTCATGATAAGCAAGAGCAAAACGGAGTGTATGAAGTGTGAGTTTTCGTGGGTAAGGGGTGGTGATCACGACACAGTGCATCTACTTGGTCAAGAGGTACCCAAGAAAGATATTTTTAGATACTTGGGATCAATGTTGCAAAAAGGTGATGAGATTGATGAGGATGTAAATCATAGAATTAGAGCAGGGTGGATGAAATGACGGAGTGCATCAGGGTTTTTGTGTGACCGCAAAATTCCCCTTAAGCTAAAAGGAAAATTCTATAGGACAGCTGTAAGACCGACAATGCTATATGGAGCGGAATGCTGGCCAACACATAGGTAACATGAGCATAAAATAGTGGTAGCAAAAATGAGGATGTTAATGTGGATGTGTAGATATACGAAGATGGATAAGATAAGAAGATATTCGATGAAAGGTATAATTGGTACCAATATTTGAAAAGATGAGGGAACATAGATTGAGGTAGTTTTGACACGTTATGAGATGACCATTGGATGCTCTCGTAAAAACAAGAGTTTGTTACCAAGAGCTTGACACAAAGAGAGGTAGAGGTCGACTGAAACTTACCTGGGGAAAGGTAATTAAACAAGACCTAATGAGATATAGATTGACAGACGGTATGTCTTAGGACAGAGTGGAGAAAAACTAGAAGCTTGGTAGATGGTTAAATTCATTAATAGTTCTATGTTTCAATCATTTCCTTGTTTTAGTTCTTTTCCTCTTTTTTTTCTCTCCTCTTCTTTTCACCCTTCTTTTATTTTAACTTATTGTTTCTCTCTTTTGTCTTATTTCCACCTATTTTTTCTCTTTCTTTGTCTCATTTTCAATTTATCATTGAGTTCATCTACCACCAATCCTAATTAACTTGAACTAAAAGTGCTGTTGATGTTGATATTGATGTTAACGATGTTGAATTGTATTTGGGTATAGTAAAAAGGTGAAAAAAATAGAGTTGAAATTAAAGAAAACTATTTAACTGTTTCATGAACACTTCACACTCTATGTGATCAGGAAGGAACAAGAGCATATGTGGATAGTCAAATAATAGATTTGCAATATAGACTCTATTATATCACTTTTTAGAAATGGTGACAATGGATTTAGTAGTTTAATTTTAACTCTGAAAGCTAGCGCTCATGGAAAAGATTTGCTCAAGTCAATACAAAAAATACTGACTATATACCCAAGCAATTTGAATTCTCTCATGCGGAGAAATGCTGACGTCTCACTTATCGACTGGGCAATACAACAAATCCAACCTTTGCAACAAATCTAACGGCACAGTATATGGAATTATGGATTGTTTTGCACCTCAACAAAGCATAGAAAAAAAGTAAGTAGATAGTTTTCGGGTAAAAGATATGCATACCCAATATTTCAAATAAATAAAACGAGTAAATTGTATGGTTGGTTTCACGGATTTGTAGCTTCTGCATCATTTTTGTTGATTTAATGCAATTTCATTACAAAAAACATGCGTACATAAAGTCAAATTAAACACACGGAAAGTCCAAAACATTTTATTATCAACAAATGAAAAGTCATACTATATGCAGAAATTGTAATATCAAGGTCAAACCACTTAATATTTAGCTTGGTCACTTCAATTTATTAGCTGCATGTTTGGGTTCGCAGCTCCTGCCACCTGATGCAATGCAAGTCCCTTGTGAAGTCATATGTGAAATTAAACATTTAAGACATATATTTGATGCATAACCAAATATATATACGCTAAAATTTTTATGGATTATATCAGACAAATAATTCGCATGAATAAGGCAAGCACTAAAACTGGTGATGGAGTTATGTACCTCTAAAGAGAGCATAATTTCATGCTAAGTGTTTGAGTCACCAAAAAGCCGTGAATTACACAGTACAAAAAAATGATAAATTTGTGACGATTTAAAAATCCATTTCTGGCGGCTAAAAACCGCCACAAAATTTATTTCTGACGGTCAGGATCAACTGTCAGAAGTAACGACGTCAGAAACATTTGTGACGGCTTTTAGTTGAACGCTGGTAAATTCGCCAAAAAATTTGTGACAGTTAAAAGCCGCCACAAAATTCATTTTCTTATTTTCACAATTTTTTCTGGCAATTATAAAACCGCCACAAAGTGAGTTTTTTCATTTTTTCAACCAAAAATAGTATTTTTTTTTAATAAACAAATGAGTCCCACAGTTTTTCTCTGATGGTATAAATGTCTAATTTAAAATTTTCTGCAAGAATTTTAAAATAAATCATAAGATACTGAAAGAAATATAAATTTTATTAACTATATATATTATACTTTCACAATTTATATTATCTCATTCCATGTAGCGGAGATTTCAAAACACAGGAATAATTTAAGAAAAAATATAATCTTTTAAAATGATAAATAATTTAATTGTCGTTAGTATGTCCATTACATGAACGGTTGTCCTCTACAAAGGGAAGAGAGAACAAAATATCTGCAAGGTTTATGCCACCGTACAAAATGACTACAGCTATTGAATGATAATTACAGAAGATCAGGGGTCACTATTGTACATAAATTTAATTTAATAAGCTTATATAGATAAAATTAGGTATAAACTATAAAGAACAATCAAAACATACTAACAAGAGGATCATCCTCATCTTGAGGATTGCGGAGAGCTAAAATATGTTTCTAAAATGAAGCTGCAGCATCTTCTTTTTCTTCTAATTGCACCAGTTTGTCATATACCATGACCATCAGATAGAAAGCTTCAGCTGCCAGTTCATGAAATTGCAAGAAAATCAAATTTCAAATAAAAAGCAATAGAAAGGGATTTGGGTGTTGAGAGTTGTTTAAAATAATGGGTTAAATGAGTAAATTTTACTATCAAATTTTTTTACCAGTTGACTAGTGAGCTTTCACCATCACAACATAAATCTTGCATGTATTAAGACCCCATAAAATCAATTTGATAAACATTTATCTAGTATCTATATGCCCGAATATAATGTATGCCTCTGCTTTTGGTTTGCACTGGTTTTTCATTGTAACAGTCATCCCTACTTCATTATACGCTTTACACATACACAATACTCTAGTATCTATCACATGCATGCAATCATGTATCCAAGTGAACTTTGACGGGAAGCAGAGATGCAGCAAAAAGGCTTACAAATGAAAAAGGACCAATGAAAATTGTTCGGAAGCTTGTAATTATGTAATATATTGTGTAAAAGAAGTATTGTAAATTAGGAATATTATGAGTTGTATAATTATATAACAATTATCTACTGTATTTGTGGTTCTAATTACAAATAAGAGCCTCCACTGTTTAGTCAAGAGACACAGATTCATTCACATGACCTCTCATTTTTCTTCCTCCCACAAGGGATTACACAAAAGATTAAAAGGCAGAAAGTTTGCTTACCTCCAAAAGTTGGAGTTCTTCAGATGCTTGTCTCAATGAATCTATCACGATCTCATAATTTTCAAAGACTGAAAAAGAAATTCAAATCAGTCAAGTAAGATTCAGTTAAAGCCCCAACAAGGGGAGAGAAAAAAGGATCAACACCCTCAAAAAACTATTGACGAAAATGTGGGGAAACTAGTTTCCCCCTATTTGATTATTATCTTTTAAAGCATCAGAAATTTGGCTATTGTATTGAAATACTTGCAAAAACAGCAAATTTTTAAATATACATAGATAAACAACAAATTTGAAGAGCATAGTCCAACATCAACTATTTACAGTGACATACCATTGAAGTTTGAATCACACAGATAGCATTTTGCTTCAACAATATAGGCACGTGAGCAGAGTTCCAAACCACCATGACCAAGAATCATTGGGAAAGCTCCATGAATAAGGTTTGTAGCCCTTGTTGCATGGCTTGATCCAAGAGAGAGCCACAACTCAGCTAGAGTTAGTGTGGCTGAAGCTTTTAGAAGGTCCAAGTTAAATGAGAGGCTTGCTAAAGCATATGGCAGACCAAGAACTGCATTGCCTGATTTCTGATAAAAACAAATGAATGAAGGCTTTAAAGTATAAAAATAATACTGCACCAAATATAGGGCATACGATTATTCATTGAACAATTCAAAGATTCTATCGTGCTCCTCATTAAAAAATATGACAAAACTGCAATGAAATATTTATCTATACTTTCCTCTTCTATCTAAGAAAAATCACTTTAAAGATTTTTAAAAAATGTCTATAATATTTGGGAAACAACAGTGGCTAATCTCACCTACTGGTATACTGACTTTTACACCTCATGGTTCAATTTTAGACTGTAGCTTAAGGGTGTAACTGAGTAGAGTTGACCTTAGAAGTTTAGGCTTTGCTTGTAAAAAAAAAGGCTGCTTATGCTTGACTCATTTATCTAAAGAAGCCAAATTTAAAGGTTTTGGCACAAGACAAGAATTAAGAAATACAATTAGTATGTTGGATTTCATAAAAATTGTGCAATTTTGTAATATATCCCTTGACTTTCATATTAATTATATTCTTTCCTATCTATACTTCTTTTTTATTTTCTCATTCCAAAATAAATGGGAAAGGATATAATAGAAAAAAATTAAAGCTTCATTGATATTGTAAAATGACAATAAAATGGAAAAAAGAAAGTGCTAAATCGTCAAACAAAATAATAGAGGTAGTACATGAAAAATATGAGTCTTAAAATAACTTAATCTTAGAGATTATCTCTTAAAGAACATACCCTTCTCAGTGCAGAAAACTCAGCAAGAAACACATCCTCCCACTCTTTCAATGGCAGCAGATGCTTTGGACACTTAGCAATATCAGAAATCAGGGGCATGTATGCACTTTGCAAGAGCCATCTGAAAAATGGACACCCAAATCAATACATCACAGCTCCAAAGTTAATTACCAAGAAAATCTCATGGTTATGAACCTAATGTCAGAGCTACAAGAGTAACTGTTTCAGTACACATACAAGGCACACAGGAAATTGCAACAGCATTAGAGCAACTTTAGTGGAGGATCTTGGGGAGAGATCTTAAGCTAAAGATCTCTCTTTTCCTAGATCCACCACTAAAAAGGAAAAACAGATCTTCACGTGGAGATCCGGATCTTCCCCAAGAACCTTGAAGATCTGCACGGAGTTCAAAAAAAATGATTTTTTAAGTGACAGGACGAAAAAAAAATGAAAAAAAAATAAATAAAATGAAATTAAAAGTTAAAATTAATTACTTAAAATTAATTATATGCTTTATTAATATTCATATATTTTTTCATGCTTTATTAATTAAAATTAATTACTTAATTAATTTAATTAAATTTTTAATATTTAAAAGTAGGGTCCATGTGGGACTTATTAAAATTATCTAAGATCTCAATTTGGGATCTACCAATAAAGGAAAAAATGTCACATATCTTAAGAGATCTTCAATCTTATGTGGCGCTATGGGGTCCACCAACAAGTGATATAAGATCTCAATTTGGGATCTACCACTAAAGATGCTCTTAGTTTCCCCTAGTCCGATTTTCTCTCATTTGCCTAGTATTTGGAAGGGGCTATTAACGCCACATCAAGGAAGAATACAAAGTCTTGAACTCAATCTATTCATCTCTACTTAAATGGTTCATATATTAATGCATTACACAACCAAGGACTGAAACTGTGGGAAATCATTAAAGTAATCAACTTCAATTTTCACACAAAATTGATTACATAACCCATTCAAAATATGCTCAAGGGAATTGGAGTTTAGAGGTTAACAGAAAGCATTCGTTGCACCCCAAAAAAATTGTACTCAAGGAGCTAATCCCATGATCACAACATTTCTTTCTATCAAGAATATAGACACTGACATGGAGTTGCTTTCCCTTACATGAGTTACATCCAAACGGACCAAACCAACCACTGAACTAAGGCGTGAATCCTTGTGTCACCAAAGCAAACCAATTCAAGCAATTGCCAGCCAAGTTCCAAGAACACACACCTATCCCCCTAATTGTAGGCAATCAAAACTAGTATTATGCATTCACTGAACTAGATAGTCATAATCTACAGTCCTTAAAAGAGCCGCAAATTGGGAACCAAATCATAATGCCATTCAATTATACTTAGGCTGGAAAAGAAAAATAAATAAGATTTATCCCAGTTATCAGTTCACCTAAACCACCGAATTTTTCAATTAATTCTACATTATTTATTTAAATGATGGCTCAAATAGAAGGTCTTATATATACACTTCAAGATGTAAATATCAATTAGGTTAACCTAACCAGTTATGAAAATTCGAATGCCCACATAATTGAAAACCACACATAATCCAGGCAAAAGAACATCTCCATCATCAATTACCAGATAAATGTGTTCCTACTGTTCTTCACACAACAAGTAATGTAATAATAATGACTAGGGTGCCTTAAAAACCCTGAGACACTGTACGAAGTAAAACAACAATGTGAAGCAAATGCTCTTCAATTACCCAAACAAAAACAACGAAAAAAGTGACACAAACGCTCCTCCCGTGAAGAACGTTGCTATCGTTCTTCGCATCATCAATTACCAACAAAAAAAATTGCTGAATATAAACAAGTAAATCGAAGGAAAAGCATACACAAACGCTGTCAATTGAAGTCGATTGAACAAAGCAAAAACACACGCACAAACGATTACGGAGTGAAATGAAGTGAAGGAAAAGAGAAATGAAAGTGAAGCTCACTGGACATAGACACTGTTACCTTATCGGAGGGCACTGTAGAATTCTTTCGTTGCAGAAGCAATGTCGATGAACCCTAGCGAGACTTCACAGGAGATTGAGATTGATTTCATTTTGGCGCTATGAAGCTGGAGTTTGGGTCTATTGAGTTACAATTTTTTTTTTAAAATATATATATAGTAGAGTTTGTTGAAATAGAATTAAAAAAATATATTTAAAATTTTAAATTGATGACTTGTAAAATTATTACTGTTAAAGTGATACGCATCATTGGTGGAGTAGTTAGTGTTTTTATAAAAAATTATAATTGTTTTTGGCGGTTTATTGAGACCGTCACAAAAACACGGCCACAAAATCATCATTTTTTTGTAGTGTTACCAGCTATATACGTACTTTATTGTTTCAATTGTTTGCAACAAAACATACTGAACTTTATTGTTTCAATTGTTTGCAACAAAACATACTGAAACTGGAAACTTCTACTTAGTAACCTTGTATGGGCCAACATTGCGCTTTGAAATTGACATATCATTGCTACCACAACCATATAGTACGACCTTTGAAAAATAATAACCAAGAAGGATCGAATAAGGGAAAACAATCCATAAAATGTTTATTACAATCTTTGCGGAGAATTTTCAACCTAAAGCAAGGAAATAAAGAGAGAGTCTATATTAAGCAAAGTATGGAGCAAATCATACCTAGAATGCTACAAAATTGAGTACCCATTTTAACTACACTTTTTTCCTCAAGGAATGCAAGTTAATTGAAATTCCTACATAACTCATTTTTTGTTGACAATTAATGCTATGCATGTTGTTGTAAATTTTAATTAATTATCCTCACATGCTTCAATGGAATTTTTTAATCATTTTCGAACATTTATCTTCTAGTTGTTGCCAAAAGTTTGCCTTTACCAACTGTTTTCGTTCATTTTGATCAAGCTTGGTTTGTTTTATGCGTTTATATCAATTTGGACCACTCAAAAGATCATTGCTCCTCAACTTTCTCATGTTTATCTTTATTGCCAGAGAGACTCTCCTAGCTTGCACTGCTCTGGGTTGTTGGTTGTAGGGTAACTCCTTAAGGTTGGTTTCCAGTAACTTCATTTTCTTTTTGAAGAAATGGGAACACTTTGCAGTTGCATAATGTAGCTAAAAATGGCTATGAAATATTCATTCAGTGACCAGTCTCGTGAATCTTGTAACTACACAATAATCGAACCCATTGATTCCTTATCCCTTTGCAATCTCTAGAAACTCTTGTTTTTCATTTTTTTACCCCCTACTTTATTCAGGCCTTAGCCGGCACAATTGCCATATGGCGAGGTGCAACTTTGGCTATTAAGATCATATATACATATGTTTATTGGTTAATGATTTCGACTCCCTAACTCTGAACGGGTCCATTTTATTTTCTTATTTGTTTACATACATAAAATCGGATATCTATATGGTTCTGTGTCATTTATTGTTATTATTACAATTATTATAATATGCACATTTTGGAGACAAGTTGGCATCAATAATTATCTACTAGTTTCTCTAATACACTCACAAGGAATGTTAAGTGCGTGCTTCTCAGAAACATTAAAAAATACAAATTTAGAACATACCACAAAAATCAGATCCAGCAGTAAATAACTTATATTTCTAAAAACGGGAAAATTAATAATATTTTGTTTTTAATATATTTTTATTATTTAGTAAATTATTAGTGAATCTTGTTTGATAATTTGGAGTAGTTGACTTTAATGTAATAATTATACAAATGTCATTTTAATTAAAAATTACTGTGTGTGTATATATGTGTGTTAGCAACCAATAATGCCTTCTTTAATTAGATATACATAAATTTTAAAAAAATCATTTGTACTTTTATTATTATTTTTAAAATGTGAATAACCCAATATTTCCTTTTCCCGTTCCCACCACCACGTCTCCAACGATACTAGGTGGCTGCTGCAAATGTTTAAAAAAATTGCCCATATATATCTTCAAATATGGAATAAAAAAAATCTAAATCATGCTAGGTTCAGGTCCATTCAAATTCCACGAACGGGGAAACAAAACACTATCAATAGTTTGTCCCTAAAACATATTCCCACAAACATTCATATGTACCAAAATATTATTCCCACAAGTATTGCATTTATATGCTATTTTTTTTTTTGGAGAGAACATGTTATACGTTATGCTGTGAAAGCTGGAAAAATAAAAGTTATGGAATAGTTAGATTGGTGTGTGATTGCCATTTAAGACATATGTGTCCAATTTCAATAAATATGAATAAACGGTCTCTATCTATATTTATAAATGAGATAATTCCCAAATAAATCTCTTATAAATTTAGGGATATTTTTTATTTATTTAATTAATCAATTTTTGAAGATTCTTACGTTCTAAGGGAAGTAGACTGTTAAACAACTTTACTTTTCATTTCTTTTTTGTTTTAATTGATAACTGGATAAATAATTAAGAAAATAAAAAATAAGTCAATGAAATATTTTACTGTTCATAAAATCCAAACATAATTAAGAATTTTGATGACAGAGTAAACAGTTCAATTATGTGATGACAAAGTATATCTCAATCTGCATTTTTTAGTGGATTTTAAGATTACTTTTAAATTTTATTTTATTAAAATTAATCTTTATAAATTTAAATAAATTTATAAAAAAATTATCATAAGTAATAAATATTTTATTCTGTTAAATATGAATTATTAAAAATATAAGAGAACTATAAAATTACTTAAATCATTGCATTTATTCTATATTGATATAATTTATTACTAGTAATATTTAAAAATTTAAATCAAATTTAAATTCAATTTTAATAATATAAATTTAATTTATTTGCATAAAGAAATATAATTTGGAAGGTACTATTGTGGGTGAAGTGTTAGTAGAAGTACGAGTGAGTACGAGTTATCTTGGAAAGATAAAATGTAGAATAATAATCAAGAAAATGTGATTAAAATTTTAATATTTTGATAATTTATTTGTATATTTTATAAAAATTTAAATATGAAACTTTAGCCTATTTGTTTTACACTCCAAAGTCCAAACACCGTTTGGAGTAAGATTTTTCTAAGGACAAATAACATCTCTCGCAGTGTTTTGCAGATTGTATATGATATTATCTTTTTTGGTCCTACAAGATACTACTTTGTTTTTTTTTTTTTTTTTTTTAACTTACCACCCTTAAGGAGATTATTGTAGAGATTAAAAAAGACATACAGGATGTATATTTTTTTTAATTAAAAAAGACATATTTTTCTATGATACTATTTTTTTTATAGCTAATAACTTAAATTCTCAATACTCTCTAGATTGTTTTTTAGCTTCAGTTACAGAATGAAGTCAATAATTAGGTGAAATCAATTATTTTAATTTACTACTAGTATTTCGTATGAGAATTTTCAGCCAAAATTAATTGCGTAAATATACAAGTTGGTTTGAATATCTTTATTAAATTTAAATATAAGTGGGACCACACACCCTTTGTGCTGGAAAGTGTAATGCGAGAGAACCCAGCACGAATTTTTGGGTGGCCTCTTCCCGCCGGAGACAGACAGCGACAAATTTTGCACAAAGGCTGTGGGACCCACTATGGCTTGTTCAAATTACGTATTCATTATTTTCCACATTTTATATTGTCATAAGGCTCACATATAGTATATAATAAAAATCAATATTCTTTTACACGAAAAATGAAGATATTAAGGTCATTATATACAGTGTCGTAGCTTCACAGCGTAAAAAAAGGTTATCTTTCATATGATTAATTTTGGGTTGTCATTATTAAAAGAATTCTCAATCAGTTTGTATTTGACAATTTTGAATAAAAAAATATTGAGTGCTAGAACTTACCATTAAGCATTACGTAGATTAACAACAACAATCAGTAATCACATCACACGTATAATATTTGCAATTGTTACACCATTGCAATTATATGGCACGCATAATTTTTATTGTTGCCCTTTATAAATAAAAAAAAAGAATTTTATTGTTGACTGTCTATATGTTTAGCAATGGAAATATTTTATGGCTTTTTTTTGGGTCGAATTGATTATTGGTATGATAGCTCCGCAAAATCTATAAATTTATAAATATATTTTAAATAAACAGTGGCCTTTGTTTAAGGAAACACAAGAGTCATAGTAAATGTTAAATTATACGAATGTGTATGCATCTCATTCATCTCCCCCGTCTCATAGATTCTGTGTTGTGAGCTTGTGTTTTTGAGTGAAGAAGAAGAAAGTGGAAAGTGATTTGAGTTCCCAAAAAGCCTTGGTGATTAATAATCCTCTCGTGACTTTCTCTCACTTCTTTGTCTTTGCCCATCAGTATAAGCTTGGGTCTCAAATAAAAAACTCTTCTTTTTTTCATTTGTAACCAAAATCCACTCTCATCCCAGATCTCGGTCTCTCTCTTTCACACACAAAAATCCCATATAGTCTCATTGCTGTTTCAAAGGTTAGATTTTCCTTCTCTCTTTTTTTTTTTTTGGTTTTCATTTTTTATTTTGTTTGAGTTGGTGAATACGTGGATAGTGTAATTGAGGTACTTGGAAATGCACAAGCTTCTGACTTTTGCCCATCTTGTACTTGCTAGTTTAATGTTGAAGCATTTCGGCTTCTGGGGTTGTCTGTCTTTGCCGTTCATTGTTTTCTGTATGTTTCTGAAAATTTTCAGGAATATCCAAATTTTTAATGCATTTTTGTTGCTTTAATGATTTGGTCTGTTGGTGTCTGTTAATAGTTTACAGTGGCTTTACGCTGCAATTCATAAGCTCCATACTTGATTGTGTTGCTAGACTGTGGAAGGTTCTTCACTTATCAGTTGTAACTTGTCTCACATTAACATTTCTTATCTGATTTTATTTCTGAATGAATAGAACTCAATAGTGTATCTGTGTGTGTGTGGTGTAATTGTTACTTATGTTTCAGTTCTTATCATGCAGTGGAGATTGGAGGAGATTAAAGAGAAGCAAACTTTGTTGCTTTGACTAGTTTCACTTTGTTTTTTGGCAAGCAAAATGACCATTGATGTGCCACCATCCGGTGCCCAAAGTGTGAGAACAAATAGACCTTCCTTTAGTTCTGGCAATGGCAATGAGGCTACCCCAGTACACAACTATGCATCTGTTAGCAATGGTGATGGCTATGATAGTGATGGCTCCAATTTCGCGCCACCGTGAGTATTATCGTTTCTTTTGGATATATATTGGAGCATATTCAAACAAGTATTTACAATCTATTGTTTAATAACCCCTGGTTTGGTAGATAAGAGCATCTTATGGTTTGGGAAGCTCATGTTAGCAAATATTGAGCTCTGAAATGCAAGAGGAAGGCAGAATTAATTAATTACAGAAGCAAATTTTACTTATGAACCCGGGCATTACTTTTACTCGATTTCCTTTTTTATCTCTGCAAAAGTCAATCTCACTGCATTTGAAACTTTATCTTTTGTACCTCTAAGAAAGTCATTATCATGTTTTGCTATATGCAGTTGAATTTGATTCTGTTCTCAATTGGCAATACATAATATGCTTTCCTTTGAACTGAGTGGCTAGTTAATGACAAAGAATGAATTTTCTGTTCATCCATATGCAACTCTTCAATTTGTAACTTTGTATGTTGCAGTACACCAACAACTCTATCAATGGCTATTCCATCAGAACTCGCTGGAGCTGTTCCCTTGATTGATAAATTCCAGGTTGGACTATATATAATTTTCTCCAATAGTTTGGCTTCCCTAGTAATTTGTGTCTCAATGAGTTTTGTCAAAGTTCCTGCATCAATGGTAGTTTTTGGTTTATAGCGTTAATTATGTGCATGATCATTTGTTATCACAAAGTTTTCCTTAATGTTGTATGCTATAGGTGGAAGGATTCTTAAAATTGATGCATAAACAAATTCAATCCGCTGGAAAACGTGGATTTTTTTCTAAAAGATCCGTGGGCCCTCAAGTTCGAGAGAAGTTTACATTTGAGGACATGCTTTGTTTCCAAAAGGTGATCAAATACCAATGTTTCCATAATACATGGTTAATTTTATTTTTAGATTCTAGAAAAAACTAACTTGCAAATTACTGCAGGATCCAATACCTACATCATTGCTTAAGCTGAATGGTGACTTGGCAAGCCGAGCCACAAAATTATTTCAAATAATTTTGAAATATATTGGAGTTGATTCATCCGATTGTGTAACTCCAATAAGCTTAGAAGAACGAGTTGAGCTTGTTGGTAAACTATACAAGCAAAGTTTGAAGCGTTCAGAGCTCCGAGATGAACTCTTTGTCCAATTATCAAAACAAACAAGAAACAGCCCTGAGAGGTATCTAAGTTTCTTCGGTAGTGTGTGTCATGCTTCATGTTTTCTTGGACGTTGTCCATTGAAACTGAATATTTGCTGTGGTTTGCATGCTAGTGATTAATACTGTTTTGGTCTGAAAAGCAGGGAATACTTGATTAAAGCATGGGAGCTGATGTATTTATGTGCTTCATCCATGCCTCCTAGCAAAGACATTGGAGCATATCTATCAGAATATGTTCATAATGTGGCATATGGTGTGACTGCTGATCCTGAAATCCGAGCCCTTGCATTAAATACGTTAAATGCTTTGAAGCACTCTGTCAAGGCTGGTCCTAGACATATAATACCAGGGGCTGTTGAGATCGAAGCTCTGTTGACAGGGAAAAAGCTTACAACTATAGTGTTCTTCCTGGATGAAACATTTGAAGAAATTACATATGACATGTCAACAACAGTTGCTGATGCTGTTGAGGTTCTTTGAAACCTTTGTATACTTATATGATATATTCTCCTATAGGCTGTAGCACATATTTCTAAGTGATGCAGATGTACTGATGTGCATAACATATATTGAGGAGTGAGGAAATTGACATAGGTTAAGTAAATAAATTGCTGTAAAGTTTAAGCATGGCCCTGAAAATTTCATTGTCTTTTGGGAAAGTGAGGTTTTGCCAATTCGTGACTTCCTGTGGTGGTTAAGATGTCATCTTTACTTTTTGTTGAAAGAAATAATACAAATCAACTTAGTTTGAAAATGTGCCTTTTTTTTGTTGGACTGTATGTTTTGTAAAACTATTATGGTTGTATTTATGAATGTGTGTTGCACAGAATGATTTTGACCTTAATAGATGGAAGGGTTTCACTTAGTGAACTTTGCTTCATATACCACTAATAAGAAAATTTTGTTTATTGAAGGATCAATTTAATTATGATTATGACTTAACTGCCCTTCTGCTTTTCTGTCTTGGGCATAGTTTTAGTTTGGATAAACTTATCCTTAGATACTTATAGGAGAAGAATCAAAGGTAAATTGAATCAAACTTCTCCTATAAGTTGAAACCAATGTATACACTTGAACTTTTGGATAAGTCAAGCAAGAGAACTCCTAAAAAGGGTAAAGTGTATAAGTTGATTTTAACCTATCACTGATGCTTTATTCGTTTTACTGCCTTATTTTCTTCTTCCATAAGTGCTTGTTGAGATGTTTATCCAAACTTGGCCATAGTCATTTTTCTTTGTCTGAATTGATCTTGTGTTTACTCTATCAAGTTTAAATCATTTTATTCATTAATTAACTTGCATTTGCTTCAGGAACTTGCAAGGATCATTAAACTGTCAACATACTCGAGCTTTAGCTTGTTTGAATGTCGTAAAGTTGTTACCGGCACCAAATCACCTGATTCTGGGAATGGCATGTCCTTTTCCACTCCTTGCTTGTTAATATCGTTAAAGTGTTGAGAGGAGTAGTCTAACAGCTCTTTTTTTGTTACTCAGAGGAGTACATTGGGCTAGACGACAATAAATATATTGGGGATCTCCTAGCGGAATTTAAGGCAGTGAAGGATCGAAGTAAGGGAGAAATATTGCACTGCAAACTAATATTCAAGAAAAAGTTATTTCGTGAATCAGATGAAGCTGTGACAGATCCAATGTTTTTGCAGTTGTCCTATGTACAAGTATGCAATTTTATTTCTGTTCTATGAATGAATAAGAGTATATCTTGTTATTGAATAAAACTGCAATTACCTTCAAGATATTACATCATTGGTGCATGGATGTGTTGTTACAGTTGCAGCATGATTATATTTTGGGTAATTACCCTATTGGAAGGGACGATGCTTCCCAGCTTTCTGCATTGCAAATCTTGGCTGAGATTGGATTTGTTAGAAGACCTGAATCATGCGCGTTAGTGATTTTTGATGTTCATCTTGTTATAAACTTTCTTCCAATAGTGTTTAGCTTCTCTTGATTGATGTTCTGGTTAGGGAACTTGTCATTTTTTTCTTAACTTTCTATTGTGATTTTAACTATTTAAGATTATTGTATTGATCAGTGACTGGAATTCATTTTTGGAGCGATTTCTGCCCAGACAAATAGCAATGACTCGAGCAAGACGGGAATGGGAGTTGGACATTCTTTCTTGTTATCATTCTCTGGTATGGGTCTGGGTCTTGGATACTTTCCAAGATCCCAAGCCTATGTTTATTTTTCTTTAACCTTTGATCAGTGATAAGTATGATTAATTTATTCTTTTTGTAGCTTATGTTATTCATTTTATTTCAAACCATTCACTTAGCATCTAACAAAGTCATTTTCTACTCATGTATCAGAGTATCAGACTATCAGTTTTAATCATGGAAATCAATATTTGCTTCAAGTATACCTATTACATATGATGAAATATGCTTATTTTCTGCCTTATCTGATTTAAGATGGTGTTTCCTTCACAGGCGCATGTGACGAAAGATGATGCTAGACAGCAATTTCTGCATATATTGAGAACACTTCCCTATGGGTTTTCCGTTTTCTTCAATGTTCGCAAAATTGATGATCCTATTGGACTATTGCCTGGACGAATAATATTGGGAATCAACAAGAGAGGAGTAAGACTAACATGATTAAATTTTAACATTATAAGGTTTCAAACTTCTTTTTAAAAACTAATTTTTTGAATTTTTTTTCAATAAATTATTCCCAGGTCCATTTTTTCCGTCCCGTTCCAAAGGAATATATGCACTCTGCTGAGTTGAGGGACATAATGCAATTTGGAAGCAGCAATACTGCAGTATTTTTTAAAATGCGAGTTGCAGGTGTTCTTCACATATTTCAGTTTGAAACAAAGCAGGTATTAGCATGCTCAGGGACATTCTACTCTTCCAAGTTCTTAATTTTGGCCTTTGGACTTATTCATATCTTCATTACTTTGGAGTTATTTTATGTTATTGGTATTTTATCATTCTTTGAAGGGAGAAGAAATTTGTGTAGCTCTTCAGACACACATAAATGACGTAATGCTGCGCCGCTATTCCAAAGCTCGATCTGCTGCGGGTGGTCCTTTGAATGAAGACATTTCTAATGATTTGAAGCCTTCTAATTTGGAACTATACGAAAAACGTGTTCAAGAATTATCAAAAATTGTTGAAGAGTCTCAAAGGAATGCTGATCAAGTAAGTCTAAACTTCTAACATATGTTATTGGCTTGATTTAGATTTTGGATAAACCTCTCAATAAGTACTTATAGGAGAAGAAAGAGGGAGATAAATGAATTGAACTTCTCTCATAAGTTAAAATCAAGTTATGCACTTCAACTTTTGGAGAAGTTAGATGAGGTAGCTTCTAAAAAAGTAAGATGCAAAGTTGGTTTTAACTTTTGAGAAAATTTTGATTTATTTTATTATTTTATTTTTTCTCTTATAAGTTCTTATTGATAAGTTTATTCAAAATGGGTTATAGTATTTTATGTAGGACAAATTCCAAAATGAACCATTAAACCTAAAGGTCATTTCTTTCACGAGTTATTGCTTAGTAAAAGAAACCAATTGGGTTTATTTGCTTCCCTGTGAAGAGTAAAGAATGCTTTTCATCCTAATTTGGCTTTATACTAGAGCGCTAGCTACAAGGCTCAAAATTGAGTTTCATACTAGTTTTCTTGCATGAAATTATTTAAAGACATGGTATGTTAGATGCACCAACTTTTGATATGGGTGCCATGTTTGCTTCAGCTTAGACTTTGGGAAATAATCATCCTTTTTTCCCTTAATAATGCCTCAGAAAGCTGTAAAAAAAAGTGAATGTTTCTTCACTATAAGCTGAACCAAACACACATGCGATGGGCCACCATTTTACTGTTGGACCGTAAAATGGTTATTTCTCAGTCATTAGTTGTAATATTTTTAAATCATGTTGAATTCAGTTGCTGGATAAATTGCATGAGAAGCAAAAGCAAGAAGAGGACATGCTACAAGAATTAGAGGGCTTAAAAAGATCTTTAATAGCTGGCAAGCAGAGTCTTGCAGAAGTTACAAATGACTGTGACAAGCTTAGGTCATTATGTGATGAAAAAGACGAGGCACTTGAGGTAAAGGTCTTAACTTTTCATGGAATCATTCTTATTTTAATCTTTGCATTATTGACCTGTCTTAATGATTATGCAATCTACTAGGCTGAAATTCTAGAGAAAAGAAACATGGAAGCAAAGATGGCCGAGTTGAATAATCTGGTTACAAAGAACACTACCAAAAAGGACCTCACTCAAACAAATAACCAAGTAAGATGCCTTTTGAAACTGGCTATTCATTTCTTCATTCCTTCCTGAGTAAAATACACATTTTCACTTTTAATTTATAAATTTTGGACTTTGGTTGGTGCTAAGGTGTCACAGAAACTCGAAGATGACCTAAAACTATGTAAAGGTGAGCTGCGTGTAACTGAAGAAACTATCAAAAGCTTGAGAAGTGATAAGTTGATTTTGGAACAGAAGCTATCTGAGCTTGAAAAGAAGAGTGCTGAAGAGGTATCATAGATTATTGGAACTCTGCATTTTAATTAAAACCATATTTCTTGATCTAAAATGTCTTGGTGGTGGTTATAATGCAGATTAATTCTCTTCAATGGAAACTTGAGCATGAACGCAAAACTCTGAACTCTAGAGTGTATGACCTTGAACGAAAACTGGATGTGGTTAGACAAGAATTAACTGTAGCTGAGTCTACACTCTCGGTCAAGGACTCTGAATTGGCTGCATTGAAGAACAATTTAGATGAACTAGAAGAATTGAGAGAAATGAAAGAGGTTTTGATACTCTTATTTTTATTATCACTTTTCAGTCAGCATGCTATGTGCATCACCTTAGGTGTATGAATTTCAAAAATAATTTATAAATTTTTATTTGCTTTGTGTAGGACATTGATAGAAAGAATGAGCAGACAGCTGCCATACTGAAGATGCAAGCAGTTCAACTAGCTGAAATGGAATTACTTTATAAGGAAGAGCAGGTTCTCAGAAAGCGATATTTTAATACCATTGAAGGTGGTGGACAGAATATATTTATACAAGAAATATTATGTATTTGTGAATGTGTAGATTTACATATATAACTGATATATAATAACTACATTGAATTATGGTTCTTAATTTCAGATATGAAAGGCAAGATAAGAGTTTATTGTCGGTTAAGACCTCTTAGTGAAAAAGAGATTGCAAGCAAGGAAAGAGATTCTCTTACTACTATGGATGAGTTTACAGTTGAGCACCCTTGGAAAGATGATAAACCAAAACAACACATTTATGACCGTGTGTTTGATGGTGATGCCACGCAAGAAGATATATTTGAGGATACAAGGGCAAGTCTTAGTATAACAAATTATAGATCATAGTTTTTTGCTTTAGATAACATATACATTGAAATGGATTTAATATTTTTTATACTCATTACTAATGTTTTTCTTTTGGACATTTGCAATGCAGTACTTAGTGCAATCTGCTGTGGATGGTTATAATGTTTGCATATTTGCTTACGGTCAAACTGGTTCTGGAAAGACTTTTACAATCTATGGAGTTGAAAACAATCCTGGGCTTACCCCTCGTGCTACTGCAGAACTTTTTAGAATTTTAAGGAGAGATAGTAACAAGTATTCTTTCTCGTTGAAGGTAACGATTGTGACATGGAAATTATTGAATATTTCTCTCTGCATTTTATAAATGTGATGTCATTAAATCCTCTGAATGTACGTATAATTATTTTGGATCGGTAAATGATAAATTATTTGTTTTTTCCTCTGTCTTTCAATGGGTCTAATGTTGAGTGACTTAACCATAACAAATCATGAGGTTTGCAGTAGCATGTGTTTGTTGTCTGATCTAGACTTCTTTTTTTATCTATTATGCAGGCATATATGTTGGAATTATATCAAGATACACTTATAGATCTTCTGTTACCGAAGAATGCAAAGCGTTTAAAATTGGATATTAAGAAGGATTCCAAGGTGATTATTCTATGTTGTGGATGTACATTTCCATTTCTAGATATTTTGTTCAAGTATAATTAACATAGTTTATTATATTCATGAATTGCACTTTCTGGTTGCAATTGTTTTATTTTACTCTTATTTTAGGGAATGGTAGCAGTAGAAAACGTAACAATTGTGACAATTTCTACCATGGAGGAATTAAATAGCATAATACAGAGGGGTTCTGAGCAGCGACATACATCAGGGACACAAATGAATGATGAAAGTTCTAGATCTCATCTTATACTATCAATTGTCATTGAAAGTACCAACCTTCAAAGCCAATCAACTGCAAGGGGAAAGGTATTAGTGTACATTACTTGTATTTTACCTTGAATATCAGTATGAATGTTAGGATACCATATTCTTCCTTTATTTTGTAGCAATTTGGAACAAGTATTTTATGACCTCGAGGTAACTTTTTTATGCTGGATTTGTCATTTGTCATACAGTTAAGTTTTGTGGATCTTGCTGGCTCAGAAAGAGTAAAAAAGTCAGGCTCTTCAGGTAGTCAACTTAAAGAAGCTCAAAGTATCAACAAATCATTATCAGCACTAGGAGATGTTATTAGTGCTTTATCTTCTGGTGGTCAACACATACCTTACAGAAATCACAAGCTAACTATGTTGATGAGTGATTCACTTGGGGGTAATGCCAAAACTCTCATGTTTGTGAATGTATCTCCGGTAGAATCAAGCTTGGATGAGACACATAACTCTCTAATGTATGTTCTTCTCCTTGTTTTCTTTACTTGAACTCCAAAAAGTTTACTTTCAAATCTTTCATAGTTTTATTTGGTTAGTATATGGTATTCTCTTAGTGTTCTAATAATCTTTATATTTTTATGCTAATTTAGGTATGCATCGCGAGTGAGATCAATTGTGAATGATCCGAGCAAAAATGTTTCTTCCAAAGAGATAGCTCGACTGAAGAAATTGATTGCATATTGGAAGGAGCAAGCAGGTAGGAGAGGAGAGGATGAAGATTTAGAAGAAATCCAAGAAGAAAGACCAAGTAAAGAGAGGATTGATGGCCGGCATTCAATGTAGCAACTCTAGGCAAATAGGAACTCACAAATAGCCCACTAAACAGGATTGGCCATTGGCCATTTACTGTATTTTAGATTTTGGAATGTTGTGTGATCAGCTCCCACTCAAACAAGATCGCATAAGCTTGATAGATTGTAATTTATCCGAGGGATGCAAGATGTATAGTTGAATTATGTACATATATTTTTAATATTTTAAGTCGTTCGCATATAAATATGCTGCCTAAATATGATTATATTTTAACAAATTATAATAACAGGATACCTATTATTATAAAGGTACTAAGAGTGAAAATAAGTTAGATCGCTCAAAAGAGTCTATGATCTAACTTAGCTTAGGTCAAATTAGATCTTTTTAGAAATAAGGTGAAGTAAGTTTTTAGTAAAATCTATTTAGTTAAATAGGTTAGGTTCTAAGTTATTTAAAAAGACTTTTAAGTTTAACATATTGATCTATTTAAAAATTATAAATAATTATCTATCATTTGTATTATTATTATATTAAATTGTTATAATTTATTAAAATCTTTCATTTATTTATTTTTTAAAATGTTAATCATGTCGATTTCCATAAAAAAAATGAAGTTAAAATTTATAATTAAGTTTATGAAAAGTAAATGTCAATTTAAATGTATCATTGCAAAGTATATTTTTAAATAATATCATAAATATTATATTAAATCTTAAAAATATGTTTATATTATATAAATAAGTTAAATTTGATTCTTATAAAATTTGACATACATATTTTTACTTTTATTTAATTGTTATATTATTACAAATTAAATTTTTAAAATAGACTTGTTGACTTTTATATAAGTTAAACTCAAACTCTGAAAAACCCTTTAACAGTTAAATATATTAATTTCAGGCCACATATCTTTAATATAGTTCAAACTCAGACCTCATAAAATCTAACTCTTTTAAGTCTATTTTCAGCCGTAGTCACCCCGAAGCAAGATTGGAATAGGAATGGGACAGCCACCAAATTTGATTCTTTCTTTCCTAGGCCTAGACTTGATAGCTAGTTAGGTTTATTTATTTTTTAGTTTTGTTGCTTTCCTTTCCCCGTGAACCAAAAAAGGAGAGTCAAACTAAAAATATCATATTTTTATAATAGCTAGGAAAAAGAGAGTTACACTTAAACCGTTTCTCTTTCTATTTTTTAAATAAAAAGAAAAAAGTTAAATAAAATACGAGAATGTGCATTCGAGAGGTAAAACTTGAGTTATGATATACAGACACTTAAATGAGTTATTACGTGCAATTGAGGAAATAAAAATATATCTAAAAGAAAGTAGAGATCAAGAATATGTAGCCTTTCTCTATTATATATTATATATTGTTATAAATTAGTATATGTTAATTTTGTATTTAAATAATGAAAGCGATGGATAAATATATAGGGGACAGAAGGATTTACTTTTGAATTTCCTGTCGGAGTAAAACCGGAAAAAGTTCCCCTTTATTAGAAAATCGAATCCTATATTTAAAGAGATTAGCCATTTATTAAATATACTGAATCTTATTGGTAAAACAGTAACACATATAAATAACAAAAAGAATAGACTTAAAAAAATTAACTAAAATATTTAGAGAAACGTGTGAATAGATGGCCCTGTATATAATATATATGTTGGAGTGCATCCCTTTTCCCTTCATCATATCCTTGCCTGTACACAGGCAAGAAAAAAAAACAATAGAGATAGAAAAGTAGAACTATGGAGGAGACTATTCCAGTGATTGATGTGGAGAAGATTAATTCTGATCAAGGAGAATGCAAGAAGCTAAGAGAGGCATGTGAAAGATGGGGTTGTTTCAGGATCAGTAACCACCCTATTCCGGCAACCCTCATGGCTGACATGAAAAAAGTTATTGAAGCTTTGCTTGATCTTCCTATGGAGATCAAGAAGCGCAACACAGAATCCATTGCCGGCAGTGGTTACATGGCACCAAGCAAAGTCAACCCTTTCTATGAGGCCTTGGGCCTCTATGACTTGGGTTCCTCACAAGCTATGCACAATTTCTGCTCTCAACTTGATGCCTCACCCCACCAGAGGTTTGTTTCCCTCTCATCTTCTCCTTTTCTGGATTTATTTACTGGTTCTTGTTAGATATAATTAACAATTATTTCTGTGATTAAAAAAAACTATGGCTCAACTTGGAATTTTTATATCAAGATGTATAATATTATTTATATAAAGTTAAATACATTTTTTTTCTTGTAATTTAGTGTTTTTTTATTTTCATTCCTGTAATTTTTTTAACTATTGCAGAATATATTTTTTATTTGTTATTCTTAAAATGCTTTTAAAATATTTTTTTATTGTTTAAAGTGCTATCTAAAGCACATTAAAGAAAAAAAATAAAACAAATATATTTTGAAAAGATTAAAACAAGAACAAAAACAAAAAAAGGGTAAATTATAAGGAAAAAAATATGTATAAACCTTTATATAATACTGATTTTAATATCACTTTTTGTACATTTTTTCTTCTAGGTCACTTATTTTATATCACACTTTTTTCTATTTCTTATCTTATTGTAAGAAAAAACATATAAAAATATGCTGTATAAAGATACTTAATTTTAACTTAGTTTTTAGTATAATAAGAATGGAAAAATACATATATATGCACCACTGTGTGTAGGCATATTCAAAATCAAATCAAACCATTCATAAACCATCAAATTGATCAAAAAACTAAAAATCACTTAAATCAAAAACTACAAAATCCAAAAATCTGAAAATCGCATAATTTTTACATTTTGGTTTAATTTTTGGATCTTTTTATAAAAAATAAAATCAAACCAAATAAATTGTATATTATAACTATATTAATATTTATTGTGGTAATTAATTATAAGTATTAAATAATTTATTATTTTTCCTTTGCTTTATAACTAAGATGCATATTTTGCTTTCATATCTTAAAAAAATGTACTAATATTGTTAAAAATAGTATTCAATATCAAGTGAACATAAATTATTATTATCTTAAAAAAAGAGTTGGTAATATCATGTCAATAGAAGTGAAAATAATATTTTTTAAACTAAATTATGTTTAAAAAATTAATAAAAAATAAAATTCATTTTTAAAATAATATAGTATAATAATTATGTAAATTTAGTTAATAAATTTGAAATTATGATAATAGAATTAAAAATGAAAAACTGTCTAACTGCAAAAGTTTAGTTTGGTTTGGTTTGGTTTTATTATGATTAAATTTGATGTTATATTTAACTCAAACCAAACTAAACCACATTTTTATTTTATATTTGATTAAAATGAGTTTTGTCTACGAATCAAATCATATCACTAACACCCCTAATTATGTGTCATTGAAATAGAAGGCCATTGAAAGAATATGTAAAAGTATTTAAATTTATAAAAATAATTCATAATTTTCACAAATTTATTTTAATAGATTTTATAATTAAGTTCATAACATAAATGTTCATATAATAAAATGTTAATGTAATAAACATTTATTAAATAAGTATTTAATGGAAGTAACAGACCTGAATCCCTCATTCCTTATGCCGTCCATGGTTTTCATATAGTACACTTTTGATTTC
Source organism: Glycine latifolia (assembly GCA_013407115.1). NCBI lineage: Eukaryota > Viridiplantae > Streptophyta > Magnoliopsida > Fabales > Fabaceae > Glycine > Glycine latifolia. Next base: position 33,039,883 of record CM023941.1, read on the forward strand.
ACAAACGGACAACTTGATATTGGCCTTTTTTTTGAAGTGTGAACGGTTGATTTTTGACAGGCAAATAATGGAGGCATATGGCCAAGCCATTCACGGGTTGGCAGTGAAAATGGGACAAAAGATGGCTGAATCTCTAGGCGTATTAGTTGCTGATTTTGAGGAATGGCCATGCCAGTTCAGAATTAACAAATATAACTTCACCCCAGAAGCGGTAGGGTCCACTGGGGTTCAAATTCACACAGATTCAGGCTTCCTAACCATTCTTCAAGATGATGAAAATGTTGGAGGTCTTGAAGTGATGAACAGTTCTGGCTCTTTTGTGCCAATCCCTCCTTTCCCAGGGACCCTCCTTGTCAATCTTGGAGACATTGCTCGTGTAAGTATGTGGCAATCAGTAACTCTGCCCCTTTAAGTTTAGATTAAAGGCAAATGCTACATGACACTTATTAAAGAATTTTAAATAGAAATTTTTAAAGATGTATAAAATTATGGTGCTTATGATATTTTTTGCATTTTACTATATTTTTATAATAAATAATTTTTTGAACTTCTTAATCAATATCAATAGTATCGAACTTGAACTCAGTTTCTTATGATAGACAATTATCATAGGAACCAAGATTGTCGATTCTTAGGACACTGGTTAGCAAGATTTAAAATAAATTATAAAAATAATTGCACTTGTGTACTATTGGAATATTAATAAATGTATGCATACGCAGGTGTGGAGCAATGGAAGGTTTTGCAATTTGACACACCGTGTACAATGCAAGGAAGCGACCAAACGTTTTTCAATTGCTACATTTATGATAGCACCCAGGAATAGGAATGTTGAGGCCCCAGCAGAATTTGTAGACCATGATCACCCACGTTTGTATCAACCTTTTATTTATGAAGACTATAGGAAGCTCAGAATTAGCAACAAGATGCACACTGGTGAAGCCCTGGAGTTATTACGCTTGGCCTAGTCATAGCAACTAGGATTTACTTAGTAATTAGGAAAACTAATGCCCCCACTTTTCAGAAATTTATGTCTTTGTTTGCCAATTAATGGGGGAAATAAGTGACCAACTGCCAAATAACTCAACTGCACTGATGAAGGAGGGAATGAGTAGGTAAACTTTTGAATTGAAATGAACTTGTAAAGATATTCCCATTGAATAAAGTGGAAAACAAAAATCCTAATTTCATGATCATAGTAGACCAACAGAGCATGGTAATTTATTTATGGATCCTTATTCTTCACTAGTTGAATTTCATTGATAATAAAAGATCACCCTGTGCCCGCCTGACACAATAGAAGCCAGTTTGCATCAACAATAGTATGATAAATTCTAACATTTAAAATTCGAGTCCATATATGTTCTGAAATGTGTATAGATTATTGATTGATGTAATAACTAATTTTCTCGTGGACAAGGATGAACATGTCAGGTAACCATCACTGATTCACTGTAGTGTATTTTTTAACAAAAAAAAAACAGATGAAAGAGAATAACGATAAAATTAAGCTCTACTGGTATAGAGGTAGCAAGCACACACAAGACACCAAGGTAATATAGCGTCTTTCCCACACACAAAACTCGTTAACTGGTTAAGTCTGTCTTCATTGATGTGGGGTCAAAGGTCAAGGATGCATATAAATTAAACTTAAAATTAGTTCGAATCACTTTCGAAACATAAATTAAGAAGAAAAACCAGTTTTACAGTTTTAGCATAAGTACTTCTTGTGGGTTTTTTTTCTCCTTTAGACTTAAATGAAAGTTTAATCTCTCTATTTTTTAAAATTCACAATTTTGATCTCCTATTATAAAATAAAAATATTTAGTTCTCCTATTTTTTAAAATCGACAATTTTAGTCTCATTTTAAAATAACAATCTTTAATCCTCTATCTTTATAAAAAATTTAATTTTGGTCATTCCTTCAAACTAAAAAGCATTCATTGTCAAGGAATTAACATTAATTATAACATTGATTAAATAATTTATCTTGTATCACATAATTAAATTTGAATTAAACATTAAATTAATTTCACATCGATCAACATTTTTTGAATTTGATGAAAGGACAAAAATTATAGATTTTACAAAACTGAATGATTAAATGTCTCTATTTTAAAATAGAGGAACTAAATTAAGAAATTTAAAACTAAAATAGAGGGATAAAAATTACATATTTTTAAAAATAAGGGAACTAAATTTATATTTAAGTCTTTTCTTTAAATGTGTAATCATTTATTCCGCACAACAGTCATTAATATTAAAATGGTTAAATTAGTTTTTTTGTCTTTTTTGATTTATTTTTTAAGTTTAATTTGGTATTGTATTTTTTCGGGTTCAATTTATTCCTCTAATTTTTAAAATTGAGTCGATTTAGTCCTCTAATTTTTCTCTGTCTAAATTTGTTCTTATAGTTTATATATACATTTTTTGACAGTTTAAAATAGTCATTAAGTAATTTTAAATAGTCACAAAATGCAACTTTTTACATTGTTGACTCAATTTAGATGATATGATCAAATTGAATCAATTTTAAAAATTAGAAGACTAAATTGAATAAAAAAAATTAAAAAACCAAATCAAACCTAAAAAAATAAATTAGAGAACCAATAAACTAATTTAACCTAATAAAATTGTTTTTAATTTTTACATTAAACGTTGCATGATAACTTGCATTGCATCTCATTCTCACCCAATGAGTTTCCTTTTCACATGAAACAACTTATCTGGCTCATTTGTATATTTAATTTATTTATTTTTCTGTATTTTTTAGTTAATAGTTATTTTTTTTAATATTTACGTGATAAAGAAGAGAAAAAAATGCATTGAGAGAAATATCTTTAATGATGATTGCTTATTTTACATCATGATGATATGTATGGCAAGAGTACCATGAAAATTTAAGATGCTATTATTTCTTCAAACAAGGTTATTTGTCTTAAATGTTCCTTGTATAATTTAAACATTGAGATTGGGATTTGATTACTGCTATACTTAAACAAAGTTAAATATTGAATAATTGTACTGCAATGGATATATTTTTAAGACTGTACACCCATGCACATCACCTGTTTGAACAAAGCCTGCTCGCATGTGAGAAGCCCTAATTTAGTCTTCTTGCCGATAACACCATCGTTGTGTAAGTGTGCGTTACTAACGAGGGACACGACGGTGTGCACTATAGTTCTCATTCTATGTCCCCAAAGAGGAGAACCTTTGTTGAAGGATTTTGGTTATGGTTCTGGAAGGAAAGAAAAAGATTTAAAAAAATGAAGTGTTGTCACCCGAAATCATCTCTGACAACAGTGGTTGTCGGTGCTAATTTCGATGGAAAAGGAAATAGGTAAAATTATTGTACAGAATACATCATAACATTATCAAAATCAGATCAATCTAAAAGGTACCATTGATGGTCCATAATGAATCACTTATCAAGTTGTCCATTTAAATGAAGTGAGTGATGGATAAATTAGAAGACAGAAAGGATTCCTTTTGAATTTCCTGTCCACATTAAAAAAAAAAACAAAACGAACAATTTCCCTTTTGCACTTGCTAATGATCGATTGATACGTCTTGGGATGAATTTATTACCCTGTATTGATAAATGATACATAGACGCATACGCAACAAATTTGAAGATATCATTTCTTTTTTGCATTTTCTAATATGGCTTCCATAATTTGAAATTAATTTTGCTAAAAATATTTTTATCAACGGATGGTTTAATTTTGGGATGGTTTAACTGACCCCAAGTAGAAATAGAGTTAAATAACCTCTCCTAAGTCATCCAATAAAATTAGAGTAATTATATTATAAGTTGAATCCACTTTTTAAGTTTTTTAATATACAAATCTTTAACTAATTATACACTCTTTCTATTATTTTTTACTAATTATATATTTTTCCAATATATATACCCATTTTCCATCACCATCACAACACTCAAAGACCAAAGCAAAGTAGGGTTTTAGTGTTTAATACTCTAAGCAATGCAATTAATGTAGTAATTTTGGTTTTCAAACAGTAAAACTAGAAATATTTTCAAGACTTTTTCTATTTAAAAAATTCTATATTTCCAATTGAAAAATTCTAAAAAACACTTCACTTGTATCAAAACATATTCTGTCTTAAGCTACTAAAAGGCTTATGCATTTCTATGATTGCAGATTTCCAACTAACAAACCTCCTTCACATATGTAACACCCTGTATGCATCTGATGTGTTAAAAGTTATTTAATTAGATTAGCGCGATAATTAATTTGAAAACAATTAATTAAAACTAACGAAAGCGTTTCAAAACTATATTTTTGATTCATCATGTATGGTAAGTATCCACAATTACATATATGAATGCCAAGACACCACAACTAGCCCCTACGATCCAGATATCATAAAGAACGGCAGGTAAAACAATAATGTCCATACAATTTGGATCATCCTAGAATGAGATATAATTTCTGCAAGGTTGCCATTTGCACCAGTAAAATCTGATAAAAATAGGGTATAACAACCTGTTATAACTCTGCACGATTAATTCCAGGAACCTCCAAAAATAGCACCAAAATTCCAGAGCAAACTTAAACCTCTTAGCTTTCAAATGACACCATTTTTAGACCATTTGGATACCGATAGCTCCTGTTATGCACAAAACATCATGGCTGACCAGATCACCGTTCTTTGCTGTCAAGTACATGTATGTATGTTTCATGCATGGAACACCATTTCAACACTTATATCAACTTCTACACACTCCAAATTATACATTAAAACTGTCTCACCCTCCCAATACTCAACATTTATCAATTTCATTCCAAACCCTCATCAAACCTTACCCTCACCTTATGATTTCTAAGAATCAAAGAGAAATAGGAGGAGGGTACCAACCTTAGAGCTCAAAGAATCAAATTGAAGGGTAGACCAAGCTCTCTATAGCTTCCAATTCTGCCCAGCTACTCCGAATGAAGTGGGTAGCTCCTAGCTTTACTCTTTTTCTCAAATTGCTCACAACCAATACTCAACAACAATAAAGGACAAGGAGAAGAGTTTCCTTTCTTGCTTAATTTGTGTTTTAAGCCGCCAATCAAGAAGGAGTGAAGAGAAATGGTGCTTGGGTGTGAAGGAGAGATATGTACATGTAGGAAGAAGAAGAAGAAATGAGAGAAGTGTGGTCATATATAGTTTTAACATGAGAAGGGGGGTGCGTTCAACAATCTTATATTCACACCTAACTTCTAAACAAAGACCAAAATGCCCCTCCTTTCATTAATCCTATTTTATTAATACTAAGCCTCTTAATCATGCAAATATCACCCAAATTACATTAATTATAATTAGTGACATTACAACATAAGAACCATTGTTCCAACTCCATGGCATACTTACGTTTTTAGCCCGTGACTCACAAAATTAGTGTAATAATTTGACACTAGCGATGGTTGTTTGTGTTGGTTCGGTCATGGCTATTTGATCGTCTGGTTTGCCAATAAAACATGGACCAAGATTCAGTACAAATATAAAATTATATTATTTCTCCATTAATGATTAAATGAGGTATGGAAGAAGAGAAAATCGTTTTTCTTATCGGCATGCTCGGTATCTGACTGCAACATACATATGATGTAGAAACAATTGTAGAAACAAAAGCTCCCAAATTTTAAAAATGGACAAAATTTAAATTGAGTAAAAAATAATGGGAAGAATATATGATTATTCAAAATTCTGTGCATAAAAAATCTAAACAAGTGGATCTCATTTTTTATTATATTTGTTTTAATTTTATTGAGTCACCTATAATGAAATTGTTTAACCCAATTTTTAGTTGGGATTTAATTAGACAAATTAATTTTATCAAACTTTACATGAGTAAATAGTCACTTTGATTCTTGTACTTTATATTAGGTGACAATTAGATTCTTATATTTTGAAAATGATCAATTTAATCTACAAATTTATAAAAGTTGTGACAAATTAGTCCCCAACATTAATAGAAATCATAAATACTTGATAGTTGAATTAATTTGTTGCAATATTTATACTTTTGTGAATTAAATTGATAATTTCTAAAATATAAGAACCAAATTATCACTCAATAAAGGTAGATATACCAAAGTGACTATTTACCAAACTTTATACTAAGGGGACACAATATATCAAAGTACTTAGATTAATTATAGATCCAAAATAATTGTACTAACATGTATCAATTATCAGGATCAAAAGTGCAAAAAAGGAAAGATGGTATCAAATTGACCCACCCTTATAGTCATTGTCCCTCGATCTTTATGATTAACAATAGACAATTCAAATTTGGCTCCAAAAGGAATGCATTAATATAGGCTATCTCTAAAACAGCATATTAACATTCATGAATATAATAAATGAAATTAATATTAACATCAACAACACTTTTAATTCAAGTTAATTAGGGTCGATGGTAGATAAACTCAATGATGGATACGAAGAAGTTGAAAAAAAAAGGAGAAATAAGGCAAAAGAAAAGAAAGAATGATGAAATAAGAAGGAAAAAAATGAAGAGGAAATGAACTAAAAATGGATCATCTAGAATATAGAGATAATATCGTTTCTAACCCTTCACAAGTTTATAATTTTTCTCCATTCCATCTTAAGACACACATTCCGTCAATCTACATCTCACTCCATTAAGTCTTGTTTAATTACATTTTCTCATGTAAGTTTCGGTCTACCTCTACCTCTCTTTGTGACGAGCTCTTGGTAAATAACTCTTGTTTTTATTAGAGCATCTAGAGTCCGTCTCATTACATGCCCAAACCACATCAACCTATATTCCCTCATTTTTTTCACTCACTGATACTATTATTATCTTTCATCAAATATCTTTATTTCTTATATTATTCATCTTCGTATATCCACACATCCACCTTAACATTTTCATTTCTGTTACTCTTATTTTATATTCATGTTGCATATGTAATGGCTAACACTCAACTTCATATAATATTGCAAGTCTTATAGTTATTCTATAGACTTTTCCTTTTAGCTTAAGAAGAATTTTAAGATCACACAAAAATCTAAATACACTCCATCATTATATAATAAATGAAATATATATAAAACAAAGACCGATAGAAAATAAAACTTAATTCAATTAATAAGAAATAAACTCATATTTCATAAAAATATGAGTTTGATTCTTGTTGTACATGTTGTGTTTGATGAATAATTTATAAGTACCTCCGATTCAACTCACTAAAACTTTCTTTCATAAAAAAAACTTTTAATTAAAAACGTTTAGATAAAGGTGTGAATTAATTGCTCTGTATATATAAATCTGTAGTAGTGCAAGTCTTTTTCCCTTCATCCTTGCCACATCCGCAAGAACAAAAAACAATAGAGATACAAAAGTTGAACTATGGAGGAGATCATTCCAGTGATTGATGTGGAGAAGATTAATTGTGAGGAAGGGGAACGCAAGAAGCTAAGAGAAGCATGTGAAAGATGGGGTTGTTCCAGGATCATTAACCACTCTATTCCTGCAATCCTGATGGCTGACATGAAAAGGTCGTTGAAGCTCTGCATGAACTTCCGATGGAGATAAAGAAACGCAACACAGAAGACATTGCTGGCGGCGGTTACGTGGGACCAAATGCATTCAGACCTTTATATGAGGCCTTGGGCCTCTATGGTTTGTGTTCCTCACAAACTATGCACAATTTCTGTTCTCAACTTGATGCCTCGCCCAACCAGAGGTTTGTTTCTTCATTTCCTATTGTTAGATTTAATTAACAATTGTTACTCATGATTCAAAACAAAAAGGTAAAAAAGTGGAAAATGATGGCTCAACTTGGTATTTTTATGTCGAGAATTTTTTTTATCAACGGATATTAATTTTTGTTAGCAGAGATTCAAATATCTCTTTTTTCTTCTTTTCTCTCTTTACAATCAATCTTATATCTCAATCGACATATTTATTTATATAATATTTTTTTACAATTTTTTTATAAAGTTACTTTCTCTATCTATCTTTTTTTATATATAATTATGCACTTACTTTGTCTCCCATTTTTCTATCTTCTTCTACTATTTATTTTCTAATTTTAAAATAATTTAAGTAAAATATGAACATGTCTCATTTTATTTTAGTTTGTACTTGTAGTCCCTAAAAAAGTTAGACTCATCTGACTCCTAAAATGTTTTCTGTCAATAAGTGTTTATCATGTCATAACTATAATAGCCTGTGATAATTTAAAAATCTAAACAGAATGGATTAGATCAATCAATCTCCATTCTTCAAATTAGTTTTAACTATAGAAAAGAAATAACATGTATATATACCATTATGCATCATTGATTTAGGAGGCGTCTAAAGAACCTAGCTACAAAAAAACTTATTTAAATCTATGAAAACAAATAAATTTATTTTAATAATTATAGCCAAATTTGTTATATATAAATATTTACTGATAAATGTTTATTAAATAATTATTTAATTAAAGTGTTTATTGAACTCAACTCAACCGCATTCATAGTAATGGAGAAGGTGCTACAGATCTACGTACCCATCATTTTTTTTATAAAGATCTATTCATCATTCTATTACTTACAGTTCGTGGTTTCGATATTTGGTATAGTTTATAAGACGAATATTTCTTACTTTGTTCCCACAAACGGACAACTTCACTTATTGGTTTTTTTGAAGTGTGAACGGTTGTTGATTTTGACCATTACTAGGCAAATAGTGGTAAGGCCAATCGATTCATGATCTAGCAGTGAACATATGACAAAAGATGGCTGAATCTCTTGACCTAGTTGTTGCTGATTTCGAGGACTGGCTGGCTATTCGAGTTTAAATTTAACAAATATAATTTCACCCCAGAAGCAATAGGGTCCACTGGAGTTCCAATACACAGATTTGAGATTCAGGCTTCCTAACCATTCTCAAGGATGATCAAAATGTTGGTGGTCTTGAAGTGATTCACAGTTCTGGCTCTTTTGTGCCAAATTCCTTTCCCAGGAACCTTCCTAGTCAATCTTGGAGACATTGCTCGTGTAACTACTACATGGCAATCATCACAAAATCAGTATACTATGAGCCTTAAATTTATATAAAATTATAAAAACAAATATTTACTAACATGTGAGAAAATAGGGTATTTCATTAAAAATTAATCATTTCTGATAAATTTGTTAACTTTTAAAATAAAATTTTAATGATCATATATTATTGTAAGAATGAATATATAAATTCAGTCCAACTAGTTTAAGGTCTGACCCATGAAGCTCATATTTTAAACAAGTTAGACAAGCCCAATCCACAAAATAAATAAAAAAATTTAAGTCTGTATTCGGCTTGTCAAACTCGTAATATGCATACCCAAATAATGATTTGAAAAAATATTTTAAAAAATAAAAAAATGTATAAAATTAGAAAACAAAAATTCCTCTTCATTTTTTAAGCTAAAATCTACCACACAAAATGTACCAACATTTATAACAATATTAAACACTAAATATTGAAGTGTTAAGACTAAAATATACCAACATTTATAACAGTCTCAATACTAAAAGCATCAAAATGTCTTAACAATACTAGTTAGAAGGGTTACAGAAGTGGTTTGTGTTAGGTTCGTAGGTTTTGCATATCGACTTAGAAACTCAATGCAACTATGCAGAGTTTAAAAAAAGAGACATGTTATCTGTCATATATGTGGGCTTAACATGTCAGTCCGCAAATTTTGGTTTGTATATCTATACCTATGCACTAATAATGTAAAATTGTTTTAGAGTGTAATTCAACTATAAATTTTTGTTACAATGACTTTAAAGTAATTATTATAAAAGTCAATAAACTTTTATTATCATTCAATTACGTATATTTGATTATATGAATTTCAAAGAAATTATTATAAAAATTAACAAAATTATCATATATAAAGAATTGTGATTGAATGAAAGGGTAAAATTATTTTATATTATCAATATATAAATTTTTATCTTAAAATCTTAAAAGTAATATCAATGGAAATGTCTGATTAATTTAGATTATAAATTTATTTTATACTTTATTTCTGATGATGTTTTACACTTTTAATACATGGCCATTTAACTCTACTTATATGTTGTACTATTGATAAACTCCGAGCTTAATATGCAATTGGTATATAAATAATGTATGCATAAGCAGGTATGGAGCAATGGAAGGTTTTGCAATTTGACACACCGTGTGCAGTGCAAGGAAGGGAGCAAACGTCTTTCAATTGCTACATTGATGTTAGCACCCAAGAATAGGAATGTTGAGGCACCAGCCGAAATGGTGGACCATGATCATCCACGTCTATATCAACCTTTTATTTATGAAGATTATAGGAAACTCAGGAGTTAGCAAGAGGATGCCCACAAATGTAACCCTGGAGTTGTTCTGCTTGGCCTAGTGATAGGAACTCGGATTTAGGAAGGGGAAATGTATGTCTCTGTTTGCCAAATAATTAAATAGTTGCGTAGAAAGGGCAAATTAATGGTCATATTTTTTAAGTAACCAACCAACTGTGCTGAATAACTCGACAAGACTTAGGAGGGAGGAATGAGTAGGTAAACGTTTGAACGAGTACTTAAATGTTAAATTTAATTACTATTAGGGTGAATTTTAAGTGTCGACCTTAATTGTCATAGTTTGTATTGGACGATTTATAGATTTCTTACATCTTAATGGACATTGAATGATATTACTTTCACAAAGGATTAAATTCAACGGGATGGATTTCTTACTAATGCATGTCGAATGGAATTTTACTTTCATAAAGGATTTACAACCCTCTTCATCATTAAAAAAAAAAGAGGCTTTTTTTTACAGAAAAAAATAAAGCTAAATTATATTTTGTCCTTTAAAAGATCACAATTTTTTATATTTGTTTTCATATTTTTAAGAGGTTAAATTCATTCATTGTGAAATTGTTTCATTTTTATGTAATATTTTTGTCAAGTTTATTTGTGATTAGAGATGAAAGCAATTTGGTAAAGGTCAAGTTTTGTAAGGATTGAATCTAGCTCATATATCTATTGTAAGCGCGTGTCTTAAGGCTTGGCTTATCTTATTCAAAGTTTGAATGGAAAATCTTTATTTTGTAGTACTAGTAATTAGTAAAGACACCCTTTTCATTTTTCTTTTCACATCATATCTCGTATAAGTTTATCATTTTTCTTCTTTATTTCTTCATCTCTCTAGCTGTTGACGACCATTTGAGTCTACCAAACGTTGTCCCTTATAAAAACCAAAGATCTTACAAGAAATTCAAAAAAATATTAGTGAGACAAATTAAAAACATGATTTAACCAAAATTACAAGAATGCAAAAACAAATATAGAATATCTTATTCCATCAAAATTTGCAGATATGCAACCTGATTTCATTCCTTTCCAATAAAAATTACAGGGAAAAAAAAAAAAGAAATTACAAGAGAATCTATACTTGATTACTTAAAAAGCAAATCACATTAAGATTTTTTTAAAAATAAGGAAAAGCTTGAAGAAATTTTCTTCCATTTTTTTTCTTTGGAAGAGAATTAAAAGTGGAAGGGCTTACCACATAAACACACAAAAAAAAAGGTTGTTTTCAAAGAGGGGATCAAGTTGGAATGCATGGTGTTTTAATTTAGACCAGAGAGCTGCTATCAGAGAATTGAACATGCATAGAATGTGTGTCACTGCTCATGGGTGTGTACTCAGTTGTTGTAGTTTGTGTTGTGAGGTCACTTGCAAGGCTTGAAAGATCCATAGCTGGCCACACAAAAGCTGGCTTGAAAGGTGGAACATGAGGCACATGCACTGAACCTGATATGATCTGAACAATAGTTTGCATCTTTGGTCTCTCACTTGCAATGGGGTGAGAGCATGCTAGTCCCAATTTCAGAACCCTCTCTGCCTCTTCAACCACACAGTCATTCCCAAGTCTAGGATCCACTGCATCAAGTATCCTTTGCTCACGATACAGGTGCCATACCCAATCTACCAAGCACTCATACCCCTCATTCTTTGTCCATGGTCTCTGACCACACACCACCTCAAGTAACACTGCTCCAAAACCATATGCATCAGATTCCCTTGTTGCCCTCCCCGTGTGAAAGCACTCGGGCGCAATGTACCCCATTGTGCCATGCACTCCTTCCATCTCTGCATACGATGTTTTATCGTTCTCCAATGCCCGCGCCAAGCCGAAGTCGCCTAACCGGGCATTGAAGTCCGAATCCAGCATGATGTTGCTGGCCTTAAGGTCTCTGTGTACCACTTTCTGATCATACTCGTTGTGTAGGTAGTTCAATGCAGAAGCCACCCCTGTTATGATTTTGTACCTTAGAGGCCAACTTAGTGGTGTAGTGCTGCTACCTTCCTCACAGAAAATGTGGTTGTCCAAACTTCCATTAGGCATGTAATCGTACACTAAGAGCAACACCCCGTTTCTGTGACACCATCCTGCATATTTTTTGTTTTTAAAATCAAAGTCAGATGCTTAGATAAAACATTGATATAAAAATTATATGTTTAAACATTATTTTGTGCCTACAAGTTAAAGTTTTGTCATTTTTTTATCCAGTTCATTTTTTTATTTTAATTCCCATAAATTTAAATTTTGTTCATTTTTAGTCTTTATAAATTTATATTTTTTTAATTTTGATCCCTATAAGTAAGAATTTATGAGCATTATAAATGAAAATATTAGAATCTTAAAATGATTAAAATTAAAAAAAATAAAAATTTATAATAACTAAAAATAAACAAAAATTTACAAGAAACAAAATTAAAAAAATAGAATTTTACTGAAGTTAAAATTAGAAAAATAAACTTACAACAACCAAAAATGAAAAAACACTAATAGACAAAAATACATTCAAGTCCAAATTATTAATAAGATCACAAGGGTAGAGAAAACTATTGCAATTGACCTCTTGTTTGATTTGTATTACATTAGTTCACGATGCTTGTAAGCCAAGGCAATGTATATGGGTATGTATGCTTATCATTATGGAATTGAAGATAAGATAATGACTTCTGGATTTTATAAAAAGATTTTGGCCGGCCGGATGGTTAATTTACTTGTGACTGCGACCTCAACTAGAAGATAGTAAATCTCAGTTGACCGTGTAATAAGATAAGATTATGTTAGAAATTCATCTTGTACAACAAATGAAAATTAAGTTGGCATTTTTGGGTGGGGTGATGGAAGCCTCTATGATTTTTCATCTTTGGCTGGGACCAAAAGGCAGAGAAAGAGAGAGTTTATCTGCCAGAGCAGTTAATATTGACTAGGGACAGAAGGCATACAATTTTAAGGTCACTTTCGAAACAAAACGAACCCAAACACCACAAGAAAAAGGCCCTTAATAAGGGAAGGACATTTTTAAACTAGTCTTACTCTTCGCCTTTGTGCAAGTGCAACCACGTTCAGTAGTTGAACTTGAATGCAATAGGATAGTTGGTCAAGAAAAACCATAGCTGGTCAACGTTGTCAGCGAATACGTGCGTTTCCGACACTACAGAATTTAGCATTAATTGCCCCTACTAATAGATTGGTTTCATATATTCCTTAAGAATGACGATAATGATCTGGACAGAACCACTGTCGGATCTAGATCCTAAATCTTATTAACTCGAATTTATGACGCGTTCGTGAAATTGATAACCAAATCGAACCTAAACCAAATTATTAATGTTCCTTACGAGAATAAAAAGTAAAAGAAGAATGCAAGCATTAATTGGAAAGAAAATAAAATTTAAAAAAGAGAAATTAAATGAACTGACCGAGTAAGCGAACAAGGTTTCTATGACGGAGGCGATTGATAATGGTGAGTTCGGCCAAGAAATCATCAGTGCTTTTCATCTTATCTCTGGAGAACATCTTAACCGCCACTTCTAGATTCTCCTTGGGAAGTGTCCCTCTATAAACGACGCCGTATCCACCCTGTCCAAGCTTATGCCTGTCATTGAAATTATTAGTCGCTTTCTTCAGCTCCTGATACCTAAACTCTCTGGGAGTTCCAGGTAGACTCTTGAGAGTTCCCAAAATCTGAGACTCATTTTCCCTTTTCTTCTTTCGTAACCAATAAACCCACCCAACAACACCCGCCACCATAAGAACCAACAGAGTCAACCCGACACTTAAACCAATCTTCAATGCTTTTCCATTTCCATTCTCTTTAGGAAACACCTCAATAGTAATGTTCCACCTTAGCACGCAGTTTAGTTCAACGTTGTCCCCGGTGGAAGCAGAGAACCCAAAATAAGAAACCTTGTTCAGCACCTGTTTAAGATCTAGAGGTGAACTCAAAACCGGCTTAGCCGGTTTCACAACTATGGGAGCATCCTTATCAGGCTGCTCCGCGATGTACACATCAATCTCCTTCCGGTCACCGTCGTAATCCACCCACAGCACGTGGAAGCGCGTGACGTTAGGCGCGATCTCGAACCCCAAGGGGGTAAGTGAGACACTAACGTTGGACCTGACGCTGTTAATGTCTAACCCGATGTGGTTGTCGTCGGGGTCGAAGTGCTGCTTCACGGTGTCAAGTTCGACGGCGACGAACTTGTTGGTGGCGTTGCCGTCAGTGGCGGCGTTGGTGAGGCCGAGGAACTGGCCGTGGCTGTTGTTAGGGACGGTGGAGGAAGACGGCGCGATGAGGAACGCGATGCCTTCGCCGGGAGGGTTGTTTTGGGGACGGAAAACGTTGATGAGAAAGGAGGTGTTGAAGGAAACGAGTTTTCCGTTTAAGTTTTCGTCGTCCCAGAGGGTGAAGGGGGTGTTGAAGAAGATTCTGCCGGAGTTGTTGGCGAGGGACACGTTGCCGGTGCTGTCCGGAGTTATTTGGAGGGCGCCGAGGTTGATGGCGGCGCTGGACAACACCGCGAACGTGGTGAAGTAGGACTGGTTGAAGGGACCGAAAAAGTAGGTTTCCTTTTTTAGAATCTGGGCTTGGGAAGTGGCTGACGGGAATAGGAGGAGGATGGTGGTAACGGCGGCGGAGAAAGCGCACATGGGGTGGTTGCTGCATTGGAGGGGAAACATTGTTCTAATTTGGTTGATGCTGATTTATCTAAATTTTGCTAATTTTCTCCACTGGCGAGGAAAATGAGAATGGTGTGAAGTTGCTAAGTAGTGATAATGATAACTACTGTGTGTTTAGATTTGACTTAGGGGCTTCTACTTGCTTTGTTTTCTATGAAGTTTCTCTGCTGTTTTCTACGTAAAACATTATAAAAATCAAGATTCAAACTTCTACTTCTCTAGTCTTTTTCTATTTGGGAAAATATTGACAAATAACACTGAATGAAGAAATATAAAAAAATCATCGTACAATTGTCGACCGGGACAAAATGATACTACATGTTGTTTCAATTTAACCAATGAAATGACATTGAATTTGAGTCATGCGATACAATTATGTTAAATAAAAACTATTTTTTAAAAAAATTTACAAATATTTTTTATATTGTGTTGTAAGGGGAAAATATTTAATTTTTGTGGAAGACTAATTTTGATGGGATCATTTTTTTTTTACAATACGCAGAGAGTATAGTCATTAACACATATTTTCGTTAAAATCGAATTTTTGGCCTCTCAGTTTAATTTTTAATTTTAGTTTGATCTCCTGAGTTTAATTTTTAATTTTAGTTTGATATTTTTAAATGTTTAATTAACTAATAGGAATTAATAAGATATACTAATAGAAAGATCAAATTGATCTAATAAAGACATTTTAGGATATCAAAGTGAAAATTTTAAACTTAAGAAACTAAATCAAAATTGAAATGCGGATTAAAATTATATTTTATTGAATAAATAATATTGTAAAAATTTATTCATTATATTTAAAATATAATTATTAATTAATGTTTTTTAGTTAATATCTTTACAATGCTTATTAGTAAGATTGTTCGTCTAATTTATGACAATTGTGTCTTTATTTTGAGGACCTGTAATCCAATGCGCACCGTGTGCTTCTCTTTAACTCTTTTTTTCTTTTCTCTTTTGAACAAAAATTGCTTTTGTTGACAGAAAGAGACATTTGAATTTTGAAGATAATAATATCGTAACCACTGCGCCAACGTTGATGTTATGATGTATTATTGTATTTGCATGTGGTCTTTTAACTTTCAGCATATAGCCAAATACAGTTGTTCGCGATTCGTGATAAGCTTTAGAATTAATTTTATTTTCTTGTAGGCTTTTGGCGCAACTTGGTCATAGTTTAATATTTAGTGGGATCATTGACGTTTTAATATGTTTATTTTATATTTATTTTACTTTTTATTTCTGATTTTATTTTAAATTTTAATTAGATTATCAGTAAGAAGTATTTATCAACTTTAATTATTATTGCTTTGGCAGTGACTATTGTTCATTGGATATTAAAAAAAACATTGTTCATTGAAATTTTAATTAATTACTTAATAAAATCTCTCTTTTTAAATATGTTTTATCTATATTCAAAATTCGAATTGAAAACTTTATTTAAAAAGTTCAAACCAGTTTTATTTGGACTAATTTCATTTTAGTTCTTTAAACAAAAGTAAAAAAAATGATTTCTAAGCAAAATCATTTTCCCTATTAACATTTTTTTTTGTATACCATTATTTAAATTTCTGAAAAAATTAAAATTATTTAAGTTCACTTCCTTTCGATACTTGGATATTGAAGACACTGGCTAGTGCATGTAATCCATTAGAGAAACTATCATAGTCAAGGGAATAGATAATTGTTTAGGTAACAGAAAACTTGTCAATCAATAATAGACATTCTACAAAGGGGTGATGCATATACATGTTATATATGCTATTAATCTTGGAGTTCAAGTTCGAACTTTTAGTGGAGTAGCACTGAATTAGATAATCATTTGATTATCAGGAGCCTTGATTAATAACAGCTGGTGGATCCCCAAGCTAGCTTGAGACAAGGGATGATGTGTTTCAGTTAATGATGACTTATGAGTTACATGGTCTTGGGTTCTATAGACCTAAGTTTGTACTCAAAAGAGTAAGTGGGAGATTGTTGGACCTATGCTCTTTAGTTGAGCCCAATTGGGCTGAGACTATTAGAAGAGTCCAAAGACTAATATAAATACTCATACTTAGGTCATTAACAAAAAGACAGAAAACTTAGAAAATAGAGAGGTGACCACACACCCTGCTCATTCCCCCTCAAGAGATAATTTGGAAGATTTGCTAGGAACAAAGAGCCAATCAACCAAGTTGAAAGTTACAAGAGGTAAACACATAAAACTATGATGATCAGTTACATTCCAAACCACAAACGATTTATATGCTTCCACAATATTTAATATGCCTACAGTATGATCGGTGGAAAGCTTCCGTTGCCAAATTATGAAGGTAGTGTCTACTTAATTATTGGGGCCAACAACAACACTCAACCGTTCAAAATGTTACATAGGTTCCATATTATGAACACACTCAACAACTTTGATTGACATACATACATATGTTACGGATTATAAAACTCCAGCAAAATTCTTAAACATTGCATAGTCAAAAACCACATGTCAATAAACAATTGTAATTTGATTTATGAAGTTAAGAGCTATAAAAAAATACATCAAAAACAATGTAGACATTCACATAAAATTTTATTTCATTACTTATTTATATTGAATTTAGTTAACAAAGAAAAATTAAAAAAAAAATACAGATTAACCAATCCGTATGAGTCTTACGGATTACACAATCCGTAAGGGTCATATGGATTGGTTAATTTGTATGAAGCATACAGATTGTGTAATTCGTAAGGCTCATGCGGATTGGTTAATCCGTATGAAACTCATGGTTTGTATAATCCGTAAGCTTCATACGAATTAACCAATCCGTATGGTGCCCTTCTTACGGATTATCGAATTCGTCCTCAACGGCATTTTACACAGCACGACCACCACCGCCAACCACGCTTCTTCAAAATGGAAACACTCACCAGGGCCACTAGACGCAGAAAACGAACACCACGAAAGCCAATGTATCCACGGACGAGCTTGACATTGCAGTGCGGCGGAGAAAGAAATCAATCCAAGTGAGGAGAGGAAGAAGCGAAAGCGAAACGGTGAAGAAGAAGAAGAAGAATGATGAATTATAAAAATATAAAACCTATTATTTAAAGGGTATTATTGGAAATTCACTATTTCAAAAATGATGTATGAGAAAATCTAATGGTGTAAGAAGCTTAACCCTTGTTTTAATATCACCAGTCCAAGAAACATTTGGTTTTGTGTAACTGATATCAAAGACATGAAGCTTGTACTTCGCAGCCATTGAATAATACTTAAGTAGCAAATTAAAAAATTTAAAAAATATTTTGAGCTCAATTTTAATTTTTAGTCTATTTATTTTGTGCTAAAATCACAATTTGGTCGATGATTTTTTTACAATGATTCGATTTTTTTAATTGCTATTTTTAGAGTAGTTATTTTAATTGCTACGATATAAAGTTTCTATGACTTTTTCTCTAATAAAATTCATATGATATGTTTGTTTTCTACTCTAAACATTAAAAAAATTTATGTTACTGAAAATAAAAATAAAAATATTTTTCTCCTTTAAAATTATAATCTATATTCAATAAAATCTCTTACATTTAATATTATGGATCTTAAAATTATTTCTGTTTAAAAATTCAACCTAAGCTCACAAGTCACAATTATTCAAGTAAATTAGTAAAACATAAAGAATTAATAATTTTATTAAAAATTAATTAATGGAAGAATTTTAATAATAATTAAACTATATAATATTATCACGACATCAGGGAAAATTGTTAGAAAATACTCTTGTAATTTCTTTTTAAGTGCTTAATAATTCCATTCGTTTGTCATTTACAGTTTTTTATATATGAATTTAAATACGTGAAACAAATAAGATAATAATTAAGTGTTTGAAGATATATAAAACACTGATTCATATCAGATTTATAAACTGTAATATTCTAATAATGTAATATTTAGATTTATATGTGATTCTGGGTTTCTTTGTCTATATATGAATAATATGTAAGGCTCTATCTATTAATGTTTGAGAAACAACTTAATTTGCGTAATATACATGATTGGTATGTTTTGGGATCAAAATTCTTGTTTTCTTATTACTTTAATTTCTGGGTTTAACATGTGCAATATTCTTGATATAGTCATTGCTTTAAGGGACATGCTATATACCTTGATTAATGATGGTATATAGCAATGTTCAAAACAATATAATATGTCCTTTTATAAATAGAGAAAAACATTTATCCAAAAGATTTATTCATTACTACTACATAAAATATTATATTATATAAACAACCAAATATAACTTTTCTAGAGAACTAGAGCTTTAAAAGCATTATGTTATACTAAATACATTAATGATTTTCAAAACATAAATAAGTTAAAAGGTAAAACTTAACATGTAGAAAGAAGATAAAACTATTTTTTTTCTTTTTTCTAGTCTCTAAATCTTAGAGCTCTCTCAACAATGAGCCTTTGCTCCTCCGCCTTTAGCGCTTGCTGCCTCTCCTTTAAACCCTCTATGCGATATCTGGTAGCGCGAATGCGCTCTTCTCTCCTTCCATTTTCCAGACCTCTTGTTCTAACACTTCTCAAATAAGTGTTTAGCCTTCTAAGGTGCTCTTGAATTTCAGTTTGCAGTTGCTCTATTTCAACAGCAATTGCACGAAGCCTATTTACATCATCCATATCTATATGTGCTATACTAAAATTCTTTTATTTGAATTTGATGAAGTGGAGACACAGCCTCCATTTATAGAGTGGTATAATGCTTATTTAATGAGCAAACTACCTACTTATCATGCATATATTATATCATTCATGTTTAATGAACAAACTACCTATCTATCATGCATAAATAGCTAGTTTTCATATATCAATTATAAATCATAACAAGGAAAACATTTGACTAAATTTAAATACAATATAAATCATATGATAGTTCATATAATATATTTTTTAAGCTACGTTGAGTTTCATTTTAGGATAAATTGGTCTTTTTAAATACTATTTTAGATAAATTATATTTTTTTATAAATTAATATATATAAATTAGTAAGCTAAAAAAATTAAAAGAAATAAGTTAATTTCTTTTATAAAAAACTATAAGGAAAAAAATAAAAATAATTTTAAAAAAATAAAAGAAAAAATACAGTTATGGAGTGGCACTGCGGAGCTATTCCAAATTTTTGTGGTATTGCAGAGCTATTCCAATTTTTTTTTTCTCTTCTCCATTTACTGGGCACTGCATAGCTATTCCAAATTTCTGTTTCTCTTCTCCATTTCCTGTACTGCGATGTATTGTTGCACTGCAGTTGCGCTTCATTGACGGAGTGCTTTTAGTTAAATATTTTTTTCTATCCTTCTTAGCTTATTGGACTTCTCTTGGACTTTTATTTTTTCCATTCTAATTCAGTTTTTGTCTTAGGCAAGTAAGTGGGCTTAATTGCTAATTGTAGCGTATTTTCGGATTTTATGCTCACTTGACCTATCTGCCTTGTATAGGACCTACAGAGCTCTACCGAACTCCGAATGGAGCGTAAACTAGTAGTCCCTGGAAAGATAATGAAAAAATCTACAAGTTTGCCAGAAATAAGTCGAGGCTAATTCTGTCATTTGGAGGGTCATTTTGAGCTTCGAAGTTAGCATCTCTGCACTTGTAATTTTGGGCTGTGAATTTGGACTTTTAGTGGTGTAAATAATAAATAATTAGAATTGTTGGGTTTGTTTATGGCTCATTATATTTTCAGAACTTAGTCACTATATATTAGTGACATTATGACTCAACTTGGATAAGCTTTTACTTTAGGTTTTATTCAATAAAAACAACTTTTTTTAGTTTTTAGGATCAAACTCTTGTTCTTCATTTTTCTCTCATTTGTTCTTCATTGTTCTTCACCTTCTTCATTTTCATCTTGCTATCCTTCTATTTTACTGCACTCATTTCATGGGACTTTCCATGGTGATGATCATGGAAGGCTAAATCATCAATCAATCCAAGGATCCAACTCAAGCAAGAGAAGAATTGGAGTTCCGGTTTGGTATTTCGAATTCTATTTGAATGTTCACCTTCTTCTTCAATTTCTATTATGTTTTCATGATTATGAATGCATTTAGGATTGAAAACGAGTTAGGATTATGGATTCATGTCCTAATTTTGAATGATAATCGCAAGATTAATTGAATGATATTTCAGTTAGGGTTGTGGTTTCAATTAATTTAGGAGTAGAATCGATTGAACTGCTTCTATTGAGATTGAATAAATGTTCATGATAGAATCAACTTATGAGAATGATGATGATTCTAATAGCTTGGTTTGATGAATTGGATTGATGCTTTCTAATCTGTTTTACTTTACTCCTTGATAATCTTGTTAATTTCTGCATTGTTCTTTAATTTTAGTTTGTGTTCTTGCATGTTTTACTTTGCGCATACCAACTGTTTGATAAAATTCCCCCTTATTATTACCAATGATTTGAAGGTAGAACCATATTGATCGTGTCTCTGAGTCGACCTAGGTTAACCCTGTGCTACAGAATTAGCTTAGTTAAATTGTTTTTGATGCGTCTCGACAATGCATATGCAGTTGCGCTTCATATTCTCCATTTTTGCTTCTAGTTCAGTGCTTCACACTTCCTCTTCTTCTTGTCTTTCCTCGGAGATGAGGCCGACGCGGCGAGCAGTGCGACTGTGGTTGAGTCGGGTGGCGGCGATGACGTGCACAACCTGGTCCGGGTCCTAAAAATCAGTCGGGTTTCCGGTTCTTCCCAAAACCGCCCGGTTTTCTCCGGCCCACATGCACCCGCGGTCTGATAACCCACCCGGCCCGATCATGCCACCGAGTCCCGGTTGGACCAATCCAACCGGCCAGGCTGAACCGGGTTTTATAACTTTGCAATCGACCACACAGATAGAGACACACATCACACAACGTTTAAAATTTTGAAAAACATCCATGTGGAAATTCTGAATATATCTATGAAACTCGGCTACGCTCACCCCGTCAACGTCGGCTTATGTATACTCGAGCAGTCCCGCACTCGACGCAGGGCCGAGCACTAATGTCCTCAGCTCGATCAGTCTACACATATTCATCTCTATCATCCACATGTGAATTCAGAGCTTGGGGGACTTATGTACCATATAGCCCAAGAAACTCGGCCCGTACTCGGATCGTGGTGAATCTCAACTCCCCATGATATCTGAGCAATTAGCTAGTGCGAATGACGTGGCCTCTCGAGCAATTAGTCAGTATGGCTTGACATGGCCCCTGGAAAAGCGCAACTCCCCCTGAGTCGAGCGTGTATATATAGACCCAAAGGCAAGACTATCAGGTACACTTTTACTTGTGTCACACACAGACACATAAATACCTTAGAGCCCCTTTGAATTGCTCATCGAAGTCCCTTTTGTAGGTACCTTCCTCTACTTTAACATCGGAGATTAGAGATTCCACCGAGAAGAGAAACACTAGATAAATCAACTAGAACTTGTCAGAACTCAGCAGAAACACTACCACTAACAAAATATGGATCATACACTCATGCTCTTTTGATTTGGATTCATATTGTTATCCTTCTATATTGGAGAAAGGTTCTCGATAATGTGTATAGAAGGTCCAATTAGCGGATCCTAATTATTAGGCTGATTTATTGGCTTATTGTTCTATGATAGGTTCAACTGTTCAAAGAGGGGTCCAAAAAAAAATTCCTTTTTCGATACATCCAAAACAAACACCTAATTTATTAGCCATCCATCCACTTTGGACATTGATTCACTTCTGTGAATATGAAATGGAACTACTTTTCTTGAGAAGTCAATTAGTTAGATGATATATTAATTGGTTCTTCATTAATTGATATGCAGTATGGTAACGACCCTCAACGTTCTTGCCTCCGAGTCATCATAATTCTGAAAATAACATCTTAGGGTTGTACAAAAAAGGTTCATGGCACATTGCTATGAAATACATTCTCATATTTGCAGTGTGACAAAATCAAAATTTAGTATAATAAAAATGAACTGAGAATTATTATAATTAATTGTTTAAAAATATAGTACTATATTGTACAATGATATGAAATTAAATGTGCAAGTAGATTGAACTCTTGCCAACTTGTGCTGTATTTAGATCATGAAGTCAAGCAACTTATAAAAACTAATTGAAGATGAGAGACAATAATAATTTTTATTATGTCATCTCAAGCATAAGTTTATGGTCTTAATTCCTTTGGTTTGTATCTCCGGCCAATAGTAGGATATTGCGACTCTTGAAGCTGAGGGTGATGTTATCACTCACTGCTTGCTTATGACACAGAGCAAGGGCCGTAATATTGGACAGTTCAGGTTGTTGACCTTTTGTCAATTCACAGGGCACTGACTTGTGAAGTAGCTACTTGAATTCATCATTGTCGGCCCAATCCGTATGAAGATACAACCAACTAGGTTACTTGCATCTTTGGAAATGTTACATTTTTTTTTAATTGGGTCTGAACACAAATGCATGATGGATCTCTATTATTATGTGTTGTCAATCTTTCTTTCCTCAATTCCTTTGACACACATGCCATTTTTTTTTCTTTCTTTGGTTGAGAGTTGAGACACAAATTTGAAAACAACCGGAAACGAAGATGTTTCTGGCATTATACAATTTTTATGATTATTTGAAAAATTAGTGATTTTCAATTTTTTCACTATTTTTTGGATTTTGCAAACAAAAAAATCCTTGGATATTTATGGTCTAGCTACTTTACTCCAATCTAAAACCAAAACGTATTTTTAATGCCAATTTTTTCAATCCCTCTTACATAATTAAAAATATGTTTATGTTGTATATTTTATAGAATGAAAATGTGTAACTACATAATGTATGTTTTTATATTATTAAAATTTTACAAAAAAAATATAATTAATTAGAGTATTTTTAATGATCTTTATATAAATAACTCATTTTATGTTATCTTAGTCTTAAGCAATTCAATTAATTTTTTCTTTAATGAGAGTTTCTATTAAACTTAGAAATATTTTCTTTCTCTCTCATATATTTAATATAAAGTTAAATAACTCATTAGCAATAATTATTTATATAAACAATTCTTGCTAATTTTTAGCAACTCAAAATTATATGTGGTACACCAAAATAATATTTGGTTAAATTAGTTTATTGATCTTCTAATTTATTTTTTAGGTTCAATTTTATCCTCTATTTTTTATTCAATTTGGTCCTCCAACTTTTTTTAAAAGGATTCAATTTGATATTTCTATATAAATTAGACCAACAGTGCTTATAAATCACATCTTGTGGCCGCTTAAGACCACTTAATGACGGTTTAAACCATCACAAATCGTTCATTCAGATTGTAGGACCAAATTTAAATGACAAGACCACTCAAATTAATTTAGACAATGATACCAAATTGAACTAATTTTAAAAATTAGATGACTAAATTGAACAAAAAAATTAGGACTAAATCATATCAAATTTAAAAATTGAATAATCAAATTGAACCCTTAAAAAATAGAGGATCAAATCCAACGTAAAAAATAAATTAAAGAAAAAAAGCAGAAATAGTTTACGAGCCAACTGCCGTGATAGTTGGAGTTGCTTTACTTGGTATATAAAGTCTAGCATATGTTTCTTTGGAGTACTTTCATTTATGATATAATTTTTTTTATGTTCATCCCCTCTCAATAAATATTTTGTGTCCGCCACAGCTAATCATATGGGTTTAGCTTAGCTGGTTAAACAAAATATGTAAGTAGTTAAACAAAATATGTAAGTATTGTAAACTGTTTGATATGATATAATGTTCTATTCCTAACAATAAAAAAATAATCTTAATTAATCATGAATCTATTTTAAAAATATAATCATTAATCAATTGTGTCTTTAGATATTAATTAATTGTGTTAAACTTCATTGATATGTGAATGTGATGAAAATTTCTATATTGAGTGTGTGTAGATCTTACAACAACTCAATTTCATTGATATGGTATAGTGTTCGATTCCTGACGATAAAAAAGATAATCCTAATTAATCATGCAATCTCTTTTAAAAATGTAAGCATTACTCAATTGTGTTTTTTTAGATATTAATTAATTGTGTTAAACTTCATTGAAATGTGAATGAGGTGGAAATTTCTATATTGTTTGTGTGTAGATCTTATCACGACTCAATTACATTTTAGTGGTGTTTGAGTAATGACACAGTGGAAAAAATTTGTGACCAACCTATGATGTTACTTTATTTATACGGGTGAGAATGATCTATTATTTGATAAGAGAATTTGTATTTGATTTTTAATATGTACAAAATTTTCTTAATCCAACAAATATTACACACCACAAATGAGATTAGTCTCAGACTTAATGAATTTGATAACACTTTAAGAAAAAAAAAACACATTTAATCTACACTGCTTTTTTTATCATGTTTCAAACTACTTTATGTTTGTTATTATATATCAAGTATGGAATCCTTATCCATCCCATTAATTAAAATTGATTCTGTATACATGAGAAAAATGTAGGGTGAGAGACAGAGAGAGTGCATTTTACAACCTATTCGTTTTTTTTTAAATATCCGTTAATTATCTATCCCGTGGATGTATTACTTTTATTGACCTTAATAGGGGTGAACCTACTTGTTACTCCATCAAACTTTTGAGGTGAAAAAGCAACGGTTAACGAATTATGATAATTAATAAAAGAACCGTTGCTCTTGTCATTGGCCATGCTTAGATGGCAATTTATTAAAGTTTTCTAGTTTAGACAGAAGATCCTTCTCTTTTTCTGCTCACCTGGAAATCCTTTTGTAGGTATTCTTTTTTTGTTTTCCTTTTGGAATGAAGATAAAGAGGAAGGAACCAGATAGCAATATATGTTTAGGTTGACATTTATTTTTGAAGCATTAGAAAGACATTCCATCAGATCCTTGTTTGGCACTACTTACAATTTGGCATAGATTCTGGTTCCGCCAAGGAACATGTGAATTTCCTCAGGAGTCTTCCCCTTGATCATGTCGGCTACAGTATTGCATGTAAGGTCCAACAGGCTCTGGATTTTCAAGTAGTAGGCAGCCTAAAAGGAAAATTATCACATTAGTATGCACTAGTACAGATTTAACCTACTAATAAAAGTATATGTGGCATTCCATTGCATAGATAACCATGGGCAACCCTAAGTAAGCAAGTTTCAAACTATAGAAAAACATGGACTTTATTCTCCCTAGGGAGTCATCGCATTTAGAGATAAAAGCAGGAGAGAACTCAGCCACCGATGACAAAAAACTGATAGTTTTTTTATCATTCAGAAAAAGAAAAAAAGGACTACAACCTAAGGAAAGAGACGCCTCAAATGCCAATACTTGTGTAAATATGACAGGATTTGGTTAATGCAAGTGCAGTCATTCACATCTAACTACATCATTCAATGAACAAAGAATTGAAATGACCAAAATCTGATAAAACTATAATAATGCCATCAGTGTGAATCTACAAGTTTACACTTCAATCATTTATTTCTTATCTTGTAAAAAAATGTTTTGGTTTAATTTTTACTACAACAATGCACAATTTTGGTACCCTAATAATGTCTTGGGACAATCAATTCCAGTGTTTAAAATTCCTGATAGCAGCATGTTGCAGTCGGCCCAAGTATCCTATGGAATGTTAAAGCAGACATTAGAATGACAGCTATTCTGAAATTTTTCTTGGTTTATATTTTATATATTGTGTACACGTGATGAAAAAAAAGCAGAGAGAGAACAATAATGTTGAACAATGAAATTGGATATCATGCAAATGTTGAACCTACAAAAAAAATACAGCCATTAACAAAGCACAAAGCAAATTATATATACCATCAGTTTCACGCAAAAATACACACCAAGGTATATATACACAAACCATGCCTTCCCGTATGAGCCAACAAAAAATAGCAAAAGAGCTAATAATCAACAAAAGCAAGTATAAAACCCCTGGGGATAACCTAAAACATCAGGTCACATAACTGCCACAATGGCCAAATTGCAACGATACGCAATTCAAATAACTAACAAACTTCATCACCGATCACTGCAAGTAACAGCAAACGCAGGAAAAACACGAACAAAAACCAGACTATAAAAGCGTAAGCCATCTATTTGAAAACAACGAAACCTAGAAACGAATGATTAAATTCGAAATGATTACAGTGCTCAATCGAAAAGGAACAGACCACGATAAGATCGAAGAGCGTGTCCCGATCGACCTTGACGAAATCGGCATCCCAAGCCTTGAGATCGTCCTCGGAGGGTTTGTCTTCGGAATTCGCGGCCTCGACGTGCTTCTTGCAGTACTCGATCACCTTCACCAGGGTCTTGCTCGTCACTTTCGGCAGATGGATGCCGTTGTCGGCGCAGTAGTCCTCGATCATGTGCTTTATCGTCTGAGACTCCAGCGCCAGCACCTCGTCCACCTCGAAAGCCTCGCCGTCCGAACTCTTCAGCGTGATCTTCTTCGCCGACGACATGATGAATGATTGATTATTCGATTCAGATTCGCAAGCAAAAGGGAAAGTTAACCCTAACTTTTCTCTGATTGGTATGAAAAACCAAATACAAAGCTTGGGCTTTGTTTATATGGCTTCCGGGACTTTTTTTTTTTTTTAAAACTAGTGTTTGACCGTGCGCGCAAGGGTCGCTCCTCCGTTGCATTTTTTATAAATTAATTTTAATTTTTATCTCAAATATAATTAAAAATATTTTTATTTATAATATTATTGATAAAATAATTTAAATTAATTAACTTTAATAATTTTATAACAAATAATTAAATTTTATTTTTCAAAAAATATATTAATTAAAGATTATTATGCTGATTATCATAAGAATTGAATTAAATAAAATAACTCTAAAAATTCAAAAATGTTGATTAAATTTAAATAATAAAATTATACTTTTTTTAATTTTTTAGAATCTTACCACTTTAGTTTATTGTTATTTACTCATTATTTTATATGATAAAAATTTAAAAATAAATAATATATTTAATAAAAATAAATATTGATTTTTTGATATGTAAATATGTTCAATATTTTTTAAAAAAACTTTTTCTCAGTAACAAGTCACTCATGATGGTCTATAAAATAATTATTTCTCGAAAATGTTAATTATTATTTTTATCATAAAAAATAAAATTAAAACTAATTTATATTCATATAGTAAGTAAGAAATTTAAAACTTTATTAGTAAAAAATCATTTTTACAAATTAATTTTAACTATTATCTCTATCATAATTAAAAATATTTATATCTATGATATTATTGATAAAATAATTTAAATTAATTAATTTTTGTTTGTCTTATAGCAAAAAATCAAATTATTATATTCTAATAAATATATTAACTAAATGTTATTATGTTAGTTATGGTAACATTTGAATCAAATAAAAAGCATTTAAAATTTTTGAATATTGATTAAATTTAAATAATAAAATTATAAATATTTTTATTTTTTTAAAATATACAATTTCATTTTATTGTTATTTACCCATCATTTTATATGATGAAAATTTAAAAACAAATAATATATGTAATAAAGATAAATATTATTGATTGTGTGATATGTAAATGCATTAGATATTTTTTTTAAAATGTTTTTTCCTCGTAATAGTTCACTCATGATGATTGAAAGAATAATAAATTTCCTTAGATGACAATTATAGTTTCTTTCATAAAAAAATAAAATTAAAACTAATTTACATTATGATATAGTGAATAAGTAATTTAAAATTTTTTTATAACAAACATCATTTTTATAAATTAATTTAATTTTTATCTCTATCATAACTTAAAATATTTTTATTTATAATATTATTGATAAAGTAATTCAAAGTTAATTAACTTTGGAAGTCTTATAACAAATAATCAAATTATTATTTTCTAATAAATATATTAACTAAATATTATTATAATGGTTATCATAACAATTTGAACTAAATAAAAAAAAGTTAAATATTCCAAATCTTGAAATGTTGTTGTAAAATGTTATGTTGTTATAACCAAGCTGTTCAAAGGATGGTTAAGATCTGTTCCACCCATAGATCCTACTAACACAATGTGCTTCACTCCAGCAGCCTTAGCTGTTCATATATAGAAAATAATTTCAATATCACAAGTATGTATAAGTTTGTATTTGCAAACGATGATTCATGGAAAGAAGAAATTGATTCTCACCGGCATCTATTTCTGTGACCCATCTCACCTCAGAACCTGGCCAAGCTTTCTGAATTCCAGGACTGAGTGTTTTGGGATGTATCCATCATCCTGCAAAACAATCCTGACAATTATTAAGAGCATAAATCCTGCGACAAATGCAGACATCTCAATGAAACAAGATTTTATAGACAGCAAAGTGTCCCTTCATTCTGAGGATTTCAGAAGGCTCAAAACTCATGATAGGGATCAAGATTTTACGTAATGTACTTATATTTTGTCCTAAAAATACCAGCTTTTAATTTCAACCAAATATACAAAACAAGTACCTTTGAATAAAGCCAGGATTAAAACCAAATATATACCAGTGTACCAAACTGAGATTTTCACAGGTTAGATTGATAAACATTTAACTTGTCTTTTGATCGCCACAACAACAGCCAGATTTAGAAACAAAAATAAAATAAGGCAGAAAAGCTGAGGTGCTTTCAGACTGCTGCAATTCCATGCAAAAGAACCTCATTTATCTTATAGATGATACAGATTTAACAACATATCACTAAAAGGATCTAAACAGCCATGGAAATGGAAAAGCAATTTAAATGAATTACTATTAGATGTGAATTTCTTCCAATTTTCAACATACACA